>CAWUFW010009679.1:7500-662500 GCA_963921515.1 Calotriton arnoldi
GTCACATTCTACAGAGTCTCGCAAGGCACAGAGTTCCATCATACATCAGAGACATAATAAAAGACTTATACACTGGCTCAACAACATCTTTCAAGGGAAAGAACAATGAAGCAACTCCTGAAATAACAATGAAATCTGGGGTTAAACAAGGTGACTCTCTATCCCCACTGCTATTTAACATTGCCATGGATCCTCTGATCTGTGATCTTCAGAAAGACGGCAAGGGCTTCACATTCGGATCTGATGGTCTTATTGAGCAAATCACCGCTCTCGCCTTTGCCGATGACATCGCAGTACTCAGCAGCACCTGGGAAGGAATGAGTACAAATCAGAAAATCATTGAAAAATTCAGTAAAACAACAGGATTAAAACTTAATGTGAAAAAGACACATGAATTTTATATCAGTCACCATAAAGATAAAATCCTGATTAACAACTGTAAACCATGGCAATTTGAAAGGGGAGGCTCCCCGTCGTGCCCGGGGAGCCTCCCCCTGCTTGGCTGGGTTCAGGGGTTCCCAGGGGCCCTGGGGAGGTTGGCCTCCCCACCCCGGGCTCCGTCCTCGGTCCTGCCGTGTGGCAGGGTGCCCGGGACGGGGTCCCGCGGGCCCGGGGAGGCTTCCACTTCGCCTCTGGACCCAGGAACACCGGCTGGGACCAGGGGCCCCGCCGGGCCCCGGGTCGGGTGCTCCAGCCCCAGGCCCCATCCCCGGCCTACCGCTATGCCAAAGGCAAGAGACGGGGTTCCGTCGTGCCCGGGGAGCCCCCCTCGCTTGGCTGGGTTCAGGAGCTCCATCCGGGGCTCCTGAGGGCCCCGGGGAGGGTGGCCACCCCACCCCGGGCTCCGTCCTCGGTCCTGCCGCGTGGCAGGGTGCCCGGGACGGGGTCCCGCAAGACCGGGGAGGCTTCCCCTTCGCCTCCGGGCCCGGGAGCCCCGGCTGGGTCCAGGGGCCCGCCGGGCCCCAGGTTGGGTGCTCCAGACCTGGGCCCCGTCCCCTGGCCTGCCGCTCCGCCAAAGGCCCGAGACAGGGTTCCGTCATGCCCGGGGAGCCTCCCCCTGCTCGGCTGGGTTCAGGGGCTACCAGGTGCCCCGGGGAGGGCTGCCTCCCCACCCCGGGCTCCGTCCTTGGTCCTGCCGCGTGGCAGGGTGCCCGGGACGGGGTCCCGTGGGCCCGGGGAGGCTCCCCTTTTGCCTCTGGGCCCGGGTCCCCGGCTGGGTCCAGGGGCCCCGCTGGGCCCCGGGTCAGGTGCTCCAGCCTTGGGCCCTGTCCCCCGGCCTGCCGCTCCACCAAGGGCCTGGTACGGGGGTCCGTCGGTCCTGTGCGGGCCTTCCCTGCTTGTCAAGTTCTCCGCGGGCCCCGGGTCGGGGGGGGGCCCTCACAGCCCCCATGGCTGAGGCCCAGCTGGGGCCCCAGGCCTCCGGACCCCCATGCCCTGTTGCCCGCTCACTCTTTCGTTGGGGCACAGAGCGACCAGATGGCCTCGACTTTCAAAATCGGCCATCTGGTCGCACCTATTCCCTCGGCCATCTGGTCGCACCTATCCCCTCTGCCATCTGGTCGCACGCAATGCTTTCCTTTGGGGCGACCAGATGGCCAGGCTGGACTGGAAGTCCTGATGAGGGCTCATTTGCCTCCCCGATCCGAGCCAGGGCCCCAGGAGGTTGGGCGCGTCCGCGCCTAAGGTCCCCTGAGTCTTGCGGTGCGCACGGGTTACCAGAAAGGGGGGTAGCCTTCCTCCGGATTGCTAGGGACAGGGTACTCCGGAACCCCTCCTGTCCTAGCGGTCCTCAGCCGGCAGCCGGACGGGCCAGGACAGCCCCACAGCCCGGGCTTCCTCCTTGGTCCTGCCACGTGGCAGGGTGCCCAGGACGGGGTTCCACGGGCCCGGGGAGGCTTCCCCTTCGCCTCTGGGCCCGGGAGCCCCGGCTGGGTCCAAGGGCCCCGGGTCGGGTGCTCCAGCCCTGGGCCCCTTCCCCCGGCCTGCCGCTCTGCCAAAGGCCCGGGACGGGGTTCAGTCATGCCCGGGGAGCCTCCCCCTGCTTGGCTGGTTTCAGGAGGTCCGTCCGGGGCCCCCTTAGGGCTCCGGGGAGGGCGGCCTCCCCACCCTGGGCCTGCCGCGCAGCAGGCTGCCCGGGCCCGGGTCCCGTGGGCCCGGGGAAGCTTCCCCTTTGCCTCTGGGCCCTGGAGCCCCGGCTGGGTCCAGGGGCCCTGGCTGGGTCCAGTGGCCCTGCCGGGACCCGGGTCAGGTGCTCCAGTCCTGGGCCCCGTCACCCGGCCTGCCAGTGTGCCAAAGGCCCGAGACGGGGATCCGTCGTGCCCGGGGAGACTCCCTCTGCTTGGCTGGGTTCAGGAGCTCCGAATAGGGCCCCTGGGGAGGGCGGCCTCCCCACCCCGGGCTCCGTCCTCGATCCTGCTGCGTGGCAGGGTGCCCGGGACCGGGTCCCGCGGGCCCGCGGAGGCTTCCCCTGCACCTGTGAAGAATAGTTTTGCGATTCTCAAATAGCGATTCTCTAACAAATCGCAAAACTATTCTTTGATACATCTGACCCTAAGAGGCTCCATTTTCGTGGCAAAATTCTCTATAAATTTACTGTAGTACTTGCACATACCAGCAAATGACAGCAATTTCTACTTGGTGGAAGGTGCAGGCGCATTCAAGATCGCATCAACATTTGACTTTTCAGGTACTACTCCATCACCTGATAATGTGTGTCCCAAATATTCCACCGATCTCTTAAACAATTTGCATTTGTGGCCCTTTCGAGTCAAACCATGTTTTTCCAGCCTGGTGCACTCTTTAACCATGTGTTGCATATGTTCTTGTTCATTGCAAGAAAAAATTAAGATATCGTCCTGAAAGCACTTGACAAAATCCCTATCATCCCTAAAAATATTAAACATGGCTCTCTGAAAAATAGACGCTGCAGAGGCCAAACTACAAACGGCATTCTAGTAAACTGATACAAACCTTGCGGAGTAATGAATGCAGTCAAATGTTTAGATTCTTCAGCCAACACTACTTGATGATACGCAGATCTGAGGTCCAATGTAGAAAATATTTTGGCGCCTTCTAGCATAGACACAACTTCATTAATATTTGGCAATGGATGGCAGTAAACCAAAACATTAGCATTTAATGCTCTCAAATCCACACACAAGCGCAATTTTTGATCAGGTTTGCGGGCTAAAACAATGGGTGAAACCCATTCACTCGATTCTATTTCTACAATTATTCCTTCCCTGACTAACTCTTCCAACATCTCCTTTAACTCATTCCTCACATTTATGGGCACATTTCTCAATTTTTGTCTGACTGGTACTGCATTACTCTTAAGCCTAATTTTCAAGTGTAAAATCTCTTAACTTTCCTACATCTTCAGAAAACACGCCCTCAAAATGTTCTCTTAGGCATTTCTCAGCATCACACTCCCCAGTGGAAGACACACAATAGTTATATTCCTCTTCACACAGCATAACAGGCTCCTTGCTGCGAGGGTTTAAATGGTCTCCTCAACCTAAAACATTCACCGCCTTCACAGCAACATAAAGCTTCATTTGGGCACTCTCCATAGAAACAAACAACCCATCCATTGCAATGATGGAGCCATCAAAACTCTCAACTACTACATCAGATTGTTGCATCCAATATCCCACATGTGACCACATTTTTCCAGAAACAATTTTTTGCTCACAGTAGTACAAGGCGATCCTGAATCCGCCATCAGTTCTAACTCCATACCTGAAATACCTACACAACATATGGGAGGTTTTCTCCCAAGCTTCCTCGTTATATCTTCCCCATTCTCCTGAATGGACACTACAATACCTCTATTACTGCTTGTACTACATTTTCAGTCACACTCTGATTTGTTCTCACACGTCTCAGCCATTGTTAGAACTGGGGGTCTCTAACTGAATAGCAGTGCACAGTGCCCAAAGCATCTAAACCAGCAAAACATCAAAAACAGAGGAGGCAATCAATGAAAAATGGAAGGGAGACTCACGCCAATGGTATCAGGTCTAACAGCCATATATGTCACTTTACCTAGAGTTTGACTCCAATTCCTCTTTAAGTCCTTTGACACACACGCAAAGTGACCTACACGTCCACATGTCTTACACTCTCTATTTATACCCGGAGAGCCAGGATATGATGCTATATGAACAATACAACAAAATCCTTGGCTCTAAATTATCTGCACACAGAATGACAAAGACAAAAAGGCACTGACAAAATCACAATTGTGTTTGATCCCTCAATTTTATGTTCCTCAACTTTCTTTACAACGCACGCCTCCTCAGCATTATCCGCTCTTACATTACATTTTTCCACAGCTGTCATCCACTTTTAGCATCTTGTAGTTTAGAGTCACCCATAACCCATAACTGTTCTTGGGTTTTCTTGCTCTTCACATTTACAATGACCTGATCCCATATCATCTCGTCAGTTATATGCAATGCATTGATAATGCCCTTAAAGCTGTCAGAAATTCATCAAACAATTCCTCTTCCTTCTAAGCTCTAGTATAAAATGTAAATCTGTTCAAAGCTAAGCTTGTGGTAGGTTTGAACCTTAGTTCCATTCTCAAAACAGCTTGTTTGTACACGTCCAATTCATCTTGACCTCGAGGTTGCCTTAATGTCCTGAATGCAACTTGGCCTTCCAATCTCAAACAGTGTAGTAGTATGTTTCTTTTCCGTTCTTCTCCCATACATTCTCCATCTATAACCTTCATGTAGGTAAATAATTCTTCTTTCCATCTGACCCAAGGAATAATGGGTTCTCCCTTGTTTTGTAAAAACTTGGCTGGTGGCTCGAATTGCATATTGAATTTATTTAAAATTTTCTTAGCACCCCAACAAATCTATCTAAAAATAGTGGAGTAGAAAAGTATCCTTCAATGTCGGTGTAAAGCCAGTGAAATATGGAACGAGGAAAATATCCTTAATATCAGCGTTACCTACAAACAGGTGGGAGGCTTACCAGAAGAAATGTTCTACCCTCGATAGCCTGGAAACACTGATATGAGGTGAACCTTCGTCGAGGGCGAACTCCGCAGTGTGCCGGTAGCAGCAGTACTTTACAGACACTCTGCCTTTACCAAAATGGCTGCCACGCAACATAATGGCATTAGCAAGCTGCGTGGCAGTAAGGCGATTCTTGGGAAGTGCAGCAAGATTCAGAGGAAGCATACAACATTGGCCGCCACGTAGCGTAATGACGTTAGTACTCTGCGTGGCAGTAAGGCGATTCTTGGGAAGTGCTGCAAGATTCAGAGGAAGCATACAACATTGGCCGCCACGTAGCGTAATGACGTTAGTACTCTGCGTGGCAGTAAGGCAAATCTTTGGAAGTGCAGCAAGCTTCGGAAAAAGCACACAGTGTTCTGAAGATGCCGGCTACAATTGGAACGCGACGTGAATATTCCTTGGGAGACCAGCGGCTGGCGTTTGAATAAAAACAACACCCAATGACTGCTCTCAAGGCAATAAAGAGCCGGAGATAGCCCTAGATCCTTGAATGTAGTTATCTTGATCTTAATGAGTTCCAATTCAGCAGCACAGCAATGCGTCCAACTCAGAGACAGCAACAGACTTCTCTCTCTATACACACAGGATTCCAAGAACAACATTCACTTGGAATCCAGAATGCTTTACAAAGAAAAACATGTCATGCGCTGAGAAGGTATGATAATATTTGCAAATGTAACATGCAATGTTACACATTCCCTCCCTCTTCCCATTACTTCCAACACTTCAAATGAGGTGGGTCTACTCACAACTGCTGCAATGCCTCCCGGCCCCAAAGTCATTCACACACAAAGTCAGCATACCGTTGAGACAGCTCGGGTGGGGCCACAACAGATAATGTTCATTGCCATCCCTGGCAGCTAAACCTGGTGAGGACTCTCCTTGACTCAGCGCATCAGCAGCATCTTGACTCTCTCCCCCAGCCGCCAATAGTGGGTCAGATGCACCTGGTGATGAAACAAAAGGTGACACTGGGAATAGTCCCTCGGAATGAACAACCATTCCTTGGTCGGGATGATGGCTGTCCTCGCTGTCCGAGTCGCCATCTGTTGAGGTGTCTCCCGGTGTTTCAGCTTCAGCCGAGACGGGCAGTTTTTTTTAGAACCTTCTTGAAGTGGGACATGTTCCGTGGAACATATTTCCAACCCCACTGGGTGGGTATCCTCGTTCCCTTGACTTCGGTGACAGTCCATGGGGCAATCTCGAACGGCAGCCTGAACTTCCCCTCAGGGTGGCGGTCCTTGACTAGCACGTGATCTCCCACCTTGATGTGGCTTCTTGTCGCTCGCCGCCTCTGTGAGGTGTACTCATTGCTGCTGGCTCTCCTGGAGTTGAACTGGTTCAGAGGATTTGGTGTTTCTTCCCACTCAGTTTGGTGTGGAATGGTATCAACACCTGTCCTTCAAATTCACAGTTTACTTCTGGATGGCCCAGTCGTCTAGTGGGGTGTGATTTGATACTCCTGTAGGAATTGGCACAAAGCACACTCCACGTTGTCTGCTTCAGCCACCGCAATCTGGATCACTTTCATGACAGTTGTCCTCAGGCACTCCACCTCCCCATTGGCTTGGGGCCAGCGTTGTGTTAAGCTGCGATGCTTGGTTTGCTTTGAGCAAAGATAATCGGCCAGCTCTGCACCATTGAAGGGGGGGCGTTGTCCGTGCGGATTCTCCAAAAACGCTGTGAGTCGCCATGAGCTTCTCTAACTTTGGGATCACTTCCACAGCAGAGGTAGTAGACACGATTTTGACCTGCGGGTAGTGGGAATAGTCGTCTATCACTACCAACATGTGGGCACTGTTGGGGAGACTGACGAATTCTGCACTGACCCTTTGCCAAGGGGCGCCAGTACCTTCTTCTGTGACGACCAGCGAGGAGTGGTCTGGCTGACTGGTAGCAAGACAAACAGGGCAATTTCGCACGACTGCCTCACTGCTTGGTCGAGCCCTGGGAACCAAACCTTGCTCTGGAGTCTGTTTTTGGATTTGATGATGGCTTGGTGCACCCCGTGTGCAAGGATGGCTGCTTTTTGTGTTAGGCTTCTTGACAGCACTAGTTGTGGACCTCGTAACAGGCAGCCCTCCCCAGTCATTGACAGTTTATGGAGGACGTTATGTAGAGCCTTAAGAACCGACTTGGCCCCTTTGGTGCAGAAAGTAGCGGGGTTCTGGAGTGTTTGCCAGTCTCCTGTTGTGGCAGCTTTGATGGCTATTTGCAAACATTCATCTAGCTGAGTGGCTTCCACCACCTCAGTTAAAGACATTGGGAGAGGTCTGGAATGATCTACAATGAATCTGACATATTCTTCAGTCACCAGGGCTTCGGCTTTCTCGGGAGGAGTAGCTGGCCGAGCATGCATGGACAGAAAATCAGCCGGGTTTCGGGTACCTGGTCAGTATTCAATGGAGAATTGGAACTCCTGCAACTGCAGAATAAATTATTCTATCCTCAGGGGAGGCTTCAATGATGATCCACGGTACAGACGAATTAACGGCTTGTGATCTGTGATGATGGTAAATGGATGGCCATAGAGATAGATGTAGAAATGCCAGCAGCCCCACAAGGCGGCAGTTGCCTCCCATTCGATTTGGGAATAAAGCTGTTCTGTGGACGTGAGCGTACAGCTGGCGTAGGCTACTGGGGCCCATTCTTCACACCCCTGCTTTTGGGCCAACACAGCCCAAGGCTCGTAGGGCTGGCATCTACCACTAGTTGAGAGTCCAGCTGTGGGGCAAAATAGACAAGGGGGGCATCATCCGACAGGACAGCTTTGGTTTGTTGAAAGGCCGCTTCAGACTCTTGTCCCCACACCCAGGGGCTAGATGACTTCCAGAGCTCTCTGAATGGGCTGCTGATATCTGCTAGGTTCTGCATGAAATGTCCCCAGTACGTCACCATCCCCAGGAAGCTGCGAACTCCAGACACAGAGGAGGGAGCAGGGGCATCTTGTATGTCTTTTACCTTGTCAGGGTTGGGCCCAATGTCTTTGTCTGAGAAATGGTGTCCTAAGAAACGGATGTCCCTCTGCAAAAAGTCACACTTTTCATGATGAAGTGTTAATCCTCGTTCCTTTAGTCATGTGAAGGCGTGTCAGGTGTTCGACAAACGTGGGAGCATGTACAAGAATATCGTCGCTCACATTCAGTACACCGGGCAGGCCGTTTAACCCACTCCTCACGATGTTCTGGAAAACTTCGGCTGCGCTGGAAATACCAAAGTTTAGCAGAGTGTACCTTCATAGGCCGATATGGGTGGAGAATGTGGTGATGGGGTGTGAGTCCAGGTGTAGCGGGATCTGGTGGTATCCTGACCGCAGGTCCATTTTAGAGAACCACTTGGATTCTGACAGCTCACCAATAATGTCATCTATGGTTGGGCGTGAGATGACGTTCACGCTTTATTGCCTGGTTGGGAACTCTCGTGTCCACACAGATTCGGACATCATCTGGTTGCTTGGGCTTCTATGCCACCACGATGGGTGAAACCCACGGCATGGGCCTTTCACACGTTCAATGATGTCTGCGTGCTCTAGCCTCTTCAGCTCGGTTTCCACTTTGGGCCGGAGGTGAAAACCAATTCTGCAATGTCGTAGTGCCACTGGTGCGACAGACTTATCTATGTGTAACTGGACGGCTGGTCCTACTAGGCAACAGATTCCTTCGAACAATGGTGTGAATTCTTGCAAAAAGGCAGTCGAGATGGACAGTGAAGGCAAATTATATGAGGTTCAGGTCTTGAGCAGTCCAGCAGCTGAGGAGGAACCCTGATCCTTCTTGCGATGCATACACCTTGGCTCTCCCCATGGTGGCATCATTGGATAGGTTGGCGTGGAACATTCCTCAGAGCCGCAGGGGTGATCGGCTGCCAAAAGCGAATACCTGCCACTGGTGTGGTGAAGAGCCGGCTGATTGGGTAGACTGCGATAGACATAAGGGCCCATCAGGTTAATGGAGGCACCAATGTTAATGAGTGCAGAAATGGGCTGATCTTGCACTTCCGGGGCTGCCTGGTGGCTGGTGTTGAGAGTATCTGCGGTTCGTATGACATGGACCCCCGTCGTGTCGTCGTCATCCATGTCACTGTCAGGCAGGTTGTCTGGGTGTGATTCTACTGTGCGGACTGCTTCAGTCGGAGCTTTGGATAGTCTTCCTTGGGAGGAGCGGCATACTTTGGAGAAATGGTTTAGTTTGCTGCAGGTCTTGCCGTTGGCGGGGCAGGTACCCGTGTTAGGGTATGGGCCACCGCACCAGCCACACGTGCTAGTCTGAGCTCCTGGCTTAGGGGGGCCCAGAGATTGTTTTGTGGATTCCTGCTTGGAAGTCCGTGGCCCTTTATGGACTGCTTTTATGGGATCTTCCTTGATGGAAGTTGATGCGTTGGGGTCCATGTGGGCTGCCTGGGCCTTGGATAGCTCTTTGCAATGGCCTAGTGTCAGAATGTCTCTGATGGGCATGTTAGGTTCCTGTAGGATTCGTTCACAAAGTTTGGAGGAAGCATACCCTTGGATGAACTGCGTGCACACTTCATCATCCTCATCTGTCAAAGTGCAGGTGCTGGCAAGCTCTCTCAATCAACTTTGAAAAACATCCACTGACTCTTCTGGTTTCTGCTGGGCTTGGCACAAGAGGAACCTCACTAAGGGCCCGATTCACAAAAGTAATCTGAGTAATCCTAACTTTATGACTTGGTATTCACAAAGGGCAGTTAGTAGGAGGGTGCTCCGGAGTGTATGCTCTTCTGTAGTGAGCGTGGTCCATGTGTGGGAACCAGTATCAGTTAAATTAGGAATTGAAAGCGTGGCACGATGGGGCTCCAAAATAAGGGCCCAGCATCAGTACCTCAGACGCGTGCATAAAGCGTCCTCTCTCCAGTATCAGTAGACCACGGGGTTCACAGTGCATTCTACAGTGCATTTGTACGTACCTACCATATCCGACACCCCGTCATTGGACTAGCTACTAATTGTATATTTCTCAAGCCGTGATGAAGTTCAATTCTTATTGAACGAAAAGCGTTGGCTGGAGCCTGTTTTTGATATCGTGGAAATAAAGGAATTTAACATAAAGGATTACTTGTCCGTTGATATCATTTGAAAATAGAACTCAGTGGTGCTCCTCTCCACAATCATTCACATGCATATTGAAATAAGTCGCATTAGATAAGAAGAAAATCCCTGGGTGTGCATAAATGGGCCTATCATAATCTACAGCAGCATACCTAAAATTCCATCCAACAGTACGAGGATCCTTTGGATCTACCATAGAGTACGTGCCCTTACGCAGAATTATCCCTGAGCAGTTAGCATACAGAATGAGGTCTGTATACTTGACAATTGGGCAGCATGCGGGGTAATAACCAGCCTCTCAGGGAACTGCCAATTCTTTGTACTGCCAGCCCACCAGGGTTACATTCTGTTTCTCCATATAGTAATTATCACAATAAGTATTGTTATTACATCCTGGATAACCTATACATCGTGGTTTTCAATGATATAGACATGAACCTGGATAACCAAACCCAAATACTCCTTGTACTTCTACAAAACCAGGGGGCCGAGTATAAGTGTAATTAACCAGTGACCATGGATATGCAGTCCATAAGCTAGTAACAGACTCAGTAGGGTAGCAAGCAGTACCTTCTCCAAAGAACCTTTTATGTGTGTCTAGAAACACATTACTCGGGGCTGTCCTTTTCGTACGAATTTGAGAAACAACCTTATTGTTAATACATGTAATGCATTTTGATCTTGTTCCAAAACCCAGGAAACCCCACCCAGAATCAATAGCAGTAAAATCACAAGAAAATCATACAATATCTTTTTCTTTGTAGACCAGACTATACATGTATGAATAGGGGGAATCACTGGCTGCTCTTCGTCGGCAACCATTCTGCCAAAGGGATGCATAGCAACTGATAAGGCAAGGGGGCCAAATGTCAGCAATAGGAATATACAAGTTCCCAGTGTCCGTCAGAGCCTCACTGGTACAGGCTCGTATTGTCCATTAAAATGTTGGCGCTCTTCAACACCGGCGGTGGAGCTTGCTCTGTCCTAAGCTCGGGTTCCCACGTCGACCAGGATAATGTAACGCCAAGGGGATACTTTCAATCTATCCTGTCCAATGTTCAAACAGTGCACAAATCCCACAACACCCTAAACTAACTCCGTTGGTACTATAGCAAAGTACACCTAACTTATACAGTCCATCCCTGACTACTCTGACTTCTCCTTTGGTGTACTATTCCTCAGGCGGGGGCGCAAATGATACCTGGTGACTCCAGGCACAGAGGGATCCGTGAAAAGGGGCTCCTGGATAGCCCGTATTTCCGGGGGTATTGCTGTATTCAGCACTTTATCATTTTCCTCATCCGTTTTGGTCCAGGTCAGCCTGGCGTCACTAAAGGGGACAAACTGGGGTACCGTCTCACACTCAGAGTCCACTAATCCTTCACTCACTCATTGATCACAGGGCAGGGGTAGAGGCACCCTTTTGCAATGGGTGGCATGCACCTAGTTCTTTCGGCCAGCGCCCTTGACAGCTGTGCATGTAGCCAAGAGGACCTGCTCCGGTCCCTTCCAGCGTGGCTCCAAACTCTTCTTCTGCTGAAAATTTCTCATGAGAACAAAATGCCCAGGCTGAATGTCTTGTCCGGGCCCCTTTGGTGTAGCTGGCAGGGTTTCGGGAACTGTTGGTGAATAGAGCGCAAATTTTCAGTTAACTGAGCAAGATAGTCAATCAACAGCGGATTCTCAATATCCGAGAATTGCCGGGGTTGCGGGACGCCCCAGACATTTGCCGGGCGTCCGAACCCGGACTTCGTACGGTGACAATCCTGTCCTACAATGTGCTGTTGTTCTTGTCAACAAAAGAGGTAACGTTAAAGCATCTGGCCACTGTACTCCTGTTGTCTCCTGAATCTTTGCCAATTTCAATTTGAGAGTACCATTGTACTGCTCAACCAAACCTGCTGACTGCGGGTGGTTAGCGGCATGAAATGTCTGCTTTATGTGCAAACCATCACAAATTAACTGAATTACTTTGGCATTAAAATGACTTCCGCTATCACTCCAAATCAAATGGGGCAAGCCGAAACGAGGAAAGAACTCCTTTAGGAGTACCTTTGCAGCCGTAACAGCCATATTGTCTTTAGTGGGATAAGCCTCAACCCATTTACTGAATGCACAAACAACCACCAAAACATATTTCAAATTATTGCACCTTGTAGGAGAGTAGGATCTGCCTCTTATGTTGCCCCCACTTTTTTTCTGATGTTTACACTGGTTTCTGGCTATAGTCAGGCTGGGACCCTGCCAATCAGGGCCCCAGCCTCTCTGTTCTCTCTAAACGACTTGGAGTGCACTCTAGGTGCACTAGTGATTGGATGCTGTGGTTCCTTATGAGTCCCTAGTATATGGTACCTTAGGTGCTAAAGGCATAGGTACTTCACAGGCCTACCAGGGCTGCAGCATGTATTATGCCACCCCTGGGAAGCAGACTAAATCTGACACCACAGGCCTGCTACTGCAGCCTGGGTGAGGAAGTGCTAGCACCCCTCACTGAGATATAGGTCCCCTATATCTCTCCTACACACACATATAAACCTATCAGTCACCCCTAAGGCAGGCGCTATCAATCCTGAGGGCAGGGTGCTTGGCTTCTATGTGAGGGGGTGCCTCTGCCTGAGCAGGGCCCCTCTGCAGCTCTCAGAGTCCATTCTCTGGTGCTGTTTGTGGATGCGGTTAAACCATATACTTTTAAGTGCATTATATCCTCGTGGTAAAATGCTAACTCTGGTATGGCTGCATCAAAACATGTCGTGTTTGGTGTCAAACATCTTGGAATACTACCCCCCCCCCCCGCCAGTCCTGGCGGCGGGGGTAGCATTCCACCCTTCTAGAGGGATAGACATGTACCCACTGTGGAAACACGGTAGAATCCTGAAGAGCCCTGGCATCACAAAATTGATGCCACCAGTCACAGACACGGGGCTGCCCTCCTGCTGATGACCGAAACTCACAGTGGAGGGAGCCCAACAAAAGGTATCCTGTCACAGGGAGGTGTAACCACCTTCCAGACAGGGTTTAGTGTATTGGGGCTGGGTGGGTGCACTCTTAGAGTGCTTTGAAGTCCTGCACTGGGGGAGCAGAAGGCTCCTCTGTGCATATATCAGTTCAAACCGGCTCAGGGGCTACCTGCCCCTGCTCTGGCACGAAACTGGACAAAGGGAAGTGGGTGTAGCCATCCACTCCCCTGACCCTCCCATAGGTGGGGTCATAGAGCTAGTCCCTCCCTTCTTTACAGTATAAGATAGGGAACCCTTGAACTTGTAAGTTAGATATCCCTGGACGATGCTCTGAAGAAGAATCCTGGCCCTTCGACGTTCCACTACCTTTGGAAGACAGAAGAATCTCCCTTGGAGTCAAGGAGTGACTCCCCTGCTTGGCAGGCACCAAAAACTACAAATGACGGTCGCAAACTATGCCGCTCCCGCCAGAGTCCGAAGTCCCTGCAGCCCAAGAAGTGGATTTCCTGACTTCTCCAAGGCCATCGTGAGTCCCCAGCGAAGCTGAGGCAAGTGGACCCCACGAGTGACGAGGAACCGCGACCACTGGGTACCGTGCACTATTGTCGAGTGCAACCCCTCCACAACGTTCTAAGAACCTGTGCTTTGGACCACGTGTGATCCCAGCCTCCAGAAGGAATCCCTCCTAAGATCAGCGGCCTACACCGTCCCGAGTGACCGTGGGCTCCTGTGGAGCGAATCCGACTGAGGCATCTTCGCGATCCCCTTGCCAGCCGGCTCGTGGGTCCCCTGAAGACTTTTGCAAGAAACCAAAGGGCTCCCCTGGTTGCTCCAGGCCTGCCCTGAATTACCCTTGCTGAGTGAGTTCCTCAGACCTTGCTGGTCTGCGCCATTGCCTTTTCACACTTTGCACGAGACTTGCTGTTACCAAGGCCTGTTGGCTCCAATCGAGTTGCCGACACCACAGTAAGCTGCAGACATCGTGGGACACGCCGAATCCAGCTCCTGGTCATCATCGACGCCTCCTGGACCTCGTGGCTGAAGAGTCAAGGCAACCGTGAATGACCTGAATCCTGCAACGACGGTGGGCATTCATCTTCCTTGCCCCGAGTCACTGCCAAGTGACTTTGAACACTGTCCCCTCTGCTTTCAGGTCATCCTTCCACCGAATCCAGGCTTGGATTCCACCGGACACTTCTTCCAACCATCACAAGCAGCAAGTCTTCTTTGTTCGCCATTGAAAACGACGCCGCGACCCGACACCAAAGGACACCTGTGCACCCGGCTTCCCTGGGTGAGGTAACTCCAGCACTACGGTGCTCCTGTGGGTGTGGGCCCTAGAACTACTTACCCTGTAAGTGACTTGCTTGTAGGTTCACCAGAAGTATCCTAAAACTCTTATTTTCCCAGTGCGATTCTCGCACTGACTCATACAGGGTTCGCGGCTGTGTTAGACACACCGCGTCCAACTCCCTAGTAAATCTACCAGTAACCGCGTCCTTCGACTCGTACTGACCGATCGGTGTGTTCGCCTCGAACACGCCAGGGGCCTGTAACATTGATAACTCAATCGCGTCCGCTTACATAGACTCGTACAGGATTCGCACTAGTGTCTGAACACCGCGTCCGTCCCCTGTGGGTCTCCTACAACTACCTGGGTGGTTCTCTGGGGGTCCTCGATTCTATGTGCCCTAGACCCCGGTCTAGCCAAGATAAGATTGTGATATTTACTGTGCTAACTTATTTTGATAACAATTGACTTGTACATATGTTCCTGACTTCTAATCTCATAAAGAGATTAGTAGAGAGTGTTTATTAATAAATACATATATATTTGATATATATACCTGTGTGGTGTCTTTTCATTTGGTGATTCAAGAGATTGTGTGGTAAAACAAGCTGCTTTACATTCGTTCAAGACTTAGCCTGAAGGCTGCTCTCCACAGCTACCACTAGGATAGCTTTCTATAAAGGTTGACTTAAACCTATCTACCATAAGAGTCGAATTGTACTGGTGCAAGGTGTCCACTTTAATTAGTGAACAGCATATACCAGGCCAACTTCTCACACACCTATTTAATTCAATATAGTCCATCTGAAGGACCTCAAAAGGGAAAATTGGTGGTGCAAAATTACCAGGTGGTGTAGGGGTACCCTTTCCAGGATTGTGCATCATGCACACCATACAATACTTCACTAAATGTGCAGCTGTTTTTGAAATGTCATCATTCTGCCATACAGGGTCTAACAACTTGCAAATACCCTTAGCACTGATATGGGCTGGGCTGTGGGCCATCGTGACTACAGGAAGAACATATGCATCTGGCAACATCCATCTCTGCTTTCCTAACTTATCAATCCAACATCCCTTGTCGTTCAATTGTGCAGTACTTTCTTGCCACACTGCTAATTCCTCTATTGTGGCCTCACTTTGTATCTCTTTCACATTCTCAAGTGTATCCTTAAACATGGTAACTTCAGGCACCCACCTTGCGGGACCTGCTACAAACATTCTTTTCATTTTGGTCCGGGCAGTTTCTTTAGCTGTCTGATCTGTCTGATCTGCAAAAGCATTTCCTCTACCTACATCATCAGTTACTTTCCGGTGAGCACTACACTTTACGATAGCCAATTTTTTGGGAGTGTCAAAGTAGACAAAGGTCTCAGTATAAGGTGCCCATGTTGAATCTTGGTGCCATGTGAAGTAAGAAATACTCTCTCAGCTCAGAGTCGCCCAAAGTTATGTGCGACTCTGAAGGCGTACTGGCTGTCAGTATAAATATTGACAACCAGTCCCTCACTCAATTCGCAAGCTTGTATTAAGGCAACAAGCTCTGCAGCTTGGGCTGATTCATAGGGAACTCGTGATGTCTCAACTACTGTACGCAGTGTGGTAATTTAAAACAAGAGCCATCAACGTATAGTTACCCTTGTGGGTCAGATAAGGGAACATCAGTCAAGTCTACCCGTCCTTTCGTCTCTTCTTCCTTCCGGAAGATACAATCATGTTTATCAATCTCATCATTCTCAGAAGGGAGGGGCAGTAACGTGGCTGGATTCAGAGTATCACATCTTTTAATCGTGATATGTTTAGCAAACAATGTTAATTCATATCCAGTCAGACGTGCACTGGTGAGGTGCTGTGTCTTTGTCTTATTCAAAAGTCTATCGACAGCATGGGGTACCATGACTGTGAGGTCAGTATCAAGTACAAGTCCAGCCAATTGTCTTATTGAGACGGCCACAGCCGCGACCGCTCTTAGGCAGCTCGGGAGGGCTGTTGCGACAGGGTCAAGAAAGGCAGAGAAATAGGCACACAGCTGTTGCTTATCTCCAAATTTTTCTGTTAAAATGGAAAGCGCGCAACCAGCCATCTCATGGACGAACAATACAAATGATTTGTTATAATCGGGGGTGCAAAGTACTGGAGCTGAACAAATCGCAGTTTTTAATTGCTCAAAAGACTGCTGACATTCAGGCGTCCAAGGCAGGGCTCATGCACGACTTTAATGGTTAGTGCAAGCAAGGGTTTGATTAGTAGCAAGTAGTTAGGTATCCACTGGTGACAGTAGGAAGTGATACCTATAAAAGCGCGCACATCTTTCTGAGTTTGTGGAACGGGCATTTTAACAATGGGACTGACGCGCTCCATGGTCAATCTCCTAACCTCCTTCGACAGTAGGTGACCTCCTGTCGACAATACTGAAATTTAGAAAGAGAAACCTTATGGCCATGATGAGCCAAATGCAACAACAATTTAACTGTACTATCTCTAATATCTTGCTCTGTGTCGGAAGCGATAAGGAGATCGTCAACATACTGCACCAATACATTACCTATAGGAAGCGAAAGGGCATCCAATTGGGACTTTAAAGCCTGACTATAAATACTTGGACTCTCAGAGTAGTCCTGAGGAGGCCGACAGAACCTAAAGCTTCTGCCAGCTAGTGTAAACCCGAACAAGTACCTGCTATCTGGATGAATAGGTATACTAAAGAAAGCATATTTCAAATCAATGACAGAGAAGAATTTAGCAGTAGAAGGAATCATTGTCAAAAGAGTAGTGATGTCAGGGACCACTGGAAACTGGGGAACCACTTTTGTATTAACTTCGCGTGAATCAATCACAAAACGGTAAACATCCTCATGGTCATCAAGGGAACCTGAGTGTGTCCGTTTAAGAATTGGAAGGATAGGGTTATTACAAACATTAGCAGTTGTCTTTTCAACCACTCCCTTCTTAATCAAATCCTGAATAATTTGCTATAGGGCTTGCTCTCCTGCCTGTGGTATTTTATACTGAGGGATAGGGGTAAAATAGCACCATCCTTAACCTGTATTGAGACCGGAGGTATCTGCAGCAGTCCCACGTCTGCATCACCTGTTGCCCACAAAGTGGGTGGCATAGCAGCAAACTCAACAGGAAGAGGCGCATCTTTGGACAAACACTGCTTATCACGTACTACATCCGGACCCATTGTCATATAAACACCTGCTGGGCAACAATAAATAATAGCATGCAATTTCTTCAGCAAATCCAAACCCATCAAATTTTTACCACAGTTTGATGTTAACAAGAATGGCGAATCCACAGTAAAAGGACCAACGGTAAACACAAGGGGCTTTGAAATGGGGCTTACAACCTGTACACCAGAAAAACCTACCGAAACATTATTATGGCCAGAGAGAGCTGCCCCAGGGACCATATTTCGAGAAACAGAACTTTTTGTCTCACCTGTGTCCACCAAAAATTCCTTAGTCAAACCTTGCAGTTCCGCTGTTACATAAGGGCCACGCCGGTCTACAGGTATCAGAATTGGTCCCCCACTCTGTCCATGGCTGTTCTAGCTGTAAGTCATCCCTGTCACTTCCTCCACATCATAATCATCATGATAGTACTGTCCTTCATGAGGGTCATCAAAGTAATTATTATCAGAACGACCCTATGAGGCTGTAGCATTCTGATCCCTATCTGCCCCACCAGTTCCACGACCCCATCCACGAGAACCTCGTCCTCTCGGGACCGCTACCTTCTGCAAAAGCACAGGACACTCGCTATGCCAATGTCCCTCCTCTTTACAATACGCACATTGATTCGGACCCAAAGGCGTAGTTGTTGGCTGCCTACTAGTGCGTGGAAGCTGTCGGGCAGGACCACCACGTCCTCTCCCATTCCCTCTAAAAGCCTGCTGGAACAACACCTTAGTCTTTATATCCTTGTGCCTCTCCTTTTCCTCATTATCCCTATGCTCATAATATTGTGCCATATTCAAAATAACAGGGGGGGAAGAGGTGGACCAAGTACTCTCAGAAGCCTGCAATCGAGTCGCAATTTCAGGAAGCAGATTAGAAATAAATCTATTAACAAACAACCGAACACCTCCCTCAATAGACAAATCCTGCCCACTGTAATCCAAAAACGTACCTTCAAACCGAGTGAAAAAAATCAGACACACTCTCGTCTTTCTTTTGTCGACAAGCTGACAATTTATCCCAGTCTACCTTTCTCGGCGGAATAAGAGAATGCATATACGTAATAATGCGGCCTGGCAACGCCAACATTTCTGCTCAGGGCTGATTACCTGGCTTTCTTTCCCGGTCCCAAGCTTTAATTTGATCGCATGTACCTCCTAATTTCACAACATGATCTTGCGTGTGCACCTGCCCCCAAATGTCAACCGGAACCAACAAACCAAAAAACATTTCAATATCGGCAAGAGTCATCACAGTGGAAGAGGCAGCTTCAGTCAATTCTTTATAATATGCAGTAGGATTTTTCCTAGAGTCGGGCAAATAAGTCTTAAGAGACAAAACTTCACTTCTTTTCCATGGAGTATAAACCTATTGTTCTTAAAACCGGGCCGCCACCGCCGCTCGAGTAACATTACCTCGCCCATCCGTTACCTCTGGTATCTCTGGGTGATATATAGGATGAACCTCTCTCATCGGAAACTGAGACACTGACCTGGGACTTATCTCATGCAATCTTCCCCTATCAGCTATTATTTTCGTGACATTAGCAAAGAATTGTTCTGGCCCAATTCACTAAAATACACTCGATCTCTTATGTCATATAAAATTTGAGGTGCTTCCGCTTCAAAGCGCTGTTGCCAAATACCAATTAAAGTTGAGCACATATGTTTAAGGGCTCAAAATCTCTCATAGTCGCCCAAACATCCTCTACCCTATAAATAGGATTAAGGGCCCACTGTGCAGCCTGATTGGCTATTGCCTGTTTCTCATCATCTCCCACATCAGATCGCACTAACGGTCCCATGCGTTCCTTAAATTTCGTCCAATCCCTATCCTCAAATCCACGTACCGATGTCCCGCTACTTACTAATGTCGGAGGATGAAGGACCACAGTGGGAGAAGCAACAGAAGTGACAGGCACTATCGTCGCTAATTGTTGTGTCGCGGGAGAAAGAGCTGGCAAGAGGGATGCTGAGACAATATATGTGGCAGGGTTACTAACAGTCACAGTTGCCATAGACGGCAAAGAGACAGAAGGAAGAGGAGCCGAAGCTACAGCTGCTGTCATAACAGCGGTAGACACAAGGACAGAGACAGTGGACGCAACTGTAACTGGCGGCTGTGAAGGCACCGGAACAGTGGGATATATTCTTTGCATGGCATATGGAGGCGGGGGTTTGGCATCCAACAATTTTTCCACAAGAGTATCATCTTCTTCCTGAACCACATATGATTTATCAATTTGTAATCAATACCTTCTATCTTCTCATTCAACACCCTTCTCCTGTTTCTCCCTGTCATATGCTACAGCTTTCTGAGTCAATGTCTGCATTCTCCCTTTCCAGGCCTCCTTCTCTGCCCTCAATCGTCTCTGCTTAGCTACTTTCTGCCATGTTCTGAGGGAATCAAACATAGACTGCCTACTTCGTTTCTTAAACAACTGTTCTTGTAAGTACTCAATCTTTTGTTCATCAAACATGCCCGTCAACGGCCACTGCAACTCGGCATTGTCCCTCGTATATTTGTGCCATAATGTACAAAACATAATAGGGCCAAGACCATGCTTCACATACATATCAAAATTGGGAGTGCCTTCTGGAGGCGCCGGCTGAGCTTTCTCCAATCGAGCATCTGCAGAACAACAGCGGCAGCACAAAGAAATCAATTTGCTGACACTAGGCATTTTCCTAAACATTGACAAAACAAGTGCAAATACTTCATATCCAAAGAAGGGCCTTAGACCGCACCAAATACAAACCAAAAATTGTACCATATCTCAAAAGAACCAAAACAAACTCACCTGATATATGCAGGTCAAAGCAAATCAATTCTCCTCTGCCGACTCTTCAAACCAAACGGTCAGATCCAAGGGTTTTGCCGTTCAGGACTCCAGTCGGGATGACCACTGGGCGAGGCATCGTCCGACCAGACAGAAGGGGCAGCTGCGAGTACCAGAAACTCTTTGTGCAGGGATCCCTGATCCATCTGTCTGACCCAACAATAGCATCGACCTCCCCACGTCCGCGGAAGGGGATGGGTCACTCACCCCAAGGAGTACTGTTCAGGTGCCAACTGAAGGAAGTGACCCGCTTCGGGTCACTCGGTTCACTGATAACCACCTCTCAGCCTTCCACTAAAATGAAGAGTCAGTCAGACAGTAGAGACTACAAACCAATAACAGTTTATTCAGAGTACACTCAGAGCGGAGCCTAATCTGCCCAGTCGTTTAGGAGTGCTGCAGAGGGACTGACATCAGCAAGCATAACGATACATTATGTACACTTCGAAACCAATGAAAACACGCCCACCATGGAAATTTCCAGAAAGATGCAGCTGAACAGTAAATTACAAAGGAGTAAGTTTCGATTCTGAGGCCGGGCACACGCTGTCTACTATTCAAGGTCACTCTGCCTGTACCCGCCACTAGACAAGTGGGAGAAGGCTTATATCTAAAGGGCAAAATGCAAAACACACAAGATGATGGACGGAATGCTGCACATTGGCAAACATTCACCCCCAGTCACAGATCTGTGTTTTGCATTTTGCCCTAAGTGGGAAGGGTATGCCCAGACGTGGGTCCCGTGCTCACTACGCCACTGGAGTCAAGCTATCCTGGCTGATGAAGGCTGATAGCCTGAAACCGTTCCTAGGATGCTTGATTCCGGTCCAGGGAAGACATGGCTTGGCAGTTCGGTCTGGACTGTTCCCATGAGGCACAGGGTCAAGACTGATTTGCTTATGGCTATGTCTGAACTGGGGTGGCGTGGTGAAGCAAAATAACGATGGATTAAACCCAGATCTGTGACTGGGGGTGAATGTTTGCCAATGTGCAGCATTCCGTCCATCATCTTGTGTGTTTTGCATAAACCAGCCCAGGACCTGCCCTCTGAAGCTGGCCAGGAAGGTGACAATGACCTTGACCTGGACAATCCAGCTACTCCTGCAGAGGAAGAGGAGGATCAGACTGACCTCCCCTTTGTCCCACCAGGAAGAGTTGTGAGTGTGCCTAGAAGGGCAAGATCTTCCTCAGGGGAATCTAACCACTCTAGCACCTCAGTAGGGACCTCTGTTTCCTCTCATAGGAGGGAATCCTCTCATGAAAGGAAAAAGAGACTGCTTCAGTATGAACAAGCCCAGATCATTAAACAGCAGTTGGCTATAGACAGGGAGTCCCTAGATCTTTTTAGACAAAGAAAAAAGTTGGGACTAGAGTCCCATGGTGGCAGCAATTTCCCCAGAGATAGGGAAAGGTCTTATGACCATAGAAACCTGAATAAGATTGTCCCTCCCTACCAGAGTGGGGATGACATCCACAAGTGGATAACTGCACTGGAAAGGGCCTGTAAAGTTCAAAGGGTCCCCCAGGAGCAGTGGGCAGCAATCGTATGGCTCTCCTTTGCAGACAAAGGTAGAGACAAGCTCCTCACTGTAAGAGAAGAGGATGCTGATGATTACCAAGTCCTGAAGAGTGCACTGATAGATGGGTTTGGCCTAACCACTGAACAATACAGGTTAAAGTTCAGAGAGACCCAAAAGGCACAGACACAGGACTGGGTGGACGTTGTTGATTGTTCTGCTAAGGCTGTGGAATGTTGGTTACTAGGCAGTAAGTTATGTGACTTCAAGGGATTGTACAATCTTATCATAAGGGAGCAGATTCTTAATAACTGTCAAAATCAGACTGTTGCATCAGTACCTGGTGGACTCTGATCTGACCTCTCCCCAAGAATTGGGAAAGAAGGCAGACAAATGGGTCAGAACCAGGGTGAGGCAGAAGGTACAGAACCAAGGTGGTGACCAGAAGAAGACAGATTCCAAAAACTCTGATAAGGGTGGGGAGAAGGGTAAAGACCAGAAGACTTCACAAGGTCCCCAAAAATCTGCATCTGGTGGGGAATCCCAATCCAACAAAGGAAAAGGCCAAAGGAAACCATGGTGCAAAGTCTGTAAGCAAAAGACTCACTGGACAAGTGACTGCACCAAGTCCAAAGACTCTACT
The DNA here is from genome assembly GCA_963921515.1 of Calotriton arnoldi. NCBI lineage: Eukaryota > Metazoa > Chordata > Amphibia > Caudata > Salamandridae > Calotriton > Calotriton arnoldi. Next base: position 30,028 of record CAWUFW010009679.1, read on the forward strand.
CCATCCACCATTGCCCCTAAGGCAACTGTTCCCCCTAGTCCAGCTACAAATGGTGGTGGAAATACTCAGAATAAGGGTTTAGTAGGGTTAACCCTGGGTACTGAGATGGGCTCTGACCTAGTCAGAGTGCCAACTCAGGCTGTCCTAGTCTGTGATGGGGGCATGGATATGTCCCCCTTTGGGAGTCCCAGTAATTTGGGAAAATACAGACAGCAGCCTTTGATTAATGAAAGAGAGGCTTTGGCATTTAGGGACACAGGGGCGAGTGTCACCATGGTGACACAAGATCTTGTGGAGTCTGGGCAGATTATACTTGGTGAAATGTACCAAGTGACCAATGCTAGCAATGTCAGAACAGACCATTCTCTGGCAGTTGTTAACTTCTCCTGGGGAGGGGTAACTGGCCTTAAAAGGTTGTGGTGAGTGCAGACCTACCAGTTGAATGCTTGCTTGGCAATGATCTTGAAACCTCAGCTTGGGCAGAGGTGGAGCTCAGGAAACATGCAGAAATGCTGGGGATCCCTGCACATGTCTTTGCTGTGACTAGGTCACAGGCAAAAATGTCAAAAGCTGAACAGGCCCTGGATTCTGGAATAATGGACCAGGTGCCTCCCAAGAGGAGGAGTAGTAGGGTTAAGGCAGTACCTTCCCCCTTGGCTCAGGAGGAAAATCAGTCTCTTGAGGGAGATGATCTCAGGCCTGAAGAAGGAACTGTCCCAGAGGAGCTTGAACCTGATCAGGTTGAGTTCTTGGGGGGCAGGGGGCCCTTCCAGGGCAGATCTGAGCCAGGAGCAGCTGAGCTGCCCCTCTCTTGAACCCCTCAGACAGCAAGCTGTTGCTGAGGCTGCTGGGAATGCTAGTGGAACCCATAAGATCTATTGGGATGATGGACTCCTGTACTCAGAGAGTAGAGACCCCAAGCCTGGTGCAGCCAGGAGGTTGGTTATACCTTTGAAGTTCAGGGGCTTCCTATTGACACTAGCCCATGACATTCCCTTAGCAGGTCACCTGGGCCAGAACAAGACTTGGGACAGGATTGTCCCTCACTTTCACTGGCCCCACATGTCTGAAGACACCAAGGAGTTTTGTCGCTCCTGTGTAACCTGTCAAGCCAGTGGGAAGGCAGGTTGCACCACAAAGGCCCCCCTGATACCACTACCTATGGTGGGGGTGCCCTTTGAGAGGGTGGGGATTGACATAGTTGGTCCCATGGATCCCCAAACAGCATCTGGGCACAGGTTTATCCTGGTGGTGGTGGACCATGCCACCAGGTACCCAGAGGCCATTCCCCTTAGGACCACTACAGCTCCTGTGGTGGCAAGGGCCCTCCTGGGAGTTTTCTCAAGAGTGGGCTTTCCTAAGGAGGTAGTATCTGACAGAGATGCAAACTTTATGTCCAGTTACTTGACTGCAAGGTGGAAGGAGTGTGGAGTGACTTATAAGTTCACCACACCCTATCACCCACAATGCAATGGTTTAGTTGAGAGATTCAACAAAACCTTAAAGGGCATGATTAAAGGGCTCCCAGAGAAGCTTAGGCGGAGATGGGACATACTCTTGCCCTGCCTTTTATTTGCATACAGGGAGGTGCCTCAAAAGGGGGTTGGCTACAGCCATTTTGATCTTTTGTTTGGCCATCCTGTCAGAGGTCCATTGTGTCTAGTGAAGGAAGGTTGGGAGTTACCTCTCAAACCCCCTAAACAGGACATAGTGGACTATGTACTTGGTCTCCGCTCCCGGATGGCTGAGTACATGAAAAAGGCAACCAAAAACCTTGAGGCCAGCCAGGAATTACAGAAAGCCTGGCATGACCAAAAGGCTGTGCTGACTGTTTACCAGCCAGGGCAAAAGGTGTGGGTGTTGGAGCCAGTGGCCCCAGCAGCCCTCCAAGACAAGTGGAGTGGCCCCCATACAATTGTTGAGCAGAAGGAAGAGGTTACCTATCTGGTAGACCTGGGAACTCCCAGGAGCCCCCATAGGGTGCTCTATGTCAACAGGCTGAAGCCGTATGTGGACAGGGCTGACATGGGCTTGCTCATGGCAACTGATGAGGGACAGGAGGAAGAGAGTGACCCACTCCCTGACCTGCTCTCACAGAACCCTGATGATGGGTCAGTAGATGGTGTAGCCTTGGCAGGCAGCCTCACTGCCCAGCAGCAAACTGATTGCAGACAGGTTCTCAATCAGTTCAGACACATGTTCTCTCTGACTCCAAGTCAGACCACCTGGAGCACTCATGAAGTGGACACTGGGGACAGTCTGCATATTAAAAGTAAGATTTATAGGCAACCTGACCAGGTCAGGGACTGTATCAGGACTGAAGTCCAGAAAATGTTGGAACTGGGTGTCATTGAGCCTTCAGATAGCCCTTGGGCTAGTCCTGTGGTCCTGGTGCCTAAACCTCACACCAAAGATGGCAATAGAGAGATGAGGTTTTGTGTGGACTACAGGGGCCTCAATGTAGTCACTAGGACTGATGCCCAACCATACCCAGGGCAGATGAGCTAATAGACACTTTGGCCTCAGCCAAGTATCTAAGCACATTTGACCTAACAGCTGGCTACTGGCAGATCAGATTAGCTGAGGATGCAAAGCCAAAAACAGCATTTTCTACCCCTGGTGGGCTTTACCAATTTGTGGTGATGCCCTTTGGTTTGAAAAATGCACCTGCCACTTTTCAGAGGTTGGTGAACACAGTCCTTACAGGTCTGGAAGCCTATAGTGCAGCATATCTAGATGATATTGCTGTCTTTAGCTCCACCTGGGAGGATCACCTGGTCCACCTCAGAAATGTTTTGGAGGCCCTGCAGAAGGCAGGCCTCACTAAGAAGGCCACCAAGTGCCAGATAGGGCAGAGTCAGGTTGTGTACCTGGGCCACCTTGTGGGTGGAGGCCAGGTTCAACCATTGCAGAGCAAGATCCAGACCATCATGGACTGGGCTTCTCCAACTACCCAGACTCAGGTGAGAGCCTTCTTAGGCCTGACTGGGTACTACAGAAGATGTGTCAAGGGGTATGGATCAATAGTGACACCCCTGAATAACTTAACCTCTAAGAAAATGCCCAAAAAGGTTCAGTGGACAGTTAGCTGTCAAAAGGCATTTGATAACCTGAAGCAGGCCATGTGCACTGCTCCCATTCTGCAGAGCCCTGATTACTCCAAGAAGTTCATTGTCCAGACAGATGCATCTGAATTGGGGGTTGGGGCTGTGCTGTCACAATTGAATGATGAAAGTCAGGATCAGCCAGTAGCTTTCATTAGCAGAAGGCTGACCCTTAGAGAGAAACGCTGGTCAGCCATTGAGAGGGAGGCCTTTGCTGATGTTTGGGCTCTGAAGAAGTTGAGGCCATACTTGTTTGGTACTCACTTCCTTGTTCAGACAGACCATAAGCCCCTCTTATGGCTAAAACAGATGAAGGGTGAAAACCCCAAACTTTTGAGGTGGTCCATTTCCCTACAGGGGATGGACTATACAGTGGAACATAGACCTGGGAGTAACCATGCCAATGCAGATGGACTCTCCAGATATTTACACTTAGAACATGAAGACTCAACTGGTCAAGGTTAGTTTAATGTCCCTGCGTTTGAGGGGGGGTGTGTAGGAGAGTAGGATCTGCCTCTTATGGGTACCCCCACTTTTTTCTGATGCTTCACTGTTTTTCGACTTTAGTCTGGCTGGGGCCCTGCTAATCAGAACCCCAGCCTAGCTGCTTCCTCTCTAAAATGGATTCCATGTGCCTTAGGCACATCTCTGATTGGATCCTGGGGTGCCCTTATAAGTCCCTAGTATATGGTATACTATGTACGCAGGGCATAGGTACTCAGAGGCCTGCCAGGGGTTCAAGCATGTATTGTCCCACCCCTGGAAGGCCCTCCAAAATGACACCACAGGTCTGCTACTGCAGCCTGGGTAAGGTGGTGCATGCACCCCTTACTGTGATATAGGCTACCTATATCACTGCCATTGCACACACATATAAACCTATAAGTCACTCCTAAGGCAGGCCTTCACAATCCTGAGGGCAGTGTGCTTGTTTTTTATGTGAGAGGTTGCCCCTGCATGAGCAGAGCCCCTCTGCAGCATTCGGAGTCCATCCTCTGGTGCTGTTTGTGGTTCAGCCTGACCATATACTCTTAAGTGCATTATATCCTCGTGGTAAATGCTAACTTTGGGATGGCTGCACGGAAACATGTTGTGTTTGGTGTCAAACATCTTGGAATACTACCCCCCTGCCAGTTCTGGCGGCGGGGGTAGCATTCCACCCTTCTAGAGGGAGAGGCATGTACACACCGGTATACCCGGTATTGACTTTCCAGAGCCCTGGCATCACAAAATGGATGCCACTGCCACAGACACAAGTCTAGCCTCCTGCTGCTGACCGAAACTCCGGCAGGGGAGGCCTGGACAATAGGTTTCCTGTTGCAAGGAGGTGTACCACCTCTCCAGACAGGATAGTGTGTATTGGGGCTGGGCGGGAGTACTCCCTGGTGCTTTGAAGTCCTCAACTGGGGGCACGTTTGGTGTCCCTGTGCATAGCCCAGTTCAAACCGGTTGCAGGGGCTACCTGCCCCTGCTCTGGTGCAAAACTGGACAAAGGGAATGGGTGTAACCACCCCTCTTCCCTGACCCTCCCATAGGTGGGTCCCCAGAGTATGTCCAACCCCCTACCTTAGTATAAGTATGGGACCCCAGTCCTTAAGACTTTAGATTACCCTGGACGACACTCTGAAGCCGAATCCTGGACCTTCGACGCTCTACTACAAGATTAGAGGACTGAAGAATCTCCCTTTGGGTCAAGGAGTGACTCCCCTGCATGGCAGGCACCAAAGAAACAATTGTCCGGTCTGCATCGCTGAAGCTCCCGCCGGATGCCGAAGTCTTTGCATCACCAGAGGTGGATTTCCAGACTTCCCCGAGGCTGCCCTGAGACCCCAGCAAAGCTGAGGCACGTAGCTGTCATGGGTTACATGGAACCGTGACCCCTGGACACCGAGAACTTTTGTAAGTGCATCCTCTTCCTGGCCTCCCACGATGTTGTGCTTTGGGCTCTGAGTAGCCCCCGCCTCCAACACCGACTGCACTGAAGATCACTGGCCCCCACTCCACGAGTGGCCTGTGAGCCAGCTCCAAGTGCGTCCACTCGAGGCTCCTTCGCGGTCACTAGTCTTTTGGCTAGTGGGCCCCTCCGAAAGCAACTCTTCCTCTGCTTTGGCTTCCCTGGTTGCTCCAGACGTACCCTGACTTACCCTTGCTGGGTGAGTCCCCCAGACCTTGCTGGTCTGCAACAAAGTCCTTTCTTTGTTTCCACGTGACTTGCCGTTGCCAAGGCTTGTTGGGTCCAATCCAGTCGCCGACATGGCAGCAATCGACAAACATTGTGAGACAGCTCAAATCCAGCTCCTGGTCATCATCGACGCCTCCTGGACCTCGTGGCTGAAGAGTCAAGACGACCGTCAACCTACCTGAAGCACCCGACATCGGTGGGCGTCTGCTCATCGCCCTCCTGGTCACTGGCTAGTGACCCAGACTCTGTCCCCTTTGCTTTCAGGTTCCTCAGATCTTCGATCCACCCTTGGATCCATCCGGACACTTTCGACTTGGTCGCCAGCAGCCCGCTGCAGCAGATCGCCATTGAAAACGACGACGAAACCCGACACGAAAAGACACCTATGCACCCGGCTTCCCTGGGTGAGGTAACTCGAGTACTCCGGTGCTCCCGTGGGTATTGACTCTAGAACTGCCTAGTTCTAAAGGGCTTTGCTCCAAGTCCTCCTCTAAGTGTCCTTTCCTTTTAAAAACCTAACCGCGACTTTCCCCATAGAAGTTAACGGTGATTCGCGGCTGTGTTCCAACACTGCACGCGTCCCCCATGGGTCCCCTGTGTCACTACCTTGGGTGGTTCCTTGTGGTCCAAGCACTTCTACAGGCTCAAGGCCTTGTGTCTAGCTCAGTCGTGGTTCTTATACCACTTTATTGGTATATGGTTTGGGACGCCCCTAGGGCCCAAACGTGTATTTGTGCTATTACTGTGATTTAATACCTTATAACTTATGTACTTCGAACTCTAGCCTCATAAAGAGACTAGAGGGGTGTGTTTAGCAATAAATACATATATTTTGAATATATACCTGGTGTGGTGCTCTTTCATTTGGTCACTAAAGAGATTATAGACTGGTAAAACAAGCTGCTTTACATTCCTTCAAGACTTAGCCTGAAGGCTGCTCTTCATAGCTACCAATAAAGGTTGTCTTTAACCTATCTCCAATAAGGGGTTGTTTGGACTGGTGCAAGGTGCCCACTATAATTAGTGGACAGCATATACCAGGCCAACTTCTCACAGCACCCTGGCTTCGGGCTGCTACGTCTGCTGTCTTACCTATTGAGACACACTCCAATTCCCATACTTCCTCCGCCCGTGTGGGTCGCAGAATAGTCCTGTTTTGATCTTGATATTAAAATGGCGATCAAGCTAGATGCCACTTACAGACCCTCGAGCTCCAGGCCGTTACACTCGAGCTTCTCTCTTTTGCCATAAGGACTTTATCACCACAGTAGGTAAACCGAAGCCAGACTTTCTTTCCCCAATATTCATTTCTGTTGGTCTCCTGGAGAAAGGCTTTGACGCTCTGTTGGTTTCCGTTTTTTTCTTTTTCAGTTTTTGGGCTTTGATTACGACATGGGACACAGATCCCCTGAGTTACTGCTTTGCTACACGGTACGAACGCTGTACCTACTACCTGGGTGAGTGTGTGTTAGTATGGCACGTTTTGTTTCTCTGGGTGCATTAACCTGTCCGAGTACAATCTAATCGTTGTAGAGATAGTTCGACGTTGCCTTGGTTACTGGTATTGTTGCAGGGTGTATGCAATAGTTTATGCAGGCTGGCGTTTAAACATCGCTAGGTGCATGTTCACTCACACCAATTACTCACTTTGTAGATTCCGACTCATCGATATCGACCGGCAGAATCTTGGCGTTATTCATCATCCCCTAGGTTTGGACATTATATATCACTTTATGGTTGGTTACTGTTAAGACTCGATCACGCTCAATCTTTGCGATTAATACCTCCGCTGGGACATCACATCTGTCTATCGTGTTGGCACAGTAGGGTTTTTAGGGTGATACAGCATGGTTAGGTGCTTTATTGGTTAATTGATTTATACAGACCACAGTGGATTTCTTTTTCTTCTTTCTCTTTTTTCTTTTCTGTTAAGCTGGACACGGGACTCTCCGCACAGTTTAATCAGTTTGTCTTAGTATAATGTATTATATGTAATATACACGACGATTATTCCTTTGTTTACAGAATATTGCCCCTGAGGAAGGGACCTGCGAGTCCCGAAATGCATCGGGCTTCGGGCTTTGTGACATCTATGGGCCACGAGACAGCTATGCACCGATCAATTTGTGAATTGTAATGCAAGGATATATTGTACTTGGAAATTCTATTGTACAACACTAACTTTTTTTAGATAAAAGAATTCGTTTTGTCAAAGTAACCCATGGTTTTGGTAGATGGGCGTGTAACTCTACACGGATGAATGTAAGAATTGTATTACGTTATATGATTTTGTCCAATAAAGTTCTTGAAAAAAAGAATATAAGAAAAAATTGTTTTTGCACGGTTTGTTAAGCAAAATAATAGAGTTCATGATTACAGAACGCTTTGCACACTACAATCAGGGACCAGCCTGTTAGTTTTCCTGACACAGGGATGTGTGCCATGTTGACTCTTCGGATTTGTCCCAGACATGCAGCCTGAACTGGGTGAGGGGTCCCTCGGGTGGCACAATTTGTGCTGCTGCCCTAGAGGATCCTTTTCAGTACCCATGCTCCAGGTACCGAGGGTGCCATTTACTAGGGAATTACAGGGGGCTGATATTGTGCCAACTGTGGTTCAGTTTTAGAGAAAAAAACACTGATACTGGGAACCTGGTTAGCAGGAACCACAAACACTCCAGTCAAAGGTGCATCAATACCAGGCAAAAAATAGGGGGGTACTGCAACAAGTACCCAGTTTCCTACAGGGCTGCACAGGGCGACTTGTGGACAAGTCAGAGATCTCCCAAATGGGAGTTTAGGTTGCAAGGGGACTTGGAGGAAGGGGGCACAGCCGGTTCGTCAGGGCCCAGGCCGGGTGTCTCCAGTGCAGAGTGGTGAGGCCGGCTGGCCTGGGCGTGCAAAGATGCACCCCGTGGTCAGGGACAAACAGCTGGCAGAGGAGAAGCCAAGGCAGCTGGGCTACTCTCAAAGTGGGCATCTCGCTGTTGGTGTTTGGTGCAGGGTGTCTGGTACCCCAGGGGTGGGTGCTGCACAGCTCCGGTTGGTCCTGGTGTCTTCACACTCTGTGGGGAGACAGATCTGATCTTCCAGAGCATGAGTACCTTCTCCTGGTCCTCTGTGGGGTCGGTCGGGCTGGGAAGCTGCAGGCGGTGGACCGGACTCTGCTTGTTGGCAGACTGCAGGGGGAGTAGCTCCTCTACTCCAAGGGAGACTGAAGGTGAGTTTCGAAGTGCTGGCGGGCCACCCACAGCTTTGGTAGTTCTCCAGCTTGCAGGAAGAGTCAACCTGTCGTGATTGTCGAGAGAGGGTTAGGATGGGCAGGGTTTTGCGCCAAAGTCCACAGTTCTGCTGCAGTTCTTGCCAGGCAGTGGCTCTTCTTCGTACTTCTTCACTTGATTTGTCAAATCTGAGTTCTTGTGTTCAGGGGTGCCATCTAAATACTCAATTTAGGGCCATTAAGAGGCATGACAGGTAGTAGCCAATGGCCTGCTGCCTTGGAAACTCCAGCACACAAAATTGCAGACATTGCACGTTCTCAGTGGTGGCGAATAGATCTAACCAAGGCTCTCCTCACTCTTGAAAGAGACCTTGCACCACCCCCGGATGGAGATGTAATTCCTGATCCACTAGGCATCTTCGGGTGAGTTTGTCCGCCCTGGCGTTCAGAGGGCCTGCCAGGTGTTGAACCACCAAGGATATGACCTGCTGTTACAGCCATGTGCAGAGGTTTAGGGCCTCTTGACAAAGGGTCCATGAGCACACCCAACCTCACCCTGTTTGTTGCAGTGCCACATGGCGGTGTTGTCCGTGGACACCTGCACTAGCCTTCCTTTGATGGACGGTAGAAAGATTTTCAATGCCAGCTGGATCGCCCAGAGCACCAGAAGATTGATGTGAAGTCCGGACTCCGCTGGAGACCAGAGACCTCTGATCTCCACATCGCCCAGATGGCTGTCCCTTCCCAGGACTGACACATCTGTCACTACTGTCAGATCTGGTTGGGGAAGGAAGAGGAGTCTGCAGCTGACCCAATCGCGGTTTCTCAGCTACCACTGCAGATCTTTTGCAGTTCCCTCTGAGATCTGGACCATGTCGGAAAGATTCCCCTGTTGCTGCGCCCACTGGAACTTCAGGTCCCACTGCAGAGTGCCCATATGCCAAGAGGCATGTGTCACAAGCAGGATGCAGGAGGCCATGATGCTCAGCATCCTCAGAGTCAGTCTCACCGAAACCCAGGATAGAGGTTGAAGCGTTTGGATCATAGCCTGAATATCCTGGACTCACGATTTGAGAGGATAAGCCAGAAACTGCACGGTGTCCAGAATGGCTCAGCTGAAAGTGAGCATCTGAGAGGGAGTCAGGTGTGACTTCAGCATTTTGATAGTGAACCCCAGTGAGTGCAGTTGGTCCCCCATTGTCTGAAAGATGGAGATGACTGCCTGGGACAAGCCCACCTTCAACAGCCAGACATCGAGATAGGGGAAGACTGGCACCCCTGATCTCTGCTTTTAAGCTGCAATCACCGCCATCACCTTCGTGATCACCTGAGGGATGCTGGAAGGCCAAAAGGGAGCACTGCGAACTGAAAGTGTTCATGGCCCACCGTGAACTCCAGATAACGCCTGTGGGCTGGCAGGACAAGGATGTGAAAATATGCATACTGCAAGTCCAGCACTACCATCCAGTCTCCTGGATCCAGGGCAGACAGGAGTTGAGCGAGCAGGAGCATTTTGAATAGGACAACTCCTTTATCCTTTTTGGGCACCAGAAAGTAGTGGCAATAACAGCCACAACCTACTTCTGGTGTCTGCACCCTCTCTAAGGGTTCCCTTGGCCAGGAGTGCCCCCACTTCCTGCTATAGTATGTAGAGGTGGTCCTCTGTCAGCCCATTGCAAGTGGGTGGCATGGGTGAAGGAGTAGTCACAAAAGGGAGGGACTAGCCCCTTTGGACAATTTGAAGAACCCAGCGGTCTCATATTGTCGACACACAGTAGAACAGGTGATGGTGTGTCCTGCCTCCCACAGGGTGCCCACGAGGGTTGGAGAGCGAACTAAAGGGGATTGGAAGCTGTGGCTGCTGGTGGGTGTTGGACTGGCCTGAACTCTGGCTGTCCGACACACAGGGTCTGTGGGTACCACTTCCTCGGCCATGCAGAGGCTGGGAAGCGTACATGCCATGGTGGCTCGGTAGCTAAAGACACAGCTGGAAGCCCCTTTTTCCACGAAAAGAGCAAAAGGCAGACTGAGGTTGGTGCCGTAAGGCCACCAAGAAAGACACTGCTCTGCTGAGTGAGTTTGTGGTGTCCAGCCCATAACGGATGTGAACTGCGCTGCATCTCTCAAGTCTCTCACATCTGCCATGGCTTGGGAGAGTAGGGGCTCCTCCGGGACCATGGATGGCACCTGAGCAACTGAATCCCACAGAGCATGGGAGTAACATCCCAAAAGACATGCAGTATTCACTGACCGCAGTGCCAGGCTGGTGGAATAAAACATTTTCTTGCTTAAGGTGTCCAGCCTCTTGGATTTCCTATCTGGTGGGATGATAGGGAATGCGCCAGGATTTACGAAGGAAGTGGAGGCTTGGACCACCAAGCTGTCTTGGCTAGGGTGTTGCGTGAGGAAACTGGAGTCCTCCGGGGCTGGGCGGTGGGGGCAGGCAATTTTCACAGGAGCCCCTGTGCAGGGTTTGGCAGGTCCCAAGCAGGGCATTTGTAAGGGCTTCATTAAATGGGAGAAGCGGTTCTGAAAGGGTCACTCCCCGTTGAAGCACCTCTGTCAAGACGTTAGTCTTGACTGCCACAAAGACCTTGGGCAACCTTCTCACCTCCACAACAAAAAGCGCTCCCTCCTCTGTAGCCATGGTAGGTGGAGAGACCATGCCAGTATCTGGGGAGGTGTCCAGTTCACTGTTGTCTGCCAGTTCCTCACACCAATCTGTGTTGTGGTCTAGGAGCAGATATTCTTTAGGCTCCAGTGACCTCTCCAATCCTACGCAAGTCCCAGCCCATAAGAGTAGGGTGTGGGCTCGGGCCTGGAAGGCAGGGCTCCAGTAAGCGCCGGAGTCAGTGTTGGGCGATGCCCCTCCGGCTCCGTGTTGGAGTCGGGGATGAGAATGGGGATGGTGCCAGTGGTGCCAGGAGCGTCAGCATCAGGACCAACGCCGGGGACGGTGGAGGTGGAATGACCGGCCACCAGTCCAGTTCCATCTGTGGATTAAAGCAGCCCAACTTGAGCTGGGGATGGAACCATTGGCGAAGAACCAGTAGGGAGCCATCCCAAACTCGCTGGGCATAAAGGCACACCAGCGTGGATTGGCCGCCTAAATATGAAGTGTATGGACTCAAGGAGTTGGGCGGTGTTAGAAATAGGGGTTCTGGTTGGCTATGGTCTACACCTAAGCCAAACAGAACCCACCACACTAGTCAGGGTAAGCCAGTTACACACCAAAGATAATCTATGCTCACCCTCTGGTAGCTTGGCGCAGAGCAGGCAGGCTTATCATCGGAGGTAATGTGTAAAGCGTTTGTGCAATACATTCACACAGCAACACAATGAATACACCACAAAAGGACTCCACACAGGATTAAATAAAGTATACAGTATATTATACATACAACCAGACCAAAAGGACCTGAATCAAAAATACTGAGCCTACTATGCAGTTATTCAGATAGTAATCGTTATTCTGAACAAGGCAAGACTAAAAACGACATACATCATATCCTTAGTGCATGTAACACGAGTTAGATTAGTAGAAAACACATGAATAACAATATATCACCATAAACACATCGGATGCAGTGCACCTACGCTCCTAGTAAACTTTATATGGTAATCAGGTATCAAATGTAGGGCACAGGAGCACCTGTGCACCTACTACCTGTAATACAGATATCCACAGTTTCCCTAGATCAGGCAAATTCCTAGCGGCGATCAGGGGCCTCCATCAAGATTTCACCCCGCAATGCCATGGTAGATCAAGTGCCCCCAGGGTACTTCCCAATGGGAGGGGGCACACAATGTAGAGTCCAGCGGGGAGATCTTGTTTGGTCCTCCGTGTGCAGAGTTGTCAAATACAGCTGCCCGTGAGTGTGTGGTGCAGCTGCTGTAACCAAAGCAGCCCCTTTCGGCCTGGAGACCTCTGAGGTTGCTTCTGACCTAGGCATCAGCCGGGAAAGAGGGGGCTCTTCTGTATCGTGCTGTGAGCATCGGTAGGACTTATACACGGGGCTCGCGGCGCCCGAACCCAGGCTTCCCTGGGGGTGGGTTGCAGCAACATTGACGACCCGGGGTGTCTCCCTGTTTCCTCGGCAACGGTTTGGCCGGTAAATGTGGTTCAGCATTATAGCTCCACAGATGCCTGAAGCAGGCGTGATGTGCCACAAAGACAGGGTCGCAAAAAGCAGCTGAGCCTACAAGGATCCCTTTGGATACTCAAAGAGATCAGCAAAACAGCTGGGCGCATGAGGATCCCTCCCTTTCCCATCCCATCAGTATGCAGATGTATCCCCTGTCACGTTTAGCCCTTCCTGTGTTGTTGCTGTAGGAAATTAGGATCTGCTTCTTATGGTTACCTCAACTTTTTGCTTGATGTTGCATTGTTTTTGACTAGTCTGACTGGGATCCTGCTAATCAGGACGCCACTCTATCTGCTTTCTCCTTTAAATTGTTACATATCTACTTTGATACACTCCAGATTGGATACTGGGGTACCCTTATCAGTCCCTAGTATATGGTTCACATGTACCCAGGGCATAGGTACCCCAGAGGCCTCCCATGGGCTGAAGCATGTATTATGCCACCCATGAGAGGCCATGCAAAATGGAACTACAGGTCTGCTATTGCAACCTGTGTAAGATGATGCTTGCACCACTTTACATTAGATATAGGTTCACTATATCTATAGGTCACTACACTTAAAACTTATAAGTCACCCCTTTAGCAGGCCTTATCAATCCTGAAGGCAGAGTGCTGGGTTTTTAGTGAGAGGGTGCCCCTGTATAAGCAGAGCCTCTCTGCAGCCTTCGGAGACCATTCTCCAGGGTTGTCTGTGACTCAGCCGGACATATAGGTAGAGGTGCATTATAACCTCGCGGTAAATACTATCTCGAAAATGGCTGCATAGAAACATATTGTGTTTGGTATCAAACACCTTGGAATCATACCTCCACACTGGTAACCGGTGTGGGAGGTATGATTCTGCCCTTCTGAAGTGAGCTTCGAGGGGTCACTGGTCTATCCGGTGCCAGCCTTCTCAACCCGGTCAGCACAAAATGGATGCTGCCGACCAGAGACACATTTCTGCCCTCCTGCTGCTGAGCCAAGCTCGAGCAGAGGAAGGCAGCACAATAGGCATCCTGTCACATGGAGGTGTGACCACCTTCCAGACAGGATTTAGTGTGTTGGGGCTGAAAGTCTGCACTGAAAGTCTGCACTGGGGGCACATTTGGTGTCCCTGTGCATAGTCCAGCTGAAACCAGTTCTGGGAGCAATTGGCTCCTGCTTTGGCACGAAACTGGACAAAGGACATGGGTGTAACCACCCCTATGTCCTGACCCTCCCCTAGGAGGGTCCGCCGAATCTGTCCAACCCCCTCCAGTGGGTACAACAGGGCTTACCTGGCTGTAAGACTTTAGATTTTACGTGGACAAGATTCTACAAGAAGAAACCACTGACCTTTGACCGTCTGGACACTCTGGACTTCGACTGGGACCGACTCCCTCTCCGTCCAAAGCTTTGTCTGTGCCCTTTCTCCATACAGGCTCTGTGCAGGACCTGTGGTGCACTAAGGACAACTGAAGAATCTCCCTTGGAGTGAAGGAGTCACTCCCCTGCACTAGCAGGCACCTCAACGCAACTGACCGGTCTGCTGCTCCCAAGCTCCTGCAGACTCTGAAGATTGCAGCAACACAGGAGGTGGGATTCTGAAGGTTCCTGAGGTCGATCTGCCCTCCCAGAAAGTTTGAGGCCAGTATCCCTCGTGGGGACCGCATAACCTGAACCCCTGTGCACTGCATCCATTTGCAGTTGCATATGCTTTTTTTTTTTTTTTTAAATATTTTTTTTATTGAGCGTAAAAAAAAAAAAAGAAAAAAACAAGCATCGTACAGACAGATTTGCAGACTCATCTCTGCCATATAATAAATAGACAATAAATTTACCCAATCTCCTAATTCATTAGCACATAATAAATATGATACACCCAATATACTAAAAGGATAAGAAAAAATAAAACCTGTTGCATATTAAGTCTCACATTCAGGATATACAGTAAAAAGCGAGATATAAATTCATACTCCTTTTTTCCTACATGATGTGCAAAAACCCGCATTGTAAACATCAAATCTATAATGGAATATCTCACTTGGCTTAACAATCTATATGCTTTCACTCTTCATCTAGAGATCTCCCTATAAATAAATCAAATTGCATCGTTAATATGTGTAGTTGCAACATAACCCTTCCATATCATTCCACGTTTCCGCACCGCCCCTATCCGCTTAGCATACGCCTCCTCAAATTTAAAGGTCCTCTCCATTTTGTATAACCATTGAGCCATTGTAGGCGATTTCTGAGATCTCCAATTTTGTAAAATTAAGGATCTAGCAACTGCTATGGCTAAGGAGACAAAAAATTGCTCATATAATGGAATCTGATCAATTACATAGGAGAAGCCAAATAGCACCAGCGATGCACCTGGAGGGATGTTTATTGAAACACACTTACTAATAAACCTGAAGATTTCCTCCCAGAAGTGTTGTAGTCTCGGGCAGGTGAAGAATATATGTGACCAGTCTCCTGCATCCGGCAAATTACATCTAAAACAGTCATTCGGAATCGTGGGAAACCATTTATGCAGCCTAGAGGGAGTGTAGTAAGCCACCCATCTAGAGAAAAAAGACATTCGCTGGAAATTGGCCGCTCTCAGTGCCCTATGGCCCAGCTCACAGACTCGTAGCCATTCCTGTTTACTAAACCTACAATTAGTTTCCTGGGCAATCTTTGGGAGCATTTGTTCAATAAGTTTCTTATTCTTTTCTTGGCGTAATACCTTATACCAGTTCCCAATCCCTGATAAATATGACTCGAAGGCAGCTTTCAAAATAACTCTAGTACTTTCAGTAATTCCTCTAAAATTAGTCTGAAGAAAGCATGAGATCTGCCTAAAACTTAGCCAGAGATCCCTACTCTGCAATGCAAATTGTGTCTCAAAGGCCTCCCACATAATCCGGTTAGTACCATTGTAAAAATCGCCCAACTTACAAAACCCCGACCGAACATAAGGCTGTAGCCCCTTTTGTGGAAGTTTAAGACCCCATATCTCACAATCACAAAGAGAGGAGTATGCATGGCATGAAGGGATATTATGATTTCTATTGAAACGCTGAATACGACTCAGTATTATATTCACCACCTTATATCTTGTTTTCTTTGGTAGCTTTGCAGTGCGTAAGAATACTGGTAACTTAATAGCACTCTCCTCAAGCATATGGTTAATTAAAAAATTATCAAACTTTGAGGACGGGGACAAGAGCTGAGTAGTTAAGCTAAGTAATGAGGCTTGATAATAACTAGCTAAATGAGGTAGTGCCAAACCACCCTGGTCTACATCCAGTTGCAGAATAGATAACTTAATTCGAGACTTTTTCTTAGCCCAAATAAACTCACGAAAAATCCTATCAATTTCATTAAAATACGAAATTGGGATCTTTAAAGGGAGATTTAAAAATAAAAATAGCAACAAAGGAAGAATCATCATTTTTATCAGAGAGACTCGCCCTATTATTGACAAGGGCAATAATGTCCATCTTACTAGCAGACTTTTTATTTTATCAAGTGTTTTACCATAGTTTAGCTGAAAAAGTTGGAGAAAATCTACTGTAACATACAGGCCCAGATATCTAATGGGTTTAAGAGGAACAAATGTGAGCCCTTCCGGCAACTCTGTTCCTGATGCATTAAATAGAAGGAGTTCCGTTTTAGATTGATTGACCCTATAACCACCTAATTCTGTGAATGCCTGGATTTCGCCCAATGCTCTCTCAATGTTCGATTTTTCCGGATTCAAATACAGAATAAGATCATCAGCGAACAGCTTTATTTTAGCCATTTCTAATAGGGGGCCCGGATTAGTATATTTGAACGAATTTTTATTGCTAATGGCTCGATAAAAAGTGAAAACAGAAGGGGGAGAGGGGGCATCCCTGCCTGGTGCCCCTCCTTATCACTACCTCTCCCGCCTCCTCTGAATTTATAATAATTCTTGCAATGGCTCCCCTATATATTCTCTCCAACATCTCAATCAATTGGCGTGGAAAGCCAAACTCAGCCAAAATAAAAAAGAGAGCCTGCCAATCTACCAAATCAAATGCTTTTTCTGCGTCCATCATTAAGATGGCCGCAGATTCCTTCGTAGTAGAAAAATAATCAATAGCTTGCATCAGATAGAAAGTATTTGCAGCCATAGATCTCCCAGGCACAAACCCTGCCTGATCTGCATGCACCAAATAGTGTGCGCAGCCTGCAATTCTATTCGCCCAAATTTTCATAAGAAGTTTATAGTCTACATTAAGTAGACTTATTGGGCGATAAGAACTTGGGCCCTTAGGGTCCTTATCTTTCTTTAAAATTGAGATCACCACTGATTCTTTAAATCTATCTGAGACCTGTGCTCCTGCCAGTACTTGGTTGTATAGTGGTACTAGGAAGGGTGTAAGTTCATTTAAAAACAGTTTATAAACTTCAATAGGGATCCCGTCATTGCCGCTCGCCTTCCCATTTGCCATTTTATTAACGGTTTCACTTAATTCTGCATCAGTAATCGACTCATTCAAGAGCTTGTAATCCTCCTCACTAACTTTTGGCAAGTGTACCGTTTTAAAATAATCAGCAAGAGCTTGGGGATCAACTATCTGAACATCCGCGTATATCTTATTAAAGTGAGATATAAAAATGTCAGCAATTCCATCCTTATCACTCACTAGACACCTAGTCCTTGGATTTCTAATTTGCGGAATGGTCTGTTTACTCTGTCGCGATTCTGTAGACCATGCCAAAAATTTCCCGATATGCTGGCTTTCCTCGTACACCTTTTGGTGAGCAGCTTTACTTCCAGCAATTTCCTCGAGCAAAAAGAAACTTTTTAGCTCCTCCTTGGTCCTGGAAAGTTCCTGCTTAGATGTCTCTTCCTCACGTTCCCCTACGGACCTCCCCAGAAGTTCTCTTCTAGCCCGCTCTACCGCTTGCTGGAGTCCGGCAATCTTAAGTTTCCTTTCCTTATAAAGATTAGCTCTATATGCCACCACCATTCCCCTAAATGTAGCTTTAAAGGCCTCCCATACCATAAAACCTGATGCCGAGTTCACATTCTCCTTAAAAAACCATCCTATAAAATCGCGAGTTTCATCGATCCAATTTTGATCTGATAGCAATGCTTTGTCAAAATGCCACCTATTACTCTTTCTCCTGGAAGCGGGCAAATGCAATAACAAGGACACTAAAGAGTGGTCTGAAAAAGGATTGGAGAGAATCAATGATTCCCCCTTGCGAACAGATTACTGATCAGAAAGAAATCCAATCGAGATGCTGTCTTGAATCTCGCTGAATGGCACGTAAACTCAGTGGCACCTGGGTGATCTATTCTCCATGGGTCCAGCAAAGCAAAATCCTCCTTAATAATTTTTAAGAGCCTATCTGTTTTAGGTTTTAATTGCTTTTTCCCTTGTTAGAGGTGTCCAAACGTAAATCTTGAATTAGGTTAAAATCTCCCCCCATAATTATCAACCCCTGCGCACCCACCAACAGATCGTATGCCTGTTCCAGAGCCACACAGTCGTCAGTGATTGGGCCATAATAGTTAAGCAGCACTAAAGCTATCCCATTAACTACAACTTCTATCCACAGCCACCTGGCTCGCTCATCCCGAATCACCTTACCCACCTCCCAATCTAGATCCGAAGATAGAAGAATACTCACTCCTCGCACTGCCGCCTGGGCTGAGGCAAAATATGCTTGAGCGTATTTCTTTGGGAGGGTGAAGTTGGGGGAACTAGATTTGAGATGTGTCTCCTGCAAAAAAATCACCTGGGGGGAGAAGGATTCCAACCATTTTAACATTGCTCCTCTTTTTTGTGCATTCAAGAAACCATTTACATTACATGAAACTACCTTCAACCCTTGTGTCATTTTTTTATACCATTTTTTCCAAAGAGGACCTTTATATTGTCCTTTTCAGCTCTTTTGGAACCTTCTTCTACTTGTATCCGGCCCCTCGATAAAACCAACTCAACCTGTTTAGTAACAGAGACCCTGTCCTTTCCTGCTTTGCCACCATTCCTAGTCTGCCTGTTATTTATACGCTCATTTTTTCTAATGCTGCCCCCCTTACCCCCCACCCTTCTATCCACCCCAAACTGTCTGTGGAGTGAGGCTGCCCTTCCCTCACCACCACCACCTCCCAATAACCACAAGGTGCCTTGGTTGGGCACCCGAGAGCGCATCCTCCCCCTCTCCTCACTGACACCTCTGTCAATATTAATCCCAGAATAGTTAAGTATACAGCATACTTCGGAGACCCCCGCAGCTTACTTACATAGTAACAATACCAACTTTGTGAGGGACACAATACAAAAGTACTCCAATGCTTCAATACCTCAATAAGTAAAATCGTATGTAGTACAATCTACACAGTACTTTAAAAAATAAAGTGCATTATGCAATGTGCAAAGTGCCATACGAAAACAACTCAACACCTACTGCTACCAGTGCAGCGAAATATCAATGTCGCACAAGATAAAGTGCAATGTGCAAAGTGCCAAAAGAAAAAAAACCTACATGTCACATCCTCCATACACATTGTAGAGTAACATTCAAGCATATAAAATGCCACCAAAGGTATAAGGAAGTAATCCATGTAGAGTGCCCATACAAGAACAGGGAATAAAGTGCAGTGTGCATTGTGCAAAATGTGCAAAATGTGCAAGGTGTCGCATCCAAGTATCGATATAGACTTACTATAACATATGCGATAAGCGTTATTGCAAACAAGTTATGATTACTACCTTGACATACATTATATATAAAGTAAAGTGCCATACACAGTGCATTACAAGTCTGTCCCTGCCCTAATAAAAAAGAAAAGTCTCTCATTTTTCATTAACTTGAGTCATCTTCAGCAGTAACTCTTGAGCTTCTTCAAGAGAAGAGCATAGATGGGACCTCCCTTTCCATAAAACTCTCAATTTGGACTGTTGCACAATCGAGGCCTGGGCTCCTGTATTCTTGAATTGACTCAGCAATCCAACAAAATCCTTCCGTCTCCGTGCTGCTGCTGCCGACATATCGGAGAATACTCGTACTCGACCTCCACTGGGTAGAACAATCTCTCTCTTCTGGATTGCTTTTGTTAGTACTGCCTCTCTAATACGGTAATCCGAAAAGTTCACAATTATTGTCCTAGGATACTTAGCCCCAGGAGTTTTCTGGAAGGGAACTCTGTAGGCCCTCATTACTGTAAGATCTTCCGGCGCCTTCTCCAGCAAGTGATCTCTGATTAATGATTCAATATAGGCCACTGGATTAATTTGGCCGTTTATGCGTTCGCTGTCCTCTGGGATTCCTGTGAAGCGCAGATTCGAGCGCCTTGCATAGTTCTCCATCTCATCCATCTTATTCTGAGAGGCCTGAACTTTCTTCTGGAGAGAAACAATATCCGAATCCCATAATACAGAGTGGTCCTCAATATCAGACACCCGTTGTTCCAGTTCTTTAAATCTCTCAGGTATTTGCTGTACCATAGTTTCAATTTTATCTAGACGTTGATGCAATAGGGAAAGTTCCTGAGCTTGTGCGGCTTTGCAATCTCGAATTTCTCCCAGAATGGTTTCAAAGAGCTGCTGCATCTGGGTAAACGGAACAACTAAAGACTGGGCCGCACCAGAAGCATCAGAAGCAGTGCCAACGGTAGCCTCCCCGGTATTGACAATACCCGTTCCCTGCTGGCCAGCCAGGGCCTTCGCTTCTGGCCTTGTTTCTGGTCCCATCACCAACTCATGCTGTACCAGGGGGGATAGAGACCCCAGGACCTCACTCGCCCTGGAATTACTTCGTGCCATCTCCAGCATTACCCCCTGTGTATCCCCTGCCAACTGCCTCGGTTGAGTTTGGTCCTCCAAACTTTTT
Source organism: Calotriton arnoldi (assembly GCA_963921515.1). Lineage (NCBI taxonomy): Eukaryota > Metazoa > Chordata > Amphibia > Caudata > Salamandridae > Calotriton > Calotriton arnoldi. The sequence continues at coordinate 50,500 of CAWUFW010009679.1, forward strand.
TCGAGAAGGGTCTCCCCTTCTTTTCCCAACGAAGCCACAGTGACGACAGTGTCTTTCTCCTGAATTACGGGGGCCGCCTTCTGAGGAAGTATCTTGTCCACTGTGCTAACCAAAGTAGCCATCTGATTGGATTTGCGATTTCTAGAAAAAACCGGGTACTCCCTCAGAGGATTGACCCCAGATCTCGGTGTAGGCGACTCCACTACCACTGCCCCCTCGACTCTGCTTTTGTCCCCGGAGCACGGTTCTGGTGAAAGCTCCAGTGAGGTAGTAGAAGTTCCAGGAGAATCAGATGGTGTAGAAGAGAACTTCTGAGACAAGAGAGCCACTTGTGAGGTCGTAACGCTTATATCCCCCCCTAATTTTCTGGACAGTTCTTCCTCTCCTTACAGCCAGAATACGGGCCTGAGCTGTTTGACGTCTAATTTTCTGTGCTGACGAAGGAGGAGTAGAGGGAGCTGCAGCTGAAGCCCCTGCACGTGCTGTTGTCCCTCTCAGAACCATCTGACGCATAGCTCTTGGCTCAATCCTAATCAGGGCCCTTAAATCTCTTCCCTAAAACAAGTTCTTTCTTCACAGACCACATACAGCAAATGTGCTTCTGAACGTAAAGTCACTTAATTGCAAGCTAACTGCCAAAACCGGCGGCGTTTACATAAAAAACAACTCTCTTTTCCTTTCACCTTCTTCCTCTCATGAAAAAAAAGGGCGGGGGGAGCAGCTCGAGAATCCAACTCACCAAGCTACTGAGAGTAGATCCGACCGTGTCTGTCAGCTTGAAGGCAGAAAAATCATGCCTGGTAAAAGTGCTGCTCCTGTTTCACATTCTCCCTCACAGCCCTTTTGTACTGCTCAACCTCTGTGGTCGCTGGTTCCAGCGTGTACACCGACGAGCAGCTCCAATTCTCTAGCCCCGTGTATTCTCCGCCGTTTCTACCATTTCTGAGGCTCCTCGTATTTTCCCCACCCCAGGACAGTCACAACCTGGGGCAGCAGGCTGCAGGCAGTATACACCTCGCGAATGCCTAAAATCCGCCGAGAGCCCAGAAAAACGCCATTACGGCGCACGCTGAAGCTTCGCCTCTACTGCCACTGCTGCGGTCATCCTGAAAGCCGAAGGTGGAGGAAGGGGGAGGGGCGATGCGCTCAGAGTCAGCAGGTCATCGGGCTCCGCCTGCTACCCAAAAGCAGTTGCATATGCTTGTTGGTGATTCCCGAGCTTCTGCATTGGACTCTGTGTAGTCCTGACCCTGAGCAGTATTTGCACCAAAGAACTCCAGCCTCCTCACACCGAGTGCTCCGTGGGCTGGTACTTTGTAATCTTGCTCGAGGTCCCCTCACGAGTCCTGGTCCTTTGACCTGTGGGTCCTCCTGAGGGGCATCTTGATTTCTGTTGGGCTTCCCTGGTTGCTCCAGATGTGCCCTGACTCTCCATTGCTTGGTGAGTCCCATGGACCTTGCTGATCCACACCGTAACCTGCTTGACGTTCCTGCATGGGTTGCTCTTGCCAAGGCTTGTTGGTGCTCCAGGCGGACACCGACCCCTCAGCACTCGACATCCTTCATGGGACAGCTCACCTCCAGCTCCTGGTCATCGTCAACATCTCCTGGTCCTCATGGCTGCAGAGTCAAGCATCCCTTCTTCGCACCTGAAGCACCCGACATCGGTGGGCATTCGTCTACCGAGCCCCTGGTCACTCTGAAGTGACGCAGACTCTGTCCCCTCTGCTTTTAGGTTCCTTCCTTCCAGAATCCAGGCTTGGATTCCACCAGACCCTTTTCACCTTTGTGGCAGCAGTACATCTTCACAGCCCTCCATTGAGAACGACGGCGGTTTCCGACACCACTCCAGACCTATGCACCCGGCTCCTCTGCTAACTTGGGTACTACGGTATCCATGGGTGGGGTGGCTCTCCAACCTCTAATGTTCCAAAGCGTTTGCTGGAAGTCCTCCTAGAAGGGTCCTTAAACTGTGAAATTGCAACTGCGACTTCCCCATAGAATTGTAGGGAGCCCACGGTCGTGTTAGCACACTGCACCCATCCTCCGTGTGGTCCCTATCTACTCACCTTGGGTGGTTCCCTGGGGTCCCAGCGATTCTACGTGCTCTAGACTGTGTCTTGACCCGAGTCGTGGTTGTTATACCACTATTTTAGTATGCGGTTTGGTGTCCCCCTGGAACCCACTGTGTATTGTGCTACTTACAACTGTTCTATTGATCTCGTATTGTATGCCTTGTGTTCTATCCTCGTGTAGAGGATACTAGAGAGTGTTATATTAATAAATACATATTTTTATATAACTACTGTGTGGTTCTCCTTTCATTTAGTCAATATAGAAGGTGATATTCTGGTAAAACAAGCTGCTTAACATTCCTTAAAGATTAAGCCTGAAGGCTGCTCTCCACAGCTACCACTAGGATAGCTTTCAATAAGGTTATCTTTGACCTCATACATAATAAGGGTGGTTTGGACTGATACAAGGTGCCCACTTTAATTAGTGGACAGCATATACCAGGCCAACTTCTCACATTGGTGAGCAGCAGTTGGGATTTAAGCCTGCATTGTTTTACCAGATAAATCTCTTTGTATTGATTAACTGAAAACCACTAAGGTATTAGGCACATATAATACTTAAAGATTAGAATGAGTAAGTTCTACTGAACTTAGGGTTGGGTAAGTTAAGGGTCTAGCACACCCTTTCTCTAACCTAAGAGAGTTTAGTTCCCCCTAGGGTAGGTAGGTGAATACACCACATCACATTAGTTATGTCTTCTAAAGGAGAAGCCAGTGGCTCTCTGCCTTCTAGGTACAATGATCTTATATTTCAGGAATTGAAAGCCATGTGTGTTTCTAGAAAGCTGAAGACAGGGAGAAATGCCAACACCCAACATCTCATTGAGGTGTTACGCTTAGATGACCTTAGGAAGACCCCAGGGTCAGATGAGGTAGAAAGAGTGGGTGGGGCAGGAAATGAGGACAGGTCAGGAGGTGACACCTTTTATGACCTAGACTCAAACCCTGGCCAGGAGGATCAAAATTATTCCAACCTGGACAACTTAGATCTTCAGGAAGAGGGTGGAGAAGGCCCCAGTGGCCCTCTCTTTACTCCTCCTGGAAGAGTGCAGAGTTTACCCAGGCGATCTAGATCTCCCTCTGCAGAATCTTACCATTCAGGACATTCTATAGGGGCCTCCATATCTCATAAGAGAGATAACTCTTATGAAAGACAGTGCCAATTTCTAGAACTTGAGAAAGTCAAGCTTAGGCTCAGGCAAGTGCAATTGGCCCTAAATAAGGAATCCTTAGAACTCCAGAAGGCTAGAAAGAAATTGGGACTAAAGTCCCATGGTGGCAGCATCAGTGTCCCTAGGGTTAAGGAGTATACTTATGACCATAGGAACCTGAGCATGATAGTCCCTCCCTACCATGGTGGGGATGACATCCACAAACGGATAACTGCTTTGGAGAGGGCCTGTAAGGTACAGAAGGTCCCTCAAGAGCAGTGGGCAGCTATCTTGTGGCTCTCCTTTGCTGACAAAGGTAGAGATAAGCTCCTCACTGTTAGAGAAGAGGTTGCTGACAACTATTCAGTCCTGAAGAGTGCTCTCATTGATGGGGTTGGCTTAACCACTGAACAGTATAGGATTAAGTTCAGAGACACCTAGGAGGCACAGAATCAGGACTGGGTAGACTTTGTAGATTGTGCTACTAAGGCTCTGGAAGGCTGGTTACTTGGCAGCAAAGTGAATGATTTCAAGGGATTGTACAATTTGATTATGAGGGAGCAGATCCTTAATAATTGCCAAAATCAGTTGTTGCATCAGTACCTGGTTGACTCTGATCTAACTTCTCCCCAAGAATTTGGAAAGAAGGCAGATAGGTGGGTCAGAACCAAGGTGAAGCAGAAAAACCAGACCACCAGTGGTGACCTGAAGAAGCAAGATACTAAACCTGCAGATAAGGGTGGGGAGAAGCGTAAAGACCAGAAGTCTTCATCAGGGCCCCAAAAACCTGCATCTGAGGGGGAGTCACAGTCTAACAAAGGAAAAGGCAGAAAGAAACCTTGCTGCTTCCTGTGTAAGGAGAAAACCCATTGGACAAGAGATGCCAATTGTTGAAGGGCCAAGGATCCTCCTACCACCACCACTGCCCCTAAGGCAACTTTTCCCCCTAGTTCAGCTCAAAGTGGTGGTACAGGGAACAAGGGTATAGCAGGGTTAACCCTGGGATCTGAGATGGGTTCCGGCCTAGTCAGAACTCCAGCTCAGGCTGTACTTGTCTGTGATGGAGGCATATATATTGCCTCCTTATTTGTGAGCCCCAGTAATCTGGGCAAATAGAGACAACAGCCTTTAATCAATGGTAAGGAGGCCATGGCATATAGGGACACAGGAGCAAGTGTCAGAATGGTGACAAAAGATCTTGTGGACCTTAACCAGATCATACTTGGTGAAATGTACCAAGTGACCAATGCTAACAATGTCAGGACAGACCATTCCTTGGCAGTTGTTAATTTCAGCTGGGGAGGGGTAACTGGTCCTAAGAAGGTTGTGGTTAGCTCAGACCTCCCTGTGGGATGCTTGTTGGGCAATAATTTGGAAACTTCAGCCTGGGCTGAGGTGGAACTCAGGACACATGCAGCAATGTTGGGCATCTCTGCTGATGTGTTTGCTGTGAGTAGGTCACAGGCCAAACTGTCTTCCACTGAACAGGCCCTGTATCCTGGAAAAATGGACCAGGTGCCTTCCAAGAGAAGGAGCAGTAGGGGTAAGGCAGTGTCTTCTCCCCAGACTCAGAGTGAGGATCAGTCTCCTAAGGAAGATGATCCCAGTCCCTGTGAAGGAACTATCTCAGAGGAGCTTGAACCTGACCTGGTTGAGTTCTTGGGGACAGGGGGCCCTTCCAGGGCAGATATGAGTCAGCAGCAGCACAGCTCTCTTGAACCCCTCAGACAGCAAGCTGCTGCTGAGGCTGCTGGGAGTGCCAGTGGGTCCCACAGGATCTACTGGGATGAAGGAATCCTTTACTTAGAGGGTAGAGACCCCAAGCCTGGTGCTATCAGGAGGTTGGTCATACCTCTAAAGCTTAGGGGTTTCCTACTGACACTGGCATATGATATCCCTTTAGCAGGACACTTAGGCCAAAGTAAGACTTGGGACAGGCTTGTCCCTCACTTTCAGTGGCCTCACATGTCAGAGAACACAAAGGAGTTTTGTCGCTCCTGTACCACCTGTCAAGCCAGTGGTAAAGCTGGTGGTACCACAAAGGCCCCCCTAATACCTCTACCTGTGGTGGGGGTTCCCTTTGAGAGGGTTGACATTGACATAATTGGTACCATGGATCCTCCAACTGCATCTGAGCACCCCTTTTGCTTGGAAGGGGAGCAGAGGTAGCACTTTACGGGCCATTCTGTTATGGCCTACTCAGAATGGCCCGTAAAGTGCTACCTCTGCTCCCCTTCCAAGCAAAAAAAGTATTGGTGCAATCACTTATACTCTCCAGGCTAGATTATGGCAACGCGCTGTACCTGGGCTCCCCCACTACTGTAGTTTCTAAACTACAGTCTGTGCAGAATAGTGCTGCCAGACTCTTAACCGGAACCAACAACCGACAATCGGCTAAACCGGCACTTGCTGCCCTTCATTGGCTCCCCATCCAGGAACGCATTAGATTTAAGACACTTTGCCTAGCACATAAATCTATGCAGGGGATCGGCCCTTCCATCAACTCAGCCATGATCCGTCCCTATAAAGCCAAGCGCAATCTTCGATCTGACAATCTCCACCTAGCCGAAGTGCCAAAGATTAGGAAGGCCAGGAGTGGTGGACGGCTGTTCTCCTATAATGCCTCTAAGCTTTGGAACTCGCTTCCACTCCAGCTCCGCCTAGTCCAAAACCACGGGTCCTTTCATAAACAACTTAAGACCCTCTTGTTCCCTCAGCCCGCATAGTTTCTCTGTCTTCTGCAGTATTCAGTCCCAGCGCTGGGATGCTCCTGGGTAGCCATGCGCTCTACAAATGTGTCTTTCATTTCATTCATTTAATATATTCTAGTGGTGGTGGACCATGCCACTAGGTACCCAGAAGCAATACCCTTTAGAACCACCACAGCTCCTGTGGTGGCCAGGGCCCTCCTGGGAAATTTTTTCCAGAGTGGGTTTTCCTAAGGGGGTCTTAACTGATAGAGGTGCAAACTTCATGTCTGGTTATATAACTGCTATGTGGAAGGAGTGTGGAGTAAATTACAAATTTACCACCCCCTATCACCCACAATGTAATGGGTTAGTTGAAAGGTTCAACAAAACCCTGAAGGGCATAATCATGGGCCTCCCAGAAAAGCTAAGGTGAAAATGGGATGTCCTGTTGCCCTGCCTTCTCTTTGCCTACTGAGAGGTTCTTCAGAAGGGGGTTGGCTACAGCCCTTTTGAACTTCTGTTTGGACATCCAGTTAGGGGTCCCTTGTGGTTAGTGAAGGAGGGATGGGAGTTACCTCTCAAACCACCTAAACAAGACATAGTGTACTATGTACTTGGTCTCCGCTCCAGGATGGCTGAGTATATGAAGAAGGCAAGTAAAAACCTTGAAGCTAGCCAAGAATTACAGAAATCTTGGCATGGCCAAAAGGCTGTACTGACTGTGTATCAGCCAGGACAGAAAGTATGGTGTTGGAGCCTGTGGCCCAGCAGCTCTCCAAGACAAGTGGAGTGGGCCCCATACCATTCTAGAGCAGAAGGGAGAGGTTACCTACCTGGTGGACCTTGGAACTCCCAGGAGCCCCCAGAGGGTGCTCCATGTGAACAGGCTCAAGCCATATGTGACAGGGCAGACATGGGCTTGCTCATGGCTACTGATGAGGGACAGGAGGAAGAGAGTGACCCACTCCCTGACCTCCTCTCACAGAACCATGATGATGGCTCAGTAGATGGTGTAGCCTTGGCAGGTAGCCTCACTGAGCAGCAACAGACTGTTTGCAGGAAGGTCCTCAATCAGTACATACATATGTTTTCCCTGACTCCTAGTCAGACCACTTGGTGTACCCAAGAAGTGGACACGGGAGAGCTTACCTGTAAAGAACAAAATTTACAGACAACCTGACCATGTCAGAGATTGCATCAGGACTGAGATCCAGAAGATGCTGGAACTGGGTGTGATTGAACCCTCAGATAGCCCTTGGCCTAGTCCAGTAGTCTTGGTACCAAAACCTCACACCCAGGGTGGTAAGAGAGAGATGAGGTTCTGTGTTGACTACAGGGGACTCAATGCAGTCACTAGGACTGATGCTCACCCTATTCCTAGGACAGATGATCTCATTGATACTTTGGCCTCAGCCAAGTTCTTGAGTACATTTTACCTCATCGCTGGTTATTGGCAAATCAGAATAGCTGAGGATGCCAAACCCAAAACAGCATTCTCTACCCCTAGTGGGCACTATCAATTTGTGGTGATGCCTTTGGCTTGAAGAATGCACCTACCACATTTCAAAGGTTGGTGAATAAAGTTCTCTCAGGCCTGGAACCCTACAGTGCTGCTTATCTAGATGATATTGCTGTCTTTAGTTCCACCTGGGAGGATCACCTGGTCCACCTGAGAAATGTTCTGGAGGCCCTGCAGAAAGCAGGCCTCACTATCAAGGCCACCAAGTGCCAGATAGGGCAGAGTAAGGTTGTGTACCTGGGCCACCTTGTGGGTGGAGGCCAGGTTCAACCATTGCAGAGCAAAATCCAGACCATCATGGACTTGGTTGCTCCAACTACCCAGACTCAGGTCAGAGCTTTCTTGTGCCTGACTGGGTACTACAGGAGGTTTGTTAAAGGATATGGATCTATAGTGACCCCCTTAAATGATTTGACCACTAAGAAAATGCCTAAGAAAGTTCAGTGGACAGTTAGCTGTCAAAGGGCATTTGATGACCTGAAGCAGGCCATGTGCACTGCTCCCATTCTGCAAAGTCCTGCCTATTCCAAACAATTCATTGTTCAAACTGATGCATCTGAGTTGGGGGTAGGGGCTGTGTTATCACAACTGAATGAAGAGGGTCAGGATCAGCCAGTAGCTTTTATAAGCAGAAGGCTGACCCCCAGAGAGAAACATTGGTCAGCTATTGAGAGGGAAGCCTTTGCTGTGGTTTGGGCTCTGAAGAAGCTGAGGCCATACTTGTTTGGCACTCACTTCATTGTTCAGACAGACCATAAGCCCCTCTTATGGCTAAAACAGAAGAAGGGTGAAAACCCCAAACTTTTGAGGTGGTCCATTTCTCTACGGGGGATGGACTATACAGTGGAATATAGACCTGGGAGTAACCATGTGTTAGCGGGTCGGAAATAATAGGCCGTACTCCTTTAGTGGGTATAGAGGGTTTTATTGTGCGGAGTCCACGTTTCAGTCTGCCTGCCAGGATAGGGGTTAGTCAATATGCTGCGGCCGGTTGATTGATGGTCAGGTCTCCCGGGTTCTGTCCCTTTCTCCCTGCTCCTCGCGGGATTCCTCGGGTCTTCTTAGCCTCCTAGCTTGGTCGTCAGCACTGGATACTCGTGTCAGCAGATATAAGGGGGACACAGAAAAGGGAATGTGAGCAACGTGTACTTCGCTGTGATTGAGGGAAGGGGTAGTGAGGGAGCACCTCCACACCAGTGACGAAAACAGTAATTGAGGGGGGGGTGAATCGTGGTTGTGAGGGAATAGGATTGGCTCTCGGTATTTTGGTACAGGGTGGTGGGTCTGCTACGGCCGGCTTCTCCCGCCTCCCTAACCAGCCCGCAAACTGTTTGCGTACCTGTGTCAGCCACGCTCCTCCTGAAGCGTGGCTGGGCGAAGAGCGGTCCCCGCAGTCCCTCGATCCTCCTGACGCCTTTGGGTTCCGGTCTGTCTCTCCCCCGCCTGATGATGCTTGCGCCCTTCTTCGCTCTCCGTCCGCTTCCTCTCCTTCTCGTCCTCTGCTCTCCACGATACTTCCTTTCTCCAGCTCCTCTCGACCTCCGGTGAACCAGCACACCTCCTTCCTGGATCCGTCGTCTCTTGTAGTGGCGCTGTAGGCTACGTCAGCAAGAGGGGCGGCGTCACGGCCCAGGCTGGGCCAGTTAAAGGTATAACAGCCCGCCTCGTCCGTGTTTCTGTATTCCTCCGGAGCTGCTGTCATCCATTCATCACACTGCGTGGGAAGAGAAGGTGAGCAGTCAGGATGTACCTCCCACCAAGCCGTAGTCCGTGTCAGCGCTTCCCTCGGACCACCCGCCTCGCGACACACCTCCTCCCCTGGAATCTCCCGATCGGGGAGAGGAAAGGTTCTGGACAGGTAGTCGGCGCTGCCGTTCTCCACTCCCTTGCGGTGTTTCACAGTAAATCGATAGGGCTGGAGAGACAGGAACCAACGTAGCACACGGGGGTTCAGGGAGTAATTGCGGCTCATCCATTGGAGGGGTGCATGGTCTGTGAAAAGGGTGAATGGGTGACCCTCCAGGTAGTAGCGCAGACTATCAATGGCCCACTTCACTGCCAGACACTCCCTCTCAATGGTGGGATACCTCTTCTCCCTGGGAAACAACTTTCTACTGATATACACAATCGGATGGTCAGCTCCGTCCCCGGAGAGTTGGGACAATACTGCCCCAATCCCGTGATCGGAGGCGTCAGTGTGGAGAATGAAGGGCTTCGAGAAGTCAGGGGAGATCAACACGGGTGATGAGGTTATAGCACGCTTCAGGGTGTGGAAGGCCTCCAGCATCGGACCCGTGGGGTGGAGTAGGGCTTGGGGTTTCACATCTTTGCGAAGGGTATCGGTTAAGGGAGTCGCCGTTTCTGAAAATAGAGGGATAAAGCACCTGTAATAACCTATTAACCCTAGGAAGGCTCTCATTTCTCGTTTGTTGGTCGGAAATGGGGTCTCGGAGATGGCGCGGACCTTTTCTTCTTGGGGTGCGATCACTCCGTGCCCTAGCACATACCCCAAGTATTTTACCTTCTGGTATCCTGCTCTGGATTTTCGGGCGTTTATATGTAGTCCTGCATCCTGTAGGGCTTTGAGGATCGTTTGGAGGTGTTGTAAGTGCGTATTCCAGTCAGGGCTGAACACCACTATATCGTCGAGGTAGGCTGAAGAAAACTCATGAAAACCCTGTAAAACCGTGTTCATCAGCCTTTGGAATGTTGCAGGTGCCCCATGCAACCCAAAGGGGAGCACCGTGAACTCATAGAGTCCGTCAGGGGTAGAGAAGGCGGTCTTTCTCTGATCTTCCTTACGCAAAGGGACCTGCCAGTATCCCTTGGTTAGATCGAGGGTGGTTATATAGCTGGCGTCACCTAACTTCTCTATCAGTTCATCTATGCGGGGGATGGGGTAGGCATCGAAAGCAGAGATCTCGTTGAGGCTTCGGAAGTCCATACAAAAACGCGTGCTTCCATCCGGCTTGGGAACCATCACAATAGGTGACGACCAGTCGCTTCTCGACGGTTGGATGACTCCTAGTTTTAACATGTCCTGTACCTCCCTTTGTATAGCTCTTCTCCTGGCGGCCGGAACCCTATACGGTCGTTTGTTTATTGTTTTTCCTGGTGGGGTGTCGATCCGATGTTCGGCTAAATGGGTTTTCCCTGGTTTATCGGAAAAGATAGCCTCGTATCGGGCCAGAGTCGACAGGAGCGAAGTTCTGTCTTCGGGACAGAGGTCCTCATTCACGACTAGATGTTCCAGAGAGCTCTTGTCATCTGTCGGGGTTGAAAGGGTGAGGTGTGCGTTTGAGGGCAACGGGCCTATCCACTTTTTAAGCAGGTTTATATGGTACGTCTGGCTACGATTCGCTGATAAGCGTAATCTATACGTAGTGTTCCCGAGTACCTTCACTACTTTATAAGGCCCTTTCCATTCCGCTTGAAACTTTTTTGTGGTCGTCGGTAGGAGGACCAAAGCCCAATCCCCCAGACACAGCCTTCTCCACTTCTTCCCTTTGTCGTATGTGGCTTTTTGGCGTTGTTGTTTCTCCTCCAAGTGGGTGAACGCCAAGTCATGTAGTTTCCCTATCCGGGCTTTGAGGTGTTGTGTGTATTCCAGCATGTTTCGAGTGTCCACTGCGTCTTCTTTCTCCCAAGCGTCTCTCGTCATCTCCAGTAGGCTCTGAGGTTGCCTTCCATAGAGCATCTCAAACGAAGAGCAGCCAAGAGAACTTTGCCTTTGACCCCGTATGACGTATAACGCCAGCGGTAATAGTTGGTCCCACTCCTTCCCGTTTGTGCTTAACATCTTCTTCAAGGTGGTCTTCAGCGTTCCGTTGTATCGTTCAACAAGACCGTCGGTTTGGGGGTGATATACCGAGGTCTTGATGTGTCGTAGACCCAACGTCTGACAGACCTCCTTCATCATGCGGGACACGAATGGGGTGCCTTGATCGGTTAAAATTTCTTTGGGGAATCCAACTCGGGAGAAGAGTTCTAGGAAGGATTCTGAGATGTTGCGGGTGGTGGGAGCACGTAGTGGGAAGGCTTCCGGGTATCTGGTAGCATAATCTACTATTACTAGGGCGTACTGATTTCCCCTCTTTGTGCGGGGGAGGGGTCCAATGAGGTCCATCCCTACCCTCTCAAAAGGGAGACCTATAATCGGTAATGGTTGCAAAGGGACCGCTGGGGGTCTGTGGGTGTTCGATTTTTGGCATACCTCACAAGACTGGCAGTATACTTTTGTATCTTTATACACCCCGGGCCAATAAAAGTGTCTGAGTATGTTTTGTGTAGTTTTTTCTGCCCCTGTGTGCCCCGCCGTGAGGTGGGAATGGGAGAAAAACAAAAGTTGATCACGGAAAGACTGGGGGACCAGGAGTTGGGGAGGGTCGATTTGGGAGCCCTGTCTATACAGTAGTCCCTCCTGAATAAGGAATCGAGGGTATGTAGAGACCCCCTGGTCTTTGGAGGCGTGTGCTTGTTCCCAGGCGTTAAACAGCGTTGTATCATTTGCCTGTGCGAATCTGAAACTCCTATCCTGTAGCCATGGTTCCGGGGTCGTTAAAGCAGAGAGATGACTGTCAGGGAGTCTCCCTGACCCTATCTTCCTGTCCCGCCCCCTCACCACCTTGAGAAAGAGATCTAGAAACCGGGGATTATCTGTTCCTATGATCAGTTCTTCAGGAAGGCTATTCAATACCCCCACTTTGATATGGTATGTTTCTCCGTTGTCAGGGGTAATGTTTATAGCTGCTAGCGGATAGGGTCTTACATCCCCGTGTACGCACCTGATGTGTACGGTGGTGTCTGGCAGGATCTGGCTGGGACGTATCAGGGCCCCCTGGACCACTGATTGTCTGCACCCGGAATCTAAGAGGGCCCTTGTGTGTCTCCCATTCACCCAGACACTTACATGGAAAGCACTCCCCAGCTCCGCGGTGTACAGGACTGATTTAGGGATATACCCCACTTCCATCGGCTCCTCTGTGGACTTCCTTCTGGGGCAGAGACGGGAGATATGTCCCCAGTCACCACAGTCGTAGCACTGTGGTCCTTTGAAGCTCGGTGGTTCAGGTCTTAGAACACGGTGTCTCGCCCCTTCTGGCATGGTTTTGGGTTTACGGTCATATTTAGGGGTAGGAAAACGGTTTGGTTTTTCTATGTCCCCTCCCGGCAGCCTGGGTTGGGCACGAGAGTAGGTGGTAGCCATCTCTATGGCTTGCTCCACCGTGAGATGCGTATGTTGTCGCAACCATTTCTGTGTGCCAAAGGGGAGGGCCTCTAGGTACTGCTCCAGATATATCTTATCCATAATCTCTTCCTTTGTACTGTGCGTCGGTGTTAGCCATTTATCAGCCGCCATCTTTAGCCGAAAGAACAGGGTTTTCGGGTTCTCACCGGGGGCACCCTTCTCCTTACGGAAACGAACCCGGTAGGCCTCTGCGTCAAGTCCCAAATGGTCCAGTATTATGTTTTTAACTTCCGCGTATGGCGTATCCCCTCCAGCGTTAGCGACCTGATACGCGGCCTGTGCTTCTCCGGTCAAGAGGGGGCTAAGAAGAACGGCCACCTCTCAACGGGCCATCCGCATGCCCGTGCGGCCCTCTCAAAATTCAATAAGAAGGCATCCGGATCCTCTCCGGGCACGTACTTCTGCAGGGAGAGGCCCGATGGGGTGGGGGTTGTACTTCGCAGCGTACCCATTGGTGACTTCTCGGTCGCCATCTTCTGGAGTCCCTCTATCTGGGCCGTGATGGTATCTTTGAATACGCTCCGGTCGGCCTCAGCCGATTTCATTTGACGCTCTACTGCCCATTCGAGTCGTTCCTGTCCTTTCACCAGGTGTTGGATAAGGACGTCCATCTCTGTTGTGCAGATGGGTTGGCTTATGCCCGCATTCTCCACCAGTGTTAGCGGGTCGGAAATAATAGGCCGTACTCCTTTAGTGGGTATAGAGGGTTTTATTGTGCGGAGTCCACGTTTCAGTCTGCCTGCCAGGATAGGGGTTAGTCAATATGCTGCGGCCGGTTGATTGATGGTCAGGTCTCCCGGGTTCTGTCCTTTTCTCCCTGCTCCTCGCGGGATTCCTCGGGTCTTCTTAGCCTCCTAGCTTGGTCGTCAGCACTGGATACTCGTGTCAGCAGATATAAGGGGGACACAGAAAAGGGAATGTGAGCAACGTGTATTTCGCTGTGATTGAGGGAAGGGGTAGTGAGGGAGCACCTCCACACCAGTGACGAAAACAGTAGTTGAGGGGGGGGTGAATCGTGGTTGTGAGGGAATAGGATTGGCTCTCGGTATTTTGGTACAGGGTGGTGGGTCTGCTACGGCCGGCTTCTCCCGCCTCCCTACCCAGCCCGCAAACTGTTTGCGTACCTGTGTCAGCCACGCTCCTCCTGAAGCGTGGCTGGGCGAAGAGCGGTCCCCGCAGTCCCTCGATCCTCCTGACGCCTTCGGGTTCCGGTCTGTCTCTCCCCCGCCTGATGATGCTTGCGCCCTTCTTCGCTCTCCGTCCGCTTCCTCTCCTTCTCGTCCTCTGCTCTCCACGATACTTCCTTTCTCCAGCTCCTCTCGACCTCCGGTGAACCAGCACACCTCCTTCCTGGATCCGTCGTCTCTTGTAGTGGCGCTGTAGGCTACGTCAGCAAGAGGGGCGGCGTCACGGCCCAGGCTGGGCCAGTTAAAGGTATAACAGCCCGCCTCGTCCGTGTTTCTGTATTCCTCCGGAGCTGCTGTCATCCATTCATCACACTGCGTGGGAAGAGAAGGTGAGCAGTCAGGATGTACCTCCCACCAAGCCGTAGTCCGTGTCAGCGCTTCCCTCGGACCACCCGCCTCGCGACACCATGGCAATGCAGATGGACTCTCCAGATATTTCCACTTAGAAAATGAAGACTCAACTGGTCAAGGTTAGTGTTAGACCTGGTACCATTGGCGTGAGTCTCCCTTTCATTTTTTTACTGATTGCCTCCTCTGTTTTTGATATATGTTGCTGGTTTAGATGCTTTGGGCACTGTGCCACTGCTATTCAGTGCCACAGTGCAAGTGCTCCCTATTTTAAATTGATGTATTGATTAGTGACTCCATGATTGGATTATTTGATTTACTTGTCAGACCCTAGTATAGTGCACCATGGGTGCCCAGGGCCTGTAAATCAAATGCTGCTGGTGGGCTTGCAGCACTGGTTGTGCCACCCACAGAAGCAGCTTGTAAAGTGTAGCTCAGGCCTGCCATTGCAGAGCCTGTGTGCAGTCTGTGACTTCCATGTCGACTTGGCAAGTGCACCCACTTGCCAGTCCCTAAACCTTCCCTTTTCTGCATATCAGACACCCCTAAGGTAGGTCCTAGGGCAGGGTGCATTGTATGTAAAAGGTAGGTCATGCCCTGATGTGTGTGGCATGACCTGATAGTGAATTACAGCCTATTTAGTTTTTCACTATTGCAAGGCTACCTGTCCCCATAGGCCAGAATGGGCAGTTTGATTATAACACCTTATAATCCTAACTGACCCAGGGAACATGGTAGAAAATCGAGTTTAGTATGCCTGAACTCAGAATGATAAAATATATCTTTTAGTGAAGTTGGTTTTAACATTCTGTGTTTGAAAATACCACTTTTAGGAAGTAGGTATTTTCTTGCCTAACCATCCAGCCTGCCTCTGCTAGCTTGTGTATTGTATGTCTGGTTTTGTGAGTGACAGGGGCTGGGGGACTCCAGGAGACAGGGTGAGTCAGCACTAGGCTGAATAGACCTATCTGCATGAGGAGTGGTGGGAGGAGTAGCACCTGGGCCTGAATAGGGCTGTGCCTACCTTCCACAATGCTCTGGTGACCCTGGCCTACTCTGAGAAAGGAAGAAGTTGTGCACTGGCAGGATGCACCCAGAACTGGTTTGGACTAGGTACAGGACCCTCTGCCTTCAGAGGACAAAGGATTTACTGGTATAAATAGTGGGGCCCAGACCCCAGAACTTTAGATCACTTCTGGAACAACAAGACGAACCTTTGCCAAGGAGAAGAACCAAGGAAGCTGCAGGAGTTTGGACTGCCCCTCTGCCAGTGTGCTGTTTGCTGGGTTGGCCTGCAGTGGTCTTCATTGCCAAGGAAAGGAGAAGGAACTTTCAAAGAACCTTCATCATCTTGCAGAATATTTCTCCAAGGGCTTGAACTAGAGCTTGCCTCCTGCTGAAGTCTCAGGGCTACAAGACTTCACCACCAGCTCCCGCCTGAATTCCCTTGCTGGGGATTCTGCCTGCAGAAGCCTGCGTGTCGCTGGGAGCTGGAAGCGAGATTCAACAAGTATTGCTGTCGCAGGTGTTGCCGTGGCATCGCCGGAGAAGCGCCGCCGCATCACTAGAGAAGCATGTCTTCGTCGCAGCTGCCTGCCATCGCATCACCGGGGAAGCGTGTCGCCACCGCAAGGGTCGCCGTCGCATCACCGGAGAAACGTGTCGCTGTCGCCTGCCGTCGCATCACTGGAGAGGCGTGTCGCAGGGCCTGTCGCGGCTCCAAAGGTACAGAGTTCACAGCACGGCCGTCGGGCGTGCACGCATCATCTTCACGCCGTCGCATCGCGGGCGCACTCTCATAGCATCGCACCGGATCGTTGCATCGCATCGAGGCGCCTACTCGCCGCATCGCCCTCCCTGCGGACCCTTTGTTTGTTTTGCGTTACGCATCCCATCCAAGGTACTTTTGGGAGAAACGTGTCGCATTTATCATCATCTTGAACTAAGTTACTTCTACCATCTTTAAGCCTATTTTGAGTACAGTATTGTGGATTTTTGTCGTTTGTGGTCTTGTGTTAAGTCTATATAAAGAATACTTATTTTTATAAAACCTGTGTGGTGTCCATCTGTAGTGTTTTCACTGTATTACTGTATGTGTTGACAAGTGTGTTGTATCCTCAGGTTTATACATATGTTTCTTTACACCTCTCTGTAACTAGCTGCTCAGCCAGTGTGAGTGTTCCGTGTAGAATGTTAGTCTGAGTGGAATGCTTGGGTGGCTGGTGTGTGTGTGGTCAGTAGGAAGATGGGCTGAGCAGCTAGGAGGCTGCTCCTGGTGGGGCTTGCTGTAGCTTTATATCTACTCTACTTAATAAACCTACTACTTAACTCAGCTACGTCTGCTTTGACTACTTCTATGATCTGGATGTGTGGGCCAGCATACTACACATTTTATGGCGACGAGTTGAAGCAAAGAATCTGCATCTGCTACCTCTGAGGCCTTCAATTTCAAGTCTGGAGTACCTACTCTCAACCTCAAGCAACTTCTGAAACCACAGCTGCGTTTATTCAACTACTGGCACTCATCAGCCCCACCAGTGACCTCCCACCGGTCACCCTCCACTCAAAAGTGCCAGTTCCAGTTTCTACGCAGCTCAAGTCTCTGCCTACTGTTTCCACAGCATCTCAAAGGTCTGTTCTTACTGTTCTTACAGTCTATCTCAACTGCATCATCTGGTCTAAAGTCATCAAAGCTGGCATTAACGTCTGCACTCTCTGGAAGAAGTGTGTTTCTGGCTCTAATCTGCGTGTCATACTATTTGTTTAATTCAAAATTCAACCGGCTTGGCGTGTTTGCCATCTTTTGTTACTAACTTTTCTACATGACATTTTGCGTGAGGCAGCTGTTTAGCCAACCGTTTTGTCAACCGCTAGAAGTTGACAACACGTGGTGACATAATGGGAGTTACCGCTACTGTGCCACATTTGAACACGTCTTGAGGTAAGAGACCTCTATCACGTTTAATTCAAGCCCATGGTGTCACTCATATTTTCGGGCTTTGATTGTTAACCAACGCTGAGACTTCTTTTCTGCAGCGGTATGTAACTGCCATCCTCATGTTTAAATCGGAAAGAAGCTCGTGACAAGCGCATGACTGGCGCGCACCCACTCACCTGTGTCCTACAATCTGACACGGACCCCTGTGACGCACTCTTCTCTTCTCCTACGGGGATGCCTTCCTGAGTTTGGAGCACGTCCATGCCTTGAGCCACCCGGCATTACGTTATCAAACGTGCCGCCATTTTGATGTTGGCAGGGTTTGCTGTTTTGCCAACCACGCTCGTTTCAATTGCCAACCACGTTTGTCTGCGCAATAAAGATAAGTGATTCTTTTGGTTCAACACCATCGTCGAGGATTTCTCTGCATTGCGACCGTCGTCATGTCCGGAATTCTCTTCATGGGAGATCCAGTGTTTTTCGACCTTCAGTGGACGTCTTCTGTGCTTCTGGGAACTTTTCTGCCTCATGTTTCTTGGAGCGGTGATTTTATTAGAAGAACTGCGACTCGTTTTTTCTTCTTAGAGGTGGTTATTATTTTTTTGGTCATGTGCAGACTGGTAATGTTCAAAAATGAGGGTTATGTGTGGTTTGAATTGTTTTATCATTTTTTTGGCTCAAGTGCAGCGTCGAAATGGAACTGTGGGGTGAGATTTTGTTTTGCGCAGCTTCTATTTTCCAGTTATCTCTACCAGAGTCATGCTGCCATCTAGTGGCCAAGATTGGTATTTGTCTGGTTCTTGTTTACTAGTATTGTTGGCATTGTTTCTGTTGCAGAGTACCTTCGTGCACGTCTTCGAGAACTGTTTCACGCCTCGCCTGTCTATCTTCGTGGTGACAGGCACACCTATGACTTTAGTTAAACAACATGCATGTGTTTGGCATACTGTTTTACCAAATGATTGTGGTTTCATTCATTTAAGAAATGTGTGTGTTTTTCTCAGACATGTCATATTTTCGCTGGTATCATATTTCTACTGCTGGGTGTTCTCACCCTCACGACTGTATTACAGTGATGTATTACACTTATTTTATTTTATTTACAGTTACGTATCCCCGCATAAGGGATGGAAGTGGGTTTCAGTCCCATATTCCCTCGTTTCGGATGTTGTATCCCTACCTAGGGATGGGAGTGGGTTTCAGTCCCATGTCCCCTCGTTTCAGATATTGTATCCCTACTTAGGGATGGGAGTGAGTTTTAGTCCCATGTTCCCTCTTTCACGGTTTGTGTCAAGGGGTTTTTCTCTTGTCAAGTTTGGGATGGGTGTCAGCCCCATCTCAAGGTCATATTTACCACGCTTCTTTGCTGTTAACCCTCATACTTGGGTTATGGGGTGATAATCCCCTCTCTACGTTTGTTGGACACTTTGATCTGTTGGGTGTGTTGGGTGTTAGTCCTATCACTTCGTTGTACCTCATTTGTGTGTAAGTCGCCCTGCGCGTCACTTTCTCTTGTGTCCAGTGTGTAAGCCGCCCTGCGCCTCACTTTTCATTGTCGTGTGTAAGTCGCCCTGTGCATCACTTTCTCTTGTGTCCAGTGTGTAAGCCGCCCTGCGCTTCACTTTTCATTGTTGTGTGTAAGTCGCCCTGTGCATCACGTTCTCTTGTGTGTGTAGTCGTCCTGCGGCTCACTTTGTCTTGTGTGTGTAAGCCGCCCCGCGCATCACCTTGTACTCTTACGTCGTCTTGTGTGTGTAAGTCACCCTGTGCTTCACCTTGACTTTATGTGTGCGTTCGCCACATTGTGCTGTACCATCTCGTGCTGCGTGTTTTCTTGGGTTTTTGTCCCATGTTACACCTACACTTATTTGTTATGGGTTATCCCCATATTCACACAGTCCCTCACATGAGGGGTGGCGTGTCGGGTTTTCATTTCCCTTTGCCACAGTCTCCTTTCGTGAGGAACTCCTCTTCACGTTAGGTCATGCTCACTTGTTCTTTGTGAGTTATTTCTTCACTTTTTATCTTTTATTTGTTCACTAGTAAAGGAGGAGGATAGTGTTAGTGTTTTTCTATTCCTTTCTTCCTTCTTTCTTTCCTTGTTTGTCTGTTTTCCCTCTCGCGATGTGGTTTCACCTTCATCCCTGGGTTTACGGATCTATTGCTTCTATTGTATTTTTACTGTGTATAGTTTTCTCGCTTCATTGTAGTTTCTCTTTTGTTTTCCATTTCCAGAGGAAGAGGATAATGTAGTATCCTCAGGTTTATACATATGTTTCTTTACACCTCTCTGTAACTAGCTGCTCAGCCAGTGTGAGTGTTCCGTGTAGAATGTTAGTCTGAGTGGAATGCTTGGGTGGCTGGTGTGTGTGCGGTCAGTAGGAAGATGGGCTGAGAAGCTAGGAGGCTGCTCCTGGTGGGGCTTGCTGTAGCTTTATATCTACTCTACTTAATAAACCTACTACTTAACTCAGCTACATCTGCTTTGACTACTTCTATGATCTGGATGTGTGGGCCAGCATACTACAAAGTGCTTAACACACTGCCTCTGAGATAAGCCTGTCTGCTCGTGCCAAGCTACCAAGGGGGTGAGCAGGGGTTATCCAGTAGTGTAATCCCCTTTCCCTGACTTAGAAGCAATGGTCCCTATTTGGACAAAGGTGTATACCACTGCCAACTAGAGACCCCCAGTTCTAACAGTTAGTCTCATGTCCTTTTGTTTGGGGGGGTTGTGTAGGAAAGTAGGATCAGCTTCTTATGGTTACCCCCACTTTTTGCTTGATGTTGCACTGTTTTTGACTAGTCTGACTGGGATCCTGCTAATCAGGACGCCACTCTATCTGCTTTCTCCTTTAAATTGTTACACATGTACTTTGATACACTCCAGATTGGATACTGGGGTACCCTTATTAGTCCCTAGTATATGGTTCACATGTACCCAGGGCATAGGTACCCCAGAGGCCCCCCATGGGCTGAAGCATGTATTATGCCATGCAAAATGGAACTACAGGTCTGCTACTGCAACCTGTGTAAGATGGTGCTTGCACCACTTTACATTAGATATAGGTTCACTATATCTATAGGTCACTACACTTAACACTTATAAGTCACCCCTATAGCAGGCCTTATCAATCCTGAAGGCAGGGTGCTGGGTTTTTAGTGAGAGGGTGCCCCTGCATGAGCAGAGCCTCTCTGCAGCCTTCGGAGACCATTCTTCAGAGTTGTCTTTGACTCAGCCGGACATATAGGTAGAGGTGCATTATAACCTCGCGGTAAATACTATCTTGAAAACGGCTGCTTAGAAACATATCGTGTTTGGTATCAAATACCTTGGAATCATACCTCCACACCGGTAACCGGTGTGGGAGGTATGATTCCACCCTTCTGAAGTGAGTTTCGAGGGGTCACTGGTCTATCCGGTGCCAGCCTTCTCGACCCGGTCAGCACAAAATGAATGCTGCCGACCAGAGACACATTTCTGCCCTCCTGCTGCTAAGCCAAGCTCGAGCAGAGGAAGGCAGAACAATAGGCATCCTGTCACACACATGGAGGTGTGACCACCTTCCAGACAAGATTTAGTGTGTTGGGGCTGGGTGGGTGCACTCAGAGTGCCTGAAAGTCTGCACTGGGGGCACATTTGGTGTCCCTGTGCATAGTCCAGCTGAAACCAGTTCTGGGTGCCATTGGCTCCTGCTCTGGCACAAAACTGGACAAAGGACATGGGTGTAACCACCCCTCTGTCCTGACCCTCCCCTAGGAGGGTCCCCCGAATCTGTCCAACCCCCTCCAGTGGGTACAAAAGGGCTTACCTAGCTGTAAGACTTTAGATTTTACGTGGACAAGATTCTACAAGAAGAACCCACTGACCTTCGACCGTCTGGACACTCTGGACTTCGCTGTACTTCGACTGGGCCCGACTTCATATACCTCTCCGTCCAAAGCTTTGTCTGTGCCCTTGCTCCATACAGGCTCCATGCAGGACCTGTGGTGCACTAAGGACAACTGAAGAATCTCCCTTGGAGTGAAGGAGTCACTCCCCTGCTGTAGCAGGCACCTTAACACAACTGACCGGTCTGCTGCTCCCAAGCTCCTGCGGACTCCGAAGATTTCAGCAACTTAGGAGGTGGGTTTCTGAAGGTTCCTGAGGTTGATCTGCCCTCTCAGCAAGTTTGAGGCCAGAACCCCTCGTGGGGACCGCATAACCCTAACCCATGTGCACCACATTCATTTGCAGTTGCATATGCTTGTTGGTGATTCCCGAGCTTGTGCATTGGAGTGCTCCGTGGGCTGGTACTTTGTAATCTTGCTCGAGGTCCCCTTGCGACTCCTGGTCCTTAGGCCTGGGGGTCCTCCTGAGGGGCATCTTGATTTCTGTTGGGCTTCCACGGTTGCTCCAGATGTGCCCTGATGCTCCATTGCTTGTTGAGTCCCCTGGACCTTGCTGGTCCACACCGTAACCTGCTTGACGTTCCTGCGTGGGTTGCTTTTGCCAAGGCTTGTTGGTACTCCAGCCGGACACCGACCCCTCAGCACTCGACATCCTTCGTGGGACAGCTCACCTCCAGCTCCTGGTCATCGTCGACGTCTCCTGGTCCTCGTGACTGCAGAGTCAAGCATTCCTTCTTCGCACCTGAAGCATCCGACATCGGTGGGCATTCGTCTACCGAGCCCCTGGTCACTTTGAAGTGACCCAGACTCTGTCCCCTCTGCTTTCAGGTTCCTTCCTTTCAGAATCCAGGCTTGGATTCCACCGGACCCTTTTCACCTTCACGGCAGCAGTACTTCTTCTCAGCTCTCCATTGAGAACGACGGTGGTTTCCGACACCACTCCAGACCTATGCACCCGGCTCCTCTGGGATAGGTAGCTCGGGTACTATGGTATCCACGGGTGGGGTGGCTCTCCAACCTCTTAAGTTCCAAAGGGTTTGCTCGAAGTCCTCCTAGAAGGGTCCTTAAACTGTGAAATTGCAACCGCGACTTCCCCATAGATTGTACGGAGCCCGCGGTCGTGTTAGCACACTGCACCCGTCCTCCATGGGGTCCCTATCTACTCACCTTGGGTGGTTCCCTGGGGTCCCAGCGATTCTACGTGCTCCAGACTGTGTCTTGACCGAGTCATGGTTGTTATACCACTATTTTAGTAAATGGTTTGGTCTCCCCCTGGAGCCCACTGTGTATTGTGCTACTTACAACTGTTCTATTGATCTCGTATTGTGTGCCTTGTGTTCAATCTTCGTGTAGAGTTTACTAGAGAGTGTTATATTAATAAATACATATTTTTATATAACTACTGTGTGGTTCTCCTTTCATTTAGTCAATATAGGAGGTAATATTCTGGTGAAACAAGCTGCTTTACATCCCTTCAAGATTAAGCCTGAAGGCTGCTCTCCACAGCTACCACTAGGGTAGCTTTCTACAGGTTATCTTTGACCTCATACATCATAAGGGTGGTTTGGACTGGTGCAAGGTGCCCACTTTAATTAGTGGACAGCATATACCAGGCCAACTTCTCACAGAGGCTGTCTAGAAAGTATGCACACAGTGTAGCTGTCACCCAGCCCAGACGTGTATTGGAGACAGGCTGCAAAGCACAAAGAGTCATAACCACAGAGAAATGCCCACTTTCTATAAGTGGTATTTCTAAAATAGTAATGTAAAATCCAACTACACCAGTAAGTAGGATCTATTACCTCTATTCTAAACATACCAAACATGGCAACGCCACTCCTTTGAGACCAGGAATTACCACTTAAAAGTACATAAGGGAATTCCCAATGCTAACCTATGAGAAGAGTAGGCCTCACAGCAGTGAAAACAAAATATGCTGTTTGTCTCTACCAGGACATGCCACACATAAAGGCAGATGTGCTACGTTTTATTTACAGTGTCCAGCCCATAGGGATTCCTAAGGCCTACCTTAGGTATGATCTATGTGTAATAAAGGGGAAGTTTAAGGCTTTACAGTAGATTTGAATGCCACATTGAAGGGGCAGTGAACTGCACACACAGGCCCTCCGGTGGTAGCCCTGAGACAGGTTTGAAAGGCTACTTTTCTGGGTGGCACAAGTAGTGCTGCAGGCCAACTAGTAGACTTTCATGTACACGCCCTGGGTATATGGTATACCACTTTACAAGGGAGTTACAAGTAACTTAAATATGCCAAATCAAACCAATCATGACATGTTTTAGGGGAGAGAGCACTTGCATTTTAGCTATGATTAGCAGTGGTAAAGTGCACAGAGTCCTAAAGCTAACAAAAAGAAGGTCAGAAAAATAGGTGGAGGAAAGCAAAAAGTTTGGGGATAACTGTGCATAAAGGGCCAGGTCCAACAGGTGGGGGTTGCTACGGCTCCCGGAAACCGTGGGGCGCAGGGCTGGTCCAGGTGCAGGCTCTACGGTGGAGCCAGGCCTCAAATGACGATGCTCCCTGATCTTCGGCTTCTTGCTCTTTTTCTTCTTGTGGGACTTACTGAAAGACAACTTCAAGTGTGACGAAGATCTTGGGTACCGCGACCAATCCTGGAACCTTCCTGTTGACCAGGATCGGGACTGTCGCAGAGTCGCACGTCAAACGACAAGGAGCGCAAGGGAGACCATCCTCAAGGCCTTGGGGTGCATGTCGTGACAGTCGATGCATGTCTTCACGAAGTGGTCATGCTCGAGGCACCAAAGATAAACAAGATGTGGGTCCGTCACCGACATCTGTCAGTGACAGGCATCACAGGGCCAGTCTTTCTAGTGGATATCCTGCCACATCAGGAGAAGAATTCTCAAAAACGTTCGACAAAAAGCTGAAAAAGGGTCAGTCAAAAAATGACTGGGAGTAGCTGTCTATGGATCTGTGCTGACTGGAGCGGAAAGAAAAGAACTAACGTTAGCACGCTGTGGTGGCCCCTATATAGGCACCGTGCGAGTCACTTCAGGCATGGTCAAAGCCAATAACGCCACGCGGAGCCGAACAACGCCACCTACTGGGGCACATGAAAAAAAATTGCAGATCTTGCCTGATGTCTGGAGATTATTCTAAGGTAAAGAATCTGTGGCTATAAGTCTCTATCAGATACAGTCTTACTAGTCATCGTGTGATACATTACGATAGTGATTCAAGATGGAAGACAGTCTTAATGCAGGTTATGTTAGCGTAATCCCAGTTTCTAATTCTTTTAAAGAGAAAAGGAAAAGAAGCCCTCACAACCCACCCTCTGATGAGTTCTAAATCATCACCTTATCTCTTTATTACAACACATCATTCATTAACTTTGGATTCTTCTTCTTGGATTTTCTCAAGTCCTTCAAGATGTCGTAGAGATCACTTTGCATTTCTTCCCCCTTCACATCAAGTCTCTTCCTCTCGTTGCTGACAGCTTCTTATACCCACAGTCCGTACTGTTACTTGATAAAAGTGTCCTGCAAAATTGTAGAAAAATAAGCACACATGCAATGCTGTATAATATCACCAGAATAGAATTCCCTTGCCTACACTTCCAGGCCACTCCCCCATCTTAGCAAAACCTCTTCCGATAGATCCTAATCTTTCCCGGCACCTGACTCTTCCAGCTCCGTTAGTTCATGCGTTATGTTTGTGCTGTTAGTGATGTAGCTGTCAAACTGCTTATCTATGCATGGTATATAAGCACAGCATTTCTTAGCATGAATGAATTTGCAAACTCCGCCCTCTTTTGCAAGGAGTAAATACAACGCAAGGCAATTTTGCATAATCATAGCTCTCAGTACAAGCAATTCTTTGTTTACTACAGTCAGCGCTTCTGCCGTGTTAGTAGCAAGTCGATCTAGCAATGTGTACAGCTTTCTAATATTAAATTAGTTCATGTCACTCTGATAGCAGATATATGTATTCCAAAGATATCACTAAGGGTCTCTTTAAAGCAATGCTTGCATCACTTTATGTGTCGCTCTAGAGGGAAATCTAACTCAGTGATGTGATAGATCCTAGGGAAAACTAGAACTACATAGCAACCACCTACCCAGTTATGTGACAATTGGAAATAAGCTGACTTACCTCACACATAATAGTGCCTTTAGCACATACCTCTAATTTAGAAAAGTTTTTCCCATTTACTAATTAATTTTGTTCACATTCGCTCCATTCCATCTTCTCAATGGTCACACTTGCCTCTGGTTTCAGTATTATACATATGGATTCCTTCTTGGTGACATCAATGCTCAATCTCGGGGGTTGTTCCATTAAGGTCTCCTTACCCTTTCCAATTATATGTTCTGCACTCGTTTTCTTTTCCTCTTTCTCTTCATCTATTCTTATCCTCTCATTTAGTTCATCTACAAATATTATTTAGTTTTTATTTATTTTCCATGTTACATAATGCATGCTTTGGTTAGCAGCTGTCATCTTAGTTACAGGGGTAAAGAATTTCATAATATACTCACACTGATCCCGTGCCTTAAACCTTTTGTAAAAACGATAAAGCATCATTTATGATCGACATATCTTCTAAAGTTTTATCATAATTGGATTAGAACAATATGAGAAAAAGAAAGAACAGGAGAAAAAATGAGTCAGGGATAAATGAAAATATGCTGCCCCCTCCACCTAGGAGGCTGTAAGGTACGTATATACATAGACGTTTTCTACCTGATTAAACTTTCATATATTCAGCTAACATTTGGAAATATCCATTGTAACTATACACTCATGCTGTAGGATGTGTGAGTCGTGGGTGTATTGACTATAAACCTAAGGGTGTAGTTTATTGAAACATAAGAGACATCCCCTCCCAACATGTACACATCCAACAGCCATCTGAACATAGAAACAGAAATGGAACCGACAAAACTCCCGGTTTAAACAGATCAAGGGAATCTCAGAATCTCAGATGGTGGATGTCAGTCCTCTAAGTGCTGCCCTATCATCACTACTCTATCTCGAAAGCTACAAGATTTTTTCTGTATCAGTTGGAGACCTAATGGGGCCACTGTCCTTTTGACCGTTACCCTAACTCTCTGACTGTCCTTTTTCAATGTTTGTCGGTGATCAACATAAATGAGCTCTTTGTGACTTCTCTTAGTCTCGGGGGGGGGGGCGGGGGGTGGGCTCGTCAATGTCGGTCAAGCAATCACCACAATCAAAATTGATTTTAGCAAGGTAGATCCAATCTGGGCCAGAATATGTCTGGTTAATCTTTCTTTCTTGTATGTAAACAGACTTTTTGCAGGCCCCCTCCCACACACACTTTTTGCCAATTTGGACTGCTAGCTGCTGGTTTTTCGAGTCTGAGAGTGCACTGATGTCTGCTAACTAGGCCTCAGTGCCAGTGTTCTGACCCCATGCCAATTACATGTCGAGTTGGATACACCCAATTGGCAAGAACTGACTTACTCTTAAGTCCCTAGTATATGCTACCCAGGGCATGTAAGACAGTGTGTCCACTCAGGGCTGCAGCACAATTTGTGCCACTCTGTTTATGACAAAGTACAAAATGGCTCCCAGCCTGCCACTGCAGACTGGAAGGGAAGTGTTTACACTGCCAGTTCCACTTTGCTATTAACACTAATGGCAAAGCCAACCCATCCCTTAGCAATATATGTAAGTCTCCCCAAGAAAGGCCTATAGAGCCATATGGCAGGGAGCTATTTTTTCTTAAGTAAGACGTTTTTTCATATTTCTTAACAGCAACACTTCCAAATTGTTGTTTTGCTGTGGGTGAAGTTAGTAGCTCCATTGGCTCGTACAGGGCTCCTGGTTGGCATCCCAACCCGGGCAAATTAATTGTGACATTAAATATGACTTAATGATCAAGCAATGATGGCCGGCATGATTCGCAGGTGGGGGCGGGCGCACGGGGGAGTTACAGGGGCGCGGGGTTGTGCAATGCAAAACAAAATAGGCACTTACCTTGCCACCAGGTCCAGCATCTCTGCTCCTGCTCTCCACATTGCCGTGGGACTCGAGGAACAGGAAGCCAGGCATGTTCTCCACGCAGGCTGAAATGCAGCCTGCATGAAGAACAGGGAAAGTACACATGACTGTTTTGGGCAGCCCGAGAGGGCTCACCAAATGTCATTGGGCACTTAGGAGTGGGCAAACCACTCCTCCCCTGCCCTGCTCTGAGGGCAGAGCAGCCCCGTCCACCCGCCCACCCGAAAAGTAAACATAAATTGATAATAACTTAAAGTTATTACCATTTTATGTTCAAAAGTAGTGAGGCGATGCTCCTCCGCCATAGCGGAAGAGCCGCCACTGTGATCAAGTCAACATTTATGCAACTTTTAAAAATAGACCATTTTGAGAAAGTTGCCACCCAGTACTCCAGCTAGTCCAGCATCCTTACAAAGGCCCTGGCACTACAGACAGCTTTCTGACTGCCTGGGGAGATGTGTGAACGACTCCCCAGCCCAGAAACAAAGGCAGTAGCTGCAGAGAGGGGTGTCACCTCCTCCCACAGGATGGACACTCAGGCGAGCTTCAAAGGTGAAGCCGTGTTTGGGGGGTGGGAAGTGGGAAGTGGCGCTAACACCCCTGAGCAGGATGTCTTTTGTTCCTGCAGACAAAGTGGAGACAGGGCAAAGAAGGGAAAACTCACCCGAACCAGTTCTATAGTGTGCGTGCAGTCCTCTGGTAGCCACACCCTAAGGTGGGCTACCAATTTACTTACAACCAAGGAAAGGTCGTGCTATCTTGAAAGGGGCAAGAATGTGGCACTCTGGGATAGCCAGATGCACCACATCACAGGAACTACGTAGGAGGGGACCCTGTAGCCCATTGGCTAGTGACTGTGTGGTTCCCTTGGGCACTTTTCTGGGATAAATATAGCACCCTTGGCACTCTGACACTCAGACCAGGTTGGAATCAAAGAGAGGACCGAAGGACTGACCTTAACCCTCACAAAGAGAGTCTGCACCGCTGAGAGGATTGCACCTCCCGCAATTTTGGTCTAGTGAGATTGGGACTGCTCCCTCGGATCTGACCTGGGAAAAGTTGGTTATTCGCCTTCACCCACAGCAGTGACACCAAGGGTCAGTTGGCTGATCCCCTGGAACCAGCTCCAGGGACACATGAGCTGAAGTTTCCCAAACCGACAAAGTGGCAGCCACTGCTGAGGTTTTGCCGCTAACAATCATCAGGCTTGCAAGTTGACAAATCTGAGATAGCCAAAAGATACACCCACATCTGCCTGAGCCAGGAGTGCTGTCCAAGCCTGGATTTCTTGCACCGAAGGGACATTAGCCCCCACCAAAGGGTTTGGCTCCAACCGCGGTGCAGACTGGCCAGTAACCCATCATTAGCTGGCCTGCTACTGCAATGTAGAGGACTTAGTGGGACCCTGATCTCTGTAACCAAATTCACCTTCCATCACTTGTGGACCAAGGAACCACCACAAAGACGCCCCGCCAGTAAATTCAGGCCCCCTTTCAGTTCCAAAACGAGGTGACGTTCCGGCACTGGAATCCAGGTTTTCAGTACACTTTGAGTGTCAAGATGACCCATAAAACTTTGTAGTCAACAATTTGTCACCAGGTCACTCGGGAAACACACCAGGGTAATCACCATCTCAGTTTGTTATTCGCAGCATGACTAGTCCCAGCCACACTCCAAAGCAGCAGGAGTTGCGTGTCAATGGGTAGAAAGTCCCTGGTTCACCACCAGGGCAGCAGGCCCAAAGCAGCCTGGATCCGAGGAGGGGGAGGGAACGGGAGGTAAACGGGTTCCATAGATGACCATCGCAGCCCCAACACAAGGTGCACGGCTATGCTCACCACCACACCCAGCATCGACTCAAATAACACAGGGCCTCATGATCATTGTCCAAGGAAGCAATAGGCCTGATCCCTGTCATTGTCACATTCAAATCACACGGGCCACAGAGACGCTACATGAGACCCTACATGAGACACTACATGAGACCTTAGGAAGGCGCCCAATGACCTGCAGACATAAGCCCAAAAGTAGCCCAAAACTGGAGCTTCCAAAAACTGGGCATATTCAAAACACCCAACTCCATTTGGGAAAACCTTGTGGCATGCCACGTGCAGGGACCAGAGGGGCATACATGTGTTCTCAGGACACACTTCAATTGTCCAAACCCCCAAATTGCGACATGCCCCTTACTTTCACGGCTCATGTGGAGGTCAAAAGGTACCACCCACATCGGTAAAACTACACATGCACACACTCACACACGTTAGGAAAAGTATGGTGTTAAAGGTCCGGCACAACCATAAAAATGCTAGTTAGGTAAAAAGAGTAATACTCCCACTACAAAGAACACCCAGCTAAAAAAACACCTCTGTCAGGGAGAGGAGGGGAGATGAAAATGACCCACAAAGGTGAAATCTAGGTGCTCCATGACTAAATGTTCACCATCTCGTAAAAATGACTCTCCAACTGGGGCCGACATCCTGGACCCCACTAAAAAGTTATGCAAAATGAACGTACCGAATGTTTCCCAAAAAGAAAAGGCACAGGAATTTCCAAGACCGAATGCTGCTGCATGTTGTTCTAAATGCTAACCTACTACCCACAGCTCTCATCCAACAGGTCTGCAATCAAGCCCTATGTGTACCATCTTTACTGCAGCCTGTTACCTCTCTTCAGTAACAATTTCTGAAGTCCCAACGAGGCCCGAGGGTTCATACCTAAAAGACCACAGACTATTTTTTACAAACAATTAATGACAAACAGACTCTTTACAGTCTGCCAAGCAAAGATAGAGCCGTAGTCCAGAAAGCTGCAGACGACCCCTCCAGACACCACCCAAATACCTGCAGTATTCCACAAGTTACATAATATTTCACCTTTGTATATCGTCTACTTAGCATTTTGTGTGTCCGCATCCATCCAGAGTGGGAAATTTGCCTAGTCACATGGAGCTTATCATGACATGCCTACTGTGCTTGTGTAGGGACCTCTCCCACCATATTTACACTTATTCTGAACAAAACACTAGTATTTTGCACGCACTACACAGCGCCCTCTTGCACAACACATGGTATCAACACATGACCACTGTGGGTGTCCAGATGTTGGCTTGGTCATGCAATGTCTGCTCACCGATACTCCACACCATGGGCGCAGACAGACGTTACCTATCACAAGAAATAGCCTCCAAAAAAAAGAAAAATGTCTCTTCCATGTGTACCTATGTAGGATTAGGGCCAAGATGCAACCTAGTAGAGTAGAACCCAATAGAATAGTAGTAAACATCACCCAGGATGAAACTATCCCCACAGCGTTGCACCTGTTCACTGAGCTTAGTGACCTTCAAACCGAGCTAGACAGGATGCGCAGGTGGGGCACTATAGGGGAGAACAATGCTTGGCCTCGAGATTTTCCAGACAAGAGGTTCTTGGAGGTAGCAAGCCCACTGCATCAGTGCACAAACCTGTCCACTCTCACCTCTGTCTGTGGTCCCAGGATGGCCCTTAGCATATCTGGGTCAGTATTCTTTAAAATAACAAGTGGATCTCATACATGGAGTTCCAGTGCAGGGCCATTCACCTCAATGAGGCAAGGGGAAATGAGTCTAGAAGGGAAGGGTTAAATGCCAGCATAGATACCCCATGTCAGGAAATCTGGGACACAGAGATAGACAGGTACACATGGCTAGAAGGGAAGGGGCAAACCCTAATTGTACAGAAATGTATTATGTATTTTTGTGTTTCAAAGGCAAAGGAACAATCCCACTTGGCACCAATGAAAATTTTGGAGCAACACTGCATGTACCAGATCTGCAATGGGGCACCTACGTGTTGATGGATACCTACTGGCAGTGTGGCGAGTTTGCCTACACCCAGTATGTCCCCGGATGGCAGGGCTTCTTTACCCATGTAATCATGCACACTCCAAACCTGGTCATCCCTGGAGAAGATCTGTCTGAGTTGATCTGCTGATTACTTTGGCTGTGCTCAGTACCTTTGTACATTCTGGAAGAATTCAGACCTTTTTCTGACTCTCAAGTAAAAGCAGGTGGGTCCATACCCTTCTTCACCTTGCAAAGAAAAGTGAATGCCCGCTGGTTAGAAATAACCATGTGGGAGATGTTAAAAATGATCAATGATACTGAGCTCGGCCTAAACGCTATCAAGGAAGAACTAAGAGCCATCCACCTTATGGTCATGCTACATCGGTATGTGTTGGACTTGATAACCACGATGGAGGGTGTTGTGTGTGCCAAGATCGGTGCGCCCTGCTGTACTTTTATCCCTGGGAATGGCATGGACAATGGGACACTGGCACTTGCCATCCCAGCACTGCATCGTCTACAAGCTGACATGAAGAAGGAGGGATGTGCCCCTGCACAGGACTGGTTTTCCAATTTATTTTCCTGGTTCCCCGATGGGTGACTAGAATGTGCCTGTCACTGCTTCCAGTTTTCATTGTTGTACTGTTTTTGTGTGTTTTCCTGCAATGTGGGGTTTCCTGCTGTAAAAGCACAGTCCTCAAGATAGGAAGAATGCAAATATGTAGGGAATTAGTAATAGACATAGATACGCATTGAACCTCAAATAATGTGACTGTCATGAAGTATGGGGTAAATGATGTAGTTGAAAATTCAACTAGAGGAGGGAATGCTAATATTGGAAAATACAATGTTGATGTACACCATTATATATGTACATATAAAAATGAACTTGCATCTCCGTTGTTAAATTTACCCGATGTGACCTCCCCCTCAACCCAGAGTGAGAAATACGTAGTTATGCAGGGCCTGAGATCTAGGCCTGAAGCAACTTATTGACAGATCACAGGTGGGGGGGGACACGTAACCTTTAGACACACACGCAAACATGAAAACTCAGGTCGATCCCACCGATAGGCAGCAACACCACAGTGGTCCCAGGAGATTGGCCCCCCAAAAAAATGCTTGGCCATATGGGCACACATTCCCAAAACACCATAAAGTCAGATGCCACACTAAGTTAGGAACACACTGCCAATCAGAACACAGCATGCATATTACACACAGTGATCATGCGTTCCCCATGCCAGACATCTGGGCACGTACCCACTGGCCCTGCATTGTGTCCACACAAGGACAAGGCCCACCTGTGCTTCTTATCAGACATCTCGATTTATGGCCCCGTAACTAGGCACAAATTTTCTGTCACTAAAGGAATGCATAAATGATGCTACATGTAATGTATAAAATGATGGCTGAAACCAATGTGCTTTGAGACAGTGTTCAGACCCAGACTATGTTGCCTGGTCTTCTGGCTGCTGCGTTTAAATAAACAACTGTTCCTGTTTTGTCAAACGGTTCTTGTCTTTAATTTTTTCAAAGGTAATTTATATTGGAGCAACACTTTTCACATAGTTCCTTTGCTAAGCCCTACTGCTCGCAGCCACAGCTACCAAGGGTTAAGTAACTGAGCCTGACTGGACAGATGACAGTGTTTGAGCGTGTACTGCATGATAAGGCCCCCCGTCCCTATCATATAATACACCCAAATCCTCACATCTCTTTTGGTTTGTTTGGAAATAGTCAAGTCCAGGCTTTCATCCACTATGTCAGGTTGATAAGCCTGCTCTGGCTCTTCTAACTCACTATCTTCCCTTATCATCTCTGGTCTTTTCCTAGTTGTCAATATTCTCTTTCGGGTGGTCATAGTCCTCAGTTGGGCCACGATCCTTAGAGGTGCTTGAGATTTCTGATTCTAATGAGGCTGAGTCACTCTCAGAGGTGAAACATCCTAGTACCACGCTACACTCTGACTCATGCAACTTTAACTTCAGCAGGTTTGGTTCAACTTTCCATGAGTTTTTACTGTCCCGGTTAATGGGTATTCTCAATCTATTGGTTGATATCACAGTGGTTGCTAGAATAACAGCACCTTTGTCTGGTTCTTGTTCCAGATGATGCATACCTGAAAGAGAATGTGATTCCTCGGACTGGTCTTCCTCTTCTTCAGAAGCCTTGGAAACTTCAAAACTTGGGTGACTCGAGGAGTTAATGGATGTTGGCTCCGCTTCTTCCCCTTTTTGTCTTTTCCTTGTGGTGTGGGAGGCGCGTCTCCAGTTTGGCAGACCAGCACGGATCACTGACAGAATATCGACGACAGGTATATCGAGGAACACAAATATTGTGTACACAATATCGATGTCAAGTATATCGACATCCTATCTCTACAAAGGTAAGTACAAAAATATCGAAACCAAAATATCGTTGTTTAAAATATTATTATTCAAAATATCGTTTTTTTCTAAATGTCTTAAAAATAATATAAAATAAATTAAATCATAAATATAATTAATAAAAACATAGTAAGAATTACATTTTTTTTTTTAAATAAATAATAAATGTAATATAAAAAACAATTAAACATACATAAATAAAAATTATTATATATATATTTACTTAATAGTATTGATAAATTATTATTTTATTAATTTATAAAATGTTAGAAACATAATAAAAATTATAAATACATATATATATATATATATATACATACACCTGTACCATAAATATAAAAATAAAATATATACATATAATACATTAAAATATTAAAATAATTATTTAATTTTAATACAACATTTTACATTACATTAACTAAAACAGTAGGGAAAGTGTTGGATAGCGGAGGGGAAAAATGTACTATTCCCACTCCAGGGAGTGCAACAGTAGGGAAAGTGTTGGATAGCGGAGGGGAAAAATGTACTATTCCCACTCCAGGGAGTGCAACAGTAGGGAAAGTGTTGGATAGCGGAGGGAAAAATGTACTATTCCCACTCCAGGGAGTGCAACAGTAGGGAAAGTGTTGGATAGCGGAGGGGAAAAATGTACTATTCCCACTCCATGGAGTGCAACAGTAGAGAAAGCGTTGGATAGCGGAGGGGAAAAATGTACTATTCCCACTCCAGGGAGTGCAACAGTAGGGAAAGTGTTGGATAGCGGAGGGGAAAAATGTACTATTCCCACTCCAGGGAGTGCAACAGTAGGGAAAGTGTTGGATAGCGGAGGGGAAAAATGTACTATTCCCACTCCAGGGAGTGCAACAGTAGGGAAAGTGTTGGATAGCGGAGGGGAAAAATGTACTATTCCCACTCCATGGAGTGCAACAGTAGAGAAAGCGTTGGATAGCGGAGGGGAAAAATGTACTATTCCCACTCCAGGGAGTGCAACAGTAGGGAAAGCGTTGGATAGCGGAGGGGATAAAATTACTATTCCCACTCCATGGAGTGCAACAGTAGGGAAAGTGTTGGATAGCGTAGGGGTAGAAATTACTATTCCCACTCCATGGAGTGCAACAGTAGGGAAAGTGTTGGATAGCGTAGGGGTAGAAATTACTATTCCCACTCCAGCGAGTGCAACAGAAGGGAAAGTGTTGGATAGCGTAGGGGTAAAAATTACTATTCCCACTCCAGCGAGTGCAACAGTAGGGAAAGTGTTGGTTAGCGGAGGGGAAAAATGTACTATTCCCACTCCAGGGAGTGCAACAGTAGGGAAAGTGTTGGATAGCGGAGGGGAAAAATGTACTATTCCCACTCCAGGGAGTGCAACAGTAGGGAAAGTGTTGGATAGCGGAGGGGAAAAATGTACTATTCCCACTCCAGGGAGTGCAACAGTAGGGAAAGTGTTGGATAGCGGAGGGGAAAAATGTACTATTCCCACTCCATGGAGTGCAACAGTAGAGAAGCGTTGGATAGCGGAGGGAAAAATGTACTATTCCCACTCCAGGGAGTGCAACAGTAGGGAAAGTGTTGGATAGCGGAGGGAAAAATGTACTATTCCCACTCCAGGGAGTGCAACAGTAGGGAAAGTGTTGGATAGCGGAGGGGAAAATGTACTATTCCCACTCCAGGGAGTGCAACAGTAGGGAAAGTGTTGGATAGCGGAGGGGAAAAATGTACTATTCCCACTCCAGGGAGTGCAACAGTAGGGAAAGCGTTGGATAGCGGAGGGGAAAAATGTACTATTCCCACTCCAGGGAGTGCAACAGTAGGGAAAGCGTTGGATAGCGGAGGGGATAAAATTACTATTCCCACTCCAGTGAGTGTAACAGTAGGGAAAGTGTTGGATAGCAGAGGGGTAGAAATTACTATTCCCACTCCAGAGAGTGCAACAGAAGGGAAAGTGTTGGATAGCGTAGGGGTAAAAATTACTATTCCCACTCCAGCGAGTGCAACAGTAGGGAAAGTGTTGGATAGCGGAGGGGACACAATTGCTATTCCCACTCCAGTGAGTGAAACAGTAGGGAAAGTGTTGGATAGCGGAGGGGTAAAAATTACTATTCCCACTCCAGAGAGTGCAACAGATGGGAAAGCGTTGGATAGCGGAACTGTGGTGCCGCGGCAAGGGCGACTGACGTAGAATCTGGGGCTCACGGTTCGATCCCGGCACCGGCGGCAGGTCAGCCTAGCACCATGTGACTCTGGGCAATAGCTTGCTTAATCTTCCCAACGGCCTCCAGCGCCGGTATGCCTTCGGGTACCTGTTTGTGCTTTACAAATACTGGATTTATTTTACTATTCCCACTCCAGTAAAATATTAAGCATTAATTAACAAATACTTAAATAATAAAAAATAATTTACGTCCCACCAAATCCCCCTTTAAATGACACCATCAACATTGTAAAACATGACACAATTAACATAATTGCTTAACAATTAATTAATTAACTAATAACAATGAACAATTAAATTAAAAACAATCAGTAATAAATTAATTCACACTTTTAAGACTATAAAATAGCAATAACTAAATATTATATAAAAATATATTAAATTTTAATTACTTCCCACACTACTCCCTATAAACCCACAGCACGCTCCTAAAAAATAAGACAATTAACATATTTACCAATTAATAATTAATATCCAATTAATAACTAATTAATAACAAATTTTTAACACAATTAACAAAATAAAATAGTAAATACATAAATATTAATTAATAAAATAATGAATTAATTAATTATAATTAAATTACTTCCCACCCTACTCCCCTATAAACCCACAACCCACTCCTAAAAAATAACGCAATTAACATATTTACCAATTAATAATTAATGATTAATTACCAATTAATAACTAATTACTAACAAATAAATTAACAATTAACCACATACATTATTAAATACATAAATATTAATTAATAAAATTATTAATTAATTAATTATAATTAAATTACTTCCCACCCTACTCCCCTACAGTGGTGGCTGGTGGATTTTGAAAGTGGTGGGGCGAATAATGTTGTACCCTAATGTAATAAGCGAGCGAGCGATGCGAGCGAGCCCGAACTGCAAAAGGAGGGTGCGGGGGGGTTCTCCCCCGCAAGAAAATTTTGAAAAAAATTGATTCAAATGGTGAGTTTTACACCACATATTTACTGCAAATTGTTGAAAAAAGGGGGATCCAAATATAGCATTTTGAAGCACAAGTGTGAATAAAACATTAGAATCAAATCAAAAATGTGCCCAATCCTCAAACTGGTCTGCTTGCAAAATGACCCCCAAGCCAAGCACATCCAACCAACGGAAACATGCCCTCTAAGTGTTTCCCACCTGTAACACATCTCTGAACCACCTGTTTTCATTGTATATAATAATGAACTTGCTGCAGTTTGTTCCTATTTATCTTATGCAACTTACAACCATTGACAAAGCCTATTGTCCTGGCTGGTTGTAGGTTTAATGTCACTTGAATTATATATCTGGAGGGAATGACAGAAGAAGCACAATACCAGTGGGGCAGCACACTATGCTAAGTACAGATTTTTAGCTTAACAGTTTTAAGCCACGCTCATAATTACATCGGCTGCCCCTACGAGAGACCCCCCAGTTTTTTCATCCCACTTAAAGCCCTGCACACACAGAAGTGTGTGTGTGTTTCTTTTGTATATGGAGGGAGGCATGGCAGAAACGAAACGAAAGGCCGCACATGGTTTGAGGTGGGCAGGGTTTGCTAGTCTTTTGGACGTTACACTGCTTTGTTTGGCAAATGCTTCCTTGTGAGGGCAAACAGAGCAAACTGTTATTGGGAGTAAGACCTTAGAGAAGAAGAGGGTCATAAAATGCTAAATGTTCCACTAATTGGTTTTCCTGCAATAATCCATAACTTTGAAAGATAAAAATAAATGATCGGTATTATGGGCTCCAGTTGAAAACTTGTATCGCCTGAATCAATAAAAAATCCTTAACATATCAGTATGCTTGAATAATTTTTAGGTAAATACATTTTATATGAAAAAGCTTTTTTCTTTACCATGGTCTCTTTGTTGGGCAGGGGGTTTGGTTTCTGTCTCTTTGGATATCTGCTGCACACATTCAGTCAATGTGTTTTGCTTCATAGCAGAATAATTTAGGAGCGCTCACCTTTAAGGTCTGCAGAGCAGCTGAGTCTAGGCAGGTAAAGGTTGTAAAAATAGAGAGGTCATTGGTAGGCAGGGCTAACAGTTGACCCTGAAGTGGTGATCTACAATTCAGGTTTACTTCTTTTGCTGAGTGCACATGGCTCCGGCCTCGAGATCAACCAATTGAATTGGCTTTAAGGTGGTGGTGCTGGTCACATTTCCTAAAATTTTACAGTATTGTAAATGTTCAACTTTGGCTTATGCACATCTGCATAACTTGCTAGTCTGAAGGAGAAGTGAACATTTTGGCAGGATGGCTCTTGTATGCAACTTTGCTGCGATGGCATCGGACAGAACAAGCAACACTTTTCATCACACAGCGCGAACAGCACACTGTGCATCCTGCAGTAGAAATAGCACAGCCAATCCCATAACGTTGCCAATCACAGAGTACAAACTACTCTGAGCACCCTAACAACGAACTGCACTGTGTATCACACTCATTACTAATGTTGTGTATCAAAGAGTACACACACAACACGGTCCATCACACATCACTCACAGCATTGTTCAGCAGATACCACAGCTACCAATGCACATCACAACACAAACAGTAGACATTTTATTGTACTTTGTATCATATAATTAAAAAAAAACACTGTTCACTATAGACTACACATCACACCGAGCATCACACAATAAAAGCAAACTGCATCCCACTACAGAGTCAGCCCTGTATATAAAACAGCACCAATACCACAGTGCATCACAACGCACAAACATCAGTGCGCATCACAAAGCACTGACGGTGTCATCGATCACAATTACTAACAACATTTGGACTCACAGCACGACCAGCACTGTGCAACACACAGAACATATGGCACCGAACATTAAAACTTCACTCATAACAAAAAAGACAACATTGTGTGTCACAACTGTGAGAAGTTGGCCTGGTATATGCTGTCCACTAATTATAGTGGGCACCTTGCACCAGTCCAAACAACCCCTTATTGGAGATAGGTTAAAGACAACCTTTATTGAAAGCTATCCTAGTGGTAGCTATGGAGAGCAGCCTTCAGGCTAAGTCTTGAAGGAATGTAAAGCAGCTTGTTTTACCAGTCTATAATCTCTTGAGTGACCAAATGAAAGAGCACCACACCAGGTATATATTCAAAATATATATATTTATTGCTAAACACACCCCTCTAGTCTCTTTATGAGGCTAGAGTTTGAAGTACATAAGTTATAAGTTAGTTATCAACAGTAATAGAACAAATACACGTTTGAGCCCTAGGGCGTACCAAACCATATACCAATAAAGTGGTATAAGAACCACGACTGAGCTAGACACAAGGCCTAGAGCCTGTAGAAGTGCTTGGACCACAAGGAACCACCCAAGGTAGTGACACAGGGGACCCACGGGGGACGCGTGCAGTGTGATAACACAGCCGCGAATCGCCGTTGACTTCTATGGGGAAAGTCGCGGTTGGAAGTTTAAAGAAAAGGGACACTTAGAGGAGGACTTGGAGCAAACCCTTTTAGAACTAGGTCGTTCTAGAGTCTATACCCACAGGAGCACCAGAGTACTCGAGTTACCTCACCCAGGGAAGCCGGGTGCATAGGTGTCTTTCGGGGTCGGGTTTCGTCGTCGTTTTCAATGGCGATCTGCTGCAAAGTGCTGCTGGCGACCAAGTCGAAAGTGTTCGGGTGGATCCAAAGGTGGATCGAAGTTCTGAAGAACCTGAAAGCAGAGGGGACAGAGTCTGGGTCACTAGCCAGTGACCAGGAAGGCGATGAGCGAATGCCCACCGATGTCGGGTGCTTCAGGTAGGTTGACGGTCATCTTGACTCTTCAGCCACGAGGTCCAGGAGGCATCGATGATGACCAGGAGCTGGAATCGAGCTGCCCACAACGTCTGTCGATTGCTGAGGTGTCGGCGACCAGATTGGACCCAACAAGCCTTGGCAACGGCAAGTCTCTTGGAAATAGAAGAAGGACGGTGGTGCAGACCAGCAAGGTCTGAGAGACTCACCCAGCAAGGGTAAGTCAGGGCACGCCTGGAGCAACCAGGGAAGCCCAAGCAGGATAATATTGGCCTTCGGGAGGGCCTACTAGCCAAGGGACTAGCGACCGCAAAGGAGCCTCAAGTGGACGCACTTGGAGCTGGCTCACGGGACACTCGTGGAGTGGAGGCCAGTGATCTTCGGTGCAGTCGGTGCTGGAGACGGGGGCTACTCGGAGCCCAAAGCACATTTTCGTGGGAGCCCAGGAAGAGGATGCACTTGCAAATGTGCTTGGTGTCCAGGGGTCACGGTTTCACATTACCCACGACAGCTACGGGCCTCAGCTTTGCTGGGGACTCAGGGCAGCCTCGAGAAAGTCTGAAAATCTACCTCTGGTGATGCAAAGACTTCGGCGTCCGGCGGGAGCTTCAGCGATGCAGACCAGACAATTGCTTCTTTGGTGCCTGCCAAGCAGGGGAGTCACTCCTTGACCCCAAGGGAGATTCTTCAGTCCTCTAATCTTAAAGTAGAGCGTCGAAGGTCCAGGATTCTGTATCAGAGTTTCGTCCAGGGTTATCTAAAGTCCTAAGGACTGGGGTCCCATACTTATACTAAGGTAGGGGGTTGGACATACTCTGGGGACCCACCTATGGGATGGTCAGGGCAGAGGGGTGGTTACACCCCTTTCCCTTTGTCCAGTTTTGCGCCAGAGCAGGGGCTGGAAGCCCCTGAGCCGGTTTGAACTGGGGTATGCACAGGGACACCAAATGTGCCCCCAGTGCAGGACTTCAAAGCACCAGAGAGTGCTCCCGCCCAGACCCAATACACACTATCCTGTCTGGGGAGGTGGTTACACCTCCCTGGGACAGGAAACCATGTGTCCAGGCCTCCCCTGCCGGAGTTTCGGTCAGCAGCAGGAGGCCAGACTCGTGTCTGTGGCAGTGGCATCCATTTTGTGATGCCAGGGCTTGGAAAGAAGTTACCGGGCAGGCCGGTGTGTACATGTCTCTCCCTCTAGAAGGGTGGAATGCTACCCCCGCCACCAGAACTGGCGGGGGGGGGTAGTATTCCAAGATGTTTGACACCAAACACGACATGTTTCTGTGCAGCCATCCCAAAGTTAGCATTTTAACGCGAGGTTATAATGCGCTTAAGAGTATATGGTCAGGCTGCACTACAAACAGCATCAGAGAAGGGTCTCCAAAGGCTGCAGAGGAGCCCTGCTCATGCAGGGGCACCCTCTCACATAGGAACCATGCACTCTGCCTTCAGGATTGATAAGGCCTGCCATAGGAGTGACTTATAGGTTTATATGTGTGTATGTATGTAGTGATATAGGTAACATATATCACAGTAAGGGGTGCATGCACCACCTTACCCAGGCTGCAGTAGCAGACCTGTGGTGTCCTTTTGGCTGGCCTTCCAGGGGTGGCACAATACATGCTGCAGCCCCTGGTAGGCCTCTGAGGTACCTATGCCCTGGGTACATAGTATACCATATACTAGGGACTTACAAGGGCACTCCAGATTCCAATCAGAGATGTGCCTAAGGCACATGGAAACCATTTTAGAGAGGAAGTAGCTAGGCTGGGGTTCTGATTAGCAGGGCCCCAGCCAGACTAAAGTCGAAAAACAGTGAAGCATCAGCAAAAGTGGGGGTACCCATGTGAAGCAGATCCTACTCTCCTACAACAACACACAAAGATCAGTGTGCACCACATACACCCGTGTATCGCACAGGAGAAAAGACACTGTGGAACACACAGCATAGGCAGACCTATATATAAAACAGCAGACATACCAATGTGCGTCACAGTCCACAAAAATCAGTGAGCATCACAAAGCACTGGCAGTGCAGTCCATTACTTTTACAAACAGCATTCAGAATCATAGCACTGTGCAGCACATTCGCACACAGCACTGAGCATAAACTACATCGCTCATAGCAAGAGACAACATTGAGCATCACAACGCACAACAAACCAATGAGCATCGCACCGGCAAAAAAACATTGTGTGGCACACAGCACAGGCCGCTCTCGAGCCTTTCTTATTGCCTGCATCCTGAGGTCTCAGCCTCGAGAATGTAAATCTAGCAGGTGATTAATTCTATCCCCTCGAGAAGCTAGCAATTAGCACTTGCAACCAGTAAAAAAAAATTCATTTCGAAACCTTGTTTACTGTGCTCAGGAATTTTCTCTGATCTAGGCTTTGCCTCTGAATAAATATATATGGCAGACATCTTTCTATTTAATATCACGCTGCACAGCTAAGCGGCCTCTTAAGAGAGTCTCCGAGATTAAAATGGCCATGCCTGTTTAGTACAAATATGAGATAGAGCGAGCATGAAAATAGTGGCCGTGATATTTTATGTAATCAAAACATAATCAGTTCATTTCAACAAGATGACTTTGTAGCTTTGTAGGGTTTACCTGGATGGCCGTTCTATTCTTCGTGGTGACGCGCTCTGGTAGCTGTGCTGAGCCTCTCGCCCGTGCTTTGATGGCAGAGTTTTGATTCCTGTGACCCGTGTGGTGGTTGCACTATTGTGCATACGGTGTCCGTGCTATGATGGTAGTGCCATGGCATCTGTGGCCCTTTATTCGATGGCAGCGGTTCCCGTGGCCCCTCCTTTGCTTGCACCCTTGCGCCCACACAGGGCCCGTGCTTTTATTGACAGTCCTGCGTTCCATTGACGATTGTGCCTCGTGGTCTCCTGAGTGAACCATAATATTAGTAGCCGAAGTAGAAATATGGCAAACTAAACAAAACCCTACAAGCCACTTTGGAAACATACCGGCGTGAAAGAGCCCAGAGACTACAATCTGTGGCAAGTCAACCGCGCTCTACATGAGCCGCAGCAGCAGCCAATCCAGACTCTGCTCTCAATCCTGGCGCTGCTCTCTACTCCCAGAGTAGAGAGCAGCGCCAGGATTGGGGTGAGCAGGCAAAGTCGCCGCTCATTTTTTGCCTACTGGGGGCAGCTATTTAGGCCAGCCCCCGCTCACCGATACAGTTTCTGCTGAAAAGAAACTGTGCGCATGTTGGGTTCCTGTTGGCAGCCGGCCAAACCCAACATGCGCACTGCCGTCGTGCCACAGACAGCCGCTGAGCCGCACAGTGAGTCCACAATCATATTTCCTGCCAGTGCGCGCCGCTCTTCAGTGTCACGTGACGTCGCCCCGCGAGAGGGCCGGTTTAAATTATTGATTAATTTAGAAGAATTTCAACTTTCAAACTTTTAAATATGTACTTATTTAAAAGTTTGAAAATGGTACAATAATTATAAGTGAGGCAACGCCCCATCGCCCTAACGCAAAAACCGCCACTGCTCCCCTATAAACCCACAACCCGCTCCTAAAAAAATGACACAATTAACATATTTACCAATTAATAATTAATAACCAATTAATAACAAATTTATTAACACAATTAACAATATAAATTATTTAATACAAATTGTTTAATTAATTAAAATTATTAATTAATTAATTATAATAAAATTGCTTCCTACCCTATTCCCCTATAAACCCACAACCCGCCACGGAACTAAAACGCAATATTTAATTTTTATACAATTAACTTCTAAAATTATTCATAAATATATTATAATTAAATTACTTCCCACCCTATTCCCCTATAAACCCACAACCCACTACGGAACTAAAATACGCAAAAATGAATTATCATAAAATTAATTATTTCTAAAAATTTCAAACATACATTACAAAAATAAGCTATACTTATACAACATATTTAAATCACATACTTTTAACACATATACTAAAATACAGAACATAAAATAAATGTCGATATTATTAACAACGATATTTTTACTAACGATATCACTAACTTCGATATTAAGTAAAACGATATTTCTTACCTGCATGTCGATATTCTGGTCGACGATATTCTTGCAGGTCGATATTGTGCCATATCGATATTTAAACATCGATATTCTGTTATATTGATATTTAAACATCGATATTATGTCTGCATACCGACCAGCACACTTAACTGCAGTGTTGGTGAGCAGGATCACCTGATCTGACCGGATCGCCTCGCCAGCGCTCCTCCAGACAGGACATGCAAATGTGTTTCTTGAGGTGAACCCAATCGCTGAGGTTCAAATCATGTCCTGGAGTCTCGCGCACAGCTGGAGTAGTAGAATTGACCTGATGAGAAATAGAACTCACCACATTAGACAATCCTTTGTGGTACTCAAGTACCAGGCCATCTGTGATATTCACAAGACTGGCTGCAGGGACAGAAGGAATTCACATGGGTCTCCCCATCAGCACCTCGAGAGGAGACTATCCTATTAACTTACAAGAGGTATTTCGGATGCTGATCAGCATCAGTGGAAGAGCGTTAGGCCATTTGGGCGATGTAGAGGCACAGGCTTTAGTCAGGTTAGCTTTGTTTAAAAAAAAAAAAAAAAAAATTATATTGTATTGCTTATAATCATACAAATTCATATTAGGGATAAATATATACAGCCACGACTCTAACATTTCATTAAATTCATAATCAAGCTGTCAATATCAAGTAATACAAAGTCAATGTATATAGCAGCATAAACGTTCCTTACACCCCAGCAGCATCAAGTAAAAGAGACGTAAACCATCCCCTCAAACACTGTGCTTGCATCGAAATCAAATAAAGCCTATACCTTAAATACCTAAAAATATTAAACAGACATAAAGTCCCAGAAAAGACCCCCCAGACTAACATGCCCCGCCAGGCTTTCTCCTCCTGTCCCCCCGTCCAGGTGGTAACCAGGGCCCGAATCCTTCGTCCCAGGCCTCTTTT
This sequence comes from Calotriton arnoldi, assembly GCA_963921515.1. NCBI lineage: Eukaryota > Metazoa > Chordata > Amphibia > Caudata > Salamandridae > Calotriton > Calotriton arnoldi. The sequence continues at coordinate 94,742 of CAWUFW010009679.1, forward strand.
CCTAGACCCTCTGAGATCATACAAAGAGACTTCCATGTCATAAACTGCCAACAACCGGGCTCTCCACATAGCAAAGAGTGGGAGAGCCGGGCTTAACCACCAAGACCTGAGGCATAACCGGGCAACTGCCATAGCCAGAAACAGTAAATATCCCCCACGCATCACCAATTAATTGTGACGGCATGATCATTAACCCCCAACATCTTCGGTACAGGAGTTATTTGAATCTGTACGCCTAAAATTGATCCCAAAAACATCTCAATCTCACTGTAAAAAAACGGTTCCAGTTTGGGGCATGAAAAAAACATAAGGCAGCTATCCGCCAATTGAGCCCCACACCTATTGCATTCACCCCCAAAGCTTCCTCCTCATTTCACAACCTTTGCCGGGGTATGGTATAGGTTAAAATCTGTCATAAAGTGCTGGCTTTTCAAACTAGTTGTTAAAAAGACCCTGTTCCCTAACTTCAAAGATTCATAAATGTAGGGCCCCTCCACCCCTAATCCAGTCTACCACTTGAAATGTTGTTCCTCCGAATCATCTGGTATCTCCTGTATCAATAACTGATGCGTTCAACCAATCTTAGCTTTGCATTTTATTGCTTCAACCAGCGGGATCAGCATTACCGCATTTAAATCCTTCATATTTCTAAGAAGAAAACCCCAAAATAGTAAATACTTAAAAAAACACCCCTGGCCAATCCATATCGTTTCTGCAATTCAGCAAATGAACAAAGTTGTCCATTTATATACAGATTCCCGGGGATCTCACACCCCTCTGTACCCATCTAGATGTTACTTGATCTTGAAACACTGCTGCGAGGATTGATGAAGCCATCATAGGAGTGTACATAGTCCCTTTTGGAATACCAGCTATACGTTTAACCTGTAGCCAAACCTTATATGCAGACTCTAGAACCTTAAACCTCATTTTTTTTAAAAATAGCTGGGCTCAATATTCTGAGCTAGAAACCCTTTAACTTCATACCCCAAAATCAATTCACAAATACAAGGGGTCTCTGCAAGATTCCCCCCAAAATCAATTCACAAATACAAGGGGTCTCTGCAAGATTTGTCCCCCCCCCCGAGTTATCAGTGAGCAAAATACCCATATGTTGTATCATACAAGCCCAGGAATAGAAAGTAAAACTAGGGACTGACCACCCCGCATCCTTGTCAAGATCATCCGCTTCGCTGCTCTTCCAGGACTTCGATAGCCCCATAGAAATCTAAAACACATTCTCTGTAGGCTAGATAACCATACTTTATTCATTTCTAATAGGACCGTCCTAAAGATATATAATATCTTTGGTAAAATGGTTATTTTTAGTTTGTTATTTCTACCAAACAAAGATAAATGTAGATTATCCATGCTATCCAAATTGCACTTAATATTATCCAATAGCGGTGCCAAGTTCAGTTCCACTATCCGATCTACGGCTGGTGTAAGTTTCACCCCACGATACACTGCCTCCGAAACCACCCGTGGGTCATCAAATCCTATTCTCTTTGTACAAACAATTTGCTTTTTACTTTCGTTCAACTTTTCCCAGAACATGCCCCAAGCTGCCCAGCTAAAGCCTCAACCTCAGGAAGTGCGGTAGATGGATCAATCGTGAGAATCACTATATCATCTGCATAGGCAAGGGCCCCATATTCCACCTGATTAACAACCACAGATTTAATACACGTGCTGTTCTCTAATGTTTCTAAAAAGGGATTTATATAAAGGGCAAATAAAAGCGGGGAGCGCGGACACGCCTGTCTAGTACCCTTTGAGATGGCAACACTGTCAGACTCTAGTCCCATTATCTGAATAATAGCCCTAGGTGTCCTATACAAAGCCCTAATGGCCTAGATGAATTTATCCCAGAAGTCCTTCCGCTGTAGAACCACCCACAAAAACTGCCAAGACACACTGTCAAACGCCTTCTCGGCGTCCAAAAGGGCAAGAGCACGTGAAGACCCAGGGGCTGGGGCAGTATCAAATAGAGTGATAACCCTCCAGACACGATCTGCTGTACTTCTCCCTGGAATAAAACCACGTAGGTGAGGTGAGGCCAAGGAAGCAGTGAGTTTTCCTTACCTATTGGCTAGCACCTTCGCATAGATTTGACCATCACAATTAATGAGGGAAATTGGCCTATATGATTCTGGTAGCACAGCTGGTTTCCCCTTTTTCTTAAAGACAATAATGCTATTAGGTTCCCACGAAGTTGGAACTATCCCAGCTTGAGCCTCCAAAAAAGTCAATCACATATCTTGTTGAATTTATTAAAAAAGAGCCTATAAAATTCCACTGGAATATTATCAGGACCTGGGGCCTTCCCTGCTGCTAAAGCGCACATTGCATCCACAACTCCTCCCGTGTTATTGTGGCTTCCAACATGGCTTCTTCCTCCTTCTTAACATTGGCCGTATCCAAATCCAGAAAACAGTCCCTACACTCATCCTCCGGGGGGTCTGCCTCTTTGTTATATAACAGCTCATAGAATTCCTTAAAGGTTCTAAGATTATCCGGTGGGGACTCGAACACCTGTCCTGCATATTCTTCTATAGCCAACATTCGATTGGCAACTTCTTTCTGTCGAAGTCGCTTAGCCAAGAGCCACCCTGTATTTTCACCAAATTCATAGCATTCTGACTTATATTGTTGAAATCTGGCAGCTACTTCAGACCCAAACTTAGATTTTAATATTGCTATATGCTGCTGGGAGTCCTGAATGTTCAGTCCTCTAGATAACTTTTCTATGAGCTTGACTTCTGCTAAAGCCAACTGATCATACAGCCCCCTTTAATCTTATCCCATTTCTTTTTTTGCTGGTGAAGTGAAAAACTAAGTTTCCCCTCTATCCTCGCTCTAAAAGAGTCCCAAATTAAGCCAACCATAGCCGTCCCCCTATTGATGTCCATAAACTCACAATCCATGTATCCATATGTTCCCTCTATAGCGACTCTTTCAAGAGCGTCCTCTCAAACGTCCAGGACTTCTTACTGCTCACAATACCAGCAACGGAGACTTCCAGCTCTAGGGGATGCTGAGAATTGGTAGTTTTATTTGCTAATATCGCCACTCCCCTTGATGTTACCCCTTGACGAGTGCACGCCAATAATGACGGACCCAAATCTTTCAAGCATCCTCCTTATATTATCCCATGGGATATGGGTCTCTCGTCTTGGACTGAGCTCCTCCCCATCCCACTTCAGCCCTAACAGGGGGATCTTCTCAGCACCGATTGGCGATACTTTTACGCCCTTCCTGGAGGGGTTTTTCAATCCCATCAAGTCTTGGCTCAAGCTCGAACTCTCCCCTCTGTTGATACGATTGGACACCTTGGAATCTAAATGACCTTCGACCCCGTCTTGCACTGGCTTACTGCCATCTGCATGTACTACCTTTGTTCGTCTCTCAGTAGCTACAGGAGGGGGGGGCGTTCGTTTGCTCAATGAAGTGGAGCCAGTTGTGGAGGTATGTCCAGGTGGAGAGCTGCCCGTAATTCTTTAGGGGGGACTGGTGTTAGCCTAACACGACAGGAGGCCAGGCCACCCGTTGTTTTCACGATTGTCACCAGTGATACCAGATCAACTTGGGCCACACCAGTGCCCCTGTTCCATCTTAGAAATCGACAGAGGCCTTTCAGGTTTGGATCCCATGCCCAGCAATCTGTTGTTAATTTGCCGCCTGCTGCATGCCTTATGTGGCAGTACTTTGTGGTGTCCCCATTAAATAGGAATCAGTCAGAATCTTATGAGGAATTATGCAACCAATCATTGGGCTGAATAGTGCGACACAGAGGGCACCCATTGGCCAATGACATCCCAATGGTTCGTAGATGTGGCTGGATTGGCCCCGATCATAGCGATCCCACCAGTCATTGTGTCATTATGAATTTCCAGATTTCCGTTCTTAGTGCATAACTCATTGTTTGGTATTTCTTCGCATGCGGCTCCGACATTACTCTGGTCCCATTAGTTTTTTTTTAAATAAATCCACAGCAGTTACTTCTTTGAGCAAACCTGGCCTTATCGGTCCCTCCTTCCCTCACCCAAGCATTATTCGCGACCCCCGTACCCTTCCTTTTCCCCTCAAACTGCCCCCAGTCCTGTTGGGGTACCAGTTGGGGCTGCTTCACAGGGCCCAGTAGTTACCACACCAATAATAACATTCCCACAGTAAATAGATTTGATGTCCCTGCAGATATTGATGGACGTCTTCCTGGGGTTAACTCCCCAGTAATTTTAGTAGCGAAGAGTTACCTGACCCCATGATAGGAGCCGCAGTTGGGCGGACGCTTGAGCAAAGTTACTCTATCCTAAGTTGGAACCTCGCAGGCCTTCGAGGGAAAGTAGAGAAACCAGACTGGCGGACCTTCATTCAGAAATACGATATCATTGCCACACAGGAGACCTGGGCTTTGCATGTTACCCCTGTGAAGCTTTACCCTCCCCTCGGGGGAGGGCAATAGAGGTCTTGTAATTTGGGTCTGGGTTAATATATGTGCAGATGTAAACCCCATTAACTCAGGGTCCTCAGCTGTCCAAGTTATCATGGTCCAGGACAGATCCTCCCGTTTTTCATAACATAATTAATTTTTATAATTATCATTTCATCAATTCTTTTTGCACAGTTATTTAACTTCGTACCTAGTCTAAAAACACCCAAGCATAAGATTGCGGCCCAACCACTGTATGTTTTGTGTGGGGACTTCAATACTGAAACAGGTGGGGGAGGGCCCTCTGAGATCTTAGTGATGCAAGGGGACTTGAGTTGGCAAAATACCTAGCCACCCATGACCTTTTCAATATAGTTGATTAACTAAACACGGACAAGTGTTCACTGCCTACTTTTAGGGGCATGGCCTGCATTCGACCATTGGCTTTATTTTTATAACTAGGAATTTCGTGGAGTGCTTTTATAAAGGGGAGGTTGTGCAGGTGGAATGGGGATCATAATGCTTCCATTTCTAACGATAATGGCATTACTCCTAGTCCTACTCCCTCGCCTTCCTTCGGTACAAATGAGGCCCCGCCTCCCACCCAGACCCACCCCCAGTATAAAAACTCTGCCCGCCCCCACCTCCACCTGTACGTAAACAAGCCGAGCTAGCACTCAGTTGAACCGCACCGGGAGGGAGGGTCCTCGAAGGAAGGCGAGGGAGTAGGACTAGGAGTAATGCCATTATCGTTAGAAATGGAAGCATTACCTCTCGTCCCTCCCTCGCCTTCCTTCAGTACAAATGAGGACATAGCAAGCAGAAGAAAACAGAGACGGACAACTGAGTGATAAAGAACACCAAAATTTCATACAGTGCCCCAAACACAGCAGATCAACATCCCTGGTCCCGCATAGAGGACAAGACCCTGTGGCCCAGAACAGTATCCAAACGCTCCAGACTCGCAATTAGATAGTGACAGACAAAAGTAGAGGGAGAAGACCAGGTTGCCGCCCTACAGATTTCCACCACCGAAGCCCCCTGCAACTCAGCCACCGTAGCCGCCATACTGCGAGTGGAACGCCCCTGAACCCCCACAGGAGGATCCACCCCCTTAAGATGGTAAGCCATCAAGACCGTGGACCGAATCCAACGACTCAAAGTAGCCATGGAAGGCTTAACACCCTTCCTAGCCGGACCGAAGTTAACAAACAAAGAGTCCCCCACCCGGAAGGACTCCACAACCTGTAGGTACCACAGCAAAGCCCGACGGACATCCAAACAATGCAAGCGACAATCCTCAGCCGAGGAAGGAGCAGAACAGAATTCAGGCAAAATCACCTCCTGACTGAGGTGAAAAGCCGAATTGACTTTTGGGACAAAGGACGGAACCGGAACCAGAACCACCCGATCCGAAAAGACCTTACAGAAGGGAAACCTATAAGACAAGGCCCCCAACTCCCCCAAGTGCCGCGCCGAGGTGATAGCGACCAAAAAACAAGTCTTAAAAGGCAAGAGACGCAACTCAAGACCCTCAAGGGGCTCAAAGGGAGGACCAGACAGGACATCCAACACCAAATGCAAATTCCACGAAGGGAAGGACCGAACAGGGCGGGGAAACAAATTTAACAGACCCTGAAAAAAACGAGGCATCAGAGCCCCGTCATCCCGCAAATTACGCCAGGAGCCCCGAAAAGCCTGAATTGCCGCCCACTGCACCCGCAGAGAAGCCACCGACAACCCCAGAAGAGCCCCATCCTGAAGGAACTGCATCACCACAAAGAGGTCAGCAACCGTGGGATCAACACCCTTACCAGCACACCAGGCCGAAAAGACCCGCCAATGTCTAGCATAGGACAGCAGAGTAGAGGATCTACGGGAAGCCTGCAAAGTAACTGCCAACTGGGCAGGAACCCCCAACCCAGCTAAGCCCTGCCGCTCAACCGCCAGGCCGTCAGGTGTAACCTCCGCAGAGAACCCAGGGGAAGGGCCGGAAACTCCAAAGGGGACGGAACCAGCGGAAGGACCCACTCCCGGTCGCAACATAGCTCGGTCAGGAGAGGAAACCAATTCACCCGTGGCCAACAGGGAGCCACCAACAACACCTGAGCACAGTCCCTTCGGACCCGCACCAGAAAGGAGCGGAGCAGCGGAAAGGGGGGGGAAGGCGTACAGCAGACCCCGAGGCCAAGGACAGGTCAAGCCGTCGACCCCCAGAGTCCCGGGACACCTGCCCAGAGAACAGAACCGGACCACTTTGGCATTCCCCGGATCCACAAACAGGTCCACCACAGGGAGGCCCCAATGACCCACCAACTGGACGAACACACCGGGAAGGAGAGAGAACTCCCGAGATGACGGAATGTCCCTGCTCAACAGATCCGCCCGCACATTGTCCACCCCCCGAATGTAGAGAGCTGACAGACCCAGCACCCAGACCTGAGCCCACCGAAAGAGGACGCTGGCAATCAAGTTTAAGGACCGGGACCGGGTCCCCCCCTGACGGTTGACATAGGACTTCGCCACCAGATTGTCCGTCTGAACCAACACCCAACGACCCCGCAGAGAGTCCTGAAAGTGCACCAGGGCAAGTCCAATCGCCCTCAACTCCCGCCAGTTGGAGGACCTCCGGGAGTCCAGCAGGGACCAGCACCCCTGAACCTGATCCGACCCCAGCCAAGCACCCCACCCGGACAGGCTGGCGTCCGTAGTCACCACAAGCGGAGCCGGAGGAGCCAGCAAAACCCCGGCCAGAAGGTGACGTCGGCTGAGACACCAGGATAGCTCCCCCCGGATCCGGTCCGTCATGGGTAGCAGGGACAGCAGACTCTGAGACCCTGGAGACCAACCCAACAGGATCCAGTTGGCCAGGTGGAGGAGAGGAAAACGAGCCCAGGGAACCAGAAACACCACGGAAGCCATGTGCCCCTGCACCCGCAGCCACTGGACCGCCGGAGGAGCCTCCCGGGACATCAAGGCCCGAACCTGCGACTGAAGAGAGACCATGCGCTTGTCGGACAAGGTAACATGGCCGAGCAAAGTCTGAAAACGAGCCCCGATGAACACCATGTCTTGAGAGGGGACCAAAGAAGACTTTCCCCAGTTCACCAAAAAGCTGTGCCCCTGAAGAACCTCCAAGGCCCTCCCGATGTGAGCGAGCAAAAGAGACTCCCCCGCAGCATGCAGCAAGAGGTCGTCTAGATAAGGATGAACGAAAACTCCCCCTGCATGAAGGAGAGCCATGAGAGGCGCCAGGACCATTGTGAAAACCCTGGGCGCGGACCTGAGGCCGAAGGGAAGCACGCAAAACTGAAAATGGTCGTCTCCCACAGCGAACCTCAGGAAACGCTGAGAAGAAGCGGCAACAGGGATGTGGAGATAGACGTCCTCGAGATCCACGGAGGCCAGGAAGTCGCCAGGCCGAACCAGAGGAATGATGGCCTGAAGGGTCAACATGCGGAAGTGAACGGGCCGAACCCAGGAGTTGACCCACTTGAGATCGAGGACAGGCCGAAAGCCGTCGGTCACCTTCCGAACCAGAAACAGAATGGAGTAGGTCCCCGTCCCCACCTCCTCGACAGGAACCCGGCAGACGGCATCCTTGGCAAGCAAACCGGACACCCCATCCAGCAGAGCCACCCGGCGGGGACCGGAGACAGGCAGAGGAGTCAGCCGAACCCCAGAATCCGGCGGAACCTGCATGAAGTCGATCACGCACCCATGACCCACAGTGCTCAGGACCCAGCCATCCGAAACGTCCTGCTGCCAACGAGGAAGAAAATGCCGAAGACGACCACCCACCGGCAGGGAACCTGCCAGACAGTAGTTGTCAGGGACCCTTCTTGGCAGGGCCCTTAGGCGCGGAGGCAGCGTGCTTGGGAGAAAAACGGGGCTGAAAACGTCGCCTGCGGAAAGACTGACGAGAATCACGCTTTGGGGAAGAACGAGGGGCCCTATTCCAAGGCTTGCCAGACAGAGCCGATCCGCCCTTATAGGGCAAGGCATGCTTCCGCTCCTTGAAAGCCTTCGAAATCATGGCAGGCAATTGGTCCCCAAACAGAGCCAGTCCATCAAAAGGCAATTTCAACAGAGCCGCCTTCTCCCCAGGATCAGCCTTCCAGGACCGGAGCCAGAGGGAACGACGTGCCGCCACCAAAGCCCCAGTGGACATAGCCGAAGACTTAATCACGTCCGACGAAATGTCCGCCAACAGCCTAGCATGCTGCTCCATAGCAGCCAGGAGGTCAGAGCATTCAGACCCCTCCTGAACCGCGGCAGCCAATTTCTCGAAATCTTGCACCAAAGACTGCGCTGAATAGGCAGAGAAAAGGCTAGCCCTCAGCACCAGGTTCCCAGCCGCAAAGGAGCGTCTAAGGCCAGAGTCCACCTTCTTATCAGTAGCATCCGCCGGGGTACAATCCTCAGGCAGAATCGCAGTTTTGCCAATCAGAGTGGCCAGGATAGAGTCCAGTTTCAAACTGTGAGGCAAGGGGTCCTCCCCCTCCAAAAGGTACAGCTTCTGAAGGAAGCGAGGGACCTGCAACTTATCGATCTCACGCCACTCCCTCAACACCATGTCCTTGACCGGACCCTGAAAGGGCATGCCCAACCTGGAGGGAGAAGCATACTGAGGAAAAAGACTCCCATCCGTCTCCCCCAGCTGGAATGGAGGGAACCCCAAATTGTCCCGCACATGAGCCAGAACATCCCACCTCTCCTCCCTGGAGATATACTTTCCCCCAGAGGAGGTAGAAGGACCCTCATCATCCGACAGGGAAACCGCCCTTGCAGGATCCAGCGAGCGAGGATGAGAAGGAGCAGCAGGCACCGGACGAGCCAAGAGAGCCTTAGCCACAGCCGCCTCAATCATGCCCTGCACCTCCACCTTGGACATGAGAGGCACATCACCCCCAGAAAGGCCCCGACTCCGAGGGCGCTTGGGGGGAACCGGAGAATCCTCAGGAGAGGAAGAAGAGGAAGAAGACACCAGGTTGTTCCTGTTTGCGACCCATGGCTGCAGAAGAACGGAGAAGCAACTCCCCGCAACTTATATGTAGGGAAAACCCACCAGTCACCAACCAATGAATGCCCTGGCCAGTAAACTGCCGAAAACAGGAAACAAACCAACAAAATGCCAGTCAAAATAAAAGATCGGGCACAAACCCGTCCTACCAGGTCTCCAGAAAGAGTGCAGTCCGGGAGGAGGCAGCCACGACAGCCCGACCCGGAAACACAGCCCCAGCCACAGGAGGACCGCCCAACAACACAGCGGCTTCCTGAGCCACCGCTCCGCCCCCATACCACGAGGGAGACGAGGAGAGGAGGCACCGCCAGGAGAACGCTGCCGAGGGCACCGCCGTCGCAGAGAACCAACACGAAGACTCCCGGCACCGCCACAGGGAGGAACTGAAGGTAAGTCTCACTAGGGAGACAGAAAAAAACAGGTGGAGGTGGGGGCGGGCAGAGTTTTTATACTGGGGGTGGGTCTGGGTGGGAGGCGGGGCCTCATTTGTACCGAAGGAAGGCGAGGGAGGGACGGGAGGTAATGCCCTTTCCATCTCTGCGGTTCTTCCCGTAAAAAGGGTTAAACCGACTAGTGCTATTCTGCCAACTCAGCACTCCAGAGATTGACTTAGATGAATCTGGCACTTACCCTGGGCATCATTCAGGGGATCTGTTTCTGAACTGTTTTCAGCAGCACGTGGATGTGATATGTTAGGCCATTTTTATACATTAGTCCAGACCATCAAACTTTTTCTTTTAAAATCAGTAGGGGAAGATAACGGGGATCCCCGTTAGTTTGGTGAACATTGCTCAGGAGCCAATCGGCGCTTCAGGATAGCCTTATCTGCTCCCCGCGAGTACTGTCAGGAGTACAGTTTGCCCGCCGCATAAACAAACGAGCCCTTAAAATGAGTAAGGCGGCCCTGCATAAGCAGGATTGGGGAATCCTGGAGTCAGCTGCAGTTGGTGGCAGGAGTGAACTCTTTTGGGATTCTGTTAACAGAAGTAGATTAAGATTAGCCCCTGATAGTTCCCTGCTGCAATGCAACATCCTGGTCTCTGACTGGATGGACTATTTTTCAGCTATTTACCATCTAGATGCAGCAGAGGCGGCAACAGACTTCTTATGTTGCAGACTAAGCAATGCCCCCAGTTATTATATCGTTGTTAGAAGTTGAATCTGCGGTTAAGGAGAGAGTTGTCTGTAAGGCACCAGGCCCAGATTGGACCCCTATTGACTTAATAAAGAGCAATATGGACCTCTGGGGCCCCTGATTACTAATGTTTTTAATAGTTCTTTAAACACGCACGGTCGTACCTATCTTTAAAGAGGGTGGCAGGATGTCTCCAAAGTGCTATAGACCCATATCCTTACTAGGCAGTACCATTACCATTATTGGTAGAGTCATTTACAATCGTGTGGCTGATTGGGTCCAGGAGCAGCACATCCTGTCTATGCTCCAATCTGGGTTCCGACCAGGGTTGGGAACAATCGAACCGTGCCTGAACTTATCTTTAATAACTAATAAATACACTTTAGCCAAACGCTGTCCTCTCTATTTTGCCTTTATGTACCTCTCAACAGAGTTTGACTCTGTCAATAGAAATAAATTGTGGTTAAAACTTCTGGACATAGGGGTAGAAGTGTCTTTGGTGAATTTTCTGTGTAATTTGCACTCAAACCTAGTTGTCCAAGTGCGCCTTAACCAAAATGTCCTCGGTTTTCAGCCTCAAATGTGGAGTGCACTAGGGCTGCATGTTGGCTCCTATGTTGTTCATCCTGTACATCGAGGACCTTAGCCCTTACCTGACTTCTGTTCAGGAGATACCCCTAGATATTCAGGTGCCTGCACTTATATGCGGATGATGTGGTCCTGTTGGCTCGTACCCTCAGGCCTTGTGTGTGTTGCTCGACCGCTTTGTTCAGTTCATGGACAGTTTAGATCTAGTTACCAATGATGGTAAATCCCACATTGTGGACTGTGGACCGGGACGAATCGAAACCCGCAGGTTACCTATAAAGCGGCAGTTCCTATCTAGTGTGAAGGATTTCAGTTATCTGGGTATTACTTTTAGTTCATCAAGCTCTTGGCAGCCACAATTGGCCATTTCTAGTCTTAAACGTAGTAGGTCAGCAGGAGCCATTTTTAATCTCTTCAGGACAAAGGGTAAGGGGACGATTCTACCTCTATTAAATATCTATAATGCTCAGTGTGTCCCTACGGCTACGTATGGGTCAGGGATTTGGGGCTCTTGAAGAGCTCTTCCCTTCAGCATGAGGAAGATTGTATATGTAGCTGGTTTTTACAGCTCCCCCCTCAGCCTCTAGTTTATCCTACACACAGAGATTAAGCAACGTTTTATTGAGGATAGTGTTCGAATGGCACCTCTACTTCTTTGTGTCAGTATATGGACGAACCCCCAAGCCACAATCTGTAGAGAGATCATTTCAGATTGTCTCAATCTGGATAAATGGGGCTCTATACCGTGGTTGAAATACATCGACACAACCTTTCAAGTGCTGGGGTTGTCTCCTTAGTTCTTGTCTCTGATTAGGTTACATAAAGGAGATAAATCTAGGTTAAAAACTCTCTTTTTGGAATGCCGTGCTGAGGTAAGAACGCAGAAGGAGCTGCCCAAGAGCTCTGTCTTGGCTTACTATCGCATCCTTGCCAGCTCAGAGTCCGTTTTTATCTTTCTCTTGAACTGACGCAATGGGAAAGGTTCTTTCTCTTCCATTTTAGATCAGGTTCAGTATGGCGGCTTATGAGTTTTAGAATGCCAACTGACGCCTTGGGAGGCACCACCAGGGCTTGTCCCTGTGATGAAGTTTCCTTACAATCACTAATGCCTTGCATCCTTTTTTGTAATTATTTTAGTTATGCCCGGAGACTCTGTTTGAAATCGCTTTTAAAATCCTTGGGGTACCGAAGCTGTGGGAAGGCCTTGCACAAATAGCATTAGATACTCCAATTATCTGTGTCAGGGTAAGTTCTTTTCTTAAAGCAGCTGTTTTAGCTATGAAAACTATGGACGAATAGTACTGCCTGTTTTAAAATGTTTTATTTTGATTTGAGATATTTACTGTACTTGATTAGTTCATATTTTATAGATGCACCATGCACTATATATGCGGATATGCAAATTGTTTTTAAGGACTTATGTGCTGTAGTTTTATTTTGTGGAGCATTAATAATTATGCTTTATGGTTATTGGATCATTTATCTTGTAAATATGTTGAGGTTGATGGAGTTATTTGTTTTATAACCATGTAAGTGCTCTGTATTGTTTCTGTCTTTTATGGCCATATACGGCCAAATAAAGAATAAAGAATGAATGAATGAGTCTCGTCAGGTTAGCTTTGATTCTTCCATTCAATCTCTCTACAATACCCGACGTGTAGCTACAATGGAATTTCTGGTCCATCTCTAATGTTGTTCATGGCAACTTCATCACCCCACTCTTGAAGTGAGTTCCTTGATCTGATTCAAGATGAACTGGCATCCCGAATGGCAGTATTAACTCCCACAGCAGTAGTTTGGAAAGTGTTGGAAAGTTGCATCTCCTGGTGGGATATGCTTCGACCCATTGTGAGGATATACCTCTATTGGTTACAAAATCAATCTGGAAAGGGTTGAAGGGACTATCAGACCACCCAGTGTGACCTATGGTCACCTCAACCCTGTTTCTGGCAGATAGCTCAACGTTGGCAAAGCTTTCTGCCACTGATCAGAAATGGGGATTGTAATAATACAACATGAAAGTAGACACCATTCAGTCTCTACCCACATGTGTTGGGTCATGCCTGAGCTGTACCATCGCAGGCAAGCTGGAATCTGGGAGAACTTGCTTGCCCCAATGGACACCCAAATGTCACTGGCATCCTTCACACACCCCATCTTTTCCCATCCAGCCTTCTCTAGCTCGGGGGTCATGTGTAGCAGTTCTCTCAACTTATTGAAGGTATTTATGGAATTCAACAGCATATTGGAAATGGTTTCTCCCGCTGCATTAGATGGTTCATCCATGTGGAAGGTGCTGGGCTCAGGCGAGCAATATCGGACAATTTAATCTGTACAACAATACCCATTGCCCCTGGTGACCAAATCACTGCCACTCTTGTGGGCTGATTAGTTAGCAGCGAGTGTTATGCGCTGAACCTTTGCTTTTATTTTCTGTGCTCTAGCAAATATTTTTAATCTTGTTTTGGTGGGACTGACTTTGGACCACAGGGGATTGGGGGCTTGTTTTTATGCCTAATGACACTGTTGTTGTTTGTATGCCTAATGTTGCGACACTATCTGCTCTGAACTATCTGATCTGAACTGACTGGCACTGTACTGTGTTTTGAATCTGGACGTGTCTTACTGTTTACATCAGCGGTACTCATGGCTGCAGTCCGCCTTCTCTGCTGGTACGGGAGTCGGGTGGGGGTCTTCCTGCCTGTCACCTCGAGTGCTGCCGGGCGGAGGCCATTTCTCCTACTGAGACAGCTAGAGCGGCCATCTTGGCCATGCGCGCTCTAGCTTTTTTTGCCTCTAATTAGGGGAATGCATTTAAACTGGGCCGCTGCGAGGACCCGCCGCCGGCGCGCCGGAGGCGCACCAAAGGCAAGCCCGTCTGCGCCCGTCAGCGACCCGGAAGCGACCAGCGCCAGCCATTATGCCCAAAACTGCAAATTGGGTAAGCAAAATCAGGCTTATACTTCCCAACAACTCCATTCCTTTAATGCTATCCCCAGTTGTACACCCCTGAGTATGGATACTTTAGGTCTCTCTGTGCACCGTTGCACCTCCTGCAACTTTTCTCTCAAAAATATCAAATCCAGCCCCTGTGACGACTCAGAGCCGGGCCCGTCATTAAAAGCGGCACTAATAAATGCTCGCTCTTTACCCAAGCATGCTGTTGATATTTATGATCTGCTTAGGGAGGAAGACCTTGATGCTCTGTTTGTAACAGAGACCTGGTTAACAGAGTCGTCAGGCCCAGATATCTGGACAGCCATCCCAGAGGACTATAAAATTGTACCGAAAGACAGGAAAGAGGGCAGGGGAGGTGGGCTTGGTATTATATTTAAAGACTGTTGCACCCTGACCCAGTTGGCCCAGGTGAACCTGGAGATGGCAGAGATATTGGGATTTACTCTAACATTTTCTCCTAAACAGTCAATATCCGGGGGCCTCATATATAGACCACCAGGTACAGCGGTTGGCTTTGTCCCGGCTCTCTGTGATATAGTTTCACCTTTGGTCCTGAGGTACGGACACTGTGTTTTGATGGGGGACTTTAATCTACACATGGATTGTGATCAACTAACTGATAGCCATATTCTGATGGAGAGCTGTGCTTCTATGGGCCTTACGCCATCTATTAATGCCCAACTCATCTGGCCGGTCACATGCTAGACCAAATATTCACCTCTAAGCCCCTTGTTGTCGACCCTCCTGTACCTCTGGTCTGGTCTGACCATTTTCTCCTTAGATTTAGATGGCCAAAATTTAGTTAGGTCCCTCGCAAAGAGAGCACACTTCCCCGTACAGTCAGGGCTTCTGGCAAATTTAAAGCGGATTTGTTGATTAATAAGCTGGAGGACTCGAGTCCCTCTTTGACTGGTGAGTTCAATACCGATGTAGGCCTAGTCGAGGACTGGATTGAGTTCGCCTATCATTCTCTGACTGCGGAAAGTAGCATTAAACAGTCCCGGTCCAAAGTGCCGAGTCCTTGGTTTACTCCATCCTTATAAAAATTGTAGTTGGCAAACGCACGGAAAGGATAATGGAGGGCTAAATATTGCCCATCAGCTAAAGCAGCTAGAAAGCAGAGTCAGGCAACTCCCACAAAGAAATTAGAATAGCAAAAAAGGCCTACTTTGAAGCCAGAATCTTGAAGGCAGGCAATCACTCTCGAGAGATTTTTAAAATCATGAGGTCGTTCTCTACGCCGGAGGTAGGCTCTAATATAGAGCCTCCCACTAAGGAAAGGTGTGAAACACTGGCCTCCTTTTTTCAAGAAAAAATTGCGTCCATCCAGGCCAGCCTCCCTCTACCTGCGATGGACTCTGGTATATTGGGGCCGTCCTTAGATGGGACCAGTACTCAAGAAGTTCTTAAAGACACTGGACCATCCTCTTGGGAATTAAATCCTCTGGACTCTTTCGACCACATTTCTTTGGAAAATTCTTTAAGGGTGCTAAAAGGCCTTAAGTCGGGCTCTCCCTTGGATCCAGCCCCGCCTCCATTCTGGCACTGGGAGCAGAGGCAATCAACCCTCACATGAATCAGCTATTAAATGACTCCCTCCTAGAGGCAACGGTCCCCATGAATTGGAAGTTGGCCAAAGTTATCCCTTTGCTAAAAAAGGCTCAGGCCAATCCCTTTGACCCGGCTAATTACAGGCCGATCTCCCTGCTTCCAGCATTTTCGAAGATACTGGAAAAACACGTGAACTAGCAGCTATCATTCTTTCTAGAAAAAAATGGCCTGCTTCACCCTAGCCAGTTTGGCTTTCGCCCGAATCACAGTACGGAAACAGCTCTGTTAGAAGTGTTGGATTCTATCCGGCTGAGTCAAGAGGCGGGTGAGAAGGCGCTGCTGATATTGTTAGATCTGTCGGCCTCCTTCGATACGGTGTCACATCAGATGTTCTTGACCCGGCTTCACGCGATTGGCATCAGGGGTTTGGCCTGGAAATGGCTGGCTTCATTTCTAGAAGGGAGGGGGCAGGAGGTCTGGTGTAACCATTTTTCAGCTTTGGCAGTGATGAGCCTTGCTGCTGCATTCAAGGTAACTATAGGAAAGTAGGATCTGCTTCTTATGGTTACCCCCACTTTTTGCTTGATGTTACACTGTTTCTGACTAGTCTGACTGGGTTTCTGCTAATCAGGAAACCCGTCTCTCTGCTTTCTCCCCTACATTGTTATGGTAAGTACTTAGGTACATCCCTGATTGGATACTGGGGTACCCATATAAGTCCCTAGTATATTGTACACAGGTACCCAGGGCATAGGTGCCCCAGGGGTCCCCCATAGGCTGAAGCATGGATTATGCCACCCATGGGAGCCCATTCAAACTATCACTACAGGCCTGCCATTGCAGCCTGTATTTTCAGTATTTTACAACACGTGTCCATGAAGACACTTGGAAATCTTTCGGAAGTATTGGAAATGTGAACATTTGGTTACATTTTTAATATAAGGAACTTGTTAAGAATATGCGACATGCAAGTGATGAAGATTACGAAAATATTCTTCAAGACATAAGAATTGGTGTCTTAACAAAACATGTTTACATCTGGAAACACAGCAGTTGAAGTAATGTACAACATGCTTGGAGAAAAGAAGTCTATAGTTTGCCTAATGCCTACACTGCAAGAGTGTTGTATATTTAATCAACAACTTCTCAAACTGGAAAAACAACAAATAGTGGAAATTGAAGCTATTGATAAAATTGAACACCAGGGAGTGACTATTCTTCTTACAGAGAAACTACAGGCTAAATTGGATTCTTTGGAAAAGTTTGTACCTAAAACTGCAGGCTTAGAAAAGACTTTACATGTATGTAGAAACTGTAGTGTAATTCTACGGCGTAATTTGAATGTAGATGAAGGTTTAGTAAATGGAGCAAATAAAGGCTGTAAATGGAGCCTGTAAATTTTCAAAATAGATACGGAATAGAATTTTTGATTATAAAATTTGATCAAATTCAAGAGATAAGACAGATTGGGCATTGTGTTGTACGTTTTTTGCTTGTAAAAGATTAGTATGTTCGCAGACAACAGTTTCCTCTGTCTTTAGCATATGCAGTAACTATTCAAAAATCTCAAGGTTTAATTAAAGACACTGCTTTTGTAAATATTGGAAGTACAGTGTTCAAAAAGGGAATGGCATACATTGCATCGTCTCGAGTAAGAACATTGTCTGGTTTGTATTTGATAGATTTTGATGACAAAAAGGTTAGTGATGATGCAAATTGTGTAAGAGAGTACAATTGTTTAAGAAGACTTTATGCTCCTGATTTAGGTGAATATCCTATATATGAGAAATGTATAGAATTTCCAAAATGGAAATTTGTCAAAGATGCAATTGAGGTTCAAAAAAAGAAAACAATTGAAGAGAAACTTGAAGGTATAAAGAAAAAGAAAATGGACACTGTTGATGATATTGAAGGATACCAGTTGGAAAATAGTTCAGGTATCAACTGTTATGCTAATGTGATTCTGAATGTTGTGTTTTATCTACAAGATCTTCATCATGAAATCATTGGAAATCATGAAAAAAGATTCTGTTCTTTACTACATTATGTATTTCAACAGTTGGTAACTGATAGAAGTAAAATCCATACTGCTTCTGGTGTTCGGCATCATTTGGATATATGTACTGGTTCTTTGACATTTACTCTTAATATACAACAAGATGCACACAAATTTTTAATGCTTATGCTTGTGGTATTAGAACATGAAGGAATACAGATTGAAAACTTATTTGGACTAAGTTACAGATGGGATTATAAATGTGAAGAGTGTTCATTTACTTCTACCACTGAAATACAAACAGCAGGATTCATACACTTGACGATGCCAGACTGCAAATCAGTACCTTTTAACAAATTGATAAAAACAGCCAAACAGGACATGAGATGTTCGCATTGTAGATCAGAGATGTTGTCTACATTACATATAGAAAGATTTGGAAAATATCTGATTTTAATGCTATAACGTTGTAGAGCAAATGGAAGAAAATTGGAAACCAAAATTAAATTTTTTAATGCAAGTCAAATATCTATTTTAGGAAGAACTTTTACAGCAGTGGCTATTGTTTTCCATGATGGACCTACTACAACATCTGGACACTATACTGTGTATTTAAAGTGCAATAAAGGATGGACACATTGCAATGATGCCCACTTGCATTTCAAACCTAGAGTGCCTTATGAATTACCAGATCGAGGGGAGGGGTCAACACGGCAGCAGCTGCGTTGCCCGATAGCTCCGACGGCTCCGACCGAATCCTGATGGACTATCCTGACCTTCGACACCCCTGAGGACAGAAAAAGGGACCGGAATATCCCCAGAATTAAAAGGATGGCAGGACAGAAGCCAAGCTTCCTCCCTAACGTGAAAAAATCCTCTGGAGCGGACTGCACAGGCTCTGGGATAACACGATCCAAGATGGCGGCGACTCCGGAGTAGGAGACGCCGCAACCCAGACTTCTAGCTTCGACCTGTGCCGGCGACCCAGTGAACACCCGAGAGATCGGTCAGCCGGAGGACTCCCCCTCCGGTGACTGAAACGTTTCCCCGGTAAAGTGAACTGCGTGCTTACCCGCACGCTCAGGGAGCTTATGCTGTGCCTCACCCTCACCCATTGAAAATGGCGCCCGGCAGAGGCGCCGAGCGAAGATCTGTAAAACCGTGTCACGAGTGACCGCGGGGCATCGGCTCCGAGCGAAGTGAGGCTCCGGTCCCGGCCCAGCACTACACCCCGCCTGCATCCGCTGAACTGCTACCGCTAAGGGAGATGAGGTGAGGAGCGGGCGGGAGGCTCGACGACGGGGTATGGGAGTGACCGGACCCATTTCTCCCCCCCTCCCCCCAGCTGTGAGGCACGACTGGAGATATACACTTGGGGCAGGAGAAGAGGCCAGTAGCTATATAGGGAATAAAGTAACAATAAAGCTGTATGATTTTTTACCACCAACCGCTGATCTAGTCCAATGTATACCTGCCTGACTACCTGCCTGACCCTAACATGGCGCCCGATCTTGATTCCTAGAATGGCGGCCGATCACGAATATCACAACGCTTCTACTAAAGTCTCTTGCTGCTATGTAGTGTTGGTGGCTGTCCTTCTCTGCCTGAATGACTGCCTGCTGAGAAATCCATCGCTCCATCAAATCTTCACTAAGATGACTCACCTGTCTCTGGACTCAAGACTTTTTCGGTCTCCTCCCGATCCTTTCTCCTATACGGCAGAATCCGAACCTTATCCGAACACTTATCCAGCAGCGTGTTGCATGACCCTAAGATGGCGTCTACTTTCTGTTGCAGTAGTATTTACTCCCCTCACGCTGACCTAACATCACCGTGCAAAAGCGTCCCTCACCATTGCTCTGCCGCTATAAAGGGAAACCCACATAATTTTACCATCGTTGAGTGGTTCAAGCTTTTGCAATTACCTGACATCATAATGGTGCCTTCATATCTGGTTCCTGGAATCTTTGCCACCGAGCACACAACAACCATCCAGCAAGGCTCTACCTGCTTCCATTCTACACGAGAGCCCCACGAGTCAGAAGGTGAGCTGCGCACTTAGCAGGACAGATTCATGCCGCAGCCCTTACGCCACCAAGGTCTCCAACTACTGAGACATACTGCCTGGACTGACAATGACGATGCCCCATGGGCGGATTCTAAAACTGCTATACCTCGCAATACATCATTATCCCTAAATTTACCACCATTGTGTGTGCCCGTTACCAAAGCACTCCTTCTCCCCTTGTTGGGGAGGGATCCAGCATTTATAACCAGGAGTCTCAGAGACCCCCCTGAGAGAGTCCACAGCGTCAAGGGAGCCACACACAGCGGAGGTGTGGGAATGGCGCCCCTTGCCAAAGCACTCCTTCTCCCCTTGTTGGGGAGGGATCCAGTATTTATGCCCTGGAGTTTCAGAGACCCCTCTGAGAGAGTCCACAGCGCAAAGGGAACCACACACAGCGGAAGTGTGGGAATGATACCTCTTCCACTGGGATCACAGCACACCGGACGTCGGACACTGTTTCTCCTCGTTCTCCCGGTTGTGTTTTCCTTCACCCTCCCCCTCCTCTTTCCCTCTCTCATTCTTGGTCTACCTCCCCAGCTCCTATCCTCTCTCCCCTGAATCTCTCTCCCCTTGCCTGCTTTTTTCCTTACATCTATGTTTTTAACGCATGTAACTTCGCTCCAGTAACTCATGTAACTTGTAACTATGCTCTGAAACAATGTTCGTCCTCATGTAAAGCGCTCTGATACCTCCGGGTCTAGCCAACGCTATATAAAACTTTTCAAATAAAAAAATAAAAAAATAAAATAAATTCATATTTGTTATTTTTGAAGCCAAAGTTTTGAGTACATCATTCGGCCTATTGGGAAGATGTGAACAGAAAGTAGACAGCACTGCAAAGTATTAGTATTTATAATTAGTGTTTGGATTATTATTTCCACTAATTGATACTGCATTTGGAAAATTGTGTTTAAAAGGAAATAGTTTATATATTTGGTGTCTACATTGTACCGGATGTAAATGAGAGTCTATATTTTGGCAAATGTATTTGAGATAAATAATACACTTAATGTAGATGAAGGAAGTAATTAACAAAGTGTAGATAGAAAAACACATAGCTACACATATTGAAAATGATGCTCTACGCTGATTTTCTTTTTTTTATTACAATTTTATTGTTTTTTTCCCTGCTGTTCAATGATGATACTACATTGAAATCATTGTGTATGGTGAAGTTAAGTGGAATCTGAGAACAGCAAAAAAGGGAAACTCAAAATGTTATGTAATTTCTAAATTTATGTTCTGTTCTTAAAAATATAATATTATAATTTCTGTAATATACTATCATTAAATAACATTTTTTATTCTTCTTCTTTATAGTACCTTCTGTTAAACTTTGAAAAGAGTTTTAATGCTGTTTAGGACAATACTACTCTAAAATACTTCTACTGAGTAATGTATCTAAATTACTTGAAAGGTAAGAATACATAATATATTGAAAAAATGTTTAAAGTTTAATTATATGTTATTTGTTTCTAATATAAATAATGTTGTTAGACTACTTGAAAACTATCATGTAATCAGGCAGGCAGTCATCCTTTCATGTAGACACTACCCATGCACTCATCCATTCTCTCAGGCACTACCCATGCACTCATCCAATGACCCAGGCATTACTCTTGCAGTCATCCTTTTACTCAGGCAGTACCCATGCACTGATCTAAGCCACCATACATTACTTTTGCACTCATTAAGTAACTCAGGCACTACCCATGCACTCATCCATTCACTCAGGCACTACCTATGCACTCATCCAAAGACCCAGGCATTACCTTTGCACTCATACGTTCCCTCAGGTACTTCTCATGCACTCATCCAATCACCCAGGCAGTACCCCTGCACTTATGCAATCACACAGGCACTGCCCATGCACTCATACAATCACTTAAGCAGTACTTTTGCACTCAACCATTCACTCAGGCACTACCCATGCACTCAACCATTCACCCAGGCACTACCTATGCACTCATCCAATGACCCAGGCATTACCCTTGCACTCATGCAATCATCCATGCACTACCCATGTACTTATGCAATCATTAAGGCACTACTCTTGCACTCAACCATTCACTCAGGCACTACCCTTGCACCCATCCTTCCACTTAGGCACTACCATACACTCATCCAATGACCCAGGCACTACCCCTGCTCTCATGCAATCACTCAGGTACTACCCATACACTCATGCAATCACTAAGGCACTACTCTTGCACTCAACCATTCACTCAGGCACTACCCATGCACACAGCCATTCTCTCAAGGACTATCTATGCACTCATCCAATGACCCAGGCATTAGCCTTGCACTCATACTTTCACTCAGGTACTTCCCATGCACTCATCCAATCACCCAGGCACTAGCCCTGCACTGATGCAATCACGCAAGCACTACCTATGTATTTATGCAATCACTCAGGCACTACTCTTGCATTCAACCATTCACTCAGGCACTACCTGTAGGAGAGTAGGATCTGCTTCACATGGGTACCCCCACTTTTTGCTGATGCTTCACTGTTTTTCGACGTTAGTCTGGCTGGGGCCCTGCTAATCAGAACCCCAGCATAGCTGCTTCCTCTCTAAAATGGTTTCCATGTGCCTTAGGCACATCTCCGATTGGAATCTGAAGTGCCCTTATAAGTCCCTAGTATATGGTATACTATGTACCCAGGGCATAGGTACCCCAGAGTCTTGCCAGGGGCTGAAGCATGTATTATGCCACCCCTGGAAGGCCAGCCAAAATGACACCACAGGTCTGCTACTGCAGCCTGGGTAAGGTGGTGCATGCACCCCTTACTGTGATATAGGCTACCAATATCACTACAATTGCACACACATATAAACCTATAAGTCACTCCTATGGCAGGCCTTAACAATCCTGAAGGCAGAGTGCTTGGTTTTTATGTGAGAGGGTGCCCCTGCATGAGCAGAGCCCCTCTGCAGCGTTCGGAGTCCCTCCTCTGATGCTGTTTGTGGTACAGCCTGACCATATACTCTTAAGTGCATTATATCCTCGCAGTACAATGCAAACTTTGGACTGGCTGCACCAAAACATGTCGTGTTTGGTGTCAAACATCATGGAATACTACCCCCCCGCCAATCCTGGTGGTGGGGGTAGCATTCCACCCTTCTAGAGGGAGAGACATGTACACACCGGGCTACCCGGTAACTTCTTTACAGAGCCCTGGCATCACAAAATGGATGCCGCTGCCACAGACACGGGTCTGGCCTCCTGCTGCTGACTGAAACTCCGGCAGGGGAGGCCTGGACAATAGGTTTCCTGTCGAAGGGAGGTGTAACCACCTCCCCAGACAGGATAGTGTGTATTGGGGCTGGGCGGGAGCACCCTCTGGTGCTTTGAAGTCCTGCACTGGGGGCACATTTGGTGTCCCTGTGCATATGTCAGTTCAAACCGGTTGCAGGGGCTACCTGCCCCTGCTCTGACGCGAAACTGGACAAAGGGAAATGGGTGTAGCCACCCCTCTTCCCTGACCCTCCCATAGGTGGGTCCCCAGAGTATGTCCAACCCCCTAACTTTGTATAAGTATGGGACCCCAGTCCTTAGGACTTTAGATATCCCCGGACGAAACTCTGTAACTGAATCCTGGAACTTCGAAGCTCTACTCAAGACTAGAGGACTGAAGAATCTCCCTTGGGGTCAAGGAGTGACTCCCCTGCTTGTCAGGCACCAAAGAAGCAATTTTCCGGTCTGCATCGCCAAAGCTCCCGCCGGACGCCGAAGTCTTTGCATCACCAGAGGTAGATTTCCAGACTTCCCCGAGGCTGCCCTGAGTCCCCAGCAAAGCTGAGGCCCGTAGCTATCGTGGGTAATGTGGAACCGTGACCCCTGAACACCGAGCACATTTGCAAGTGCATCCTCTTCCTGGTCTTCCACAAAGTTGTGCTTTGGACTCCAAGTAGCCCCTGCCTCCAGCACCAACTGCACCGAAGATCACTGGCCTCCACTCCACGAGTGTCCTGTGAGCCAGCTCCAAGTGCGTCCACTCGAGGCTCCTTTGCGGTCGCTAGTCCGTTGGCTAGTGGGCCCTCCTGAAGGCTACTCTTCTTCTGCTTGGGCTTCCCTGGTTGCGCCAGAGAAGCCCTGACTTACCCTTGCTGGGTGAGTCCCTCAGACCTTGCTGGTCTGTACCACCGTCCTTCTTCTATTTCCATGTGACTTGCCGTTGCCAAGGCTTGTTGGGTCCAATCCGGTCACCGACACCCCAGCAATCGACAAACTTTGTGGCACAGCTCGAATCCAGCTCCTGGTCATCGTCGATGCCTCCTGGACCTCGTGGCTGAAGAGTCAAGATGACCGTCAACCTACCTGAAGCACCCGTCATCGGTGGGCATCTGCTCATCGCCTTCCTGGTCACTGGCTAGTGACCCAGACTCTGTCCCCTCTGCTTTCAGGTTCTTCAGATCTTCGATCCACCTTTGGATCCACCCGAACACTTTCGACTTGGTCGGCAGCAGCACTTTGCAGCAGATCGCCATTGAAAACGACGACGAAACCCGACCCCGAAAGGCACCTATGCACTCGGCTTCCCTGGGTGAGGTAACACGAGTACTCCGGTGCTCCCATGGTAATTGACTCTAGAACAGCCTAGTTCTAAAGGGGTTTGCTCCAAGTCCTCCTCTAAGTGTCCTTTTTCTTTAAAACTCCAACCGCGACATTCCCCATAGAAGTCAACGGCGGCTCGTGGCTGTGTTCTCACACTGCACGCGTCCCCAGTGGGTCCCCTGTGTCACTACCTTGGGTGGTTCCTTGAGGGCCAAGCACTTCTACAGGCTCTAGGCCTTGTGTCTAGCTCAGTCGTGGTTCTTATACCACTTTATTGGTATATGGTTTGATTCGCCCCTAGGGCTCAAACGTGTGTTTGTGCTATTACTGTTGATATTCGACTTGTAACTTATGTATTTTGAACTCTAGCCTCATAAAGAGACTAGAGGGGTGTGTTTAAGACTAAATACATATATTTTAAATATATACCTGGTGTGGTTCTCTTTCATTTGGTCACTCAAGAGATTATAGACTGGTAAAACAAGCTGCTTTACATTCCTTCAAGACTTAGCCTGAAGGCTGCTCTCCATAGCTACCACTAGGATAGCTTTCAATAAAGGTTGTCTTTAACCTATCTCCAATAAGGGGTTGTTTGGACTGGTGCAAGGTGCCCACTATAATTAGTGGACAGCATATACCAGGCCAACTTCTCACATTGGTGTGCAGCGTGTGGGATTCCAGCTTGCTATTGTTTTACCAGATAATCTCAATTGAATTGATCAAATGAAAACCACTAAGGGTACCTTAGGTACATATAAAACAAGCTTAGGATACAGTACGTTCTACTGAACTTAGAGTTGTGTGTTAAGGGATAACACACCCTTTCTACAACTCAAGAGAGTTTAGTAGGCCACACTAGAGTAGGTAGTGCATACACCACACCACACTAGTAATGTCTTCAGGGCCAGGAACCAGTGGGTCCCAGCCAGAAGCCAATGGGCTTCTTCCCTCCAAGTATGATAATCTCCCATTCTTGGAATTGAGAGCATTAAGCACTGCTAGGAAACTGAAGACAGGCAAAAGTGCCAACACCCAACGCCTCATAGAGGTACTCCTGCTGGATGATCTCAGAAGACTACTAGGGTCTGAAGGGGTAGGCAGAGAGGGTGGGGCAGAAGATGAGGAAGGGGCCAGGGGTGAAATCACCCAGGACCCCCCCTCTGAAACTGGCCAGGAAGGTGACAATGACCTTGACCTGTATAATCCAGCTACTCCTGAGGAGGAGGAGGATGAGGATCAGAATTACCTCCCCTTTGTCCCCCCAGGAAGAGTTGTGAGTGTGCCCAGAAGGGCTAGATCTCCTTCTCAGGAGTCTAACCACTCTGACACCTCAGTAGGGACCTCTGTCTCCTCTCATAGGAGGGAATCCTCTCATGAGAGGAGAAAGAGACTGCTTCAGTATGAACAAGCCCAGCTTGAGCTCAGAAAACAGCAGTTGGCTATGGACAGGGAGTCCCTAGATCTCTATAGACAGAGAAAAAAGATGGGACTAGAGTCCCATGGTGGCAGCAATTTCCCAAGAGATAGGGAAAGGTCTTATGACCATAGAAACCTGAGCAAGATTGTCCCTCCCTACCAGAGTGGGGATGACATCCACAAATGGAAAACTGCACTGGAGAGGGCCTATAAAGTACAGAGGGTCCCTCAGGAGCAGTGGGCAGCAATCTTGTGGCTCTCCTTTGCAGACAAAGGTAGAGATAAGCTCCTCACTGTTAGAGAGGAGGATGCTGACAATTACAAAGTCTTGAAGAGTGCTCTGATTGAAGGGTTTGGCCTAACAACTGAACAATACAGGTTAAAGTTCAGAGATACCCAGAAAGCACAGACTCAAGACTGGGTGGACTATGTGGATTGTTCTGCTAAGGCTCTGGAAGGTTGGTTGATGGGCAGTAAGGTATGTGACTTCACAGGATTGTACAATCTTATCATGAGGGAGCAGATTCTTAATAACTGTCAAAATCAGCTGTTGCATCAGTACCTGGTGGACTCTGATCTGACCTCTCCCCAAGAATTGGGAAAGAAGGCAGACAAATGGGTCAGAACCAGGGTGAGGCAGAAGGTACAGAACCAAAGTGGTGACCCTAAGAAGCAAGATTCTAAAAACTCTGATAAGGGTGGGGAGAAGGGTAAAGACCAGAAGTCTTCACAAGGCCCCCAAAAATCTTCTTCAGGTGGGGATTCACAGTCTAACAAGGGAAAAGGCCAAAAGAAAGCATGGTGCAAAGTCTGTAAGTAAAAGACACACTGGACCAGTGATTGCACCAAGTCCAAAGACTCTATTCCAGCCCCCACCAATGCCCCTAAGGCACCTGTTCCCCCTAGTGCAGTTACAATTGGTGGTGGGAGTACACAGGCCAAGGGATTAGTAGGGTTGACCCTGGGTAATGAGGTGAGCTCTGGCCTAGTCAGAGAACTCACTCAGGCTGTCCTAGTCTGTGATGGAGGCATGGATGTGACCTCCTCTATGAGTCCCAGTAATCTGGGCAAGTACAGGCAACAGCCATTAATCAATGGAAAAGAGGCTTTGGCATTTAGGGACACAGGGGCGAGTGTCACCATGGTGACACAAGACCTTGTGGATCCTGGGCAGATTATACTTGGTGAGATGTACCAAGTGACCAATGCTAGCAATGTCAAGACAGACCATACTCTGGCAGTTGTTAACTTCTCCTGGGGAGGGGTAACTGGCCTTAAGAAGGTTGTGGTAAGTGCAAACCTACCAGTTGAATGCTTGCTTGGCAATGACTTAGAGACTTCTGCTTGGGCAGAAGTGGAGCTCAGGACCCATGCAGAAATGCTGGGGATCCCTGCAGATGTGTTTGCTGTGACCAGGTCACAGAGCAAAATGTCTAACACTGAACAGGCCTTGGATCCTTTGAAAAATGGGCCAAGTGCAATCCAAGAGAAGGAGTAGTAGGGTTAAGGCAGTGCCTTCCCCCTTGGCTCAGAAGGAAGATCAGTCTCTTGAGGGGGATGATCTCAGTCCTGAAGAAGGAACTGTCCCAGAGGAGCTTGAACCTGACCAGGTTGAGTTCTTGGGGACAGGGGCCCTTCCAGGGCAGATCTGAGCCAGGAGCAGCAGAGCTGCCCCTCTCTTGAACCCCTCAGACAGCAAGCTGCTGCTGAGGCTGCTGGGAATGCTAGTGGTCCCCATAAAGTGTATTGGGATGATGAACTCTTGTACTCAGAGTGTAGAGACCCCAAGCCTGGTGCCACCAGGAGGTTGGTTATACCTCTGAAGTTCAGGGGCTTCCTATTGACCCTAGCCCATGACATTCCTCTAGCAGGTCACCTGGGCCAGAACAAGACTTGGGACAGACTTGTCCCTCACTTTCACTGGCCCCACATGTCTGAATACACCAAGGAGTTTTGTCGCTCCTGTGTAACCTGCCAAGCCAGTGGGAAGGCAGGTGGCACCACAAAGGCCCCCCTGATACCACTACCTGTGGTGGGGGTGCCCTTTGAAAGAGTGGGGATTGATATTGTTGGTCCCATGGATCCCCAAACAGCATCTGGGCACAGGTTTATCCTAGTGGTGGTGGACCATGCCACTAGGTACCCAGAGGCTATTCCCCTTAGGACCACTACAGCACCTGTGGTGGCAAGAGCCCTCTTGGGAATTTTCTCAAGAGTGGGCTTCCCTAAGGAGGTTGTATCAGACAGGGGTGCAAACTTTATGGCTGGATACTTGAAGGCAATGTGGAAGGAGTGTGGAGTGACTTACAAGTTCACCACACCCTAGCACCCACAATGCAATGGTTTAGTTGAGAGATTCAACAAAACCTTAAAGGGCATGATTAAAGGGCTCCCAGAAAAGCTTAGGTGAAGATGGCACATACTCTTGCCCTGCCTTTTATTTGCATACAGGGAGGTGCCTCAAAAGGGGGTTGGCTACAGCCCTTTTGAACTTTTGTTTGGTCACCCTGTCAGGGGTCCATTGTGCTTGGTGAAGGAAGGATGGGAGTTACCTCTCATGCCCCCAAAGCAAGACATAGTGGACTATGTACTTGGTCTCCGCTCCAGGATGGCTGAGTACATGAAAAAGGCAACTAAAAACCTTGAGGCTAGCCAGGAACTGCAAAAAGCCTGGCATGACCAAAAGGCTGTACTGACTGTTTACCAGCCAGGACAGAAGGTGTGGGTGCTGGAGCCAGTGGCCCCAGCAGCTCTCCAAGACAAGTGGAGTGGACCCCATACCATTGTTGAACAGAAGGGTGAGATTACCTATTTAGTAGACCTAGGAACACCCAGGAGTCCCCACAGGGTTCTCCATGTCAACAGATTGAAGCCATATGTGTACAGGGCAGACATGGGCTTGCTCATGGCTACTGATGAGGGACAGGAGGAAGAGAGTGACCCACTCCCTGACCTGCTCTCACAGAACCCTGATGATGGGTCAGTGGATGGTGTAGCCTTGGCAGGCAGCCTCACTGCTCAGCAGCAAACTGATTGCAGACAAGTGCTCAATCAGTACAGACATATGTTCTCTCTGACTCCAAGTCAGACCATCTGGTGCACTCATGAAGTGGACACTGGGGACAGTCTGCCTATTAAAAATAAGATTTATAGGCAACCTGACCATGTCAGGGACTGTATCAGGACAGAAGTCCAGAAAATGTTGGATTTGGGAGTTATTGAACCCTCAGATAGCCCTTGGGCTAGTCCAGTGGTCCTTGTGCCAAAACCTCACACCAATGGTGGGAAAAGAGAGATGAGGTTTTGTGTGGACTACAGGGGTCTCAATGCAGTCACTAGGACTGATGCCCATCCAATACCTAGGGCAGATGAGCTAATAGACACTTTGGCCTCAGCCAAGTATCTAAGCACATTTGACCTGACAGCTGGCTACTGGCAGATCAGACCAGCTGATGATGCAAAGCCAAAAACAGCATTCTCAACCCCTAGTGGACATTATCAATTTGTGGTAATGCCCTTTGGTCTGAAGAATGCACCTGCCACTTTTCAGAGGTTGGTGAATACAGTCCTTACAGGTCTGGAGGCCTACAGTGAATGAATGAATGAATGAAGGAACACTTATAAAGCGCGTGGTTACCCAGAGGCATCCCAGCGCTAAGACGTCCAGTAAGCTACGGGAAAACTAGGCTATGAGAAGATTAATGAAAAAGCAAAGTTTTCAAAAGTTTTCTGAACTTAAGATGTTCAGGTTCGGAACGTATGTGTAGGGGCAGGCTATTCCAGAGTCTAGATGCATTATATGTGAATAGTCGACCTCCACTACGTGCACGTTTAATCTTTGGTACACAAATTAATCCTTTTTTCCCCGATCTAAGGGCTCTGTTGGGTACATAAGGTTTACTCCAGGGACGAATCAAGGGCGGGCCTTTACCAAAAAATGATTTATGGGTGATACACAGGGCCTTAAATTGCACTCTTTCCTGAACGGGCAACCAATGCAAGGTAGCAAGAGCAGGCCTTGCAGAGGAGCGTTTGGGTATATTCAGGAGTATCCGGGCCGCACAGTTCTGTACTGTTTGCAATCTTTTAATAGTGGCCTGAGGAGCTCCCAAGTATAGGGCGTTGGCATAATCAAGCCGTGAAAGAACGAGAGCCTGCACCAACAGTCGTCTCGCCGAAGGCGGAAGCAAGGGAAGCAACTTTCTAAACCTTCTTAATAGACCAAAGCAGCTCGCCGCCACTATGCGTGATTGCTCTCTAAAATCAAGATTGCAGTCAATCTATACTCCTAGACTCTTTACTTGCTTTTTAGGAGCAGGAGGGGAACCAAGGCATTTGGGCCATAGGTGATCCACATTTAGGGGAGCAGACTTCCCCAGAAGCAGCAGTTCGGTCTTAGATCCATTGAGTTTCAGAAAAGAATTGCTCATCCAATTAAAAACTTTTTGAAGACAAGTAGATAGATCAGGGTCTGGTTGGTTGACTTGCTTCAAGGAGACAATTAGTTGTGTGTCGTCGGCATACGTAATTATCTGTACCCCAAATGGGAGTACTAATTCGGCCAACGAACTCATATAAACGTTGAACATCGTGGGGCTTAGGGAAGATCCTTGCGGAACCCCACAGGTCAAAGGAATGGATTTTGAAGAGCATTCCCCTTCGAAAACCGAATAAACCCTGTTAAAAAGGAAGGACTGTAACCACTTTAGTGCCAACCTAGTCACTCCAGCGTCCCTCAGTCTTTGTATCAAAAGTTGGTGATTGACAGTATCAAAGGCCGCGCTGAGGTCCAACAGGATAAGCGCAGCGCAGCCTCCGTTGTCAAGGGTCTTCCTAATTTCTTCAACTGCAACTAATATAGCAGTCTCAGTACCTTGATGGGGTCTGAAACCAGTTTGCGTAGGATGTAGCCGATTGTTGTCTTCCAAGAAAGCTGATAGAATTGAGTTAATATATTTTTCAGTGAGTTTACTGACTCCTGACAGTAGAGAGATTGGACGATAATTTCCCCAAT
This sequence comes from Calotriton arnoldi, assembly GCA_963921515.1. Classification (NCBI taxonomy): domain Eukaryota; kingdom Metazoa; phylum Chordata; class Amphibia; order Caudata; family Salamandridae; genus Calotriton; species Calotriton arnoldi. Next base: position 125,483 of record CAWUFW010009679.1, read on the forward strand.
TCTCTGGGTCAAGGTTCGGCTTTTTCAAGAGCGCTTTCACCGAGCATGTTTCCATTGCGGTGGCACAGTCCCGGTTCTAAGTGATGAGTTTATACACTCAAGTATAACCGGTGATACCACCTCTGCAATTTTATGAAGAATAGTGGGGGGGGCAACATCTAGGGGGGAACCCGATTTAAGTTCTTTAAGCAATCTTTGCAGGGTGTTAAGATCCAAAGAATGGAATTCCTCCAACAAAAGAGGGGCGTCGGAAGAAATTGTATCACTAGGTCCACACACTTGTGGAACAGTCATAGGAGGGAAAGAATTATAAATGCATTGTATCTTTTCTGAAAAGAAGTCGGCAATTTGTTCACACCGCAATTGAACATTGTTGGTGTCAGCAGGAGGAGTAGGGGGATAAGAAGGGAGTTGGAGATTTTAAATATCTCCCTTGAGGAGTTTGCGGCTAGAATGATTCCTTGATAATAGAGGGCTTGAGTATTTTTAATTTCATTTTTATATATTTTAATAGCCTCTCTGTATTTAATTCTCCTATCCACGTAGAAGTCCTTCCTCCAGCTTCTTTCGTGCCTTTTGCAAATCTGTTTAAGCTGGCGTAGTTTTGGGGAATACCAGGGGTTGGTTTGTTTCCCCACCTTTCCTAAAATTTCCTTTTTCGGAAGGACACAGTTAAGTGCAAGGTCAAGCCAATTATTAAAATTGTCATTGGCAACAATAGGGTTAGGATGAGAGGGGGAACAGTGGCCTTTAGGGTGCTGATGAAAGTATCCAAGGGGAGTTTCGACCAATTGCGAGCAATTTTAGTAGCTCTAACAGTTGGTATATTAGTGTCTGGTAGAGTCCAATTAAAAGGGAGTAGAAAGTGGTCTGACCATGGGATAGGAACAGCATCCTCTACCACGAGCTGATTTATGTTGGAGAAAATAGGGTCCAGCAGATGTCCCTTATGAGTAGGGCTGTTTGTTTTTAACACGAATTGGAACATTGCCAGTTCATCAACTAATTCCGCTATGGATCCAGATAGGTCGTCATCAAAATGCAGATTAAAATCACCCAAAATTGTGAAATTAGGGGAAGCACTGGCTAAATTTGCTCCCACATCTGGTAGATCCTTCCTAAAGAGCCCTAACGGGCTCGGTGGACGATAAACCAAGATCCCTGAAAACGTGTACGTGGGAGCTAAGTCAATCACAAAGGACATACTTTCACAATCGGGGACAGGGTTTGCAGTTGTTCTGCAAACATAGTTGTCCTTGTAGATGATGGCCAGGCCACCTCCACGCCCTGTATTGCGGTCAAGCCTTTGGATTACATAGTTTGAAGGAAGAGATTGGACAATATCAAAATCCGAGTCACTATTTAGCCAAGTGTCAGTTAAAAATAAAGAATCGGGATTTCTCTCTTCAAGGAGTAGATATATTTCACTACTGCAGCATATCTAGATGATATTGCAGTCTTTAGCTCCACCTGGGAGGATCACCTGGTCCACCTCAGAAATGTTTTGGAGGCCCTGCAAAAGGCAGGCCTCACTATCAAGGCCACCAAGTGCCAGATAGGGCAGAGTCAGGTTGTGTACCTGGGCCACCTTGTGGGTGGAGGCCAGGTTCAACCACTGCAGAGCAAAATCCAGACCATCATGGACTGGGTTGCTCCAATCACTCAGACTCAGGTGAGAGCCTTCTTAGGCCTGACTGGGTACTATAGGAGATTTGTCAAGGGGTATGGATCAATAGTGACACCCCTGAATGACTTAACTTCCAAGAAAATGCCCAAAAGGTTCAGTGGACAGCTAGCTGTCAAAAGGCATTTGATGACCTGAAGCAGGCCATGTGCACTGCTCCCATTCTCCAGAGTCCTGATTACTCCAAGAAGTTCATTGTCCAAACAGATGCATCTGAATTGGGGGTAGGGGCTGTACTGTCACAATTGAATGATGAAGGTCAGGATCAGCCAGTAGCTTTTATTAGCAGAAGGCTGACCCCTAGAGAGAAACGTTGGTCAGCCATAGAGAGGGAGGCCTTTGCTGTGGTTTGGGCTCTGAAGAAGTTGAGGCCATACTTGTTTGGTACTCACTTCCTTGTTCAAACAGACCACAAGCCCCTCCTATGGCTAAAACAAATGAAGGGTGAAAACCCCAAACTGCCTAGGTGGTCCATTTCCCTACAGGGGATGGACTTTACAGTGGAACATAGACCTGGGAGTAATCATGCCAATGCAGATGAATTCTCTAGGTATTTCCACTTAGAACATGAAAACTCAACTGGTCAAGGTTAGTTTAATGTCCCTGCGTTTGGGGGGGGGTTGTGTAGGAGAGTAGGATCTGCTTCACATGGGTACCCCCACTTTTTGCTGATGCTTCACTGTTTTTCGACTTTTGTCTGGCTGGGGCCCTGCTAATCAGAACCCCAGCCTAGCTGCTTCCTCTCTAAAATGGTTTCCATGTGCCTTAGGCACATCTTCGATTGGAATCTGAAGTGCCCTTATAAGTCCCTAGTATATGGTATACTATGTACCCAGGGCATAGGTACCCCAGAGGCCTGCCAGGGGCTGAAGCATGTATTATGCCACCCCTGGAAGGCCAGCCAAAATGACACCACAGGTCTGCTACTGCAGCCTGGGTAAGGTGGTGCATGCACCCCTTACTGTGATATAGGCTACCAATATCACTACAATTGCACACACATATAAACCTATAAGTCACTCCTATGGCAGGCCTTAACAATCCTGAAGGCAGAGTGCTTGGTTTTTATGTGAGAGGGTGCCCCTGCATGAGCAGAGCCCCTCTGCAGCGTTCGGAGTCCCTCCTCTGATGCTGTTTGTGGTACAGCCTGACCATATACTCTTAAGTGCATTATATCCTCGCAGTACAATGCTAACTTTGGACTGGCTGCACCAAAACATGTCGTGTTTGGTGTCAAACATCATGGAATACTACCCCCCCGCCAATCCTGGCGGCGGGGGTAGCATTCCACCCTTCTAGAGCGGGAGACATGTACACACCGGGCTACCCGGTAACTTCTTTCCAGAGCCCTGGCATCACAAAATAGATGCCGCTGCCACAGACACGAGTCTGGCCTCCTGCTGCTGACTGAAATTCCGGCAGGGGAGGCCTGGATAATAGGTTTCCTGTCGAAGGGAGGTGTAACCACCTCCCCAGACAGGATAGTGTGTATTGGGGCTGGGCGGGAGCACCCTCTGGTGCTTTGAAGTCCTGCACTGGGGGCACATTTGGTGTCCCTGTGCATATGCCAGTTCAAACCGGTTGCAGGGGCTACCTGCCCCTGCTCTGGCGTAAAACTGGACAAAGGGAAATGGGTGTAGCCACCCCTCTTCCCTGACCCTCCCATAGGTGGGTCCCCAGAGTATGTCCAACCCCCTAACTTTGTATAAGTATGGGATCCCAGTCCTTAGGACTTTAGATATCCCTGGACGAAACTCTGTAACTGAATCCTGGACCTTCGACGCTCTACTCAAGACTAGAGGACTGAAGAATCTCCCTTGGGGTCAAGGAGTGACTCCCCTGCTTGGCAGGCACCAAAGAAGCAATTGTCCGGTCTGCATCGCTGAAGCTCCCGCCGGACGCCGAAGTCTTTGCATCACCAGAGGTAGATTTCCAGACTTCCCCGAGGCTGCCCTGAGTCCCCAGCAAAGATGAGGCCCGTAGCTGTCGTGGGTAACGTGGAACCATGACCCCTGGACACCGAGCACATTTGCAAGTGCATCCTCTTCCTGGTCTCCCACGAAGTTGTGCTTTGGGCTCCAAGTAGCTCCTACCTCCAGCACCGACTGCATCGAAGATCACTGGCCTCCTCTGCACGAGTGTCCTGTGAGCCAGCTCTAAGTGTGTCCACTCGAGGCTCCTTTGTGGTCGCTAGTCCATTGGCTAGTGGGCCCTCCTGAAGGCTACTCTTCTTCTGCTTGGGCTTCCCTGGTTGCTCCAGACGTGCCCTGACTTACCCTCGCTGGGTGAGTCCCTCAGACCTTGCTGGTCTGTACCACCGTCCTTCTTCTATTTCCACGTGACTTACCGTTGCCAAGGCTTGTTGGGTCCAATCCGGTCACCGACACCCCAGCAATCGACAGACGTCGTGGGACAGCTCGAATCCAGCTCCTGGTCATCGTTGACACCTCTTGGACCTCATGGCTGAAGAGTCAAGACGACCGCCAACCTACCTGAAGCACCCGACATCGGTGGGCATCTGCTCATCGCCTTCCTGGTCACTGGCTAGTGACCCAGACTCTGTCCCCTCTGCTTTCAGGTTCTTCAGATCTTCGATCCACCTTTGGATGCACCCGAACACTTTCGACTTGGTCGCCAGCAGCACTTTCAGCAGATCGCCATTGAAAACGACGACGAAACCCGACCCCGAAAGGCACCTATGCACCCGGCTTCCCTGGGTGAGGTAACACGAGTACTCCGGTGCTCCCATGGGTATTGACTCTAGAACAGCCTAGTTCTAAAGGGGTTTGCTCCAAGTCCTCCTCTAAGTGTCCTTTTTCTTTAAAACTCCAACCGCGACATTCCCCATAGAAGTCAACGGCGGCTCGCGGCTGTGTTCTCACAATGCACGCGTCCCCCGTGGGTCCCCTGTGTCACTACCTTGGGTGGTTCCTTGAGGGCCAAGCACTTCTACAGGCTCTAGGCCTTGTGTCTAGCTCAGTCGTGGTTCTTATACCACTTTATTGGTATATGGTTTGGTACGCCCCTAGGGCTCAAACGTGTATTTGTGCTATTACTGTTGATATTCGACTTGTAACTTATGTACTTCGAACTCTAGCCTCATAAAGAGACTAGAGGGGTGTGTTTAAGACTAAATACATATATTTTAAATATATACCTGATGTGGTCCTCTTTCATTTGGTCACTCAAGAGATTATAGACTGGTAAAACAAGCTGCTTTACATTCCTTCAAGACTTAGCCTGAAGGCTGCTCTCCATAGCTACCAGTAGGCTAGCTTTCAATAAAGGTTGTCTTTAACCTATCTCCAATAAGGGGTTGTTTGGACTGGTGCAAGGTGCCCACTATAATTAGTGGACAGCATATACCAGGCCAACTTCTCACACTACCCATGCACTCATCCAATGACTCAGGCATTACGCATGCAGTCATCAATTCTCTCAAGCACTACCCATGTACTCATCCAATGACCCAGGCATTACCCATGCAGTCTTGCAATCACCCAGACACTACTCTTGCACTCAACCATTCACTCAGGCACTACCCATGCACTCATTCATTCACTCAGGCATTATCCATGCACTCATCCATTCACTCAGGCACTACCCATGCACTCATGCAATCACCCGGGCACTACTCTTGCACTCAACCATTCTCTCATACTCTACTCATTTACTCTTCCAATCACTCAGACACTACATACACACTCATGCAATTACGCAGACACTATCTATTGACTCATTCATACAACATATAGCTTTTGTTTTTTAAAACTGAATAAGTGGTTCCGTAAGAACCATTTCTTTCTTCTTTTTCAAAAACTATTTTATATTTTTTGTGATTTTTCTAAAACAATTTAGTAGTTTTTTGGGTGTTTTTACATTTTAAAATGGAAAATTAAACAGAAAAACTAGAACAAAACACTGTGCCTAACTGCAGGAACAAAAAAACAAATTAACAATGGTAGCTATTTATAGTGTGCAGCATTGTTTGCACAACCTGCTTCTCCACACTTAAAACATGGGCACAAGAGTGCAATTTTCCCAAAATCAGGCAGAGTTGGTGGGATACTCTGGAACTTGTCACCAGGTTTTACTTTAGATGACTGCGCCTCTTCACCTTCCTCAGTAGGCTTCAGTCTTGCCAGTTCTGCTCTCACAAGATGGTTCCCATGCTTCGTCCTTAAGTGTTTATACATTGAGGACGTGGCGCAGGAATATTTGCGCTCTGAGCCCCGAGGCAGTACCTTCTGACATACCTTGCATGTCACCTTTTGCGCATTCACTTTCTTGGTTCCCTCCGGAATTGTGAAAAACTCCCAAACAATGCTTTTTTTTTCTTCCGTGGAGGCTCATCCTCTTCTTCAAACAGGCTCTGGTCCTCCTCCTCTTGCAGGTCTTTTGATACAGCCATTTTAAATCTTGAAAGACAAAATGTAAAAAACACCAAACTACCTGCAAAATAGCTGGTCCAAGAATGAGAATGACTTAGTAACCACACCCTAAAGAAAAAGAAAGAGGGTGGGATCTAGCAAGTTTAACGATGATGGGATGTTTGACCAATCAAATCTCTTTTTTTTGTGTCACATGGGGTGCGTGAGATGTCAGGCAAGAGAGGTGCAGAAAGAGGCAAGAGTGGTTCAGAAAGAAGCATGAGAGGTACAGAAAGAATCAAGAGAAGTGCAGAAAGAAGCAACAGAGGTCCAGTAAGGGGCAACAGAAGTACAGAAAGAGTCAAGAGAGGTGCACAAAGAGACAACAGAGGTACAGAAAGAAGGAAGACGAGTGCAGAAAGAGGCATGAGGGGTGCAGAAAGAAGCAAGAGAGGTGCAGAAAGAGGGAAGAGGGGTACAGAAAGAAGCAACAGAGGTGCAGAAAGAGGACTGAGAACTGCAGACAGACGCAAGAGAAGTGCAAAAAGATGGAAGAGAGGTGCAGAAACTGGGAAGAGGGGTGCAGAAAGAGGCAAGAGGGGTGCAGAAGAAGAAGAAAGAGAGGTGCCGAAAGAAGCAAGAGAAGTGCAGAAAGAAGCAACTGAGGTGCAGAAAGAGGCAAGAGAGCTGCAGAAAGAGGGTAGAGGGATGCAGAAAGAGGCAAGACGGGTGCACAAATAAGTAAAAGAGGTGCATAATTAAGCAAGAGAAGTGCAGGAAGAAGCAACAGAGGTGCAGAAAGAGGAAACAGAAGTGTAGAAAGATGCAAGAGAGGTGCAGAAAGCGGCAAGAGAGGTGCAGAAAGAGGCAAGAGAGGTGCTGCAAGAGGGATGAGGGGTGCAGAAAGATGCAAGAGGGCTGCAGAAAAAGCAAGAGACGTGCAGAAAGAAGCAAGATAAGTGCAGACAGAACCAACAGAGGTGTAAAAAGAGGCAAGAGGGATGCCGAAAGAAGCAATAGAGGTGTAGAAAGAGGCAAGAGAACTGCAGAAAGAAGCAACAGAGGTGCAGAAACAGCCAAGAGAGGTGCAGAAAGAGGGAACAGGGGTGCAGAAAGAGGCAAAAGAGGTGCAAAAATAAGCAAGAGAGGTGCAGAAACAAGCAAGAAAAGAGCAGAGAGAGTGAGGAGGAGTGTGGAAAGAGGCATGAGGGGTGCAGAAAGAAGCAAGAGAGGTGCAGAAAGAAGTAAGAGAAGTGCAGAAAGAAGCAACAGAGGTAGAGAAAGAGGCAAGAGAACTGCAGAAAGAGGCAAGAGAGGTGCAGAAAGAGGCAAGAGGGGTGCAGAAAGAGGCAAGAGAAGTGCAGAAAGCAGCAACAAAGGTGCAGAAAGAGGCACGAGAAGTGCAGAAAGAATCAACAGAGATGCAGAAAGAGGAAAAATACGTGCAGAAAGAGGCAAGAGAGGTGCAGAAAGAGAAGTACATAAAGAACAAAAGAGGTGCAAAAAGAGGCAACAGAGGTGCAGAAAGAGGCAAGAGGGGTGCAGAAAGAGACAACAGAGGTGCAGAAAGAGGTAAGATGTGCAGAAAGAGGGAACAGTGGTGCAGAAAGAGGCAAGAGAGATGCAGAAAGAAGCAAGAGAGGTGCAGAAACAAGCAAGAAAAGAGCAGAAAGAGGGAGGAGGGGTGCAGAAAGAAGCACGAGGGGTGCAGAAAGAAGCAAGAGAGGTGCAGAAAGAAGCAAGAGAAGTGCAGAAAGAGGCAAGAGAGGTGCAGAAACAGGCAAGAGAGGTGCAGAAAGGCAAGAGTGGTACAGAATGAGGCAAGAGAAGTGCAGAAAGAAGCAGCAAAGGTGCAGAAAGAGGCAAGAGAACTGCAGAAAGAGGCACAAGAGTTTCATAAAGAGGCAAGAGAGGTGCAGAAAGAGGGACGAGGGGTGTAGAAAGAGTCACAAGAGGTGCAGAAAGAAGCAAGAGGCATGCAGAAAGAGGCAAGAGAAGTGCAGAAAGAATCAACAGAGATGCCAAAAGAGGCAAAAGAAGTGCAGAAAGAGGCAAGAGAGGTGCAGATAGAGGGAAGAGAGGTGCATAAAGAGGCAAGAGAGGTGCAGAAAGAAGAGTACTGAAAGAGGCAAGCCGGATGCATAAAGAAACAAGAGAGGTGCAGAAAGCAGCAAGAGAAGTGCAGAAAGAAGCAACAGAGGTGCAGAGAGCAGCAAGAAAAGTGCAGAAAGAGGCAAGAGAGGAACAAAAAGAGGCAAGAGAGGTGTGGGAAGAGGAAAGAGTGATGGAGAAAGAACCAAGAGAGTTGCAGCAAGAGGGAAGAGGGTTGCAGAAAGAGGCAAGAGAAGTACAGAAAGAACCAACAAAGGTGCAGAAAGAGGCAAGAGGGGTGTAGAAAGAGGCAAGGGAAGTGCAGAAAGGAGCAACAGAGGTGTAGGAAGAGGCAAGAGAACTGCAGAAAGAAGTAACAGAGGTGCAAAAACAGAAAAGAGAGGTGCAGAAAGAGGGAACAGGAGTGCAGAAAGAGGCAAGAGAGATGCAGAAAGAAGCACGAGAGGTGCAGAAACAAGCAAGAAAAGAGCAGAAAGAGGGAGGAGGGGTGCAGAAAGTGGCACGAGGGGTGCAGAAAGAAGCAAGAGAGGTGTAGAAAGATGCAAGAGAAGTGCAGAATGAAGCCACAGAGGAGGAGAAAGAGGCCAGAGAAACGCAGAAAGAGGCAAGAGAGGTGCAGAAAGAGGCAAGAGAGGTGCAGAAAGATGCAAGAGGGGTGCAGAAAGAGCCAAGAGAAGTGCAGAAAGAAGCAACAGAGGTGCAGAAAGAAGCAAGAGAACTGTAGAAAGAGGCAAGATATCTGCATAAAGAGGCAAGAGAGGTGCAGAAAGAGTGTAGAGGGGTGAAGAAAGAGGCTCAAGGGGTGCAGAAAGAAACAAGAGGGGTGCATAAAGAGGCAAGAGAAGTGCAGAAAGAATCAACAGAGATGCCAAAAGAGGCAAAGGAAGTGCAGAAGAGCCAAGAGAGGTGCAGAAAGAAAAGTGCATAAAGAAGCAAAAGAGGTGCAAAAAGAGACAATAGAGGTGCAGAAAGAGGCAACAGAGGTACAGAAAGAGGGAAGAGAGGTGCAGAAAGAGGCAAGAGAGGTGCAGACAGAGGCAAGAGAGGTGCAGAAAGAGGAGTGCAGAAAGAGGCAAGAGGGATGCAGAAAGCCGCAAGCGAGGTGCAGAAAGAAGCAGCTGAGGTGCAGAAAGCTGCAAGAAAAATGCAGAAAGAGGCAAGAGAGTTACAGAAAGAGGCAAGAGAGGTGTGGGAAGAGGAGGGAAGAGGGGTGCAGAAAGAGGCCAGAGGGGTACAGAAAGATGCAAGAGAGGTGCAGAAAGAAACAAGAGAAGTACTGAAAGAAGCAACAGAGGTGCAGAAAGAGGCAAGAGAAGTACAGAAAGAGGCAAGAGAGATGCAGAAAGAGGAGGGAAGAGGGGTGTAGAAAGAGGCCAGAGGGGTGCAGAAAGAAGCAAGAGAGGTGCAGAAAGAAGCAAGAGAAGTGCAGAAAGAAGGAACAGAGTTGCAGAAAGAGGCAAGAGAGGTGCAGAAAGAGGCAAGAGAAGTGCAGAAAGAGGAAGAAATGTGCAGAAAGAGGAAGAAAGGTGCAGAAAGAGGAAGAGAGGCACAGAAAGAAGCAAGAGAGGTTTGCACACTATTAGTGCCAATTTAACACCCACATTTAGCAATAAGTAACAGGCAACAATTCCAGCTGTGCATGGGGCCTTCCACCACACTGTAATATGTGTCGCTGCATTTTTGGTAACGTTTGAGGTGTTTGAGCCAGAAACAAGGTTTATTTTGTTCAAATCTGCAGATTATGCAGCAGATGATGGATTATGTGGCAAATGCAGAAAATGTATAATTATGCGAAATTGTCGTGGCCGAACAGTTTCATAATTCCAGTGGCCCTGCTCATACCTCTGACTAGGTCCACAAGTGCTCCTCAGTGATTCCTTCTTTTTTTGTCTCACTGAGTTAATGGTTGAGCTTCTATGGAAAGGAGGAAGACTAAACCTGAGGTTACCACTCCACAACATAGACTACCATACCACATAATTAATCTCCATAACACATAATCCCACTCCACATAATTCCTATACACTAAATTCCACATACTTTCTATCCACATAATTTCACTGCACAACATACCACATAATTCCACTCCACACAACATACATCCACTCCACTCCAAAAACATTAGTAAAAAACTTTTACATTTACAACGCCAATTGCTCTCTCTCGCAAATGCGAGAACTATTACATTGCAAATGCTTATTTAACTAGTTACATCATCAAAAATGTATTGCTAAGTGAATTAAAACCATAACAATCATTTATCGCAATAAATAACATAATACATGGGAAAACGGAATTCATTATCGAGAGAAGCTTAACAATATTAAAACCATGTGCGGGGATAGTCCAGACAACATGCAATTGTTTGAGTGACTTGAAGCTGATAGTAGTTGTGGCCGCCAGCTCCATTATTAACAATGAGTAAAATTTTAAACAGGAAATTAAAAGTTTCATCTCAGATTGGTTCACTATCAGTAGTTTTTGAGTGTCTCTTTGTCAGATCCTTGTGACGAAAGAAGTAGTGTGATTATTTGATTAATTATCTGAATGGCTCGTGTGAGCAGATATGTAAAAGGCTTAACTGTAACAAAGTGTAATACGTTTAAAATCTCTGCAAAATCTGTGCAAGTTCGCCAGTGTTTGAAGAGGGATGGTACCTGAGTCTATCACTGGACCGCAAGCGGCATGTGCAAGCTCATTTGAATAGGCAGATTTATAAAAGTGCCGGCTCCAAGTACTGCAGTTTTGCTGGGTTCTGTCGTGCGGGACAGAGGGGGCTCCATAGAGGATTTTGTAGGATTGTCAGTTCCCCCTAATGATGATCCAGACTCTCGTAATATTCTGCCCTCTTCTGCGAAGAATTTGCCGACCTCTGCTAGGACTTTTGCAGTGACAGATGTATTTATGAGTTGTAGTGCTTCCTTGCATGATCTTATGTTAGGTTGCATAAGGATAGGCCTCAGATACCTGCGTCTCTGTTGTGGGCAACTGATTCGGAGTGGTAATTGCACAGCCTACATTGTTCTTTTTTTTCACACAGTGGCATGGAGGCTGAGGGGACAGAAACGTGGATAATTTTCGGAGGCCTCCACAAGTGACCACTCTTTAGTGGTGGTGGACCCTACAGGAAATGTACCATCTGCATCCTTGTTTGGCACCCAGAGACCCATCTTCACCCTCCTTCTTGCTCCCCCCTAAGTTGGCCAAACCCAATCCCCTAAAATGGCTGGGGTCTCCTTTACCACAGGCACCTCATCTCCTGCCCCTGGCACCCTGGCTGTGCTGAGTGAGGAGGCTATTGACCTCTCACACACCATCTCTGTAGACCAGACTGCAATAGTGAATGGCATCCTAGTCCTTAGTAGTCAAATGCAACAAATGGTTGCATTTATGGATGCCATTCACAGTTCAGTGTCTGGCATGCAGAGATCACTAGAAAAAATAGTCTCACTGCTCACTGCAGCCTCCCAACCAGACTAACCTTGTGCCCCAACTCAGGTCCCTGCCTCAAACCTATACCAAACTCCCACCCCAATCCCAAGCACATTCACTTCTTTGCAGGCACCCACTCCAACAGACCCATGCAGCACAATCACACACACACATAAGCAGCACAAACACACACAAAAACACAAACACACAAACAACATACACCCACACCCACAACCACCAAAACACCCACAAGCACCACACCACCACCACACCCACAACCATACCCACAACTACCAGCACACCCACAACCACCAACATACTCACAAGCACCACACCCACAGCCACTAGCACACCCCCAAGTACCACAACCACACCAACCACCTCAACAGCACACTCATCCAAACCAACACACTCCCACAAAAGCACACCTACACGCAAAACAACACAAAACAAACCCAAACACACATACGCACGAGAATCCCAAACACCAACCAAACCACACTCATCCAAACATTCACAACATACACCAGACCCACATCGAACTGCAAAACATACAGACACACGCAGTACAGCCACACAAACCACCTCAAAAGCACACTCATCCAGACCAACACACTCTCACAAAAGCACACCTACAACTAAAACAACACCCACCAAAACCAAATGCACACACTCACCCAAACACCAAATACCTGCCAAAAAGCACACATTGAAACATACACAAAATGCATCAAACCTACATACAACTGCAAAAGGCACCATCAATGCTGGCGGTAGGGCAGTCATTGTACTGCTAGACCTGTCTGCAGCATTCAATATGGTCTTGCATGCCAGGCTGCTCTGCCGACTTCAGGAGATTGGCATCAGAGACAAGGCTTGGATGTAGTTGAAATCCTTCCTAGAGAATTGAGAGCAAGAGGTTTGGCTACCTCCCTTCTCCTCGGGCAGCCAAAATGTCTCGGTCAAGGTCCCCCAGGGGCCATCTGCAAACCCCACACTGTTTAATATTTATATGACTTCCCTTGCTGAATTGGTGGAGTCATTTGGGGCCAAAATATTCTCCTATGCCGATGACACCCAGATTATTTTCACATTTGACAAAGGAGTACCAGTTGAACAAGATGATATAAAACCATGCCTCTCAGCTGCTTTCTGCTGAATGAGTTTCTTCCAACTGAAGTGTAATACTGAGAAGTCGGAGATGCTCTGTGTGCGGCATACTTTTGACCTCAAGTTGGATGTGCACTGGCCAGAGGGAGCACCTCCACCCAATAGGCATGTGGAAACAGTCAATATCCTGGGTGTGAAACTTGATAGTAAATTGTCCTTCCATAATCAAATTAATTCAGTGGTTGGCAAATGTTTTGGCATACTACACATGCTCAAGAAATTCCTACACTTTTTGTCGGTCCCAATATGGATCACGGTGGTCTTGGCATTGGTCATATCCAGGCTGGACTATGCCAAAGCCCTATACAGTGGTCTCCCGCAATACCTGTTGAGGAAACTTCAAACTGTGCAGAATTCTGCTGCTAGGCTCGTTCTCAGTTTACCTAGAAGGGAGCACATTTCTCCCCATCTGCAGAAGTTACACTGGCTTCCTGTGCACAAGAGGATTCTTTTTAAAACCTCTCTCCATGTGCACAGAGGGCTATACCACATGGGACCAGACTATCTAACTTCAAGGAGTTCCTTCTAAATCCCTTTGAGAAAGCTGTGCTCCTCCAACATTCTCTTGGCCACGGTTCCGAGAGTTCGGCTTGCAAGAGTTGGCTGGTGGTCTTTCTCTCTTTTGGGGCCAATGAGCTGGAACAACTTTCCTTTAGAACTCCGGCGTACAGAGGATGAAAGACTGTTCAGGAAAATGCTTAAAAACTGTCTCTTTATCCAGTACACAGCTTTTTCGCTGTCTTATTTGCCCTTACTATTCCGTTAGCGCCAGGACAATCTCTTGAGTAGCTGCGTGCTTCATAAATCCCACATAACATAACATAACATAACATTACATAACATAACATATCACATAGCATAGCATAGCATAACATAACATATCATATCATAACATTACATAACATAACATACAGACACATGCACATCACCTATTCCAGCTCCCACTACCTCAAAAACCCAATCCTCTCCCACCCTCCTTCCCTTTCTCCTCCTTCCAATTTGTTTATGTGCGCTGTCCTTGACCGCTTCCAAACTGAAACCCACCCCTCCCAAGAGAGATCCTTGAGGTTCCTGCTCTGTGCCACATAGATGCCCCTTCCTGAGGAGGTTACCCTTTGGCAGTTTGTGTATGAGGCAAGTTTTGGGCAACACTTTGACAGCCTGCTGTGAAGGGAAAGGCTTTTTGTTACCCTTTTATGTTTTGCATTAAATGAAATATATATGAGAGAAGTATCTCATTTGTTAATAAATATTATTTTAATTTGACAAAGTTTGTCCTAACATTATTTTTCATTTACAATTCATTGATTCCTAGAAATGTTAATGATGAAAATGTGAAATTCATATTTTTACTTACAATTATGACAGAAAATACAACAGTATTTTTAAATGTCTCATTTGTAGAGTCCATAAACTACTAAAAAAGAATGTGATGGGCATTTAAATGTTGGTGCAAGCATTTATTTTTAAAGTGTTAATACAGGTGTATTTATTTGAACTTGATAAGTGATATAAGTAAACACATCTGCCTTATACCTTAAAACAATAAAGAGACAAAATATAAATAAATACAGAAAATGCACTAGAGAAGGGGAAATGTTACATTAATAAATATATGAAATGATTTAAGTTTAGAACTAACATTAATTTTACAGTTAATTTAAAAAAGTTTCACCTTGTCTAGTACAATTTCTACATTATGTTAAATTTAATTTATTCCAATAACGTGTAATGCATATGTTTCTAATTTGATAGTTAACGAAAAATCATTAAACACACCTGTATGGACATTTTTTTATATTTTGATTGATGTCAGTTTTTGTGTAAGTGTCCATTATCATGAGGGCAGCTTGAACCAAATTTGAAAATTAAATAAAATGTTACAGGTGGGTTACTTTAAATTTCTTAAATGAGAACATTACACGCATACGCATTTCACACTAGTAAACTATTTCTTGAAGGAGAGATTTTAAAATGCACGAGTCCAATCAATCAATCAATCAATCAATCAGGGGGTTTAAAGTGCGCTACTCACCTGTGAGGGTCTCAAGGCGCTGGGGAGGTGGGGGTGCAACTCCGAGTCAGCCAAAAAGCTAGGTCTTGAGGCTCTTCCTGAAGGTGTTCAGAGTAGGCGAGCATCTGATATTGACCGGGAGCTCGTTCCAGGCTCTTCCAACCGCTCTGGTTCTGCGGATGATTGAGGTTTCTGCGAGGGCGGCGGAGCAGAGGTTTCTTT
Organism: Calotriton arnoldi; assembly: GCA_963921515.1. Classification (NCBI taxonomy): domain Eukaryota; kingdom Metazoa; phylum Chordata; class Amphibia; order Caudata; family Salamandridae; genus Calotriton; species Calotriton arnoldi. The sequence continues at coordinate 140,487 of CAWUFW010009679.1, forward strand.
TGGGTACGTGGAAGGAGACTCTTTTGTTGAGGTATTTGGGTCCGGTGTTGTGGAGGGATTTGTAGGTGTGGGTGAGTAGCTTGAAGGTTACTCTCTTCTCGATGGGGAGCAAGTGGAGGTCTTGCAGGTGTTGGGTGATGTGCTCATGTCGTGGGATGCCGAGGACGAGTCTGGCTGCGGTGTTTTGGATGGTCTGGAGTTTGTGTAGCAGGAATTTGTTGATTCCAGTGTAGAGGGCGTTTCCGTAGTCCAGTCTGCTAGTTATGAGTACGTGGGTGACGGTCTTTCTGGCTTCGGGGGGGTCCACTTGAAGGTCTTGCAGAGGATGTGGAGGGTGTTGTAGCAGGTGGAGACGACGGTGTTGATCTGTCGGGTCATGGTGAGGGAGGAGTCGAGCATGATGCAGAGATTGCGGGCGTGGTCCATGGGGGTGGGTGGGGGTTGCCGAGGGTGGAGTCCAGAGCCAATGTAATCAGACAATTCAAAAGGAAATAAGTAAAAAAGAAGCTTACCTTTGATTCTGCCGGCGATGGGGTTGATTTGCTTCCAGGTCAAGTAGCAGCAGCAAAGGAAGGACTTGGACGATCAGGTTCATGTCAGAAATGGAATTGGAAACAGAAAAAAGGTATGCTTCTATCTTATATACCTTTGACACCGCCAACTCAAGTGTGGAGGTTTGCCAGCCACAGTTATGTCGGCAGGAAGGCATTTTGTGATTGGCCCAGCCCAAATATAGGCTGGACTCCCTACGACAGCTGCTTTTGCCTATGGTGCCGTCGACACAGGAGGAAGATTGTGATGGAGACGGCACACTCCGACAGGCTATCACCCATGGACCAGACAGCATCTAAATAGAGTGGGCAAACTGCCTAGTACGTGGGTGGGGAAACCGACGGAAAAGCAACGGTGGAACCAGATCAGCCAGACCTGAATCAGGCCCTTAGTATATTAGAGCCAGTTTCAAACTTACTTTATCTGGAGGAAACAGACACTCTAGGAGCTCTGACAATCTACTCCTGAAACCCTCACGCTTCAGCAAGTAAAAAACGTCTGACAGAGCATTCTCCGGAGCTGCACCAAGAAAATGGAACTCGCTACCTCCGTGCATCAGAAAAATCTCTTCAACACCACTATTCAAAAGGGAAGCCAAATCATTCCTGATGAGCAAATTCTTCCCTTAATTCCTCACATTCCTCACCGTCTGGGCCCTATTAATCACACCAGCTATCTCACTGACTTGCAATGAACCATTCTACTACTTCAAACTTGTTTCTACACTTCCCTTGATGACACCCTTGCCTCTATGACTTACTCGTACTCAAACTCGTTCCTACTGCACCGAACAATTCATCTCCATTATCGTTTCTGCTATCTGCCGAACCGTGCTAAAATGTTTTATACTATCTCTGCTCTGTTCTGCAAATTGTTTTTATACTTGCTCTGCTTTGTATTGTAAAGCACTCTGATACCCTATTCAGGGTCTTGTTCGCGCTATAGAAAACTCTAAACATAAATAAATAAATAAGAGATGTATGATTTGTTTTAGCTACTGAATATTTGTTGTCATTTGATGACTAGTATAAACTTTCATATTTCTTTACATAGATGTACTAGAGTATTGTAAGAAAGTAGATTATTAGTTGCAACTTTACTGGGAAACAAGTACTTGACTTTCTCAGGGTAGCAAAGCAGAGCAGTCCAAGTCCTACTCACTGGAAGTGGTGTAGGTAGTACCTTCCCCGTCCCCCCCTGCTCGCGAGTACGCAAACACACTCAATAAATCATTGTCTAGTCAGTGCCATAAAAATTAGAAGTACTTTGTTACACACTATGCATTAATTTACAAATATGTATGATTAGGTGGATTGAAATACCTGTGCGGACACTGTCAGATTTATTCACACCATCACATGCACTGAAGCCTATAACCACAATACCCCCACACAATGTGAAAGGATATTATCGAAAAGGCAGGCCTACTGGCACAATAAGAAGAGCAAAAACCGACCATATAACATTACTGCAACCCCATTAAAGTCATATGAGTGGGAGCATCTTTCATACAAACATGCATCATGTGTTGTCAAGATCATCATTATTATTAAAGTATTATTAATTTAATTCAATGGTTCCATTTTGAACATGCTGCTGCTGCAGCTTTAGTGTGCCCAGCTCAGGTACCTGCACGTCAGAGCGGGTGTGTGCACTTTACATGTGGAATAGCATGCAAACATCACGGACATGGAACAACACTTGGATGACATCAGCCACGACACATGTCGCACTCTATATCTAAAATTCCACCTCGGCATTTTGCCCATTAAAATATATATTGCCAAATTCTCTGACAGTTGTGACATGGATGGTCAGGAGACAATAATGCACTTTGTGTTATTTTGCACTAAAACCAAACATTTACGGACCGAACTGCTCATCTCTTTGTTCAAACAGTCTTTGATCGCATCCTGCACAGAAGTATTAGCCCTGTGCCAGATCAGAGTGCAAACTATTCACAAGCCCGTGGCAAGTTACGTCATGGGAGCCTGGCTCGAGACAAGATGACGGAGAGCTCCCGCCACGGTCTTTGATTAAAGATAGTGATTCCAAATCGGGGACTGTGTTTATCATCGCTATAATTTAATTTTTTATATTTTGAGCAATTGAAAAGTTTATTTTTAATATGTTATTTTCGCATGATTCGGCATAAATGTGCAAATAAACATTTTGATGTTGCTGATGCCTGAGAGCGCGAGGCTGTTAGAGGCGTTGTGTCAACTCAAGATGCAGAGAGGAGAGCCCCGCACACACATCCCACGTGAAGCCACAGGCGGCCGATGTCTTACCTGTATTTACTGTGGCCAGTTTCATTTTGAAATGATGTGAAGGCTGAGTGGGCGCCCATAGAACTGTTTTCATTCAGAGGAATCCCAGGCCATGGTGTCCTTTGAGCCCGGACACTACACACACTGCCCTGTGGGAGAAGGCCGCCTCTTTATAGCTTCAGGGATGGCGAATAGTACCCCGGGTGGGCCCTGTTTCTTGGGCTATGGGAGAGGCTTGAGGGGCTCCAGGAAGTTGTTGCACTTGTCATAGGCTTCTGAAGGAGTCTACATTGAGTCATTCTGCTCACAGAGAATTTCCTGCCATTGGCGCAGACCAACAACCACTAGCACAGTGGCCCAGAGAAATGTTTCCACAGCCAGGGGCAGATTTATTAAGGTATTGCGTCGCCCTTGCACCATGGAAGGGGGGGGCCAAGGGTGGCACAACACTAAAGTAGGATTTATTCAGCCAGGCAAGGCCACCTTGCAAGGCTTGATAAATCTAGAGTAACGCAACACAGCATAAATCGCTGCGTTGCGTTACTCTGCCCCAGGGAGGCAGTCCAAGGGTGGAGCGTGGGTGTTCCATGGGTGGAGCGTGGGTGTTCCATGGGTGGAGCGTGGGTGTTCCATGGGTGCAGCGTGGGTGTCCCATGGGTGGAGCGTGGGTGTCCCATGGGTGCAGCGTGGGCGTTCCAATGGTGGAGTGTGGGCGTTCCATGAGTGCAGCATGTGCGTTCCATGGGTGCAGCGTGGGCGTTCCATGGGTGCAGCGTGGGTGTCCCATGGGTGGAGCATGGGCGTTCCATGGGTGGAGCGTGGGCGTTCCATGGGTGGGGCGTGGGCGTTCCATGGGTGGAGCGTGGGTGTCCCATGGGTGGAGCGTGGCGTCCCATGGGTGGAGCGTGGGTGTTCCATGGGTGGAGCGTGGGCGTCCCATGGGTGGATGCGTGGGTGTTCCATGGGTGGAGCGTGGGTGTTCCATGGGTGGAGCGTGGGCGTCCCATGGGTGGATGCGTGGGCGTTCCATGGGTGGAGCATGGGCGTTCCATGGGTGGAGCGTGGGTGTTCCATGGGTGGAGCGTGGGTGTCCCATGGGTGGAGCGTGGGTGTCCCATGGGTGGAGAGTGGGCGTTCCATGGGTGGAGCGTGGGCGTTCCATGGGTGGAGCGTGGGTGTCCCATGGGTGGAGCGTGGGTGTCCCATGGGTGGAGCGTGGGCGTTCCATGGGTGGAGCGTGGGTGTCCCGTGGGTGGAGCGTGGGTGTTCTGTGGGTGGAGCGTGGGTGTTCCGTGGGTGGAGCGTGGGTGTTCCGTGGGTGGAGCGTGGGTGTTCCATGGGTGGAGCGTGGGCGTTCCATGGGTGGAGCGTGGGTGGAGCGTGGGTGTCCCATGGGTGGAGCGTGGGTGTTCTGTGGGTGGAGCGTGGGTGTTCCGTGGGTGGAGCGTGGGTGTTCCGTGGGTGGAGCGTGGGTGTTCCATGGGTGGAGCGTGGGCGTTCCATGGGTGGAGCGTGGGTGGAGCGTGGGTGTCCCATGGGTGCAGCGTGGGTGTTCCATGGGTGGAGCGTGGGTGTTCCATGGGTGGAGCGTGGGTGTTCCATGGGTGGAGCGTGGGCGTTCCATGGGTGGAGCGTGGGAGTCCCATGGGTGGATGCGTGGGCGTCCCATGGGTGGAGCGTGGGTGTTCCATGGGTGGAGCGTGGGTGTTCCATGGGTGGAGCGTGGGCGTTCCATGGGTGGAGCGTGGGCGTCCCATGGATGGAGCGTGGGCGTCCCATGGGTGGAGCGTGGGCATTCCATGGGTGGAGCGTGGGTGTTCCATGGGTGGAGCGTGGGTGTTCCATGGGTGGAGCGTGGGTGTTCCATGGGTGGAGCGTGGGTGTCCCATGGGTGGAGCGTGGGCGTTCCATGGGTGGAGCGTGGGCGTCCCATGGGTGGAGCGTGGGTGTTCCATGGGTGGAGCGTGGGTGTTCCATGGGTGGAGCGTGGGTGTTCCATGGGTGGAGCGTGGGTGTCCCATGGGTGGATGCGTGGGCGTTCCATGGGTGGAGCGTGGGTGTTCCATGGGTGGAGCGTGGGTGTTCCATGGGTGCAGCGTGGGTGACCGCATCCACAAACAGCACCAGAGACTGGACTCTGAGAGCTGCAGAGGGGCCCTGCTCAGGCAGAGGCACCCCCTCACATAGAAGCCAAGCACCCTGCCCTCAGGATTGATAGGGCCTGCCTTAGGGGTGACTGATAGGTTTAAATGTGTGTGCAGGAGAGATATAGGGAACCTATATCTCAGTGAGGAGTGCTAGCACCACCTCACCCAGGCTGCAGTAGCAGGCCTGTGGTGTCAGATTTAGTCTGCTTCCCAGGGGTGGCATAATACATGCTGCAGCCCCTGGTAGGCCTGTGGAGTACCTATGCCCTTGGCACCTAAGGTACCATATACTAGGGACTCAGAAGGTACCACAGTATCCAATTACTAGTGCACCTAGAGTGCACTCCAAGTCGTTTAGAGAGAACAGAGAGGCTGGGGCCCTGATTGGCAGGGACCCAGCCTGACTATAGCCAGAAACCAGTGTAAACATCAGAAAAAAGTGGGGGCAACATAAGAGGCAGATCCTACTCTCCTACACAACCCCCCCCCAAACGCAGGGACACTAAACTAACCTTGACCAGTTGAGTCTTCGTGAACTAAGTGGAAATACCTTGAGAGTCCATCTGCATTGGCATGTTGGGTCCCAGGTCTATGTTCCACTGTATAGTCCATCCCCTGTAGGGAAATGGACCACCTCAAAAGTTTTGGGTTTTCACCTTTCATCTGTTTAAGCCATAGGAGGGGCTTGTGGTCAGTCTGAACTATGAAGTGAGTGCCAAACAAGTATGGCCTCAGCTTCTTCAGGGCCCACACCACAGCAAAGGCCTCCCTCTCTATTGCTGACCAACGTTTCTCTCTAGGGGTCAGCCTTCTGCTAATGAAAGCTACTGGCTGGTCTTGACCTTCATCATTCAGTTGAGACAGTACAGCTCCCACACCCAGCTAGTTTACAGAAACGTGGGGGTTTGGAAGGTTTCCCTAGATGGCCACCGAGCCCAGGGCCAAAAACCCAGGTGTCCCCCCCTTGCAAAACCAGGACATTTTGTGATAAGTAATTTTGAAGTCTCGACAGTACGTTTTGGGCCATTTCCTGTCACGGGCTCTAGGCCCGCCCACACAAGTCAGGTACCATTTTTATTGGGAGACCTGGGGGAACGCTGGGTGGTAGGAAATTTGTGTCAGCCCAGTGATCCCACATCTTTCTCTCACAGAAATGTGTGGAAAATGTGATTTTTTTCAGCTAACTTTGAGGTTTGCAGGGATTCTGGGTAGGAAAACATTTGAGGATCCATGCAAGCCATACCTCCCTGGACTCCCCCGGTGTCTAGTTTTCAGAAATGTGTGGGTTTGGTGGGTTTCCCTAGATGGCTGCCGAGCCCGGAGCCAAAAACCCAGGTGATCCCCCCTTGCAAAACCAGCACATTACAACACTTACATCAACAGACAATGCACACCCTGGCAGAGAAAGACAGAAAAGACAAATATTACTTCAAAACGAACTATTCCTTAAGTATAAACACATACTGGCTGGATTTGGCACGAGGGTGAGTGAAGGTTCAGAGCGTAAAATTTTATTAACAAGAGATATCAGACTGTATAATCTTTATTGCTTGATTAATTAAAATCATTGCAATCACAACATCTTACAACTCCAAGAAAAACACATTTACATTACAAGCAAAACATCTTCTCATCACGTAATAATAAAAAAAACTGTCCCGAAAATACAATTTAAAAACGTATCAATAAACCCAAATCTAACCACCTTACATCCTTAATTACAGGATATTATTGCACATTTTACATTTTAAAGTGTCAGCGTGCATTGCATACTATTTCCATGTACATGACGGAAAAATATTCTAACAAATAACCATTCATTTCCACTATGAAACACTACACATGTAATGGTAAAGTGCAGAAGTGACTAAAGCGGAGAAGTTTCTATTATACATTTCTTGCACAAATTACCCTTCAAAGTGCTAATGTGCAATAATTGCAACGACCATCATATCAAAACAATAAAAGTGTTGGTAACCCAGCTATTGTTACATTTCAAATTAACACCCTCGCAACAAAAGTTATTAGGTGATAAAATTTATGAGCCGATTAAAACTGTTAGTCATCAAAGCCATAAAAATAGTGGAGATCTGCCTTATTGTATTAGACATTTTTCAACTGCCATTAAAAATTTTACCAGTTGACATAATAATGGAACCGATTCACCAGACAATGACATGATTAAGGCTTGTCGAGCAGATCTCACGCCACTCATCAAAAAGTAAGGTCTCAAAACTAAACGTCTAAGATTAATCAGCTCGGGGCATACACATACTATATGTACTAGAGTTTCCTGTGATCCACAAAATCTACAGTTAGAATCCGGCCACTGCTTGATCCAAGATTGCGTGCCCTCCTTTCTTGGGTTTATTCATATACGTAGCCTTAAAAACTTTTTTTTAAACTTCGCAGAAAAGAAAACATTCAGATACGGCTGAACACGCAGGGATTGGTATGAATTGATCACATACCATGCATAATTTTTCTCAGCTAATGCATTTTTATCCAATTTAAACGATTCAGCTTTGATATGCTTTTTTAAAATTAACTTATAATTGGGCATTTTCAGATCTTGCAGTGCACTTTGCAGGCCGATATCTCGTAGGGAGGTTAAAATATAAGATCTCCATTTAGCCGCATAGACGAACTTGTCTATTTCTTGCCAACAAATATTCCCTAAAGATGCAGGGGCTGACATTGACAATGCGACCATACATTTTAAAAAAGCTCCCTTTGATACCAGGCTCTGTCTCTGGAGACCGAATTCCAATCTTATTGCTGCTTGATACACTGACCTGGCAATCCCAAAAGTTGCTTTGAAGACCTTGACAATCAATAGGTCAAGCACCTTCACATCTTTCCCTCTAGTAATGGGGGAACCATAAATGAGGGTTGGTTGTAACTTGGCTTTAATTACTTTAAGAATAAACTCATATGATTGATAGTTCAGTGATTTTTTAAACATTTAAAAGCATGGATCAAGGTCACAGCCTTGGCCCTTAAATCCTTAAAATGAAATTTAAAAGACACGCGATTGTCAAACATCACCCCTAAGTATCTATACGTTTTAACAATATCAATTGTATCTGCTCTGGCCTTCCAGGGATTAAACTTCTGTTTAACTACACCAATTTTCATCACTTTGGTTTTTTTAACATTCAGTTTAAGGCCATTCTGTTGTGTATAGTCATCAAAGGCAGTAATAAGTCTTTGTAGGCCGATAGGAGTATGACTCACAAGAATTGTGTCATCGGCATACTGGAGGTAACTAATTTGCACCCCCATCCTAGGAACATGCCCATTAACAACATCCAAATGCTGAGAAAGATCTGATAAGAATAAATTAAATAAGCAGGGGCAAGGACACAACCCTGCTTTAGGCCATTATATGTTCTAATCTTCCTTGATAAGGAATTGCCTTCCCCAGCTTAACTTGAACCCAAGTGTCGGTATACAGAAGAATAATAGCTTTTAACAATTTCTTTGATATGGCCCGATCTGACAGTTTTTTCCATAACAGGTTTCGTGGCACAGAGTCGAAGGCTGCCTTAAGATCAATAAAAGCAACATATAAATTTTGTTTATTCAAGACAGCCCTCTCCGCAAGTAAGGTTAGAGCCAACAAGTTTGTAGTAGTGGATTGTCCTTGCCGGAAACCAGTCTGATTAAATGGAATAATGCCCTCCTGCGTTGCCCAATCTTCCAATTCTATCAGAAGAGTAGAAGCGAACACCTTTGCATCAACATCAGTCAACGAGATTAGTCGATAATTAGCCACCGGGCCGCTTTTATAAATAGGTTGCACTGTGCTGCCTTGCCACGATTCTGGGACAACCCCCAGTGTCAAAACTTCCCTAAATAAATTATGCAGAATGCCGGCCCACATGTCACTATTAGCACGAAACAGGGTATTAGGTAGCCCATTAGGTCCAGGGGCTCCATGTGCTCGAAGCCCACGTAACAGGGTTAATACTTGCTTACAACTTGGAATTTCTAAGTCAAAATTTGGATCTAGACTAGAGTCAATAACATGATCTATGGAATTCAAATCCAGACACTCACCATTCCCCACATTGGTTGTTGATATATTATTTACCTCACATACAACCAACATGTCTGGTTGATTTCCCATCTGAACTGGTAAACCATACAAATTGGCTATAAACGTTACCCAACTGGATTCTGATATATTGACAGAAAAAGCCCTACAGCCTCCCCTTTCGAGCTTATTAACAACTGCCCAAAATTGTTTTGCATTATTTTGCTTAGAGGCGGATAATAAACTATTCCATAACCCAGTTTGATGTTTAAGTTTGGCTTTCCATACTTCTTGTTTGTAGGTCTTCTTAAGTTCCTTCAGATTTTCTTTATACACTAAATAGGTCCGACAAAATCTACGGGCGTATGCCTCACGGACAGCTCTGTGAAGTGATTTCTTTAACTTTAATAGTTTAGGGGGGAACCATATTTTTTCAATATTCAGATTGGTATTAATTTTCCTAGTCTTTCCAGTTGCAAATTTCCCCACAAGGGACGTTGTAACAAAATTCCATTTATTAATCATATTCGTATCGCCCTGAACACCCTGATCACATTCCTTAATCAATACCTCAGCTGTTTGCATAATTTCCTCCTTTTTGGCTAAATGCCATACCAGCCCCTTCAGGTTATATGCAGAATATGCCATGTAGGGAAGATCATTGGATTTAGAATGACATTCCACAGAAAAATTAAATTTTACAACCTGGGGATTGTGATCACTTTCTGGCCGGCCGATTACCTTATATTCAGACATACTTGATCTCAAATTGTCTGAAATAAATGTATAATCAATGATTGAACCTTGCTTAGAATTTTTAAACGTGTGAGTAAATCTAGATTTTTCTTTTAACTGGCTGGCTCCAGCCTCAGAAATAATGTCACAGCAGTCCTTTGCCAGACCTCCCGACTTACAATTAAATTCTGAAAACCGAATTAGTTGCAAATTAAAATCACCTGATACTATTAAGCCAGCATCTGGATATTGAATTATTAATGCACTCAGTACATCCCGCAGGATATACAACTGTGCAGACTTGTTTTTATTGGCACTCAGGTACACATTAAGAATAACTAAACTTAAATCAGTGGTATTTACCACAAGGCATTGTAGCCAACCCAGATTAAAGTCTACCACTTCCACAACTAGGTTTAAGTTGGCCGCAGTGTAACACGCCAATCCACATTTTGCATTTATTGGATTTTACTATATTCATTAAATCCAGACAAAGGAGTCATTTGTTCGCACCACGTTTCTTGGAATAATAAAAATGCAAAGGAATTTAAAAATAATATTGTATCTGGGTCAGACAATAAATGATTCAATCCGTGGACATTCCAGGAGCATAGACTTATTTCATTTACGTTAACATCCATAGCTCCAGTTATTCAATTACTATCTCCACGGGGCACCTTTGCCAATGATGCTGGCAGCCAAGACCAGTCCTCCATTCGCACATTATTTTTGGGCAGCCACTCGCAAAACCGACCCCCTGACTGGGGATTGGTAATCAGCAGACCAGAGCTGCAAGATTGGTTATTCGATGGACCCGCTGCTCCTCTAAGTACTGGATTTGGCTTGTTACTTTCAACTATTTTGCAACCTTTATCCACCTTAAGGGCCAATACCTTCAAGATCGGGGGATATTGTTCACTGGCCTAGATCTCGACCTTAATTCCACATTCCATAAAGTGCAAACTTGATCCTAAAATCTTAGTAACAATATCACTCGAGGACCAAGTTGTAATAGTGGACTCTCGAGGAGTGTTGGCCTGTACCTGTTTAAATTGTACTGACACCAAATCAGTGGATTTAATAAACGCTAAGTCAGGGATGGTTGAAATGATTTTTAATATTAAACCCCGGTTGAGGCTATCACAGGATCCCTTGGATTCATACAAGGGGTGCATTACTAGTTTGGTGTCCCCATTTCTACAACTATAATCCTGTCTGCCACACATGGGGCTTAATATACCTGAATTACTTTCTTTAGGTAAAGCAGATTTAGAAAATATTTTTAATGGTGATAGACTCTGGGCATTAGTAGATTCTAGCATTTCTACGGTACTTAACCGTTTCCGTGTATCAACAACTTGTTCATTGGGCAAAAATCCTGGCCCCTGGGGTTTATTATCCAACCTAATCACACATTCCTTACGGATATCTACCAAATCTGATTTTATTATGCAATTGGGTTTAAGAGCATCAATATTACTACCATTTGCAGATCCCTGATCATTATCCCTCATTGGTAACAGTAATACTATAGAGGAGTCCCCGCCTGCTACAACATCGACCTGAGGTAAGCATTTCTTAACAGCTGGTTTAAATATAGGATAATAATCCTTAGGCTTTGCTGCTGTAGCTGCTAAGGCAACTGTCCTTCTGGCCTTATTCCGCTCTTTCCGCAGCCTTTTCCTTGAACGTTTGGATAACGGGGGACAATCACTTAAACTTTCCCCTGAGCTTATGCACAGGGGTTTGGCAATAGTTAGTGACTTGCCTTTCTTGATTCCATTGGAGACATGACCATCCTCTACATGTACATCTAGACACAGACTGACCCCGGCCTCCCCATCTCCCTCCTTTAACAAACCAGAGTTATCACAACCCACTTTCGCCGCAACTTCTTGCAGCTTCTTGTTTTCACAATATACACTATCACCCCCTTCCTTTGTACAAACCAAGGTTCTATCCAAAACAGGTTTCCCTGCTGTTTTTTTAACTTCTTTCACAAGGGAACCTACAATTTCTGGGAGCTCAGACATTTTATCCAACTTGTGCATCTTATCAATTGGTCATTAACCTCGGCCTGGGCCTTGACCACCAATCCTGTCAGGTTTTGTAGTTTTGAGTCAATACCGGCCACATAGACTGCTAAAGTATTTAACAGATCCACCTGAATTTCAAGTTTATTTGAGTGGAAGTCAAGTGTACTTGTTATAACGTTCATTGTATTTAACAAACTTTTCCATACACCAATATCATCTGTATTTTATTTTTTGTAATGTGACCATCAACATTGGGTAAAACGTCATATTTGTCCAAGAATGAAAGATCTGCAGGGCTCAATGAGTTATCAGGCTGACCTAAAACAGGATCAGCAGCATTCGATGATATATCAACTCGACCTAAGATCTGAGCACCCTGAAGATTATTTATATTATCCATTTTTACCGGAATTAAGATTGCCCGATCATCCAGTACCTGATCATCACCACATATCCCTGGACCACATATACTTAACATATTCTTATCATTTGTTATCTCTAAAATAGGCATTCCTAGGCTCCCACTTTTCTTGTCAGCCCCAAACACGGGCATCCCAGGTATCGAAAGGCCTTGGGACACTTTGTTAACCTGCACATCCCCCATACAGATAACAGATGCATCACTGACATTCGAAAGCATAGTGCAGCTTGATAAGTCCAAAGAGGTAACCGCTGACTGATGTTCAACCTTTGCACCCAGCTGCGTCTTCATTTGGGACCCCACCTTTATGTGCTCTTTAGTTGGAGCAACATGAACTTGGGCATTGACTCCCATTTTATACGGTGATTTTTTCGTAACAGATACATCTTGGTTCGATTGAACTAGTTGTGTTGATTGTACAGGGTCGAGTACTTGATTTCCACTATCTCTCAACTCCTCAGGAAGAGTAGGGTTCTCAAATACAGCTAGGTCTTTATTCACAATTTCCGATACGAGGGGTGTATTGACATCACCGTTGCACTCATTTTGGACGACACCCTTCTGTATAAAGAAATCCTTAATACTTGGTTGGGAAGAGTTGGTCCCCCCTCCTCCTCCAACAGAGAATGGGATGCTAATTTGCCCCATACCCTTCAAAGCAACCCTCGGGCTTGAGCTTGACCCAGTTCTTTCCGGTACACTCTCGTCGCCTATCTCATTCACCTCCTGGGCATTCTTTTTGGAGTGAGTTAACTTTTTCCTAGCAACTCTTCGCCTTTTTTGTAACTGTTCTTGAAAGGACAGTTGCGCTTGGCCCCTTACATGCCCAGATCTGATAGTGCAACCTCCAGACGTCAATAAAACACACAACAGTACCTGTTAGGGACCTTAGAAGGATTCCTGATTTCCGGCGAGCTCCCTGTCTGCAGTTACACCACTTGGACTGCCAAAGCTGACCGTGGCCCCACTAACCGCACCCGCAAGCCGCACCCGGTCCACCGAGCCGCTTCGGCAGGGGAGAGGGAGTGGCAGTAGCTGTTTCTGCCCACTGCTCTCTGTTCACCGTTCTCCTGCTTCCCGCTTCACTCTCCCTGCTCACACCTACCAACGGTGAGAAGAGCACAGGGGCGCAGCGGGGGCCCAAACTCGGCAAAACACGGTCGGGCTCAACCACTCACCCGCACCTGGGGCTCAATAATGATGGATTCTGAAGAGCAGCACGGGCGCCACAAGCTGGGACTGGGAGCCTGGAGCTGGAAACCACGGGGGTGCGAGGCAGCAATTTTGGCATCCTTCCTCTCTCCCTGCTCACACCTACCAACGGTGACAAGAGCACAGGGACACTGCGGGGGGGCTCGACCACTCACCCGCACCTGGGGGTCAATAGTGATGGATTTCTAAAGAGCAGCACGGGCGCCTCAAGCTGGGACTGGGAGCCGGGAGCTGGAAACCACGGGGGCGCGAGGCAGCAATTTCGGCATCCTTCCTCGCGTCTTCCTTGAAGCACACCGCAATCGGCAGTCAGCGGTCAGCACGAAAACCCGGCACAGGATCCAGTGTATCCAAGGCAAGCAACAAGGTCTGACTTCCGAGATATCACAAAAAAGAACTGCACAGTTAATAATTAAAAGGTTAAAAACCTGAACCAGTGACTCACAGCTTGTGAGCTGTAAAGCCACGGCAAGGCACTAACCTCTTTACAGGCCATTCACACACCTTTCATACGTGACACACAGAAGACCATTCACACTGCCAGCCGCGGGCCCAGCACATTACAACAATCACATCAACAGACAGCGCTATTCAAGGGCACATCACTTTCATACGCCCACATGACTGACACAACAATCACACCGGCTGGCGGTTGACATAGTGTGTGCAGTGGCACTTGTCTAGCAGTGTGTGTAATGACCAGCAGCAAGTCACTACTCACACACTGCCAGCCAAATGCCAGCCCATGCACACCACCAGCCAAGCGCCAGTCCACGCACACTGTCAAATTTCTTTTAAACAAGAAAGAAAAGACAAACCAATTGGAACTAGATACAAAACTATAAATACAAACACAACAGCGGTAACTAAAGACATCATTCTAATACCAGCTGTGAAACTGAACAACAAATATAAAACCATACAGACCAGGCAATACACTATTAGACTCACCGTTGCTCCCAAAAACTATTTTGAGTGTGATACAATCTGAAACATGTGGGCACACACAGCCCAGGATTAGAAGGACAATCAGCACAGTGCGTACGACTCTCCTTCCTCATACCTCTTCGCAAACAGGCTCTACATTTCTTACAGGGATTGCTTTGTTTGGGCGTGTGAGGAATTAAATTGGAAAAGTGGTGATCACAGACTCCTGAAACTGAACAAAAGGCATTCTTGACGCTGGAGAACACTCCTTGAACACAACAAAAGCATTAAAAGTTGCTAAATTGAAGAGATGGATGGCCAACTTCTTTTACCAAATGTAAGCCTTGCAAACAGCAGTGTAATGTTCCAACCTCTGATCTACTCTATCAACACCACCCATGTGCTTATTGTACTCTACAATGCACATAGGTTTGCGCACTTCAGCAACCTGACCCCAAACAGCCACAGGTGAAGTACTTTCATCATGGATGGTAGTCAGCATGTACACATCCCTCCTGTCCACAAATTTCACAGCTAGCGGTTCATCACTATGTAAGGCACTGGACTGTCCCCTCTGAAGTTTTTGTCAAACAAGCTCTTTTGGGTAACCTTTATGGTTAGAGAGGATTGTGCCAAAAGCAAAAGTGTCCAATGTGAAAAATTGCACAGCAGTGTAGAAGTTATCTAGGTACAAATGGTGACCTTTGTTAAAAACTCCTCTATCAAGTTCCCACACAAATTTCTCTGAAACTCCTAAAGTGGACGGACAACCAGGGGGTGAATAGTGGAATCCCTACCAGTGTACACTCAAAAACAATAGACACATCCTGTCCTACTCTCAGACAACATATACATCTTAATCCCATAATGTGCCCTCTTGCTAGGAATGTACTGCCTAAAAACCAAACGACCCTTGAACAGGACTAAAGACTCATCAACAGCTATTTCTTTCCCGGGATTATAGATCTCTGAAAATCGATCTACAAGGTTATCAAGAACAAGCCGAATCTTAAAAAGACGGTCACAGTCAGGGTGATCTTGTGGCAACGCCGAAGCATTATCAACAAAATGCAGCATCCGAAGCAAAAGTAAATACCAATCACGACTCATAATTGCAGGAAATATGGCCGTTGCCATCAAGGGACTGGTAGACCAATATGAACCCATGGACGGCTTCCTTATCAAGCCCATCAAAAAAGTTAAACCTAAAACTTCTTCATCTCATCCAGATTTGTGGGAGTCCACCGGGTAGCTCTAGAGCGGGGCCTAAGTCTGGCACTGTTGTCCCTCAAATACTGTTGAGCATACAAATTAGTCTGCTCAACAATCTCAGCCAAAAATACATCATCCATAAATAGGCTGTCTGGTTTTAGGTTTAAACCTATAATAACTGATAAAACCTCACCGAGATGGAAATAGACCTCACCAGTGTAAATATATATAAACACTGAAAAAACACATGCACAACCACAAACTAAATGTCATTCAAAGAAAGGAAAAGGAGAGTGAAAGAATAATTTTTTTTCTTCCTGAAGGGCCCAACACAATGCAACTTTGTTATACAAGGCAGCAGCAAGAAAGACTGGGCTAACATTATTCTGCTTGAGTTTCATTGTTTAGGGATGTCACTAAAATATTGTTTCTTCTTCCTTTTGTTTTTTCAGACTTGTGGTGTTATGTTTCATATAGGTACCCTAATATAGGCCTGGGTAATATCATACACCGTCACCTACATTATCTCCCTTATATTACACAGTAACAAGCCTTTAGGATTGAACCTTTACCTAGTTCTAGTCCTGGGTGCAGAAGGAGGGTTTCTCCTAAACAATAGAGTCCTATAACTTCATCAATAGACTCACACAGTATGAATGAATATTCATAAGGGTTCTTGGAAACCAGGCAGGGGCTACACCACCTACCCCACCATATCTACGTACAAGGTTCATCCCATACGTCATCCTCAAATCCAACGATGGCTAATACATGAGACAAGGGACAAAGAAACCCTAGATACTTTTTGTATAAATACAGCACGTCTTGCTAGGGTTGGTAGAGGGAACCAAGACTTCCATGCCGACACACTTACCAGAGACGCTGAGGCTCCTGCATGCAGATGCTCCAGCTGACAGTGGTCTAACACATCCCTCGCGGGGTGTCCAACTCGAGACCAGGACGGGCTCCTACATTCTCACCCTTCAGGTAATGGGGTTCGACTAAATCCTAGAGGGATTCTTGGCTTCACACCTACTCACATGCTAGGTACATTTAGGTACATCTAGATAGGCATCGCAGGAGTACACGCTTTCTTTTATCATGCATTTTATATCCATGTATGCATTTATGATTATTGCAAAATGGTAGAACTGTACTATCCATTTATATTCACTGTACTGCTGATTATATATATCTGCTACTGTCTAACGGTTGTTGCAGAACATCTATTTTACACTAGAAGAACAACTGTGCAATAAATACTTATTGTAACACGCCCAACTGTTTCTTCTGTGTAACTCTCTGAGACCGAATAAGTGAGCACGAGTGACTGAGCGAAAAGTAGTATATTGTTTCCACGATCCTGGGGGATCAGGGTTGTCATGTTCTAAGGTTGCCAGAAACTATTCTCTCCCCGATAAGAGGAGATACTAGTGGCACTGTGAGCTAGCTAATGCAAACAGCCTAACATTCTCAGTGGGGGTGCTCAGAGTCAGTCTGCCACCAATCCTACAGTTTATGTTATCCAAACGCGCAGGTCCTGTATGGGTAATATAGGAACTACACAACAGTGGTCTTTGCTCTAAAGTTGCAGGGTTTAGAAGCATGTTTTAGGTATAGTTTAATTATTTTATAAACTGTATAGAATCAGGAAATATTAAAATCATATTTGATATTTTGGCTGCGTTTGATTCTTTCACTGATAGGTAAAACGGCTGGTTTCATAAGAATCTTTGCCAATATGTGCCATCACATTTACCCACAGGGAATGGGTAAAATCCTTGATACATCAACCCCAGTTTCTAGTGAGTCAGTATTGATAGTAGGTGAATTGCCAACACCTCAGGCTTTAAACATTCAATGCAAGGTATAGTGACAGGTATATGTGAAAAGAGTGCTGTCACCAAGCATCTGGGATAGTGGTGAAAACATGACACCAGACTTTTGGAAAACATGGAACGCAGTGTCACTTGGAATGCTGCTGCAAAAAGGCTCTTTCCAAGTTCAACAAAGATTGGAGTGATATTGTTTGTATTTGCAGTGATTTAGCTACATATATGAAAAAGTTGTTTGATGACCTGTCAAAACCACACATGGCCTAGGCAAGCCCACGGGAGCAAAGGTTGAAGGCTAGACATCTGGAGCCAAACACAGGAGGAGCTCCCCTTTCAAGATTTGCTGGGAAGGGATCAGGCAGCTAAGTCAGTTGTGGGCAGGACTGAAGCTGTCAGGTAAAGGTCTTTTCATAGACCACTTCAAGCCACCATGTTTAAATGTCCCAGAGTGCTGGGCAGGAGGGGTGTGTCTGGGTTGGAGTGACCCCTGTGATTGGGCACAGTTACCTACCTTCCGGACCTTTCCACCCCCACTGAAAGACCCCCACACGAGGGTAAGATTGTTGAGAACCCACTGGATTTGGGAACAGCAATGGTGAAAAAATGTCCAGCTAGAAGGAGAAGCCACCTGACCCCACTGAGAAGATGTACTGAATGACATTGACTCCCACAGGCAATAAGGGACAGTGAATGTTTCTCTGTGGCCAGTGGTGCTGCCCCCCTTATATCATCTGAGGGATGGACCTGAATGGAGGGCCCTAAAGGGTTCTCTGTATCTTTTGGGTGTGAGCTGGTTCTGCATGCAAGCTCAAGAAATCCATCTCCAGGAACAAAAGCAAAGTTTGGAGACCAGGAGGCTGGAAGGAAATGCTCCTGGTGACCAGAGGTTGTCAACAGGAAGACAAAAAAAAACATGCTCCATTCACATCATCCCAACAGGGCTGGAAAATGAGGAAGAAAGCCTGGCTACCCCAGGGGCCAGGCAGGAAACCTAGCACATAGCACACTGCAGAATTTTCTACAGAGTCCCCCAGGGAAAGCCAAAGCCCCAGGAGTCAACACATGCTCACTTTTTTCAACGAGAAGGGGACATGTATGGAATTTACCACCCCGAGATCACCTGAGGCCTCCGTCCCCCAAGGCCCAAGGCATTGGACAGCTATCCCGAGTGACCCCATGTCTCCGGGACATTAACAATGGGTGAGTGCCACTGCACTCCTCTTCCTGTGATGTGCGATCCCCCACTCCTGTGTCTGGGAGAGCAGAGTACACACCACCCTAACTGGTTCCTGTCTATGAGGGTGATGGTGGGAAGAATGATATGCCGGCACACATGCTGGCCCAGGTGCAGTGTCAGCTAGATGGGAAGCTAGCCGAGCAGCTCAGTAGTGGGCTACTCGCGCTGCCCCATCAATGTTGGCAGGGGCACCCAGACTCTAAAAAACTGTAAAGGGCAGCATCGCGTGTGTTTCTAAAACATTGAAAGAAAAATTGCGGAAAGTGGGAAAGTCACTCATAGACTTTTCAAGCCACAGGGATATGAGGCACCCCATTTGCCCCTGGGAGGGCTCCAAATATGCATATCTTTTTTCCGTGGTGCTCAGGAAGTGCAGGGGTACCACTAACATTTAGAAAGTGCATTTGGGGATGCAGGAAGTGCAGCAGCCTCCAGAAGATGCCTCATTAAAGTTGCCTTAAGTTTCTTTGGGGTTACATTGATGTCCCTGAGAAGTTTCTCATTTAAAGCACTTCTAGAGCTTTTGATATTGGGCTGGGGAGTGTGGGGACCTCTGTGGGTTGGTCTTAAAGCTGCTGTGCAGTAAGTTAGGAATAGAAAAAGGACTTACATCCACTGCATGAATTTGAAAATGCTTTATTGAGATTAGCAATTTTGACAATACAATGATAAATGGCTCAGTCATGATCATGCAAAGGTTTTATTGATAAGCACAAAGTTAACAGTCAATCATTACATGTTTTAATGAAAGTTGTGACATATTTTGAAATGTTTTATTGACACCCTCAAAGCTAACAATGAATCGTGACAAGTCTTAAAGAATGTGTAAGATGATGTCATCCCTATTGACTTCAGCAGTGCTGTATTGGCTTATTTTCCCATATCTTTGCTTTTATTAATTTGGGTACACCCTGACCAAGCCTGCCTTTTTGGTAATGGCACCCTCCTATATCCTATATCGCATTTAGGTGGTGGTGTTGTCACTATAGGGCTTATGGCTTGTTGGGATGTAATATGTTTTAAGGGTGTCAGCTGCGGTATTTTCATCTACCTAATTGTAGCTATTTGTAAATATATATGTAGTATTTAGTAGTGTGCGCATAATAAAGTACTTTTCCTTGTCATAAGAAAACGTATTGATGCCAGCCCCTGGGGGTACCAGTCTAAACTCCCCCCGTGAGCTTGGACTGCTCTGCTTCACTACCGTGGGAGAGTCAAGGTCTACAATGGGGACTTCACAGACATATTACTTCTGAAGAACTTACAAGCTTTGCATCAAATAACCCACTTTCTTACAAGTAGTATCTACATACCTTTAGAATGAGGTCAGCCACAACGTGAAGTGTAACACCTGCTCTTTACAGGTGACATGTTAATGTGAACAGCTTTCATTTGTTTAGTGTTTGGATGCTAATCACAAGTGGTAATGAAATCACACTCACTAAGAAAAAGACCTTTATAATGCTGCTTTAACTCTAAACATTATACTGATTTACTAATGAGCTAGAAAATATTGTTTTATAAGGGAGTGTTAGTTTCAGGAATTTTGCATTTTAGTTATATTGTTTCCCATTTAACAATAGTGATATATGTTCAAAATGCGTAAAAATAAAGTTTTCTGGGCCACTTTATAACACTTGTTTTTTTTTATAGATTATGCGCTATGAAATTGTAACAACGTTTGCACACTACAAGAAATACAATGCTAAAATCAGTGTTCTAAAAATATAATCAGAATAGTTTATTAGTTGTGAAATGATTCTATGGCAACAAAATAATCACAAGGAACAAGACAATCTATGAGAGGGCTACAGATTTACAACTGATGAATAAGAAAAGAGTCAATGGCCTGTTGTTAAAGAGGGAATTTGTAGTTTGAAAAGGATGTGTTAAATACGATATATCACATACCATTATTATATGGGCACAGATGAGAACAGGAGGAGTTGTTACTACCTTTGAAAGATTATATTGTCAGGGGTTTAACCCCACTCACACTGCCACTATTATGTCATGGTTGCATAGTGCAAGTGACTACTGAGTAAAGAATCCCTTGCCCTTTTCTCAATCTACAATGCGACAAAACTATCTATTAATGCCACATTTTATAGCACATGAGTGTTCCTGAAGTATAACATGTATGCTAAAGATAGACTTGCACTTTATTACAAGATGCTGTGGACCATCATTACATTCCCACACTATAGAACAACCAATCAGCACCGCCCTCACTTGCATCATCAACACTTCCATCGAATCTGCCACATTCCCGGAAGGCTGGAAGCATGCAGCGGTCAACGCCCTCCTCATGAAGACATCAGCTGACCTGAACCAACTAAAAAGGTTCCGACTTATCTTCCTGCTCCCCTACCCAGCCAAAGTGATAGAGAAGGCCATCAACAAGCAACTCACAATCCACCTCAAACTCCACCACTGGCTGATCATCACTCTATCAAGACTCAGAAAGAACCACAGCACCAAAACAGATTCATCGCAGCCACCGAAATCCGGACCACCCCGAACCGAGGTAAACAGCAGCCCTCAGCCTGCTCGAACTCTCCATGGCTTTAAACACAGACTCCCACAACACACTCATCAGAAGACGCCACAAGCTCAGCATCCAAGTACCCGCACTCAAATGGATCTATTCCTTCCTCATGGGAAGAACCCAAAGAGTCAGAATGTCACCCTTCACATCGGAGATCAAGAACCAGCTCTGCGGAGTCCTGCTGGGATCGTCCCCCAACCCCTCCCTGTTCAATGTCTACATGACACCGTTCCCCAATATCATCCAATTCCAGGGCATCAACATCATCTCCTACGCCGACAAGACACAACTCATTTTCTCCCTGATGGACAAGACAACCACCACCAGACCCAACTTCATGACCATGGTAGCAGAATGGATGAGTACTAACTGCTTGAAGCTCAACTCCAACAAGATGGAAGTGCTGGTCTTCGGGAACAAGACCTCTGCATGGGATGCCACCTGGTGGCCGAAAGAGGTAGGACCAACACTAACATGCACCGACCACGACAAGAATCTGGGGATCACCCTGAACGACAAGCTCAACATGACAGCATCAGTCAATAAGCATCACCTGTTTCCAAGCAGCTTCAAGACAGACTCCAGACCATCCAGGATGCCGACATAAGACTCCTACTCAACCTCCCAAGCTGAACCCACATCTCATCCCACCTCAGAGAGCTCATCTTGCTCGCCATTCACAAATGTAGCCAATTCAAACTCCTCACGCACACATGCAAAGCCTTACACAATACTGGCCCAGAATACCTCAAACAACTGCATGAACTTTCACCATCCTAACAGATATCTACGCTCAGCCTCACTCCCACAGATATCTACGCTCAGCCTCACTCCCACTTGCACACATCTCCCACATTCAGAAGAGCATAATAGGAGGTTGTTCATTCTCATACATCACATCTAAAACAAGGAACGCCCCCCCACAAAACATCAGAGCCCCGTCCTTACTTGACTTCCTCAAGAATCTGAAGACCTGGCTCTTCGAATTACTCAGAGGGCACACTCACCTACACGCCTCCTCAAGTGCCCTGATATTTACACAGGTGATTAGTGCACTATACAAATATACAAAACATAACATAATATCTCAGTAGATATGGTGTTTGCTTTCTTTCAGTCTTTGATGGAACACAGTGTACCATGTTTGTATGTTACGTGACACTGTACCAAAGAATATTACATTTCCTCTTCAAAAATAGTAACTTACTTTAACAATTAGAAAAAGACATTCAACCAACATACATTTTCTCCATATTTAAGCAAAAAATATGGTTCTCACAAGAACCTCTTTTTGTATTTAAAACATTTTTGGGTTATTCTTTTGGGTCCAACTAAAAATAAGAACAGATCAGGGCATCAAAATTTCGGTCAAAAATGTTTTTAAAAAAATATGCTTTGAAATAAGTTTGATATGCTGTCACCTGCATATCCCAATCTCCATCTCTCTGCTCCCCTGCAGATATGATCTTTCAGCACTGGTTGTAGTGCTAAGATATGTTAGCCTATAAAGGCTTGAAGTCTTGTTGTTGAGCGGCAAGGACCTCTGGTGTCCCCCTCATCCTGGTCTCGTCTTTCCTTTGCAGCATTCATCTGCCTGCTTTGCCATGCTTTGAGGTATTTCGTCATACCAGAAGTACCACAGAGGTATTTTTCCAGTGCCCCTACTGAATTCTTTCTTGCACAATTTGCTCATCACCAGTGTTGCTGAGACCTTCTATTCTTTGAGATGTATGGAGAAGAATTGCTAAACTATAGATTCAGGAGAGGTCCTTGGCTGCTGTTCCTCATCCTGAGGCTCTTCACTTGAGGGCAGATTTTTTTTAAATGTCACACCACGCAACGCAGCAGGACACCTCACTGTGCTGCATTGCGTGACAGGGAGAGGGCGGGATATACACTTATCACCCATAAGGGTATCCAGGACGTTGATTGAGCAGGTGAGTAGGATGAGCGAGAGTTACTTAGTGTCCTCTGTTGGAGATCCACAGGGATTAGTTGAAGAGCCAGGTCTTCAGTTTCATACGGAAGTTGAGTAGTAAAGAGAAGGTCCTGATGTGCAGTGGGAGGTCGCTCAAGACTTGTTGGCAATGTCAGAAAAAGAGCGACCTCCAGCTCTGCTTTTGTGGATGCGTGGGATCTGTGCAAGAGTGAGTGGCTAAGCGCAGTTGTCAGGTGGGCTGGTAGAAATGTAGGCGGTGGTTGAGGTAGGCAGGTTCTTTGTTGTGGAGAGCCTTGAATGCGTAGTCCTGCCTGCTTGAGATGAGGGCTTGGGTGACTGTGCATCTTGTGGTTTGCGGTAGCCACTTGAAGGTCTTACCTAGCATGAGGATACAAAAAGAGGTGACAGCGTTTACCTGAGATGCTACGGTTAGTTTGGTGTCCAGGATGAGTCCTAGGTTTCTGGCGTGGTCTGCTGGCATTGGCGAGGATCCTAGATCGCAGACCACCAGGAGGAGCTCCACGGTGAGCTCTTGTTCCCAAAGATCAGTACTTCCGTTTTGTCTGTGGTCAGCTTCAGGCAGTTCTGTTTCATCCAGTTTGCCATGCCAGTCATGCAGTTAGTGAAGTTGTTCCTGATGGTGAGGGATCGGATGCACTGCGTGTCGTCAGTGTAGGATACGATGTTGATTCCATGGGCACTGATGATGTTTGCGAGAGGTGTCACGCATATGTTGAAGAGTGTTTGGCTGAGTGATGGGCTGAGTGATGATCCTTTTAGGACTCCGCAAATGACTTTCTTGGGTGCCGAGGTGTATTGTGGGAGCCTGACTGTGTTCTGCCAGTAAGGAGGGAGGCTACCCACTTGAGTGGTGGTCCTTGTGTTGCAGCATAATGTAATCTTGAAACAAGGGTGTACACGGAGATGGTGTCAAAAGCTATACAAAGGTCGAGGAGGATGAATGCTGTGGTGTCTCCATGGTCGATGATGGTCCGGATATCGCCGGTAGCAGCGATGATGGCGGTGTCAGTGCTGTGGTTGCTGCAGATGTCTGAATGCATGCTATCCAGAAGTTGATGATGTTCTAGGTGGCTGGAAAGTTGTTTGTTAAAACACCTTATCCATGACTTTGGCAGGGAAAGTTAGCAGTGATATGGGTCGGTAGTTGCTGAGTTCGCTTGTGTCGGCCTATGGTTTTGTCAGAAGTGCGGTGACTTTTGCGTGCTTCCAGTTGCCCAGGAAGGTTGCACTTTTGATGGATGTGTTGATGATGTATGTGAGCGCAGAGCTGATCGTGGTCCCTCCTATGTGGTGAAGGCATGGGTCTGCGGGTACTCACGAGTGGACTAATTTCATGATTGTGGCTGT
Organism: Calotriton arnoldi; assembly: GCA_963921515.1. Lineage (NCBI taxonomy): Eukaryota > Metazoa > Chordata > Amphibia > Caudata > Salamandridae > Calotriton > Calotriton arnoldi. The sequence continues at coordinate 164,965 of CAWUFW010009679.1, forward strand.
GTCCTTCTGGCGAGTGAGTTCCAGTCAGTGAGGTGATGGTCCTGTCTCCTGGTGATGGGCAGTTGGTCGATGATGTATTGTGGGTTGGGCTGGGGGTTGAAGTTGCTGTTGATCTTTCAAATTTTGTTGTAGAAGAAGTTAGAGAGGTTGCTACAGAGTTCTTGCAAGCTGTGATGCTGTTGCTTGCGACTGCGGGGTTGGAGAATTTTTATGTTATGTTATCTGCGTTTATATAGCGCACAGCTACCCCAGCAAAGAGGCGTCCCGGCGCTGCCAGCGTCAGAAGGAACAGGGCAGGAAACAGAGCAGGTAGGCGCAAGGAATATGCAGAACGACAAAAGGAGACTAGGCAGAGGGAAAAAGGAAAGTTTTGATTGCTTTCCTAAAGTCCAGCAAGCGAACCATGCTGCGGATCTGGGGAGGCAAGGAATTCCATAGCTTGGCAGCCAAGCAACGAAAGGATCGTCCCCCGGCCCGAAGGCGCTTCACATGGGGGACTATAACCAAATGCTGCCTCATGGAGCGCAGCTGGCGAGTGGGGACATACGTGACTAGTAAGTTAACTAAAAGGCTGGGCGAAGCAAGCTTCAAGATCTTAAAAGATAAGCAGAGAGCCTTAAATTGGATCCGCTTGGCCATGGGTAGCCAATGTAACCTCCGGATGGCACCAGTAGAGGGACAATTACGTGGGAGCCCCAACAGGGCTCTGGCGGCAGCGTTTTGGACACGCTGCAGTCGCATTACCTCAGCCTGATTAGCCCCCAAAAGGAGCGAACTAGCATAGTCTAGTCTAGATAGAATGGCTGATTGAACAATCAGCTGGTGCGTAGGTGGGTCAAAGAACCTCAGCAGAGGCCTAAGTCCCCGAAGGAGGCCAAAACAAGTACCAGCAACTTTTTGGTATGCTCTTGAAAACGGAGGGTAGAATCCATCCATACCCCCAGGTTCTTGACCACCAACTTCGGGGTGGGGGTACTACCAAGAATGTTAGGCCACCATTGCTCACTCCAGAGGCTCCTGTCCTTCCCCACCAGCAGTACCTCTGTTTTATTAGCGTTCAGGTGGAGACAGTTTATGGTCATCCACTCTGCAACCGTGGCCAAGCCGCTCCTAAACCTAGAAGCATCCTGTGCGGGACCATCGGAGAGGGCCACCACCAGCTGCGTATCGTCCGCATACGAGACCATGGTGAGGCCCATATTCCTGGCCACCGTTGCAAGAGGCTTAACATATAGGTTAAACAGTACGGGGCTCAGTGCAGAGCCCTGAGGCACCCCTGACCGATGGGATGAGCCTGGGAAAGAAAAGGGGGCCGACACTGGAATGATCTGTCTGTCAGAAATGATCTGAACCATTCTAGTGCTAGGCCCACAACCCCGGCATCCTCCAAACGCTGTAGCAGAATCTCATGCGAAACCGTGTCAAATGCGGCACTCAGGTCAAGCAAAATCAATGCCGCCATATGACCGGAATCGAGAATGGTCCGCAGATGTTCTGTCACAGCCAGAAGAGCAGTCTCTGTACTGTGACCGGAGCGGAAACCATTTTGAGAGGGATCCAAGATGTTATTGGTATTCAAGAATCTCATTAAAATGTTGTTAACATGGGCCTCTGCAATCTTAGCTACCCAGGGAAGGAGGGATATTGGCCGAAAGTTTTCCAGCTTTGCCGGGTCAAGCGAAGGTTTTTAAGAATAGGAGATGCCCTCGCCTGTTTCCACGGCACAGGGACCACAGCTGTAGAAAAAGACATATTGACAACCTGGCACAAAGGGGCCAGGAAGAAAGAAAGTGAGTCCCTGAACTGGACAGGTTTTAAAGGATCGGCCGGAGAGCCAGATTTAACTTTCCTGCTCAGTAGAGAAAACTCTTCCTGCGTGATATTGGGAATAGCTGCCAGAGAATGCAGAGGAGGAGATCCGCAAAGAGCAACAGGAGGGGGAGACCCTTGCGGAAAGGACCGATAGATGGTGTCCACTTTGTCAACAAAAAAAGTTGCCAGGTCTTCACACTGTTGCTCAGATGTAATCACGGAAACAGAGGAGTTTTTCCTTACTCTGAGGTCCTTGAGGATCTTAAAAATACATTTGGCCGGATTAGGGCTTAGCTTTATTTTGTTGGCATAATAGGCCGCTCGGACAGTACAAATGGTTCTATGATAGATTTTAATAGAGGTCAAATAGGATTTTGTTGCCGCAGGGTCATATTCCTTTCTCCACGCGCGCTCCAGTTTCTTACATGCTTTCCGCAGTGCAGCCAGAGTGTCATTATACCATGGGCTAGGGTCCAAAGTGAGGCTTTTCAACCATTTAGTTGGAATGAGGGAATCCAACACTTGGACAATCCAATTGCAAAAGGCTCTGTAGCCCACATCTGCATCGTTGTGTATTACCGGGGAATTAGCAGCAAGAAGCGCGTGAAAATCCTCCAGTCTCAGTTTGCGCCAAGGGCGTCTAAAGACGGGGGGATGAGCAGCCTTGTCAAGGGGCTCGGGGGCAGGGAAAGACATAGATACCAAAAAGTGGTCAGACCAGCCTACAGGTTTAGGAGTCTCCACCGTAGCAAGAGGAATATTAGAAAAAATGGGGTTTAACAGATGGCCGGCTGAATGGGTAGGGCCGGGGACCAATTGATTTAGTTGGCAAGCTGCCAAATCCGCAAGCAGACTGCAGACTTCGGTATCTTGACAAGGTATTCTTTGACAATTGTGAAAATCTCTTTGCTGTTGTTGGAGCTGAATTTGCTCCTCAGTGCTAGGGCTTTCTTTCTAGTTTCTCTGATTTAGATGTGGTAGTGCATAAGCGTGACTTTGTATGTGTTTCTGGTGGTGGTGTCTTGGCTGGTTCTCCATTTTCTCTCCAGCTGTTTGCAGAAGCATTTGGATTCTCTGAGATTGTCGGTGTACCAGCTGGCTTACTGTTGGTTCTTCTGCGTTTAGTGTACTTGAGGGGTGCTAGGGCGTTGGCACAGCCTGAGGTCCATTCGTTGAAAGATGTTATGTCGATGTAAAGGTCTCCGGTGGGGTCTGATTTGTTGTCCCAAGGATGTTGGTCCAGTCTGCTTCCTTTATTTTGTTCAAGCTGCATTTGGTTTTGTTTAAGCCTGGGCGTACTTCACAGAGTTGTGGAACTCCGCGAAGTGGAAAAAAACCTCTGCCGCGCTACGCGGAGCTCCGCAAGCGGTGGAGTTTCCTTAGATAAATGCGGTTCGCTCTGATTTTCAGTGCTGGATGCTTGTCCGCACTGTGCAATCACTATATCGTCTTTCCACTAATAACACAGGATTGAATGACAATATACCGTGGAATAGTATTCACGTTTGACTATATGTACTTTTCTCACTACAAAAAAAACCCCTATGTTTTGATTAAGAGCCCTCAAATACCTATGTGTCCTCATCATGACCACCTCCTTATGTACTACTTATTTATACACTGCACCATGCAGAGGGTAATATATGCACACCCGATCCAGGCATATAACGAGTCTTCAACTAACAGGCGTCCCACTTAAAATCGGCGACCCACAAAATATTGCTAAAATATCTTGAACATATGTACGATACCCACATGCGGGGCACCAACACGTGTGCATGTGGTTAAACGTCCCCTAGGAGGCAGTCCCAGCACGGAGTCCTGTCTATCCCCGAGGAGATATACCCAAACAACCAACATTCTAGCGCGCTTTCTTCAGTACAATACAGCCGATAAAAATATCCTTTTTAATTATAAAGTTAAGTAATACCATAAAGGGAATTTCCAGACATTTAACTTATTTACAAGTATTCCTAATTTAACTTTATCCATACGCAGCGTAAACACACAAACACGTGCGCACGCTTTCTTCTCTGTTTATCCTCGCAGGTGCAAGGAATGGAAACTGATCACCCGCACCTGGAGGTCGTTAGAGAAACCTGCTTTTACCGGCAGAATCTGCTAAGGTATTTAAACTCCCATCGCGTACCAGTCATTCACCGTCGGAGTTCCGATGCGGCCAGACTAGGTACGGAGACGGGCCCTTGATCTTGAAGAAAGTGTGACAATAGGTCGGGCCCCCCACGGAACTCATGGGGCATTTCTCAGACAATTCCTGAGTGAGCAAACATGGTTTTACCTTTTTATCCCTTTATTTATCACCATGTAATATCGCATATTGATTTTCACTTGTTAACGCATATATAAGAGGCGTATACATTGTTTTGATTTAATTACAATGCACTAAAACGCCACGGTCCGTCCTCACTACGCAATTTATTCGATTAGAGCACTATAACAGGTATGCGTCGCCAGAGGAAATCATCCTCCATCACATAATGCACCTTAGCGAGTGCACCACATAGATGGTCTCTTACACACTTTGTTCCAGACCACCATTTTAACCTCACACACATAAGGTCCTGAAGAAAGCCAGCCCAGTATAGAGAGACTGGCTGAAACATGTTGACCAGGATATCGGAACCTAATTAACTCCAGAGATATCCACCTCTCTTTTTAACCACTGCCGAGGGCCCATACATTAAAATAGTCCTTTTGTTACCTGAACGGGACCCTACGGACAGCTTTTAAACCACACTCATCTCACTCTCACTGCACACTCACTGCACAGAACCAGCTCCGCTGTATCCAGGCGTCGCAGCACACCCAAGGTACATTCGGTACCTTGGGTGGGACCCGATGATGAAGCATGTCACCAACTAGGTTGGTGAGTGAGGGTCTTCTAAAAACACATATGTGTCGCCATACATACACATACCAGGAGCTCCTATTTAGTAGCTAGTTCCCTTTGATACTTATACAATCACTCCAAACGGCACCATGCACAGCGCAAGCGGGCGCTGCTTCCTTTCTGCAGCTCGAGTAGATTTATACTCGAGCTGCAGCCTTCTCAACGCGAACGGACAGTTTCTTAAAGCGAGCGGTCGCGAGCATACGCGACCACTTGCAATGAGAAATCTGACCGCCCGCATTAAGAAATCTCGCCGGGAGGTTGATTTTCCACGCTCGCACTCGCCTACTTGATGTTGACGACCGCGAGCGAGGAAAAATCTCGCCGGGAGGTGGATTTTCCTCGCTTGCGCTCGCCAACTTGACGTTGATGAACATGAGCGAGGAACTGAAATATCCGCAAACTCCGCAAGCGGAGTGGAGTTCACCGCCCAGACTTAGTATTGTTGGGTAGTTTCGGTGTGGTGGATTGTGGTGTGCTGATGAGGAAGTGAACAAAGGAGTGATCCATCCATGTGAGCGGGTGGGTATGGCTCAATTTCGATCTTGTCACTGGAGGTGGATATGGGGTTCAGAGCATGTCCTTTGGTGTGCTTTGGACCCTGGACAAGTTGGGTGGGATTGATGTTGTCGGCTCTTTCGAGCAGGGCTGTTGAGTTGTGGACCATGGGGTCGTCGAGGTGAAAGTTAAAGTCACTGAGGAGGACAAAGTCATTTGAGCTGATGACAAGGGCAGCAACAAAGTTTGTGATGAGGTTGCTGAAGGTGGTGCATGGTCCAGGGTATTTGTATGTGAGAGTCCTTTAATTGTGGTTTTTGAATGGTGTGCTTTTGTCTGTGGATGCAGTGCAGTGAGTTATATCCGTGTGGATGATGGCGAGGCCTCCTCCTGGCTTGTGGGGTCTGTCTTGGTGCACAATTTGTAGCCCGTCTGGATGGCTGAGGCAATGACTGGTGATGACACTGGACTGAGCCAGGGTTTGATGAGGAAGAGGATTTACAGAGCGTGTGTTTCGATAAGGTCCCAGACCCTGATGATGTGTTTACGGAGTGAGCGTGTGTGAGGAGCATGAATGTGAGGTGGGGTGGTGGAGGGGTGTGTGTGGGTGGATGCATAGAGGAGTGTTGTTGCAGGTGAAGTGACAATGTGAACAGGAGAAAGGTCCTGCTGGAGTGTGAGGCATGGCGCAGAAGCACTAGTCATGGTGGCATCTAGTGTTGAGTGCATGGAGGCCGGAGGTGGTGTAGCAGTGGAGGTTGGTTGGACCAGGGCTTGTGGCATGGTCCAGGCATGGACTGGTACTGACAGGCTTGCCTTTGGCACACCTGTGGCACACCAGCAGCACGCCCGCTCTGCAGACACACAGCTGCGGCCATTAAGTAGGAGCACAGGGGGAAGGTAGACAGGGCTAGGAACAGGTGGGAAAAAGATGCAGGAGAGCAAGTAAGGTGAGAGGGGAGGTGGAAGAGGCAAAAATTACAGGAGAGAGCCTGGGGGGAAGGAGGAAGAAGATGATAGAGGCAAAAAGAGGTGAAAAAGAGGCAAAAGAGGCTAAAAGTAGACAAAAGAGGCAAATTAAAGGAGTGGGTACAAAACAAAAGTTCAGAGACTAAGCAAGGTGGGAAAAAGAGTTAAGTCAAGTGAAAGAGTGTAGTGTGTGAAAAAAAAGCAAAGAGAGCCCAAAGAACGGGCACAGAAAGAGCTCAAAACAGCAAAGGGTGCGGAGAAGAGCCCAAAAGGAGCAAAAAAGGTCAAAAGCAGCACAAGATAGTGCAGAGTCCAAGAGAGGTCATCAGAGGAGAGCAAGAGAGAGGGATGAAGAGAAGACAGAGAGTGTGAAAGGAAGAGGTGAAGGTCCAAGCTGGGAGAGAGCGGAGAAAAGGTGAAAGGAGCAGCAGGCGCAAGGCGGGCCTCGTGGTACTAAGTCTGGGTCCGAAAGTGCCTAGACTGGTTGGAGAACCAGTCTCAGGTAAGTGAGGGGGGAAGCTGGGCCTAGGCTGATATGACACATTTTTGCTCTCTCTTTGCACTTGCGCTCTTGTGGCTGCCTAGCGCCAATGCAGGCACCCTTACGGCATGGTGTAAGAGTGCCTGGGTTGCAGGCAGGACTGTTTTTGTGCAGGAAGGGTCACCTTCCTGCACACTAGCAATTCTTGGAGGCCTTTTCCTCTTTCTAAGTGTGCAGAATACAGCACACTTACAAAGAGGAAACAATGAGGAGAAATAAAGATATTTCTCTTCGGTATGCCTGTATCGGGAAGGCATATACTTTTAACGCATTCCCTGGTTCACCAGTCTTGGTATATCTGGGACTGCACCAAAATCCATGAGTGCTGCGTGGGAACGCCCACGCTCCACCCACGGAACACCCACGCTCCACCCATGGAACGCCCACGCTCCACCCATGTAACGCCCACGCTCCACCCATGTAACGCCCACGCTCCACCCATGTAACGCCCACGCTCCACCCATGGAACGCCCACGCTCCACCCATGGAACGCCCACGCTCCACCCATGGAACGCCCACGCTCCACCCATGGAACGCCCACGCTCCACCCATGGAACGCCCACGCTCCACCCATGGAACGCCCACGCTCCACCCATGGAACGCCCACGCTCCACCCATGTAACGCCCACGCTCCACCCATGGAACGCCCACGCTCCACCCATGTAACGCCCACGCTCCACCCATGAAACGCCCACGCTCCACCCATGGAACGCCCACGCTCCACCCATGGAACGCCCACGCTCCACCCATGTAACGCCTCCCGGCGCAGAGTAATGCAATGCAACAACTTGCATTACTCCAGATTCAGCAAGCCACACGGGGCCACGAGTGGCCGTGCTTGGTAAATCTGACTTAAGGATTCTGTTGCCCAATCGTCACTTTGCGTGACGCAAGATGAACACAATCCTGTTAATTCTGGGCCTTGGTCTCTGATCTCCCCCAAAAGCCATTTTCTCTATTTTGTTTTTATTTGAACACTCTCAAAAAGACAAAAAGGCGCAGAAAAAGATGTAGGAGAGTGCCCAACATGTGGATGTACCTATGTGCAAATCCGGACTAAAAATTTGCAAAATATCCTAGTTGTTTAGGCCTGTCAGAAAATCCCTAGTCTCACACTTTAAATAAAATGACCCCTTCATATTATTGTAAACTTTTTTTTTAACTTCCAGGTCCGCTGCACTAGCATGGCATCCGGAAGCGACACAGCATGATATTATTTGCTCTATAGGTCCGGCTGGAGTACCGCGGTACCAAAGGATAAAAAAAAAAACAATACAAAATGAAAAGTGCCATCTGATTGGCCACTCAGGTAGCACTATTCAACGAATATGCCCAGAGTCTACAAAAAAGCTCCAGGGAATTTCCTCAACACCATTAGCACTTTGGTGTTTTACAGCGGCAGATTGGTGTGCATACAATAGGAGGCCATGATGGCCTCAGGGAAAATTCCACAGCGGCAGCCACAAACCACACCGTCTACACCACACCATCTACACTACACCATATACACCACACTATTTACACTATCATCTACACCACACAATCTACACTACACCATCTACACCACACCATCTACACTACACCATTTACACCACACCATCTACATGACACCATCTACATCACACCATCTACACCACATCATCTACACCATACCATTTACACCACACCATCTACACTATACCATCTACACCACACCATCTACACCACCATCTACACCACACCATCTACACAATACCATCTACACCACTATCTACACCACACAATTTACACCACACCATCTACACCACCATCTACACCACACCATCTACACAATACCATCTACACTACACCATTTACACCACACCATCTACATGACACCATCTACATCACACCATCTACACCACACCATCTACACTATACCATCTACACCACACCATCTACACAATACCATCTACACCACTATCTACACCACACAATTTACACCACACCATCTACACAATACTATCTGCACCACCATCTACACCACACCATCTACACAATACCATCTACACCACCATCTACACCACCCCATCTACACCTCACCATCTACAGGCTCTTCCAGAGCTGGATCATCACAGGATGTTGACATTGTTGTGTTGCCATCAGATCTGCAGTAGCACAACCAATAAGGTCTGAAAAAGAATCAATGGTGTGGCAATTCTTAAATAGCTGGTCAAAAACATGAATGCACAAGAGGCTACACGCGTCTTGTGCAAACAGGTGCTTCATAGGGGTGCAAGAAGCCTGATACATACATGATAGATACATGCAGGATATATACATAGCTACATGGATGTGGAAGCATGTGTGGGCTATGCATTCCAACCACATATTTCACTGAAAAACCAAAGGTTAAAAGGTTAACTGAAGGTGGAATGTATTGCTGTTTGGAACAGCCTAATGTGTTAGATGTTTTGTTGCTGACACACATTGCGTCCTCCCACCTCATGTCCACCCTGTGGACGGTTAGTAATTTCCCTTCTTCTCTCAGTACCAGGAAGCGCATTGCCCTGAGGTCGCCGCATGATGAGACTTTCCAATTTGTCAGCTACTTCACGAATCCTCGCAGCTATGTCTGATTTTGCTCCCTTATGGATGTGGATAGAACTCCTCACCATGTCAAAGATGTCCAAGGGCAGAAAGACTGCGCCAAGGATGCCGGTGGCCTTCGCTGCGGTCCCGGCTGCAGCCCGTGCCCCCGCCTTGGCAGCCCCAGCAGCAGCAGCTCGGATGATGTCATCCAGCAGACTTGTAATCAGCATACCCAGTGACTTTACAATATCTTTCACAACCTCGAATTTATCAGTTTCGAAATCCTTGCTGTCCATTGCTGCCGCATTGAAGAATTCACGTTTCATGTCCTCTAATTCTTTCAGTAAACGTTCTCGAGACTCATCAGGTACTTGAGTCAGAATACGCTGCATGTAGTCATGTATCGCCTCACACACTGCGTCCAGGTCCTCCGCACAGGAGCGCAAGATCTCCTGCACATCCCTTTTATCAGTTGAATTGCTCTTGGCCTCAGCAGCCCCTGATGTAACCTTAGTGACCCCCCCAGCAATAGCCACTCCAGCCCCAACTGCAGACAGTATTACTGATGCCCCCAGAGTAAAGGGGACCAGGGCGAGGCCCACAATGGAGACGATGCCCCCGGCTGCGCTCACGGAGGTGCCCGTCAGACTGGCGATGGTGGCTCCTTTGTGAAACTTGTCGACGGCGTCAGCAATGGCCCGCAGCTCCTTGATGTGCTGAACCATCGCCCTTCGCTTCTCAGCCAGGAAACTCCTCAGCTCATCCGCCTTCTTCCGCCTTTGAAAGGGAAAGTGAGAGATCACATCAATACACAGAGTAGGCACACACATGTCACATTAAAGTATGCTGGGAGTGCTCTGATAAATCTGTAACTCAGAGTGCAGATGGGACAGATGTATACAGTCACTGTGCAGCAGGCTTCAAAGAGGGCTGGAGGGTGGGCTGTAATCATAGCTAGAGAGGCTGCCAGACCACTGCTGACACAGCTGAGAGCTGACATGGCACACCGTGTGGCTGTAATGTGACAAGAAGCGGCAGAGGGAAATGGTAAACCGTGCCCTTTTAGAGGGAGGAAAATAACAGAAAATCGAGATTATGGAACCATGAAGCAGAAACTGGCAAAAAGCAACATACTGTATCAGTGGTAATGCCCAGGTCTGGCGTTCACTTGCAGCCCAGGCCTCGCTGCGCTCTCGCAGGTCACCTCTACCAGCGCCTGACCACTTCTGACAGACATGACCTGCGGCAGAGCTGTGGCACTGCCAGTGGGCAAACTACAGAGCACAAGGATCGACCCAGGTACCCAAGCCGGAGCCAGGCCAGTGTATACAACAAAGGAACAGCGCCCCCGGGGGTCAGAGCTGAACCACAGCTATCGCATCAGCGCTCCAGAACCACGTGGGCATGATCGTGTACCATAAATGAAATAAAGGGCCCGAAACATCATGTCAATATGATATATATTTTCACAGCATGAAATCAAAATAGAACAATCAGTGGAGACGGTGCTCAGTGCAAAACAAATATTTACATATCTACATCCTATTATCATGTATGTCAAGGCTTCGATACCAGCAGAACGGATCCGCGAGTCTCTTCTGGACACCGCAGACCAACCGATGACCTTGGGCTGCTGGACAAACGCCTGAATCCAGTGCTAGGGTCCGTCGGTCCACGCAGACTGCTGCAGCAGTTCATTCGTGCGATGAGGACACAGGTATCAAAACCGCAGCACAATTACCTTTAGTGACTGAGTAAGAGCATTTAGAGGGACATCCATCAGGAGGCCTTTCCTCTTTGAACGTTGCTTCTATTGCCACGAAAATGTCTGCATTGATCTTCCTTTAAGATCTAGTTGGAGCAGCTGCCTTAAAGGGTTGCCCCAGCTGCACGTTTCCTTTAGGGTGAATTCCTTAACTTTCATGGGCAAGGGTGTACTTTACATGGAGCCAAGGAACACTGTCTTGTAGACCAGCTTCCTTTCCCCAATAAAGGGTAAATTCTGAATTAATCCTAGGAAGCTCTTGTTAGTCATCTTCAATGGGAACCGCTGCCAAGCCTTGGCATACTCCTGGAACTGTGGCTTCTCTAAAGTTACTAGATCAAGGAACCTTTTACCAATTACCTATTAATGCCATTCATAAATCCAGAACAGGTGCAGCTCCATGCTCTTTTTGCATTTGCTTTAATACCTACATCTGAAAGAAACACGTTAGTTATAGATTCCTTACCTTAGAATTACCCCCAGGCGTCAGACTGGATCCGGTAAGATTTTTCGTCAGCAGTACCTCTGCGCGTCAGAAGGTGGCGGCGGTCGGCTCCGCGGTCAGCGTCGGCGTCGTGGTCGCCGGGATGACCCCGCGGCAGCTACTTAGACGCCGCCCTCGCGCACTGACGTCAGTTCTTTCTTTTTCCGCGCCAGCCAGCGCAGATCCGGGAAGAGCAGTACCTCAGTCATTTTTTGACTACGTTTTTCTCGACTTTTGTCGACGTCTTGTTTTGAGTCTCCGACTCCGAACAGGTGCACAAGGGATGCCCGGTTTTAAGGCCTGCGGTTCCTGTACCCGATTGATGTCAGTGATAGATCCGCACCGCATGTGCCTCTTTTGCCTGGAGCGCGACCACGACCCCAAGTCGTGCTCCGACTGCCAGTTGTTGACACCGACGGCTTTGCGGGAGCAGTCCCGAAAGCTGCTTGAATGACGGCAGTCGGCTCCGCGCCGTTCGAGGTCCCGGTCAAGAGGGAGGTCGAGGGACTGGTCGTGGAGTCACCATCAGTCCGGCTCGAAGTCATCGAAGTCTTCGCACTCGGGGTCAGGTAAGTCGAAGCATAAGAAGAAGTCGAAGAAGCATCGTCGCTCTTTGCCTTCTCCTCGTCGGTCGGCCGACTCGACGAGGCGCGTGGGTGGTGCCACTCCCGCGACTCCACGCGCAGAGCCTGAAGGGTAGACTCCAAGCTTCCCTCCCTTTCCGGGACCCGGAGCGACCCCGCCCAACTTCGTACGTTCTACGAGGCGATGCATGCCATCTTTGGGCGGACCGACCCTGCCGACACGCCTTCGGGCCCCACAGACTCGGTTGGGGGGCCTAGGTCTTCGCTGCCGCCTGCTCCGGCCCCGGCACCGCAGGCCCCCCTTGGATCCAGGCCTGGATCCGGATCGGCGCCGGTTCACCTCATTACGCCTCCACCGGCGCCGCTTCCACCGGCGCCGCTTCCAACGGCACCACTACCATGCCCCCTGCCAGCGTCAACCCCAGCCTCCTTCCTGAGTGGGGTTTTCATGCCCCTATTCACTTCTGGGGCCCCTTTCCAACCACAGTGGCAACCAGAGGAAGATGAGGAGGACTGGGAGGGGTCAGGTGACCCTTTAACCGACCAGCTAGGGTCTGAACAGGACTGGAGAGAGGAACTGGGGGATGCCAGTGGTCTTGACACTTCACCCGACCTTGGCATGTTGTCTCCTCCTACCGTGGCTACGGAGGAGGGAGCATCATACGCTGTGGTGTTGCATAGGGCGGCTGAGGCTCTCAACCTCGAGCTTCCTACGGTGGCGGTCAGGACTAACCTCCTGACTGAGGAGCTTCAACCGGCGGCGAGCTCTTCGGAGCCCCTGCTTCTGTTTAATGAGGCCCTCACCGACGTCCTTTTGGGCACCTGCTCCAGGCCCAACACGGGGGCCCCCGTGGACAGGATGATTGCCCGATGCCACCGCCTGGCTCCGGGCGACCCCACTTTCCTCTCCCAACACCCCACCCCGGAGGGCTTGGTGGTCGAAGCCTCCACCTCCAAAAGCACCTTCCCTACCGCTCCACTGGAAAGGGAATCCAAGAAGCTGGACCATCTTGGGAAGAAAATTTTCTCTTCCGCCAGCTTAGGAATGCGGTCCGTAAACACCGCATGTCTCTTGGGCTGTTAGTCGCACTCAGTGTGGGATACGGTGGCGCAATTGCTGCCTCAGTGTCCGGAGGAGGCCTGGGCAGTGCTCTCCCAGGCTGTCGCCACCGGGAGAGATGCAGCTAAGTTTACGATCCGTTGTGGACTGGACACCGCCGACTCTCTGGGCAGGACTATTTCAATGTCGGTAGCGCTTCATCGCTAAGCCTGGATGAGGTCCACTGGCTTTTCAGGGGATGTACAGAACACCTTGATGGACATGCCCTTTGATGGCCGTCACCTTTTTGGCGACAAAGCAGACAACGCCCTAGAGCGCTTCAAGGACTCACGGGCTACGGCCAAGTCCTTGGGCCTCTCCTCCCGTCCGGCGCAGTCTGCTTTTTGCCCCTTTCGTGGCTACGGAAGGGGTGCCCCGCTACGTCCCACCCAGGGCCACAGGCCGCAGCAAGTTACCCAACCTTCGCGCGGCCGGGGACGTGGGAACCAGCGTCGTGGTTCAGGGGGCCATCGGGCGGGCCAGTCCACCAACCCCCCCTCTGCAGCAGCCTCCAAACCCTCCTAGTCTGACCTTTCAGGTCCATCAAACGCCAGTGATTGCCCGATGCCACCGCCTGGCTCCGGGCGACCCCACTTTCCTCTCCCAACACCCCACCCGGGAGGGCTTGGTGGTCGAAGCCTCCACCTCCAAAAGCACCTTCCCTACCGCTCCACTGGAAAGGGAATCCAAGAAGCTGGACCATCTTGGGAAGAAAATTTTCTCTTCCGCCAGCTTAGGAATGCGGTCCGTAAACACCGCATGTCTCTTGGGCTGTTAGTCGCACTCAGTGTGGGATACGGTGGCGCAAGTGCTGCCTCAGTGTCCGGAGGAGGCCTGGGCAGTGCTCTCCCAGGCTGTCGCCACCGGGAGAGATGCAGCTAAGTTTACGATCCGTTGTGGACTGGACACCGCCGACTCTCTGGGCAGGACTATTTCAATGTCGGTAGCGCTTCATCGGCAGGACTCGCCATCACCTCCCCCACTGGCGCACCATCACTTCGGACAGGTGGGTTTTGCAGATAGTCCGAAGGGGCTACTCCCTCCCATTCAAGACTACCCCTCCAGCCATGCCACCTCGTTACCACCGCATGTCGGAGGATCATCTGGCTCTTCTCCAGCAGGAAGTTACGGCTCTCTTGGCCAAGGGAGCCATCAAGCGCGTTCTTGTCCCAGAAGTAGGTCGTGGTTGTTACTCCCACTACTTTCTGGTTCCCAAGAAGGACAAGGGCCTGTGTCCTATCTTGGATCTCAGGGACGTCAATCGCTTCCTCCGGAAGGAGAAGTTCAAGATGTTGATGCTTGCTCAGGTCTTGTCTGCCCTCGACCCGCAAGACTGGATGGTAGCGTTGGACTTGCAGGACGCTTATTTTCACATCCCCGTCCTGCCGGCCCACCGGCGTTACCTGCGGTTCACGGTAGGCCACGAGCACTTTCAGTTTACCGTGCTCCCCTTTGGCCTTACCAGCGCCCCTCGGGTGTTCACAAAAGTGATTGCGGTGGTTGCAGCTCATTTGCGCAGATCAGGGGTTTCAGTCTTCCCCTATCTCGACGACTGACTGTTGAAGGCAGGCTCGTCCCAGGCAGTCGTTTCCCACCTCCAGACTACGGCCGACCTCCTCCATCAGCTGGGGTTCTCCATCAATGTGCCGAAGTCACACCTGATTCCCTCTCAGAAGCTCCTCTTCATCGGAGCGGTTCTGGACACGACACAGTTTCGGGTCTATCCTCCCGAACAGCGAGTCCGGGACATTCGGGCTATGATTCCGATCTTTCAGCCCTTGCCCCGGGTTTCAGTCAGAATGACCCTGAGGCTGGTGGGCCTCATGGCCTCCTGCATCTTGCTGACCAATCATGCCAGGTGGCATATGCGGGCTCTGCAGTGGGACCTGAAGTTCCAGTGGGCGCAGCATCAGGGGAATCTGTCTGATTACGTCCAGATCTCAGAGGGCACTGCTCAACAACTGCAGTGGTGGCTCATGAACCAGGATTGGGTCAGTGGCAGGTCCCTCTCCATTCCCCAACCAGATTACACAGTGGTGACGGATGCCTCCCTTCTGGGATGGGCAGCCACATGGGAGAGGCGGAGATCAGAGGCCTCTGGTCTCCGGCGGAGTCCGGGCTTCAATTCAACCTTCTGGAGTTCCGGGCGATTCGTCTTGCACTGAAGGCATTCCTTCCCTCTGTCCGGGGAAGAGTAGTTCAGATGTTCACGGACAACACCACCGCCATGTGGTATTGCAACAAACAGGGCGGGGTGGGATCGTGGACCCTATGTCAGGAGGCCCTCCGCCTCTGGACATGGCTGGAACGTCAAGGCATTTCCTTGGTGGTTCAACACCTGGCAGGTTCTCTGAACGCCAGGGCGGACGAACTCAACTGCAGGTGCATGATGGATCACGAATGGTGTCTTCACTCGGAGGTGGGGCAAGGTCTCTTTCGACAGTGGGGAGAGCCTTGGTTAGATCTATTCGCCACTGAAGAGAACGCGCAATGTCAGCAATTCTGTGCATTGGAATTTCCAAGGCGGCACTCGCTCTGCGACGCTTTTCGTCGCGAGTGGAGTTGGGATTTTCTATACGCCTTTCCGCCTATACCACTTCTGCCCAGAGTGCTGAAGAAGATCAGGCGTGACCGGGCCCAAGTCATTCTTGTGGCTCCGGATTGGGCACGAAGAGTCTGGTATCCGGAGCTGCTCAACATGGCCATTGATCCTCCGATCAGACTGCCTCTTCGGGAGGATCTTCTGTTGCAGCAGCAGGGGACGGTCCTCCACCCGAACCTGTCCAGCCTCCACCTCCTTGCGTGGAGATTGAGCGGCGGCAGTTGACGTCTTTTGACCTGCCTTGCGAAGTCTGTGATGTAATCTTGGCAGCCAGGCGTCCCTCCACTAAGACGGTATACGCCTGCCGGTGGAACAAATTTGTGGCATGGTGCACAGCAAAGGCTGTGGATCCCCTCTCTGCCCCTCTCTCTGAAGTACTATTGTTTCTTCTCTCTTTAGCCCAGCAGGGCTCTGCTCTGGGCACTGTCAAGGGATATCTGTCAGCCATCTCTGCCTTCCTTCGGCTGCCAGATCAGCCTTCTCTTTTCAAGTCCCCGTTAGTTAACCGTTTCTTGAAAGGCTTAACGCATCCCTTTCCTCCAATCCCTTTCGTTATGCCTCAGTGGGACTTGAATCTTGTGCTGACTTACTTAATGTGCGCTCCCTTTGAGCCGCTTCATAACTGTCTTTTACGTCTCTTGACCCATAAGACTGCTTTCCTGGTAGCCATCACTTCTGCTAGAAGGGTGAGTGAGCTCCAGGACCTTCCTTCAAAACCTCCTTTCTTTTCTGTTCATCCGGACAAGGTGGTTCTCCGGACCGTCCGTCCTTTCTTCCTAAGGTGGTTACTGCCTTCCACATCGGGCAGACCATTACTTTGCCCACCTTCTTTCCGCCTCCGCAACCTTCAAAGGAAGAAGAGAGGCTCCACCGTCTGGACCCAAAACGTGCGCTCTCCTTCTATCTGGATCGCACAAAGCAGTTCCGGGTGGATGATCAACTTTTTGTTGGCTATGTGGGTGCAAAGAAGGGTCGGGCCGTACACAAACGCACCATTTCTCGATGGGTCGTGCTGTGTATTAAGGCATGTTACTCTCCGGCTAAAAAGGAGCCTCCAGTCGGGTTACGCGCCCGTTCCACCAGGGTGACGGCAGCCACTACTGCCTTAGGAAGGGGAGTGCCTCTAAATGACATCTGTCAGGCAGCCACGCGGGCATCACTGCACACGTTTACCAAACACTACTGTCTGGACAGCCAAGTCCGGAGAGACGGCTTCTTTGGCCGTTCTGTTCTGCAGGACTTTCTGGTGTGATCTTGGTTCGCAGACCCACCACCGGATTGGTATTGCTGGGGTATCTATTCTAAGGTAAGGAATCTATAACTAACGTGTTTCTTTCAGATGCATAAGTTACTTACCTTCGGTAACAATATATCTGTAAGAAACATTAGTTAGTTATAGATTCCTTACCGCCCCACCCATCCTCCCTGTTCTGCGAACTGACTTCTAGGGTCAAGGACATCCTTTTAGGGCCCTAGTTTTGTGCACCAATGGTCAGTGTCTTGCATGGCTCTGCGTTTCTGGTGTGGAAAGTCGTGTACAGAACTGACATCAGTGCGTGAGGGCGGCGTCTAAGTAGCTGCCGCGATGTCATTCCGGCGACCACGATGCCGACGACGACTGCGGAGCCGACCAACGCCACCTTCCGACGCGCAGAGGTACTGCTGATGAAAAATCTTTCCGGATCCAGTCTGACGCCTGGGGGTAATTTTAAGGTAAGGAATCTATAACTAACTAATGTTTCTTATAGATATATCATTACCGAAGGTAATCAACTTTTGCACGTATACCGCTAATGGGGGTGTGTTATACATATTATTCCTCAAGTAGTGCAGTCTCCTACAGGTGATACCATAGCAGATGGAACTCACATAGTTAACATCCTATGCCTATCTTGTGGTGTTGTATGATAATAGACCACATCGAGCTGGTTCATTTTACAAGCGATCCAACACAGAATCTCGTCTTGTTTTGTGGGTGCTTTGCGCAAAATGGCATTAATAGTCTGTCGACTAATTGCCTGCACCGTGGGATGCGCATGTTGAGCAGGACCAGGAGCAAATGCTCCAGTAGTAGACTACTGTTGAACTTATCTATAAATGGCCAGTATCTGGTTTAGAAAGTGTCTTACTTCTGCAACTGTCAGATATCCTAGGTCAGGATATGGTGCATACCCAGCTAACATGGGCCAGGTAGCCTTGTCATTGCTCAACGTACCTAGGCTAATATTTGAACTAGATGGAGTAGTTGACCACCAAACCATGCCTGAAGATCTTGATATCCTAACAAGACTTCTAGGTCACAATAGGGTCCTTACTTAACCCAGATTGCAGCAGCCCTGTATGTATACAACTTTCTGTATTTGGATCAAAAGCATCAAAAGACTATGCATCACATGCATTTGCAGGGAAAGTTACCCCACCCCCATGTTGAGGAAACCCACAGAGATGTTGTGTAAATACTACCCCAAAGTTTACCCCTGTTAGATTTTGTTGAAAATGCAGACATTCTGGACTCAACATCTTGCACACTCGACATATCACATACTAGACATAGTACACCGAATGGCAGAAATGACATTCAGACAAGGACAAAACTCATTACCAAAGACATAGAAAAGGCTGCAACAAAACCATCAAAAGGTCCTTTCAATCAATCATGCTGTATTTGTAGAGTGCAACTTATCACCTGTGAGGGTATCTAGGCGCTGGGCTGTGGTTTTCAGTCGAAGAGCCAGGTCTTGAGCTTGTTCCTGAAGTCAGTCAGTGAGGGTGATGTTCGGAGGTGTAGGGGGTGGGTGTTCCAGGACTTGGCTGAGAGATGGGAGAAGGAGCGTCCTCTGGTGTGGCATCGGCGGATGCGCGGTGTCTGTGTGAGGGTGAGGTAGGCAGTGGGAGGTTCCCGGAAGGTTGGTGTAAGTTCAGGTGGTGGTTCATGTATGAGGTCCGAGGTCGTGATGGGCTTTGTAGGCGTGGGTCGGGAGTTTGAAAAGGCATCTTTTCTGGATGCGGAGCCAGTGGAAGTCTCTCAGGTGCTGGGTGATGTGGGTCCTATTGGGCAGGCTGAGGATCAGTCTAGCTGCTGAGTTCTGTATCATCTGAAGCCTTCTAATGAGTTCGCTGGTGGTGCCTGTATAGGGTGCACTGCCGCAGTCCAGACAGCTGGTGATGAGGGCCTGCGTCACAGTTTTCCTGGTACTGATTGGGAGTCATTTGAAGATTTCACAGCGCATGTGGAGAGTGTTGAAGCAGGCTTAGGAGACGGCGTGGACCTGTTTTTTCATGGAAAGTTTGCTGTCCAGAATGATGCTGAGGTTGCGGGCATGGTATTTTGGTGTGGGGGTGGGTCTGAGTTCCAATGGCTACCAGGAGTCATTCCAGAGGGTGGTGTGGCTGCCAAAAATCAGCACCTCGGTCATGTCCGTGTTGAGCTTAAGGCAGTTGTCCTTCATCCAGGCTGAGATGTTCTTCATGCATTTGTGGAAGTTGGATTTCGTGGTGGTGGTGTTTGGCTGAGAGTGAGAGGATGAACCGGGCGTCGTCGGTGTAGGAGATGATGTTAATGTTGTGGGTCCTGATGATGTCTGCGAGCTGCGTCAGGTAGAAGTTGAAGAGGGTTGGACTGAGTGATGAACCTTGAGGGACACCGCTGATGGTACACTTGGGTTATGAGGTGAAGGGAGGGAGGCAGACTCTCTGGGTGCGCTGTGAGGAATGATGCCATCCATCTAAAAGTGAACAAAGCAAGCACAAGGAGATGATAGACAGAGTGCTGAAACTTTTCTGACACTCACCCTCATTCACAGATCTGGGTTGAATCCATCATCAAAATTTAGCTAGCTTCACCACTCCAGTCCAGACCCAGCCATATGCAAATCAGTCTTGACCCTGTTCCTCATGGGAACAGTCCAGCCTGAACTGCCAAGCCAGGTCTTCCCTGGACCGGAAACAAGCATCCTGAGACCAGTTTCGGGGTAACACCCCTCATCAGCCAGGCTAGCTTGAATCCAGTGGCAAAGTGAGCAAGGGATAGGGTCAAGACTGATTTGCATATGGCTGGGTCCAAACTGGGGTGGCATAGTGAGCAAAAGAACAATGGATTAAACCCAGATCTGAGACTGGGGTTGAGTGGTTGAAAAGTTTCAGCACTCTTTCCATCATCTTGTGTTTGTTATCCATCTAAGAGCATCCTCTTTGATTCTGATCTGGTGTAGACATTTGATGAGAGTGTGGTGGGAGACAGTGTTGAAGACTGCGGTGAGTTCGAGAAGGATCAGGGCGGCCAAATCTCATCTGTTGAGCAGGGTGCGGATGTCATCTGTCGCAGCGATCAGGGCCGTCTCAGTGCTGTGGTTGGCTCTGAATCCTGTTTGGGAGGGGTCCAGAAGGTTGTTTCTCTCCAGGTGTTTGGTGAGTTGGAGGTTGATGGCTTTCTCCGGGACCTTGGCGGGAAATGGGAGAAGCAAGATGGGGTGGTAGTTCTGGAGATCGCTGGGATCTGCGGAGGGTTTCTTGAGGAGTCTGACCTCCAAGTGTTTTCAGGCATCGGGAAAGTTGGCTGTGGCAATGGAGGTGTTGAGGATGGTGGTGAGCTCGTGGCTGGTCTCATCATTTCCGAGGTTGAAGAGTTGTTGGGGTATGGGGGTATAGGTCGGAGAGTGCTCCTGAGTGGATGGAGTTAATTAAAGCAGTAGTGTTTGGTGTGCTTAGGTGTTCCCATGTGGTGAGCAGGTGTTCGTTGGCTGTCCTCGTGAGAGTGGGAAGGCTGGAGAAGTTGGTGGAATGGGGATAGAAGTTTCTGTATATAGTGGTTATCTTGTTGTGGAAGTGGTCTGCTAGCGTGTCGCAGAGTTCCTGTGAAAAGGGTATTGAGTTTTCGGTGGCTGATGGGCAGGTGAACTCTTTGATGATGATGACGAGTTCCTTGGTCTGGTTGGCACTGGCCTCGATGCAGTTTTCCAGGGCCTCCTTTTTTTGCATCTTTGAGTTGGTTGTGGTAGTTGTTGAGGGCAGACTTGAAGGTGGCTTGATCCGTGTCGCTTCTGCTGGCGTGCCATTGTCTCTCTAGCCGCTTGCATCTGCGTTTTGCCATGCTGAGTTCTGGGGTGTACCAGCTGGCTTGTTTTATGGATCTGTGCATTTTGGTTGGTTTGATGGGGATGACTCAGTCAGCGGCGCTGGTGATCCAGGCGTTGAGGATCTTTACTGCCTGGTCCAGGTTGGTGGCAATGGATAGCTGGGTGATGCTGATGGCGTCAGTCCACTGGTGCTGTGTGACCTTAGTCCAGCTGTGGAAGGGGTGCTGTGGCAGTTGGGGGGGTGTGATGAGGGCTGGAAATGGTGAAGTGTACAATGAAATGGTCGGACCAGATGAGTTCGGTGATGTGGTTATATCTGACTCTGTTGCTGGACGTGAAGATAGGGTCCAGCGTTTGTACTGCTCTGTGTGTGGGGTCCGAGACCAGCTGCGTGAGGCCGATGTTGTCCATTTGTTACAGGAGGTCGGTGGAGGTGGTGTCTGTGGGTTCCTCGAGGTGGAAGTTAAGATCTCCCAGGAAGATGTAGTATTCGAATTCCATGGCGAGTGGGGTGATGAATTCTGTGATGGCGTCGCTGAGGCCTGTTCACAGTCCTGGGGGTCTGTATGCGAGGGTGCCTTTGATGGTGGTTTTGTGGTTGGTGTGGAGTTGGATGTTCAGGTGTTCCATGATTGGCGTGGTGTCGTCCTTGGTCGTAGTGCAGGTGATTGATTCTTTGTGTACGATGCTGCCTCCATCTCTGTTGGTGCGGACTTGGTGTTTCATCTTGTAGCTGGTAGGTGTTGTGGTGGCGATGTCAGAGGTGAAAGCCTGGGTGAACTAGGTCTCTGTAATGAAGGCCATGGTAGGGATGAGAGTGGAGATGGTGTCCCAGACTTCGATGGCGTGTTTGCAGAATGATCCGGAGGAGTGACTCTGGTGAGGTAGTGGCCAGCAGAGAGGATGTGGCTTGTGTTTCTGCGGGGGAGGTCTGTCCTGGGATGTTGGCGAATCTGCAGTGGAGGCAGGTGAACAGTCCCATTGTGGAGCGAGGAGATGCAAGGCAGCAGTTGTTGTTGGGTCCAGGGAACAGAGGTCTGCGGCAGAGTATCTGTGGGAGTGTGGAGGGCCAGGGTTCCTGTTGCTGGGTGCGGTCCAGGTGCAGACGGGCGCAGACGGGCGCAGACAGGCTTGCCTTTGGCGCATCAGCGGTGCAGCTGTGCTACAGCCTTCATTAAATAGGTCAGGGGGAGGGGCGCTGGGGAGGCGGGAAAGAGGGAAAACGGCATGGAAAAATGCAGCGAGGCGGGAAGTGGCGTTGGCCATGGGCACTGGAATCTGGGCCTGTGGTTGCTGACAGGTGAGGCTAAGGCTGGCTGATGCTGGCTCCCAGCAGGAGCAGAAGCACTGTGGGAAGAAGCAGCAGCAAGTGAGAGCTGGCGATGACCTGCTTACTGTGGCCGCGCTGCAGCCTTCATTAAATAGGATGGGGGAAGGGGCACTGGGGAGGTGGGAAAACGGCATGGAAAAATGAGGCGAGCACGAAGTGGTTCCGGGCCTAGTGCACTGGAACCTGGGCCTGGGGTCGCTGACAGGCGAGGCTGAGGCTGGCTCCCAGCAGGATCAGTAGTACTGTGGAAGGAAGTAGCAGCAAGTGAGAGCTGGGGGTGACCTGCGCTCAAAAATGGTTCATACAGCCAAACATTTTATGATCAAATCAAAGTAAGGAAATCTTTAGCATCTATCAGAAAAATACCAAACCAGAAGCACTAAAGACAACATAATGTGCATTCTGCTAACACTGTGAGGTTCTTTGAGTCCATACCCTGGCCGTACTTTAGTCTTGTAGCTTTCTCCTTTGCAGGCTCCTATCTTGTCCTGCTAAACAATAGGGCTAGACCAAGAATAATTCTGGCACAAAAAAATCAAAGCATCCAAAGCGGTGGCAGCTCCATGACATACCGCCTCTTTAAGAAAATGATTTCCAACATGTTCCCGGTCCAAAGAAATATCATCATCAAATACTTTATTTGGGTCAAATGACCATAAAAGTTCAAATGCAGTAAAAACAAACAATACATAAAAATAACCACCATTATAGGTGCACGTTCACATATCCAAGGAATATCCTTAAGGGCAAATTATAATGACCACCAAGATGGAAATGACCTCACAACAGCATAGACCCACAGTCTGAGAAGTTTGGCCAGATAAGGTGCACCATGCTAAATGTCAGTTCTATGCCTATCTAGGAGAGCCTAGCTCATGGGGCTGATTATGTGGTATGCACACTGTTTACTGCCTGATATTTCAAAATGGTGTATGGACCGAGGTCGAATAACTCCTCTAATATTATATTATAAGACTCATAGCGTGCATTCAAAATTAGAAAAAATAGGGAATTAATCTATGGGCGACACCCTTTGTCAAACAATGCACTTCACAACCCAAAATCAAGCAGCAATGATATTATAGCCTCGTTTAAAATACTATTTATGTACACCTATACCATAAAAACATAGTATACCTTCAGATAAAAGTAAGTACTTAAAACCAAATATTCAATCTTCCCTCAATAAAATAGATTAAGATCCTAGTTATGGATATATTCAATTAAATTGGTCAGTATCTTTGGACCTTTTACAAAGATTCATCTATAGTACAGTTATATTTTACCAATGTGGGGTTCAAATGGTATCCTATCTCCTCTACATATAAAACCTGCCCATCTAAGATGCCTTACCCCTATTAGACCAAGCAAACCCGTAATGCATTCTGGCCTGAACCACCCCGGGAAGGGCCAGTTATTTGGCTTGGATAGAAGTGCTAGAATCTCTGAGAATACTTGTGCGCACCTAGGTTTCCAGTGGGATATGATGCTTGGGTAAAGGGGTATCACTTTCGGCCACTTAACAGGGAAGTTATTAACTAATTTCAAAACATTCCAATTGTTCACCTCGTTTCTCTGGCTAAAATTCCTGCACCCTACCTATGTACCCTAAACATACCCCACAACATACAATGGTTAGTCTTAGGTCTGGATAGTAAGGCTCAGAAGTGACTTGCCCGCACACCACATGGAAAACAGGAATCTCGAGACTGCAAATAGGATCGGTTGTTGAGTATCGTATTTCAAGAGCCTAAATGCCTCTGCACAATGGGCGGTCCCCAAATTTCTGCACAGCTGTATCAGCCATATTAATCTATCTTTTTTTATCCAGGGCAGAAGAAATATACATTAAGTTCAGTTTCCTCAGCATTTCCACACGCCGGGCACCCTGAAGGAATAGAGCCTGCCCATTTGTTGGAAAATGAGCCAGGGGGAGTGACCAATGCCTGAATTGGACATATAATTTCCTTGCTAGGGCTGGCTGTATTTCATCTAGGAAAGGCTCCACATTGTAATGATCTTTAATTCTAATAAAGGATACTGTTAAAGAACCTAGTGCTAAGTTCCCATGCAGGAGAGCAAGTTTTCCTCCCCTGAAGCTCCTGACAGGTTCCTTCCTTGTTGTTGCAGGACATGACACTTCTGGGTCACTCCAGATGCTCGTTCTTCCTATTCTAAGGAGTGTGTCCCTGATGTACATAAGCCAGGGTAATTTCCCTGCCCTGGGGAGGCCCATTACCTCTTTTAACTCAGATCTATATGAAACCAGTTCTGGAGTCGCCCATAAATGTCTCCAGAAGGTTAGCGGTCTGAGTCCTATTTCTTCTGCGATCAGTCTAACTCCTAGATCCAATCGCAGAGGAACGAGTGGGGTGGTAGAGGGGAGTCCAAGGAGCTGCCTAATAAAATTATTTTCAATCTTGGTTACAATTTTCGTTGGGCAGTGCCCCCAGAGTTCAGCCCCATACATAGTGGCACCCCTGGCTTGCACTTTGTAGATCTCGGCAATGGGATTGATGGGTTTACAAAAGGAGTTCCTGTGAGCTTTGGCCAGCCCCCCTGTTGTCTGTGCTAACTTGAGGGTTGTTTTGTCTATTTGTGTTGTCCATTCCATTTTTTCTGTTAAGGTAACCCCTAAATATTCAAACACGGATACCCTCTCACGTTTGTTGCATTTCCAAAGAAATATGCCATCATCTCTGTAGTGTCGTGTGAGTTAGCAATGAAGAAACCCTTTTGGCTAGTGATGGACTCCATAGAACTGTGACGTTAGTGTCAGAGCGTAGTGAAGTGAATGCAGGTTTAGAATGTTGAGTTTGCAGTTACACGCAGATGAATAAAGATGCTAAGCTCCGTGTGTGGCATAGTCATTGGTGAGTACCCAGGCTCGGGAGGACGCTACAACTGGTGATGAGATAGGGGATAAGTAACCTGAAGATCGACAGTGCTCTCCCAGAGAGTATGTGATGGTCCAGCAAACTGCTTGTGCATTCTATGTGTGCTTCAGTCAAAGTGCAGAATCGACGTTTAGCGTATGTGGAGTCAAAGCGCAACTCCTCCCAGTGTAAATCATTTGAAGATAATGAAAGCTTCACTGAGAACTCTACACATCATTGGCCAAGAACCTGCTGGGAAGGCCTTAAAGAGAGGTTCCATGCTACTATGCAACCTGTAGCCATACATCATACAGAGTGATAATTTTATAGGCGGATACAACCCGGTCTTGAGAGAGCAGCAAATTGCAACAGCAAATTGCAAGATTAGGGAGAGAATGTGGCCTAACAGCTAGATCAGTCGACCTCGAAGCTGGGGAACCAGGTTCGAGTCTCTGTAGGGACGCTCGACAGCCTGTGATGCTGGGCAAGTCACTTAATCTCCCCGTGCCTAACAAAATAAATATGTCTGTCTGTAACGCAACTGGTAAAGCGCTCTAATAACACTGCAATCAGAAGCGCTTTGAGGCAGAGATCAGCCAGGTGTCAGATAGTACAAAGAGACGCCTAAAAGCAAAGCGATCCAGATACAAGAAACAGTCATCTGCTTACCATAACTGATTAATGAGAGTCATCATACTACAGTGCTGGGTGAAGATGTGCATGTGGTTGTGTTGACGGAGCCATCCATACCCAAAGCAGCATACCATCAAAGCTGCCAGGTGGCGGCTCTGAACAACCCCAAAGTTCTCCATAAAAGTGAAGGGCTCCAATGGAGACCAAGAGGGAGGTCAAGGTTCCACACACTGTCCAAGATGACCCAGAGGCCAACACAGCACAGGGACTTAGAGATGGCATGGATGAAGCTGGTCCCAGCAGACAGTAGACAGTGACGGAGAGAACTCCATCCTCAGTTTCAGCCAATCTCCTAAATGGTTACAATGCTGCCACCATCTTATAACCACCACCACCATTCAATATCGCCAAAAAGCAAAATATTGGCGACAGATGGACCTCTACGATAGAGACATTTGATGACATCATCAAAAAGCTCTTCAGTATCAATATCAAGTGAAAGTGAAGAAGATGGTTGTGTAATGTTGATGTTTACCTCAGAAAAGCATGTGCATATTGGACTGGCCGCTGGAAGAAAAATACAGATCAAAGAAAAGTCAACATGAAAAAGCACCAAAGTCATTCAGACATTGTCCGAAGGTTACACTAAAAGTAAACGGGTGCTCAATACCTTATATTATCGACAGTGGTGTGTCAATAAACATTGTGCCTGAGGAGAAATACAGTGAACTATCTCCCTTGCCACGACTTACGCTATTGAAAACCAAAGTGTATACATGGGCTGCATCGATGTCATTAAAAAGTCAAGACTCATATGTAGCAATGATGAAACACAAGAAAACAAAAGTACAAGCACCCATTCATATGCTTCAAGGTATGGTGTCAAGTGCCTGTTTACTCAGCTTCAGCACAGCTGCTGATAGGGGACTGACATCAGTGAACTATAACATGAATGCTCATCACAAAATAGTAAGTCAGTTCCCCATTGTTGTTTCATGGGTTAGGAAAACTGAAGACTATGAAAGTACAATTACACATTAATTAGGATGTCCATCCCATTGCTCAAAGACACAGACAAATTGTATTTCATTTACAGGAAGCTGTTAAAAAATAACTTGAATCCTTACTCAAACATGATATCATTGAGAGTTCCACTGGTCCAATGCCATGGGTTTCTCCCATAGTGGTAGTCCTTAAAAAGGACAACAAAGGAGCTGTACGCATCTGTGTTGACATGCGTCAAGCGAACAAGGCAATTGAAAGAGAACAACATCCAGGTGCGCACATTGTCGACATGATAACACAATTAAATGGTACGAAGGTCTTCTCTCGCCTTGATTTGATGAATAAAGGATATAATCAGTTGGAACCCGAGGAGAATTACAGGTACATTAAAACGTTTTCTACACATTTTGGCTTGTTACGTTACAAAAGTCTAAGTTTAGGTGTGTCATCAGCTGCAGAGCTGTTTCAAGATGTTGTTCGACATATCATACAGCCTGTCATGAATGCTTTCAATTAAAGTGATTGTTAGAAATGGGGTTTCTAGTTAGCTAGGGTATGCACCTAAGCCAGGCCCACAACTCTAGTTAGGGCAAGTCAGTTACACACTAAAGATAACCTCTGCTCACCCTCTGGTAGCTTGGCACACAGCAGGCAGGATTAACATCAGAGGCAATGTGTAAACTGTTTGCACAACACACACACACACACAGGAACACAATGAATACACCACAAAAGAGACTCCCCATAGGATTATATAAACATACAGAGCATACTATATGTGAATGCAGACCAAAACAACATGAATACTATGCAAACACTGAGATAGTACTCGTTAATGACATACATTATGACATAAGGGCATGAAATGCAGTAGTTTGGATAGAGGCAAAACACATAAACCACCACATCACCCTAGGCACATCAGTAACAGTAGGGAACATGGGTCCAGGAACACCAGCCCTCCTATTAGCGGGGTTGTGGTAGTCTCCATGGTGTAACTGAAACAAATGCCTTGGCTAGTATTACAGTAAAGGTACCCTGAAATATATCTCTGTTTGCCATCACTAAGGCAAGATAAAATGATATGCAAACTCAGATGAAGTAACACTTCGTAATACCCTTTTGGTGCACCGCAAAAAGGAAATAGACTGGCTCCCGTTTAGAATTAATACCGTAATTTAACTGGCTTCCTTCTGTCTGCAGGTTCCAGAATATGGCAAACCACAAGGGGGAAATCGGGGCCTCCGTCATGGATCTTCCCCACAAAACTGAACAAGTGCCCCCAGGTACGTTTTACAAGGGAAAAAAGGAGGGGGGGAGCACAACTGCAGGTTCTAGCGGAGAGACCTCGCTGGGTCCCCCGTGCACAGACAAGTCGAAGCCAGCTGACTGCGAGCGCACAGTGCAGCTGCCGACAATCTATTACAGCTCAGCTCCTTTGAAAGAATTGGCTTACTTTCTTCTACCCAACAGCGCCTGGATGTAGGGACAAACTCTAGGGGGTTGCGCTAACCCCGCAGGACTCCTGGCGTCATCCAAATGTCAGCTGTCCTCCACAGCAGGGGCCTGTGTTGCTGACTCGGGCAGTCATTGTTGTGGTATCATCTAGCTATGCTAGAAGGTTCCTCGCTGACAGCAGTGACGTCACCTATGGAATGTTGTGGGGAATTGCATTGTGGGTAATCAGTGTGTGGAGTTGGCGGCTACTGTGGTGGGACGCACTTGTGTCTCGCTCTCCCTCCTACTCAATAAACAGCTTAACCTTCACCTGGCTCATGAGTATTCATCTCTACAATTTGGTGACGATCTATGAACCCACACCTGCCTACCTGAATCCTCTCATCCCTGCGAGGGCATCAGGCGATCTACTATTTGCTGTGATGCACCCCTTCAGCTGTAGGTATTTGAGGGATACAGACGGAGTGGTAAATTGGCGTGAAGGTACTGTGCACTGTTTTTTTTTGGTTTCGGCTCGCTACACCTTCGGACGCAATATTCGTCTCGCTTTCGGCACATCACTATTGGGGGCCACTACCCAACGCAGCTTGCAACTAGGTGGGACAGCGGACACTGTAATTTATGGGACTTTACGCATTTCTTTCACACCTTTTGAGGAACCATTTTGGTTTTTTTTCACACCCTGAGTATCCCCACTAACATTGGGGTTTGAAGAGATACACTCTGTGCGTTGTGACACTGGCTGTTTTCCCGCACTTGTTTGTTCTCTTCACAACTGACGGTGAACACCTTCTCCTCACAGTTCACGGATTTCCTCTCAGCTCTTCAATTTCAGCCCCCCGTCATCACGTCAATAGCCATTTGCTCACTTACGTCACATCGGCGGCCATCTTAAGAAGCTGCCTTGCAGTATGTCCCCAAAGTGAGCGTTCCTCAGCAACGCATTTCTACACGGTGATGCGCACACCCTTCCAGGGTGTCAAAATCGTGTCAGCAGCCATTTCCTCGTGTACACAACAGCCATTTGCTCACTTACGTCACAATGGCGGACATCTTAAGTAACCGCTTTGCAGTGTGTCTGTGCCTCAAAATGTGAGTGTGCCTTGCCAACGCATTTCTACACGGAGATGCGCACACCCTTTCAGCATGTCACTACTCCTACAGGCAACTGTCTTACATACAATCGCTTCTCTTCTCCTGTGCGCATTTCAGTGGAAACCTTCCTGGAGGCATGTTACACGGTGATGCGCACACCTTTCTGCGTGTCATTTTTTTTCCTCATCTGCATCTGTGTGTCAACAGTGACACACACACTAATTACTGCACACCTAGCTTTGCTTCACAGTGATACTCACACTTCTTCCTTCCCATCTGCATGTCAACAGTGATACGCACACTTCCTACAGCATACCCTTGCACAGAATATTACTCCCACCTTCTAGAGTATTTTGGCGATGATAATCTTACCTTTGCACTTACTCCTTATGTCGTAAACTACATTATTACATCTCTCCTATTGGCACACTACTTAAGTATTCTCTGAATTGCAATTCCTTGTAACAGTTTGTGTAGCCTTCTACAACATGTGTGCCCAAACATTCTCTTTAACACCACCAGTTCCTTTTCACCCCAAGCCGGGAGAACCAGCAATGAAATGTGCAGACTGGAAAGATTATTTTTAAAATCATTTATCCGCTAATGGGGAAGAAGGAAGCGACAAATTCACCAGTAACAGAAAAAAAGGATTCTATTGCACAGCCTTTGTCCTGAGGGTTTAAGAGTATACAATGAGATGGTAAAAAAAAACAGAGATGCTGAGGATGAAGATGTTTTCAAGCATGCCCTAGAAGATTTAGAAGGTTATTACCAACCTGTTATTTGCGCAGCCATCGACAGGTAAAAAATTTTTCAGCGAAAGCAAAACAAAACTGAAACTGTGGAGGACTATGTATCTGCCCTCAAAAAACTTGCAATCAATTGTAAATTCGGCACCCTTCATGATGAATTTATTTGTGATCAAATAATAATGCATTCTGTTAACACTAGTGTACAAGAGAAGTTATGGGTGTGTGGGGATGCATCTCTTAACGAGATTATTGCTATTGTAAAAAAAGCTGAAATGTCCAAAAGATGTGCCATGGCTGCTAAGAAAGAAAATGAAATCAATGATACTGTTTGCAAAGTGTCTGTTAAGAAAGTTGTTTCTGGTAACAAGAACTTAACAAGTTCTGAGAACAAAGGGAGTAGTAGAGTAGTCAGAAACACTGCCACACTGAGTAGGACGCACACTGACAAACGTCCCAGCTGTTTTAGATGTGGTAGTCAGGTACACATGGCTAGAGACAGGAATTTCCCCGCCATAAGGTCAAGATGCACCTATTGTGGCATTGTTGGACACTTTGCTAAGGTATGCAGGAAGAAGTCCGGCAATGCCACAGTCAAGTGTGTATTGCATGAAGTAAACTCTGATAAAGTAGATGAACACGACTTGGAGAATAATGATTGCATTTTTTGCATTGAAGAAACTGTATTAGGCATTGATATGGTTATTAAGAAAAAACCTTCTTGTCTTATGAAAATTGGTGGAGTTGACATAACCATGGTGGCGGATTCCGGTTCACCATACACTACAGTGCAACAAGAAGTGTGGGAAAAAGAATTTGTTAAAGTCTCAGGAGATCAATTAATCCCCACTGATGTCCATCCTGTGACCTTCACCGGTGAAAGAATCCCTATGTTAGGCTTTAGACGCCTCAATTTTGAGTTCAAGGGCAGACAGACAGCAGGAAAATTATATGTGGCACAAAATGGACCCTCCGTCCTTGGCTGGGCAGACCAAGGAGCATTAGGAATTACCCTTAACCCTAATTGTAAAGCTTAAGTACTAATGATGGGTAATCCTTTTATATCCCTAGAGGAAGAATTAAAAAAAGAATTTCATGATGTCTTTTGTGGGGCCATAGGGAAACTATCTAAATTCTCACATAAAATTATCTTAAAGGAAGGGGCCGCACCTGTGAGCCACAAGGTTCGCAACATTCCATTCAATACCAGGGAAGCTGTGCAACTTGAGCTCAACCAACTTGAAGAGAATGGTATCATTGAACCCATTGAGAGTGCCGAATGGCTCGCACCCCTAGTTGTGGCACATAGACAGAATGGTAAGGTACACTTATGCATTGACCTCAGAGAGCTGAACAAAAACATTGTTATAGATAAATTCCCTCTCCCTAAAATTGACGAACTTCTGGCACAAACTAAAGGGGTCCAGTGGTTCTCCACAATCGATCTCACGGCGGCCTACCACCAAATCACACTACATCCGTCTTGCAGGAAATTGACATCATTCATCACTCCCTTTGGGTGTTACAGATTCGTGCACTTGCCATTCGGTTTGTCGTCAGCCGCTGCAGTTTTCCAGAGGCTAATGCACAGGCTATTTAAAGATCTCAAAGGCGTCTTATACTTTCAAGAGGACATACTCATCATGGGCAAGAACAGAGAGGAGCATGATATCAAATTGAAAAAAGTGTTAAGGAAGCTAGCTGAGAATGGTCTCACAGCTGAGCTAGGGAAATGCAAGTTCGCTCTCCGTTCTGTAACCTACCTAGGGCATGAGATAAGTGACAAAGGCAACACGCCTAAAAAAGACATTGTCTCTGCCATCAAGTCAGCTCCAGTACCTAAATCTAAAGACGAAGTCAGATCGTTCCTCGGCTTGGCAGAATTTTATAGTAAATTTGTAAAAAACGTTGCCACTAAGACTCATAGCATGCGTCAACTCATGAAGGAAAAGAACACCTTTGCTTGGAATCCTGAGATCAACCTAGAATTTGAAAGCATCAAATCAGCCATTTGCAAGGCCATTCCTCTCCATGGATTCGAGATGTCCAGCACAGAGCATCTTAACCACAGATGCCAGCGGGAAAGGGCTGGGGGCAGTTTTGTCCCAATTGTCCAAAGAAGGAACAGAAACTACCATAGCATTTGCTTCCCGTTCCCTCACCCCTATTGAGGAACAATTCTCAGTTATTGAGAAAGAGATGTTGGCCACCGCCTGGGCCATGGAAAAATTCAGACAGTTCTTGTGGGGGTCAAGATATACTCTCAGAACGGATCATAAACCCTTAGTTAAAGTCCTTACCTGCAGTGGCCACGTAAAAGCCACTTCCCCTATTGCAAAGATGACTCTTAGATTATTATACTATGTCTACAACGTTGAGTATCTACCTGGTAATAAGAACAAAGTAGCAGATTATTTAAGTCGCTCTCCCTTGCCTGTAGTTGAGTATCTACACAATGAATGCGATGATTACAGCGTTGCATTCACTAAAGAAAAAGAGGATGTTATCAGCGCACAAGAATGGAAGTCAGCCTACGATAAGGACAATGTCCTTGTGCAATTGAAACATTTTGTAATGCAGGGATGGCCAGAGAAAAAGAAGTTACCAAGTGAACATAGGAAATGTTGGGAACTCAGAGACGAATTGTCCATCAGCGATGACGCCAGGTTCATCCTCAGAGAAGACAAAGTAATTCCTCCTGAAAGCATCAGGAGCCGCATCCTCAACATAATGCCTGAGGGACACTTTGATATTGTAAAATCCAAAAGGAGAGTGAAATAATCTTACTGGTGGCCCGGCATCGACATCGAAAAGAACGTGAGATCATGCACGTACTGCGCCAGTGCTGACAAGTCTTTAACAATGTTAAGACCTCCCTTAGGGGAGTACAAATGCCTGGACAACCCATGGGAGGAACTCTCTGTTGACATCCTAGGTCCTATTTTAGATTCATGGGGTGTACCTAAATACATCATAGTCGTAATTGACAAATACTCTAAATGGCCTGAGTTAGAAATGTGTGAAAAAGCCAACTCGGCCTCTGTCATATCCTTTTTAACCAACACCTTTTTGAGGGAGGGTATCCCCAGAACTATAATTTGCGACAACGGTCCACAAATCATCTCCAACAAATGTACACCCTTCCTCAACAGGAACGGGATCAAAGCTAGACATACCCCAATTTACCACCCTGCTGGTAACGGTTCAGCAGAACGTTTCAATCGAGTCATTATGGGCTCAGTCCAAGCTGCCGTAAATGCAGGAAGCAATTGGGAGACCGAAGTTACCAAAACAGTTTGGGCTTATCGTATAACGCCCACAGTTACAGGATACAGTCCCTTCAAGATTTAGCTGGGTAGAGTGCCCTTCACCAGAGACAACACAGTATGGGTGGATATCAAACTCTAAAGCAGATGGTCACCTTCTGTGGTAAAAAGCAATCTCATGAAAGGTCAGAAGATCTACAAGGAGTATTACAGCAAAAAACATGGGGTGAAGGACTCCATGTTAGCTGTGGGCGATTGGGTCAAGGTAAAACTAGGCACTTTGTGCAAGAAAGGTAACAGCAAGTTCAGTGACCCACTCCAAATCAAAGAGCTTTACTCCCGGTCTGCCTTGTTAAGTGACAACAAAATTTGGTCTTTAGTGAGAATGCCAAATGCAACAAAGTCCTGTGGTGGAAACGTGACGACAACCTCACAGAAGTTAATGATGGTTGGTTATGGTCTGAGGTTGAAGCCCACGACCCTACTGCAGAAAACAATGTTGAACAGGGAACAGGTTCGGAGGGAGGTGCTACTGTCCAGAGTGAACCCAATGACTTATGTGAACCACGTGACTTAGGTGTTGCCGTCCAGAGTGAACCTAATAACTTATGTGAACCTAGTGGCTTAAATTGCCCACAGAGTGGAGCCACTGCTCTGGAAGAGGAGGCACACAATTCCCCGCTCACTCAAATATCCACCCGTGCACGCAGACCTGTTGTTTTACCTAAAAAATATGATCAGTTTGTTACGCAACCGTCTTAAATTATCCTATTGTACTTCACAACTGTTCAAATATGGCATCGTTATTTAATTGTTGTCTATTTATGTATTTATGCACTATTTATTATCTAAGCATTTAGGTGTCTATTCAAGCTTGACATTGTTATTTAATTATTTATTTATCTATGTATCCATCCACTATTTATTGACTTAAACATCCTTTGTGCCCATTCACACATGTTTATGCAAAGCACATTTTGCTCCCATCCTTTCTCACAGTGTTCCTTTCAATATTGTAAGAGGGGAAGATGTGTGGTGTCATCTAGCTATGCTAGAAGGTTCCTCGCTGACAGCAGTGACGTCACCTATGGAATGTTGTGGGGGAATTGCATTGTGGGTAATCAGTGTGTGGAGTTGGCAGCTACTGTGGTGGGATGCATTCGTGTCTCGCTCTCCCTCCTACTCAGTAAACAGCTTAACCTTCACCTGGCTCACGAGTATTCATCTCTACAACTGTGGGCGGGGTGAGGCAGCAATGACGTGCTTCCGTTACCCGGGAGACGTGTATCCTGTTGTATTGTGACTCGGGGAATCAGCGCGCTTTGAGTATATGCACATGGACTGCCGCTGGGGAGAACCTCAACCACAGACTTTGGCCAGCGGGGGCTGATGGCGGCACACTGCCGTTACTCTGGTCTCCTTTTAAGTACAATAACCATGGAGCGCCTTAGCCCAGCAGGTGATCAGGCCGTGCAGACCTCCACTCACTCATGGACATTGTTTGTCACAGCATGGACGGCACTGGCAGACTTCCCGTGTGCGGCTGTGTTAAGCTCCCAACCCCAGGTGCCCTCCTATGCAGGCATCACCAGAGTTCTCCCGCACCACTTTTGCTGGGGAAATCCACAAGGCAAGTTCCTTTTGGCAGAGCAGTGTGGGAGTTAGAAATAAGCACTGAGCTCAATCCCCAGTCAAATGAAGCGCTGTGCCTAAACACGAAAAAAAAAAGCACAAGTCACACAGAAAAAATGGAGCAGGACACAGCTCTCACCACGCGCTGAGCTTCTGGGAGAACACTTGGAGGGCACACAGGGAGCAGCAGGCAGGCCGGCCAGCACAAAATGGTCCTTAGCCGAGTGGCAGTCCCTCCAGCAGCACAACAGGTAGCAGGCCAGCACAACAAAATAGGTAGTTCTAATTAATGGCGCTTCCTCCTGGCAGCACAGCAGTCCTCTGGTCCAGCATGTAGAGCCAGCAGTCCAGGTAGTGTCTAAAATCATGGGGACAGATGCCCTGCACTTACACTCAGAAACGTCTTTGATGAAGGAGTGACTTCAAAAGACCCTTTAGAAGTGTGCAACAATCCCTTTCAACCCAGCCTTGGCTCCAGACATCAGTACAGGGTAAATCAGCCCTTTGTGTGAGGGCAGGAGACAACCTATACAAATGTAAAGTGTGAACACCTCTCCCTCTCCCAGCCCAGGAAGACCATCAGTATGCAGATGAATGCAGATGTAACCTTGTCACACCCAGCCTTGCTGTTCTGTGGCTGTCTGGAAAGTATGCTCAAAGTGTAGCTATTATCCGGCCCAGACGAGGATTGGAGTCAGGCTGTAAAGCACAAAGAGCCATAAGCACTTTCTAAAAGTGGCATTTCTAAAATAGTAATGTAAAGTCCAATTCCAACTACATTAGTAAGCAGGATTTATCTCCACTATACCAAACATACCAAACGAGGCAACGCTACTCCTTTCAGATCAGGAATCACCACTTAAGTACCTATATGGGAATTCCCAATGCTAGCTTTTAAGAGGAGTAGGCCTCACAGCAGTGAGAAACTAAATAGGCTGTTTATCACTACCAGGACATGCCACACAATAAAGGCACATGTCCTACCTTTAACTTGCCCATAGTGCTACCTAGGTCCTACCTTAGCGATGACCTATGTGTAATAAAAGGGGAGTTTAGGGCTTGGCAAGTAGTTTTAAATGTCAAGTCACAGTAGCAGTAAACTGCATACAGAGGCCCTGCAGTGGCAGGTCTGAGACAGGTTTGAAAATCTACATCTGTGGGTGGCACAAGCAGTGCTGCAGGACCACTAGTAGCATTTAATTTACAGACCCTGGGTATATGGAATACCACTTTACAAGGGACTTACAAGTGAATCGAATATGCCAAACAGATGTAAACCAGTCATAACTGGTTTAGAGGAGAGAGCACATGCACTTTAGCACTGGTTAGCAGTGATAAAGGTCCCAGAGTCCTAAAGCCAACAAAAAGAAGGTCAGAAAAATAGGCAGAGGAAGGCAAAGAGGGGATAACCCTGCAAAAAGGACCAGGTCCAACAATGATGACAAATTAGTTTTAGGAGCTGCACAGAAGGAGCATGAGAAAGCTCTCACCCAAGTGTGTCGTTTGCTCGCTGATGGAGGTTTAAATTTGAATGCTGAGAAATGTGAATTCCATTAGACAAAGTTAAAATTCTTTGGCCATATATTTTCTGATGGCGATCCAGCTAAACTGCAAGCATTGTCAATTGCCAGTCCCCCACAGGACGTTTCCATGTTACATTTGTTCCTTGGCATGGCCAGTTACTGTTCTAGATATTTACAAGACTTTGCCACCGTAAGTGCTCCATTAAAAGACTTGACGAAAAAGAATGTTTCATTCCATTGGTCACATGAATGTGAGCAAAGCTTCAAGAAAATCAAGCAAACTATTGAGAACTCTACTGAACTGGCCTACTTTGATCCAAAGCTTCATACCGAGGTTGTTGTTGATGCTAGCCCTGCTGGGTTAGGTGCAATCCTTGCACAGCACAGCGGACATCCAAATGCTCCAAGACATATTGTGGTATATGCAAGCAGAAGTTTGTCCCAAATTGAACGTGCTTATTCACAACCTGAGAAACGTTTTGCATTGGTGTGGGCTTGTGAACATTTCCATGTATTCTATTGTGGAAAGCCTTTCTCACTTGTGACGGATCATCAAGCATTGCTGACCATCGTCGGCAATCCAAAGGCCCAGGGGCCTCCTCGCATAGAACGTTGGGGTCTACGATTACAAGGATACAACAAGTGTAGTGAATGCAGGTTTAGAATGTTGAGTTTGTGGTTTCATGCAGGCGAATAAAAACATGTTGTTCTAAGCTCTGTGTGCGGCATAGTCATTGGCGAATACCCAGGCTGGGGAGGACGCTACAATCACCATCCTCTTGAAGAAACCATTGACAAATTATTGTGTTAGTATGAAGTAATTTTGTATTCTAACAATGTGAACATCTCTGAATTTCTGGAAACAACAGTTTCCCCGTAATTATCCAGGGCTGTCACCAATACACTTATTCCTGTAATAGCAAGCGTGGAGTCTTTTCTACAATTTGGCGATGAGCTGGTGAACAGTCCCACAAATCCACATAATTGTGGCTCCTCTCTCATTGACAGGGTCCATCAGACCTGCTCTTCAAGAGTGCAGCGAATAGATATCATAGTTTATGGATTTTGTTACCAGTTCCCAGGAACGCCAAGAAGCTAATCCCATTCACCTCCACTCAGAGACTATGATTTCTAATTGTAGCAAAAATCACAGCAGCCCATGCAGATAGGAAACCGGTAAGGGGAAGTGAGAGGAAATACTGATGTGAAGCTTGTCACACTTTCTTCAGAGGTGCTTATCAAACAATACCTGATTACAATGAGCCTTGTAACATTCAGATCACAGTAAATCCTTTTACTTAATTCCCTCAAGTAACAAGTCATCTAACTCAGCCTTTCTTCTCTAAAATGTAATTCAGTTTTCTCACTGGAAATATAAGAAAACAATGGTTATTATTTGTCCTCTTGAAA
The DNA here is from genome assembly GCA_963921515.1 of Calotriton arnoldi. NCBI lineage: Eukaryota > Metazoa > Chordata > Amphibia > Caudata > Salamandridae > Calotriton > Calotriton arnoldi. The sequence continues at coordinate 202,832 of CAWUFW010009679.1, forward strand.
ATCCTTGCAACTCTGATGGATTTACTAAAGAGTTCAATGCACATAAATTAAAAATGAGTTTCGGTCTTGTGAATCCAGGAAAAATTATGATATGTACAAAGCTGATGATGAGAGTAGGAGAGGCACAAAGTGCAAAAAAAGAATGTGGCAAAAAAAAAAAAACATGTGACAGAAAAATAATGAGCATACAGAAAGGTACAACTATATGTGGCCTCGAAAATGGTAATGATCGAGCGGACGACTTGAAAGACACTGGCTACACAATGATCCTCCAACAACTGCTAAACACATGTGAAAGGGCCTGCGTCAGTCTTACGCCTGCCATGAGGCAGGCGTAAGATATTGACGCATTAGGGTAAAAAAAACGGCGCAGTGTAATCTATCAGATTTCACTTTGTCACTTCTACGACCCTTTTGTGCGTCAGAACGCCCCCCTGCATACATTATAGCATACATTATACCTGGCGCAGGTATAATGTGGCGCAGGGGTTTACAAAGTGACGCATCTACCTAGATGTGTCACTTTGTAAATATGGCGCAACAAGGCGCATTTTTTACACTGCTGGTGCGTCACAAAAAGTGACGCACCGGCGGTGCAATAGTGACGCAAGGGCTCATAAATAAGCCCCAAACTGCTTTGGGAAGCGATGAGACTTTGACTTCACTCACCTTTTTATACAATCAGAATTCCAGATGGACACCATATCTAAAAGACTCACATCTCGCGAGATTCAAGTTAATGTTGTTGTTTTGTCACAGTGTTCATTGCCATGCACACCAACTTTTCTCTGCTCCTGAACATCCTCATATGTAGCTCACCGATTGCAGTAAGCATTTAACAAACACCATCTGGACCTGCAACTCGACAATTATTAACTCCGTCATATTGCGTAATCATGAAGGCATCCCACTCTTTAGGCTCTTCCTTAGGTTTTTTAGAGTTATCTTCATAACATTTCTTTGTACCTTGAGGAGCATGAATATTCTGTGCTGGCTTTCAAGAGTTTTCCTCTACACCATAACCCTTCCATTTTATCAAACAATGCAATTTCTTTCTTACTATTCATGAGTCTAAGAGCTAGCCTGGTTGATTAGGGGTGTTTCCCTGAAACCGGTCCCAGGATGCTTGTTTCCGGTCCAGGGAAGACATGGCTTGGCAGTTAGGGCTGGACTGTTCCCATGAGGCAGAGGGTCAAGGCTGATGTGCATATGGCTGGGTCTGAACTGGTGTGGCGAAGTGAGCGAAAGAATGATGATAGATTCAACCCAGATCTGTGACTGGGGGTGAGTGTTTGAAAAGTTTCAGTGCTCCGTCCATCATCTCCTTGTGTTTGCTTAGTTCACCCTATGTTGGCAGGAGATGCTCAGACGTGGGTCCCTTGCTCACTTTGCCACTGGATTCAAGCTAGCCTGGCTGATGAGGGGTGTTATCCCGAAACCGGTCCCAGGATGCTTGTTTCCAGTCCAGGGAAGACCTGGCTTGGCAGTTCGGGCTGGACTGTTCCCATGAGGAATAGGGTCAAGACTGATTTGCATATGGCCATGTCTGAACTGGGGTGGTGGAGTGAGCTAAAGAATGATGATGGATTAAACCCAGATCAGTTGACTGGGGGTGAGTGTTTGAAATGTTTTAGTGCTCCGTCCATCATCTCTTTATGTTTGCTTTCCAAGATAGCCGGACCATCATAATAAATTAAGGGATCTGGTGTTTTTTCAATTCGAGTAACTTTCTTTAAGTTCAGCATTCAGACCCTTATAGAAAATGGTAGTTCCTTTTTCTTCAGGCAAATTGGTTTCAACAATTAATTTCTGAAACTGTGTCACATATTGTAACAAACCTTTTTTACTTTGCCTAAAACCTAATAAATCATGATCAGCCACTTGGGTCAATGTCCTTCTTTAAAACATGTTCCTTAATTCTTTCTCAAATGCTTCAAGGTTATACAACAATGGACTACTATTGTATGGCATTGCACAAACACAAGTCCTGTCCTCACCACAGATCACCAATGCTAGAAATTGGGTCTCTAGTTGGAAGAGGTATACACCCTGGCCACGCAGGGTGTACAATCCTAGTCAGGGTAAGTCACAGCACACAATCCCCCTCTCATCCACCAAAGGGGGCCTCCATCGACCTAGCGGTTCCCTCCCTTTCGGTAATGTGGGGACATGATTATTCAAAGAAACATTTATATTAATTATATGATACCAACAGCAGTACTTAGTTTAAAACACAAGCCTTACTCTGTTTACCTTGCTACTATTGTGTGGCTATACCAGATAACACCAGCATATATATGTTTATGTTATGTTATGGTGCGTGTGTTTACCTACGGTTACAGTAGAAGCGGGAGGCTCTTTTTATCTTACGGATTATTCCCTCCAGTTCCATCAAGGGGCCATCATACTACTAGCCCCTCCTTCCCGTCAGCACTTGGTTATCTGACTTGAAGTGTTTTTTTCTTACATGTATTGGATTGATGACCTTGAGTCACTTCAACACAAAGCCAAACAATTCCCTAGAACTATGATTGATTCATTTTGTTATTAGTGTGTGGCTGCGAAGGACACCGTCCCCTTCCCAGACCAGGAGCCGGTATCCCCTACAGTTTAGGGTAAGGGTTAGGCTTTCTTTCCTTTTCTGTTTTTTGATCCATTGACATGCACTCTACATTGGAGTGATATGCCATGATGGAGGTTGTGAATCCACACCTTCAGCTATAGGGTTTCAAACTATTAGTGATACTATCTAGGTGCTGACAGTAATATATGTGTTTTGTCTCGTGTGTTCCTGGTTTCTCACCTTTACACATGTTGGTTTGCAGTGATTTCCAGTACCTTTTCACAAGCTTGTTCACGAGGTTGTGTGAAATTAGGACTAGTAAGGGAAGCGCAGTAATAGGTTTTAAACAATTAATTGTTTTTAATTTTAAACATGGTATTGTACCAGTATCATCACTCAGGTAGGACTTGAGTGGTTTGATTATTGACAAAATAGTTTCCGGCATTAGTACGCCGTGCTTAGACAGAGATCCTTAGCCCCGAAGAATGCCCCTGACCTGCATAGGCTCTTTGTGAGGGCAGAAACATGTCGGCTAATTGAGACGTGCTGAGTCATTATTCTCTGCTTTACTTCACACCCTGTTTTAGATATACCTGCTGACACCACTATTAAAGGTGATACACTGATTAACCACAAGGTATTTGTAGTGACTCTGGATCCCACTTTGTTTTGTCCAGTAATTTTTATCTAAGAACTCCCTCCTTTCTTAGTCCATCAGGAGGTCGAGTACGCCCTGATAGCACTGTCCTACCAGGGTGGGAGAGGTTGCCGATGATGAAGCATGACACTAGTAAGTGTGTGAGGCCTACTCTTCCCTAAGTAAATCTTCCCTCATGTTCTCATTAGGACAGTGGTTCTCTTACACCCCAACTTGGGACTTAAATTGTTGCCCACTCTGGGAAATAGTCTGTAGTATTCCGGGGCTTCCATACTTTTTGTAATAAGTCACAACACAGCCTAAATGATCCTGTGCTCACCCACTGGTAACGTGAAAAGTATTTGTGCACTAACTCATACAGGAGCACAGTGAAAATATAACAAAAAGACTCCATAATGGTTAAGAAAAATAGAGAACATTTATCAGAATAAAATAAGACCAGAACGACAAAAATCCGGGGATCCATTTGCAATTAGAAAAGGCAGCCCCAAATACGTTAAGGGCCATCCGGGGAGCACAGAGAGATGCAGGGTTGGACTCGTTTTAAAACTGGAGCAGTGATTTTGCTACCTCTAAGAACCTCTTTTCTATGAAGTCTCAGGGCCAAACAGTGTCCTCCCCTACAGTGCTCCAACTGCGCAGCCTGTCTAACTCTGTTTGAATGTCGCTAGGTTCAGTAAAAAGGTACAGTGCTGTGGGATTGGCCTCGTGTCGGGAGATGTTTACTACTGCTTTATGTGGTTCTACTCTTCTGGGTTGGATCTTTTCCCGAATGCTACAGAGATACAGGTTGATGAGACATTTGGATTTCTCAGGGGCTATCTTTTGGGGTAAGTAAAGTCTGTCTGCACCTATCAGTATCAGTGAGCATACGTAACATGACCTGTTCATGGTTTGAGTGCCCATGGTGGTCATGCATTGATACCAGTTGTTCTGTATGAGCGCACTGTGTTGTGCGTGTGGGATGCTAGCATTGGTTTCAGTGTGGGTGTATGTGAGGTATGAGAGGTCTCTGCACAGGCATTGCAAGAATGTCAAAGCAGGTTTCATAGGACTAGGCATATTTCGGGGATTGACGGGGCACGCAAGCACCACGGCTAAGCAGAGTGTGTACAAAAATACAAGGGTGCTGTGAGAAGTTGGCCTGGTATATGCTGTTCACTAATTAAAGTGGACACCTTGCACCAGGGCAAATCGACTCTTATGGTAGATAGGTTTAAGACAACCTTTTAAAGAAAGCTATCCTAGTGGTAGCTGTGGAGAGCAGCCTTCAGGCTAAGTCTTGAAGGAATGTAAAGCAGCTTGTTTTACCATATAATCTCTTGAATCACCAAATGAAAAGACACCACACAGGTATATATATCAAATATATATGTATTTATTTCTAAATAACTCTCTACTAATCTCTTTATGAGATTAGAAGACAAACATATGCACAAATCAACGTTTCACATTAAGTTAAGCACAAAATATGGCTGGGGCCCTAGGGGCGTACCAGACCATATACTAAAAAAGGGACTTAGCAACAACGACTTGCAGGGAGACAAGGCCTAGGGCCTTCAGAAGTGCTGGGGCCTCACGAAACCACCCAAGGCAGGTAAGTAAAGGACCCACGGGGGTCGCGTGCAGTGTGGATACACAGGCGCGGATCACCGTTAACTTCAATGGGGCAAGTCGCGGTTGGAAATTAAGAGTTCTAGGATACTTCGGGAGAACCTACAAGCAAGTCACTTACAGGGTAAGTAGTTCTAGGGCCCACACCCACAGGAGCACCGTAGTGCTGGAGTTACCTCACCCAGGAAGCCGGGTGCATAGGTGTCCTTTGGTGTCGGGTCGCGGCGTCGTTTTCAATGGCGAACAAAGAAGACTTGCTGCTTGCGGGAGCTGAAGAAGTGTCCGGTGGAATCCAAGCCTGGATTCTGAAGAAGGATGACCTGAAAGCAGAGGGGACAGTGTTCAAAGTCACTTGGCAGTGACTCGGGGCAAGGAAGATGGATGCCCACCGTCGTCGGTTGATTCAGGTCGGTTGCGGGTGCCTTGACTCTTCAGCCACGAGGTCGAGGAGGCGTTGACGACGACCAGGAGCTGGATTCTGTGTGTCCCATGAAGTCTGCAGCTTACTGCGGTGTCGGCAACTCGATTGGAGTCAACAAGCCTTGGCAACAGCAAGTCTCGGGGAGATGAAGAAAAGTCGATGGCACAGACCAGCAAGGTCTGAGGGACTCACCCAGTGAGGGTAAGTCAGGGCAGGCCTGGAGCAACCAGGGGAGCCCTTTGGTTTCTTTAAAAAGTCTTCTGGGGACCCACGAGCTGGCTGGCAAGGGATCGCGAAGACACCTCGGGCAGATTCACTCAACAGGGGCCCACGGTCACTCGGGACAGTGTAGGCCTCTGATCTTCGGAGGGATTCCTGCTGGAGGTCGGGACCACACGTGGTCCAAAGCACAAGTTCGTAGAACGTTGTGAAGGGGTTGCACTCGACAATAGTGCATGGTACCCAGGGGTCGCGGTTCCTCGTTACTCGTGGGGTCCACTTGCCTCAGCTTCGCTGGGGACTCACGATGGCCTGGGAGAGGTCAGGAAATCCACTTCTTGGGCTGCAGGGACTTCGGACTCCGGCGGGAGAGGCGTAGTTTGCGACCGTCGTTGTCGTTTTTGGTGCCTGCCAAGCAGGGGAGTCACTCCTTGACTCCGAGGGAGATTCTTCTGTCTTCCAAAGGTAGTGGAACATCGAAGGGCCAGGATTCTTCTGTAGAGCGTCATCCAGGGGTTATCTAACTAGCAAGTTCAAGGGTTCCCCTTCTTATACTAAAGAGGGGATGGACTAGCTCTATGACCCCACCTATGGGAGGGTCAAGGGAGGGGGTGGCTACACCCACTTCCCTTTGTCCAGTTTCATACCAGAGCAGGGGCAGGTAGCCCCTGAGCCGGTTTGAACTGGCATATGCACAGAGGAGCCTTCTGCTCCCCCAGTGCAGGACTTCAAAGCACTCTAAGAGTGCACCCACCCAGCCCCAATACACTAAACCCTGTCTGGGAGGTGGTTACACTTCCCTGTGACAGGATGCCTATTGTTGGGCTTCCTCCACTGTGAGTTTCGGTCATCAGCAGGAGGGCAGCCCAGTGTCTGTGACTGGTGGCATCCATTTTGTGATGCCAGGGCTCTTCAGGATTCTACCGCGTTTCCACAGCAGGTACATGTCTTATCCCTCTAGAAGGGTGGAATGCTACCCCCGCCGCCAGAATTGGTGGGGGGGGTAGTATTCCAAGATGTTTGACACCAAACACGACATGTTTTGATGCAGCCATTCCAAAGTTAGCATTTTACCGCGAGGATATAATGCACTTAAGAGTATATGGTTTAACCGCATCCACAAACAGCACCAGAGAATAGACTCTGAGAGCTGCAGAGGGGCCCTGCTCAGGCAGAGGCACCCCCTCACATAGAAGCCAAGCACCCTGCCCTCAGGATTGATAGGGCCTGCCTTAGGGGTGACTGATAGGTTTATATGTGTGTGCAGGAGAGATATAGGAAACCTATATCTCAGTGAGGAGTGCTAGCACCACCTCACCCAGGCTGCAGTAGCAGGCCTGTGGTGTCAGATTTAGTCTGCTTCCCAGGGGTGGCATAATACATGCTGCAGCCCCTGGTAGGCCTGTGAAGTACCTATGCCCTTGGTACCTAAGGTACCATATACTAGGGACTCATAAGGCACCACAGTATCCAATCACTAGTGCACCTAGAGTGCACTCCATGTCGTTTAGAGAGAGCAGATAGACTGGGGCCCTGAATAGCAGGGTCCCAGTCCAACTAAGTCATAAACCAGCAAAACACCAGGAAAAAAGTGGGGGCAACCATATTGTCAGATTCCACCTTCCTACATAACCCCCCCAAACGAAAGGAGATAAGGCTAACCTTGACCAGTTGAGCCTTTATTGATTAAGTGGCCATATAAGGAAGCACCTGCACTAGCATGGTTGCCCCCTGTCTTATGGTCCCCTAAGCAATCCCTCACCCTAAGGGTATGAGAGGGTCTCCACCATGGGGAATCACTACCTCTGGTGTGCTTTGGTAAAGTACAAGGCTGGTGGGGTGTCTGAGTAGGGAAGTGAGGCCCTAGGAAGGTTGGCCTCAGCTTCCTCAGATCACTGGTCACCATGTATGCCCTTCCTTTACTTGACTGAGTTGCACTTTGCTCTAAGGGTCAACCTTTGACTGCCTACAGCTGGGGGTTGGGTCCCTTTGGATGGAACACTGGAGGGACATGGCATGTTTGGAACCTTTTGGTTCCAGGTTTGCCCTTGCCTAACAGAGTCCTTCTGGGGGAGGTCCCTACATAAAGGTATGGGGGATCCCTCAGTGGGTTGAGGAATTTTCACCTGGCTAGGGCTACTAGACTGGGTGCCCCTAATCTGCTGATGGGGGTTCCTCTGGACAGGGGGCCCTGGGGGTCCACTGACCTCCCTGACCTCTGCAGCCCTGGGCTGACTGAGGCAGGGTAGAGAGGGGCAGTTTACCTGCTCCAGACTGGGTACCACCTTGGAAGGGTCCTCTGCCATCAGGGGTGAGGCCAGGCCTGACTACCTCTGTGGCAGTTCCTTCACTAGGGGTAGGGTCAGTTCCCTGAGGAGGCTGACCCTTACCTACTGTCTGGAGGGAAGAAGACTTTTCTTCAACCCTTGTGCTCTCTTCTGGGGAGAGTGGGCCATTCTTCCAGGCTCCATCTCTCCAAAATCTTGGGCTGGGGCTGGGGCCATCACAGCCCCACTAACCTTTACAGGGACACCCAACATCCTCAGATGGGTTTGGTGTTCAATTTCAGCCCAGGCTGAAATTTCCAGATCATTGCCCATCAGGCAATCTACAGGTAAGGTTGGGGACACTGCCACTCTTTTGGGCCTGTGACCCCCTCCCAGCTGAGATTGACTATGGCCATGGGGTGCTCTGTTCTGACACCATCAATGTTGGTCACCTGGTATTTAAACTCAGGTAAAAGCTGGTGAGGGGGACTAGTTTCCCTGCCACCATGGTGACACTAGCCCCTGTGTCCCTAAATGCCACAGCTTTCTGACCATTAATTATTGGCTCCAGTCTGTACCTGCCCAATGCTGTGGGACCCACGGTAAAGGTGGCAAATCCTATACCACCATCAGAGTCTGAGGAGTCTGTTGAGGGGGCCTGTCTAAACTAGGGCCCACCTCTGTTCCTCTTGCAAAAGCACCTAACTTTTTGGGTGCACTACTCCCAACTGGAGGATTACTACTGGTAGTACCAGGAGGGGTGGTAGTAGTTGTTGGAGGAACATTTTCTTTATTGCCAATCCTGGGACAACTGGGATCAGATTTCCAGTGCCCAGGCTTTTTACAGACATGGCAATAGGGTTTCTTTTCAGGAGAGGAAGGAGTTTGGGACCCACCCCAGAAGAGGATGTTTGGGGCCCTGTAGTGGACTTATCCTTAGATTTATCCCCACCTTTCTCTTGGGACTTGGTAGAATCTTTCTTGTGGTCACCACCCTGATTCTTAGGCCTTACTCTGGTTCTGACCCATTTGTCTGCCTTCTTTCCCAATTCTTGGGGAGAGGTCAGATCAGAGTCCACCAGGTACTGGTGTAAAAGCTGGTTTTGACAATTATTAAGGATCTGTTCTCTCATCATTAGATTATAAAATCCTTTGAAATCAGTAACCCTACTGCCAACCAGCCAACCCTCCAGAGCCTTGGATGCACAATCTACAAAGTCTGTCCAGTCCTGAGTCTGTGCCTTCTGGGTATCTCTGAACTTCAACCTGTACTGCTCAGTGGTTAAGCCAAACCCATCTATCAGTGCACTCTTCAGGACCTCATAATCATCAGCATCCTCCTCTCTAACAGTGAGGAGCTTGTCTCTTCCTTTATCTGAAAAGGAGAGCCACAAGATTGCTGCCCACTGCTTTTGGGGGACCTGCTGTACTCTACAGGCCCTCTCCATAGCAGTTATCCACTTGTGGATATCATCCCCACTCTGGTAGGGAGGAACAACCTTGCTCAGGTTCCTATGGTCAGGAATATATTCTCTGCCTCTAGGGACACTGTTGCTGCCACCAGGGGGTTCTAACCCCTCTTTTCTAGAAGCTCTCTGGATCTCCAGGGCTTCCCTATCCAGTGCCAACTGCTTGGTTCTGAGGGCCACTTTGGCTTCCTCATACTGGAGCAGTTTGCACCTTCTCTCAGAGGAGGTCTCTCTTAAGGAAAAGTATGAGCTCCTCTGCTGGACAAATTCTCTGCCAGAGTGATAAGAGTGGTCAGATTCCCTGGAAGGGGATCTGTGCCTCTCCTCCTCTCTGTCAGTTCTCTTAGGGAGAATTCCTCTGTCCTTTTCAGGCCCCTTGAAGCCTGGCCCTTCAATCACAGAGTCTTGGTCATTCTGATTTTCATCATCTGACCCAGATACTATGACTGACCCACCCACTGATTCAGACCCTTTAGCTCCTAGAGCCAATCTAAGGTCATCTGCTGTCAGCAGAACTATCAGGTGTAGTGTTGAGGGACTCTGTCCTAGCCTCAGGTGTCTGTCAACACACATGGCTCTCAAGTCAGAGAAAGCCATGTCCTTATACTGAGGCTGAGTGGATCCACTGGGTCCACCCTTTAAGGACATTCTAGTGTTGTGCAGTGTTGTACTACCTACACTAGTTTGTGGCCTACTGATCCTAGCTTGAGCTGTGGAAAGGGTGTGCTATCCCTTGGCACACAGCTCTAAGTTCAGTAGAACTTATTGATACTAAGCTTGACTTTATATGTACCTTGAGTACCTATAATGGTTTTCAGTTAGTAATTCAAATAGAGATTTTCTGGTAAAACAATGGCAAGCTGGAATCCCACACGCTGCCCACCAATGTGAGAAGTTGGCATGGTATATGCTGTTCACTAATTAAAGTGGACACCTTGCACCAGGGCAAATCGACTCTTATGGTAGATAGGTTTAAGACAACCTTTTAAAGAAAGCTATCCTAGTGGTAGCTGTGGAGAGCAGCCTTCAGGCTAAGTCTTGAAGGAATGTAAAGCAGCTTGTTTTACCATATAATCTCTTGAATCACCAAATGAAAAGACACCACACAGGTATATATATCAAATATATATGTATTTATTTCTAAATAACTCTCTACTAATCTCTTTATGAGATTAGAAGACAAACATATGCACAAATCAACGTTTCACAATAAGTTAAGCACAAAATATGGCTGGGGCCCTAGGGGCGTACCAGACCATATACTAAAAAGGGACTTAGCAACAACGACTTGCAGGGAGACAAGGCCTAGGGCCTTCAGAAGTGCTGGGGCCTCACGAAACCACCCAAGGCAGGTAAGTAAAGGACCCACGGGGTCGCGTGCAGTGTGGATACACAGGCGCGGATCGCCGTTAACTTCAATGGGGCAAGTCGCGGTTGGAAATTAAGAGTTCTAGGATACTTCGGGAGAACCTACAAGCAAGTCACTTACAGGGTAAGTAGTTCTAGGGCCCACACCCACAGGAGCACCGTAGTGCTGGAGTTACCTCACCCAGGGAAGCCGGGTGCATAGGTGTCCTTTGGTGTCGGGTCGCGGCGTCGTTTTCAATGGCGAACAAAGAAGACTTGCTGCTTGCGGGAGCTGAAGAAGTGTCCGGTGGAATCCAAGCCTGGATTCTGAAGAAGGATGACCTGAAAGCAGAGGGGACAGTGTTCAAAGTCACTTGGCAGTGACTCGGGGCAAGGAAGATGGATGCCCACCGTCGTCGGTTGATTCAGGTCGGTTGTGGGTGCCTTGACTCTTCAGCCACGAGGTCCAGGAGGCGTCGACGATGACTAGGAGCTGCATTCTGTGTGTCCCACGAAGTCTGCAGCTTACTGCGGTGTTGGCAACTCGATTGGAGTCAACAAGCCTTGGCAACAGCAAGTCTCGAGGAGATGAAGAAAAGTCGATGGCACAGACCAGCAAGGTCTGAGGGACTCACCCAGCGAGGGTAAGTCAGGGCCGGCCTGGAGCAACCAGGGGAGGCCTTTGGTTTCTTTAAGAAGTCTTCTGGGGACCCACGAGCCGGCTGGCAAGGGATTGCAAAGACACCTCGGGCGGAATCACTCAACAGGGGCCCACGGTCACTTGGGACGGTGTAGGCCTCTGATCTTCGGAGGGATTCCTGCTGGAGGTCGGGACCACACGTGGTCCAAAGCACAAGTTCGTGGAACGTTGTGAAGGGGTTGCACTCGACAATAGTGCATGGTACCCAGGGGTCGCGGTTCCTCGTCACTCGTGGGGTCCACTTGCCTCAGCTTCGCTGGGGACTCACGATGGCCTTGGAGAAGTCAGGAAATCTACTTCTTGGGCTGCAGGGACTTCGGACTCCGGCGGGAGCGGCGTAGTTTGCGACCGTCGTTGTCGTTTTGGTGCCTGCCAAGCAGGGAGTCACTCCTTGACTCCAAGGAGATTCTTCTGTCTTCCAAAGGTAGTGGAACGTTGAAGGGCCAGGATTCTTCTGTAGAGCGTCGTCCAGGGGTTATCTAACTAGCAAGTTCAAGGGTTCCCCTTCTTATACTAAAAAGAGGGGATGGACTAGCTCTATGACCCCACCTATGGGAGGGTCAAGGGAGGGGTGGCTACACCCACTTCCCTTTGTCCAGTTTCGCGCCAGAGCAGGGGCAGGTAGCCCCTGAGCCGGTTTGAACTGGCATATGCACAGAGGAGCCTTCTGCTCCCCCAGTGCAGGACTTCAAAGCACTCTAAGAGTGCACCCACCCAGCCCCAATACACTAAACCCTGTCTGGGAGGTGGTTACACCTCCCTGTGACAGGATGCCTATTGTTGGGCTTCCTCCACTGTGAGTTTCGGTCATCAGCAGGAGGGCAGCCCAGTGTCTGTGACTGGTGGCATCCATTTTGTGATGCCAGGGCTCTTCAGGATTCTACCGCGTTTCCACAGCAGGTACATGTCTTATCCCTCTAGAAGGGTGGAATGCTACCCCCGCCGCCAGGATTGGCGGGGGTAGTATTCCAAGATGTTTGACACCAAACACGACATGTTTTGATGCAGCCATTCCAAAGTTAGCATTTTACCGCGAGGATATAATGCACTTAAGAGTATATGGTTTAACCGCATCCACAAACAGCACCAGAGAATAGACTCTGAGAGCTGCAGAGGGGCCCTGCTCAGGCAGAGGCACCCCCTCACATAGAAGCCAAGCACCCTGCCCTCAGGATTGATAGGGCCTGCCTTAGGGGTGACTGATAGGTTTATATGTGTGTGCAGGAGAGATATAGGAAACCTATATCTCAGTGAGGGGTGCTAGCACCACCTCACCCAGGCTGCAGTAGCAGGCCTGTGGTGTCAGATTTAGTCTGCTTCCCAGGGGTGGCATAATACATGCTGCAGCCCCTGGTAGGCCTGTGAAGTACCTATGCCCTTGGCACCTCAGGTACCATATACTAGGGACTCATAAGGCACCACAGTATCCAATCACTAGTGCACCTAGAGTGCACTCCATGTCGTTTAGAGAGAGCAGATAGACTGGGGCCCTGAATAGCAGGGTCCCAGTCCAACTAAGTCATAAACCAGCAAAACACCAGGAAAAAAGTGGGGGCAACCATATAGTCAGATTCCACCTTCCTACAGGTGCATAACTTAAAAAACATTTGTAGGCTGTAGGATGGTCTTCGGGTGAGATGTCTGTCGTCTGGGTGCCCAGAGGTGTCTTGTCTTGGTGAAGAGCAAAAAAGAGAGTTTGTTATCAAAAACTGCTGCAAAGTCAATTTATAGTCTGTGCTCTTGAGCGGTTGGCTTGTGCAAGTCCTTATGGAGGCTTCAGCTTAAGAGATGGCAGCTGCTGCAGTGATGGTGCACAGTGGTTAGATCGCGACCTGTAGGATAAGAGCTGTGGGTTGCTTGTTAGCTCGGGAAAAACACATTGGTAGACAGTTTTTAGAACAATTCCTGGTTTTCTTTAAACGGGTATATGCTGTGGCTTTACTGGAGCATGAAGCAACCTAGCAGGATGCTGAAGAGTGATGGTAGCAGTTTTTTGGGAATGGTGAGTTTTAAGTTTGTTTTAGTTTTATTTGTACTTTTGCTCCCCCCTCTGCTTCGTACGGTGGGGACAGTATTTTCCTCTGTGGGCTGCTCCGTAAAAAGGTGTGTTATTTTACTCAGTGCGGGGGCGTCCTTTTGACCTGGATGAGATGCGTGCAATTTTGAGAAGCAGAGGAGTCTTAACTGTTTGGTGGTCTGTCTGTTGACACTTGAGCGTTTCTCTGGTCGCTGCACAAGGCGCACAATGAGTTTCTCTCTAAATGGGGTTAGGTCATTGGGCTGCACCTTCTTTCTGGAAGGTTTGAGAATTTTGGGCTGGATTTAAGCTGCCTTGTGCGGGTTCCAGTAGGCGTTTACCTGTGATCTGGGCATTTGCTGCTTTTAACAAGGAATACCGGAGGTGGTCGGAGGGTCATTTTTGGACCCTGTAGGGCCCTTTAGGGAAAAGACTGGGATTGGGTTTATTTGCTATGTTTTCCGATGAGGGTCGGGTGTGCCGCTGAGGCTCGTCATGCTCGGCCCCTTGTGGGTGGTGTTAATGGTCTCAGTGGATTTTCTACTACAGACTGGGGTTGTATGATTGTGGAGAGGTGTGGTGCAGCGGCCAGGGCAGCTGACTTCAGAGCACAGGGTTCACGGTTCAATCCCCAGCTCCGGCAGCAGCTCAGCACCATGTGACTCTGGGCAATAGCTCACTTAATTTCCACTACGGCCCCCAGCGCCTTGAGACCCGTAAGGGTGAGTAGCTGCGCTATATAAAAACGGACTTACTTACATGATTGCGTTTCTTTGGAGTTTTGAGGACATCTTTGCCCTACACATGTTCAGAACCCAGCTCCTCACAATGAGGCAATCAACTCGTTATGGAATTAAAGGTGGGCCTCCATTAGATGGTAAACCCTGAAGTTGGCGAGACATACATAGCCCACCTAAAGTTGGACTTGGGTGAGCGGTACTGGGTGCCCGCTTTTATGTACCAGCTGGGGGGCTGCCCTGCTCCCTCGTCAGACTGTCCTCCCCCCCGGGGACCAACAGCAGGGGGAGGATTAGACGCCTATGTGCACCTGGATGGAGAATTCTGATGTGGCCTCCCGATCGATCTAGCATTTGGCGGCCTACACAACTGTTGCTGAAGTAGGTAAGGAAATGTTTCTGCACAATGGTTTGAGAGGAATACATCCTTTCTGATCTGCTACTGAGTGTTCTTATTTTGTGATTTTGTAAAGGTGTTGCCTCCCCAAACATTTACCCCTGCTGCGGCTGTGGCCCGGCCCTTGCTGGGCTGGGCTCCCCATCTGCGGTGACTGTTGCCATGCGCTCGGCCAACAATCCAGTCCCTGCTGTGGCAGGGCCCCAATTGCCTGATTTCCCTGGGGCTGATTGGAAGCTGCAATGGCGTTACCCTGGGCTTGATTTTGTAGATGGGTATTCTGTATGGGCTGTCCTGGGATTATGCCTTTTTGTTTTTGTTCGTGGTATGCTTTTACGAGACAATAGTCTGTCCTGTGGTTTTTCCAGTAGCAATAGTGACATTCTGTGGGAGCTGGGGGCTGCCGGCCTTGTTGCCCATTGGTGCAGGCACTCTGTCAGATCCCTCTGGGGTTCTGTGTGTGGGTCCTCTCACAGCCAGGTGCCATTTTCAAGCTTGTGGTTGCCATGGTCTTTTGTAGGGTGATCTCACCTGCTACTTGGTCCTCCCAAGGGGACCACTGTATGGGGAGTGGGGTTTGTAGCCAGCCTGCTTTGGGCCCTGGAGTTTTTCTCATGTGGCAGGTGAGGATACATCCTTGGGGTGTTGCCTTGCCGGTCGAGTGTGCCGGACTTCTTTCTGGGGTCGTTGGCCGGGATACCACATTAGATTGCAGGTATGGGGTCTTCAATGCGGGGGACACATCATTCAATATGGGGCCACCTTGTCTGTGCCACTTCCCCTCTCGGGGAAGTGTCAGAGTGGTGCCAGAGGACGAACCAGGCAACCCCGGGAGTGTGCGCTGGCTGGTTGCTACCGCCATTGTCCCTATGCACCTTGGGCCAGCTCCCCACCTAGCCTCAGTGGGCATGCGTTTGTCATGGTTCTGCATCTCCTGATCCTTGTGCACTTTGCATGCTAGCCTGTTGGCCGCTCCCACCAAGAGGTGGTGTGAGCAGCTGTATTGCTACATACACATGTATTGCGACCACGTGATGACCTTTGACGACCATTGTTTTAATTGACTCCATGTGTTTTAGTTCACTCTATTTTGAATGCACAACATCATCCTTTGTGCACTTACATGGACTTGAGATTTCATTTTGTGTCTTCTTGTAGCTTCAGAGTGGGAGTGTTTCACATAGTAGGACAGCCTTATCCTTGCCAGGAACAGAACTTGTGGGATGTGCGTTTGAAAGCATGAAAGAGAGAAATGTGTGGAATGTACTTTGTCTCATAGCATAGTGCTGTAGGCAAGGGTGCGCAAATGTGCATTATGTTGTACATTGTGAAATGGAGTTTTACCTATGGGCTTTAATGTGCCCTAACTCCATCTTCAATTCTGACTTTGTCTAGCTTGAGCTCTGCACACACAACCAGGCCCCTAGGTTACTCACGGTTAATCAGGTTATTTGTGTTCAAGATAGTGTTTCTCTTTGAGGGTGTTTTTGTCTACTTTCTCGAACCGGTGCAAGATAAGGGGAACATGTTGGGAGAATTCGTGAGAAATCCTTTGCCTTGGGATGTTTGCGGGAGCTGGGCAAGCACCAGTAAAATTCCTTGCTGTAGAGGATGTCTTCTCACGCATTGAGAATATTATAAATCTGGGGTTTCTTGGCTCGGAAGCCGGGATTTCTCCTGAGAGATGGACGCGTCTGCTCAGTGCTTCATTTCCCGGCTTGAGGAGTCTCTTGACCCCAGGAATGTGATTTGGAATCCCCCAGTCTTGTGTGGGCTAAGATGAAGATATTGCAGCTGGTGAGGTATTTTCTCTGATCATTGGTATTAAGATTTGTGTTTTTGTCTGTGTGCTGAGTGACCAGCCTGTGAAGTATTTTTATTCATTGGTTCTTGTTCATTGACGTTCTTATTTCTTGTATTTGATTACTTGCATTAAACAGTGCTTGTTTCTTGCATTGGACGTCCATTATTATATATATTTTTGCTCTCTTGCATTTTACTTGTAAGTGTTTATTATCTGCATGTGTTTTTTACCATAATTATCTGCTTGTGTTTTATCCCATGCACTATTTGCATGTTGTTTTCATTCGACATCTGGGAAAGTTGTTCTGTTAGAGAGTGTTGCATAAATAAAACCCCATGCTTTATTCTGAAAACTGTCTCTTGGTGTGCCTCATTTGGTGAGGGTAGAGCCGCTTTCCAGGTGTTTTCTTGCCTTACCGACTGCCTCTGCTAGGGAGTGCTGAATTTCTTTTATTTGGGAGTGTAACGCAAGACAGTGTCCTGCCCACTGCTGAGCTAACCCGTACAGCTCTAAGAGGCTTCCTGTATAACCCAGGGCTGTTCCCTTGAAGGGGGCTTGATGGACTGGGATCACCCTGGCTGGCTTCCGTGTAATGTGGGAGCCGTCTGCTGGCTTGTGCACTAGGGGAGAGTTTCCATGGGAGGATCAGGCTATAATCCCATTCTCGGTGAGCTGTATGGACATTCTTAGCTTAGACAATAGGTCCTGTCCTAATATATTGATCAGGGAGGAGGATAATACAGCAGTAGTTCCCGCACCTTATGTTCCCCTATTCCCAACTCGAGGGTCTCTGTGAGGAGGACCTCGGCCACAGAACCCGAGATTCCCTGTAGTTTGGCAATAGTCTTTGATATGGGGCCTGCTTCTTCCCGCAAGCATGACCTTGCCGCCCCTATGTCCACTAGAAAGTGGTATGGTCTTTCGCATATTAACATCATGACTACAGGGCCCTCCTCAGGGCAGGCCAGGGTTGACAATGAGGTGAGCGTGGTTTTGGGTGCCTTGGTGGTCTCTGACGTGTGTCTCCTTGTTTCCCCCGGGTTGGCGGGTCCCACTTTATACTTTCGCCCTTGCTATCGGACCCCGAGGAGCTAGAGCCTGTCTCCCAGATGTCACTAGCTCTGGGGTCATGTGGGTTGCAAGTTGGGGTCACCCTGCCGTTGTCCCATAGTTCAAGTAGGGCTTCTCGTTTAGCCCTCTTCTGACCTGTATACCTCGTCTGTATGTGAGTCTTTGTGTGCTCTATGATGTTTGTATTGAATATTCCCCCCTCAGGCCAGGGGAATGTGTATGCTTTGGTATGGGCGTGCCACTCAGGGCAATGTTCTCCTAATATTCAGGCCTGAGTGGGGAACCTAGCTTATATATGGTAGAATGGAGTCTCTCTGATAGAATAGGGAACTAATTCTTTTAAGGAATGTACAATCTATTGATAGTCTCGAGATTTTAAAAGATTACAAATACTACTCTAATTATGGGAAAAACTGTGTACATCGGTTTGTACCATAAACAATCTACTGGTTACGAGTTAAAAACGGATGCATTAAAAGATGCTTAACAATTTGGCAATGACAAATGCAATGAAATAATAACAACCTGTAACAAAGTGTAATGGTTAGTTCAGAACAATACAAATTGACTTTTAGCAGTAAAATAGTAAATATGGAACTCTGATTTATGGAAAAAAATAGTTATTACTTCATGAAACACATAAACCTACTAACATGACAAAGCACAATTTGCAAAATTTCAACAGTACCACGGCATCAATAATGAATAAAATGGAAACATCTAAAAGAGACTAGGAGAAAAAATATTTGACAGAAAAAATGGTTACTTTGTCCCAAAAACCTTTGTCCCCTCCCAGTGACTACAGACCGAGGAGAGGGATGCTCCATTTAACACACGTGGGGCCCGATTCACAGAACTAACTTAAGACACAATCCTAAACTTACTACCATTTTGGTATTCACAGAAGACACTTACTCATTTTGGTATTCACAGAAGGCACTTACTCATTGATGAGTAAGTGCCTTCTGTGAATACCAAAATGAGTAACTTACTCATTTTGAGTAACTTACTCATTTTGAGTAACTTACTCATTTTGGTAGTCACAGAAGGCACTTACTCATTGATGAGTAAGTGCCTTCTGTGAATACCAAAATGAGTAACTTACTCATTTTGAGTAACTTACTCATTTTGGTATTCACATAAGGCACTTACTCATTGATGAGTAAGTGCCTTCTGTGAATATCAAAATGAGTAAGTGCCTTCTGTGAATACCAAAATGAGTAAGTGCCTTCTGTGAATACCAAAATGGTAGTAAGTTTAGGATTTTGTCTTAAGTTAGTTCTGTGAATCGGGCCCAGAGTAAGGGAGCTTGATACTCTCTCAATATTGGCTTGGCGGACAAAAATAGCAACGATTTGTGCTGAGAAAAAGGGACAGCTGACGACTATCAGCCCTCTGTGGACAGACACAAGCTATATATTATTCACCAAGGTCCGAATTTTTCCCTAACATCCGAATTGCACCCTTTGTCACACTCAGGGGTTGTGCGTACCGACTGCCTGACGCCCAGTGATCCAAGCAAAAAAGTTCACTCTTCACTTCTTTCAAGGACCGCCAGTGTGAAGAAATCGACAGTCCCTAAGATAACTCCCTTTAACTAAAAAATAAGATTCAGGTGGTGACCCTATATAACACACCAAGGGATGGAGGTGTACTGGTTGTGTATCGCTCAACGGTTGACTTTTAATAAATAAGTGACCCTATATAACACACCAAGGGCCGCGGGTGTAGTGGTTGTGTCACACTCAACGGTTCAAGCAAAAAAAACTGTAGCTACCTTCACCTTTTCTAGCGTGCTGACTAGGGGAGAAGCAAAAATGATCTACGCTCTTGTCCTAGTTTACCACATGCCACATTCTGGGACTAAGAATCAGATGTAGTCTCTTATCCTGTGACGGATGTCTCCGGATAGACCTCCGCCCCATGGCTTCAGCAGAACTTCTAATCAATTATGGCGTCTGCTCACAGATCTCGCTGCACAGATGTGAATCTGTTTGGGCCGGGGTCCTTACTTCAACAGCAGTCGGGCTCCACAAACCAGTCTCTACTGGCTGGCTCGCTAAAATGTTGCTTGAATATGAATTTACTTTAAATTAATGAAAAGACAAGAGGCGTTTGACAAAACAGGAACAAGTTGGTTTAATTAAACGTAGCGCCTGGAGAGTATCGACAGAGTTGTGTCTGAAGACAGTCTCGGAGTACAGAAGTTTTGGCCGCACAAATATACATTTTGTGGGTACAATATAACACTTCAACATTCATTGAAAAGCATCATAGTCATAAACAACAAGTACAACCATCTGATAAGGGGGGCACAGATGGCTCTGGACCTCAGGGAGAGCTAGTGTGGGCCTGTGTGTGCTTCTATAGATGTGCGGTGTGGTGAGCGTGTGATCACCCCATGCGGTGTACATGGCATGTCCTGATTGGCTGAGTGTTCCTAACTACATGTGGCATCCAACTTTGTGAACACGCGCCTTTGGCCAAACGTGTTTTATTGGGGCCAAACTCCTCGGTCCAGTTTGTGGTGTAACTACCTATCTGTGGGATCGATCAGGGTTTTCCCTATGTGCATGTTTGTCTTTGGGCTACGCGTAACCCCACCTGTGACCTGTCAATCGGTAGGCTTGGGTCAAAGTGCCTGTCTGACCACTTATCTCTGACTTGGAGTTGATGGGGAGGTCATCTCGGATGAATCCGACAGCAATGATATAAGTTTGTGAGTGCGTGCACGTGTAACATGGCAGTCATTCATATCATATTTACTGATATTCTCATTATTATACGTACAGTTTTTACATCGTACATCAACATTGTATTCACTGAGATTGACGTCATTATGCGTGCATAAGTTATGGTGTACATCAACATTGGATGTACTGGTATTGACATTACTGTGCCTGCATAGGTTACATTAAGCTGTAATCAGAGAGGAGTAGGTTTTCCATGTTTCATATATTTGGAATGATCTTGATAAATCCTCTTTACTGGTGAAGTTGGATCTACCATTAATGTTTTAGAAATCACCTTTTTAAAAAGTGGACATTTATCTGCTCGTAGCTCTTTTTGCCTTACAGGCTGTCTCCAATACACGTCTGGATTGGGTGACAGCTACACTTTGTGCATCCCTCCTAGACAGCCATAAACACAGAAACATGAGGCTCATCTGCATTCTGAGCACTCATCTGACGGTTCTTCCTGGGCAGGGAGGAATGGGAGGGACTGACACTTACACTTCAATAGGTACTGTCCTATCTACACACAATGCACTGATTTACTCCCCAGGGTTCCCCTTTTCAGACAGTACTGGGCTGAAAGGGATTGCGTGCACTTCAGAGGTCAGCCTTTGATGTCGCTGTTGAGATTGATAAATATGACAGCAATGTGCAACCGAACGTATGCACGCATAGCAGTGGCAGTACCAATAAATGCAATATTGATGTACGCTGTAATCTATGCATGCACAATGATGTCAATAACAGGAAATGCAATACCGATGTACGGTGTTAATATTATTTATTTATAAAGTTTTATATAGCGCAAACAAGATCCCGAGGGATATCAGAGCGCTTTACAATAAGAAGGGCGGACGGACAAAAGCAATAATCATAGCAAATAAGAGGCGGGGGGAGGGGGGAAAAAACAAAACAAAAAAAAACGTCACATATTACAATACAGTTTCAACCAAGATAGTGAGGAGGCGGGCCAATAGGGAAGACACAGAATGCAGTAACGGGGAGCCATGACAGTATGAAAGAGCAATGGTATGAGGATATATATCCACAGGACATGCACAGGACATGAGAGACCATCCCTGTTAAAGCAGGAATTTGATCATTAGGAATCTTTTGGCTTCGGTTTTGAACTTCGTCGATGAGGAGATTCTGCGTACTTCTGGTGGAAGAGAGTTCCATATCTTAGGGGCAGCGCCGGAGAAGGCTCGGTGACAACTTCTCTTTTGTTAAGGATGAGCGGTTTCAGGAGGAGGGTAGATGCGCTTCTTGAGTCTCTTGCACCGCAGGAGAGATTAAGTTTTTGCCCCAGGTAAGTAGGCGTGTTTAAGTGAAGGGCTTTGTGCGTAAGAACAGCAATCTTTAAATGAATCCGAGCTTCGTAGGGAAGCCATTTGAGTGATTTTAGGACTGAAGATATATGTTCGTTTAGTTTAGAGTCTGTAGCCAATCTAGCCGCGGCGTTCAAGGATGCCCTTAGTGGTGCCAGGGCGTATTTGGGAAGGCCACAAAGGGTAGCACTGCCGTAATCCAGCCTTGGCAGGACAAGCGCTTGTACCACCTGCTTGAAATCATTTATGGGTAAGAAAGGTTTGATATTTCTGAGAGACCTCAACAAGTAGTTTGCTCCTTTGCATACAGTGCTGATATGGTTTTTCATGTTTAGGTGTTTGTCCATGGTGATTCCCAGAGACTTGGCTGAGTCTACAATGAGAGGATCACAGTTGAAAGTAGTGAGGTGATTCAACCAGGAGTCTAAGTTGGGGATGTGGTTCGGGGGGGAGATGAGCAAGAATTCCGTTTTGGAAGTGTTAAGCAGAAGATGGTTCTCCGTTAACCAATTTCGAGTAAACAGAAGGGTAGAGTTGAGTGAGATGATGTTTTCCAGGGATGTGATTTTCAGATATAGTTGCGTGTCGTCCGCATACATGTGGAAGAGAATGTCCATGGAATTTAGAGAGTTTGCAAGAGGTTCCAGGAAGAGATTGAAGAGGATAGGAGATAAAGCGGACCCTTGTGGGAGAGGGCTGAGATAGAGAGTGGTTTGCCATAACTCTTTGTGATCTGTGATGTAGGAAGGAGGAAAACCATTGAAGCACCTGATCGGAAAAACCCATTCTGTATTGCAGGATGGATAAAAGCTTGTCGTGATTTACCGTGTCAAAAGCGGAGGAAAGGTCAAGAAGGATCAGGAGGCAGGATTCGTTTTGGTCCAGCATTTTAAGAATGTCATTCATAATATGAATGAGAGCCGATTCGGTGCTGTGCCCCTTCCTGAAGCCAGATTGATGCTGGTCTAGGAGTTGGTAATTCTCTATGTGAGCACAAAGTTGGGATTGCACACATTTTTCAAGGAGTTTCGCTAAGGTGGGGATGTTGGAAATGGGGCGGAAATTATTGAGATCGGATTTATCAGCGTTAGGTTTTTTCAGTATGGGGGTTACCTGGGCTGCTTTTAGACAGTCAGGGATCCTGTCTGTATCCGTCTGCCTGTTGGTGTGTAAGCGGCTGCATGGGTTTGTGAATAGCTACATGAGTGTCTATATGGGTTATTGATTGGTTGTCTGAGTATCTGTATGGGTGTCTGAGTGTTTGTGTGGGTGGGGTGTGTGCGACTCTGTGCATAGATGTGTGAGTGGGTGATTCACTGGGTGGATGGCTTCAAGAGTGCATCTGTGATAGACAGTATGGGTGGGTAAGTGTGTGTAAGAGTGTGTTAGTGAGTGAATGTATGTCCCAGTGGTACATGTGTGAGTAACTACATATGTGAAAGGCAGATATATATGTGTGTTGGAGTATATAAATAGCTATAAGCGAGAGTGTGTGATTGTGAGAGTGACTGTATGGATGAGTGTGTGCTTGTATCAGTGATTGTATAAGAGCGTAAGAATGTGCTAGTATTTGTATGAGTAAGTGAGCTGGTGTGTGTATAACTGTATAGGTGAGTAAATGGCAGTGTGTTTAATTATTTGCATGACTGACTAGGTGTGTGAGTACCTCTATGGATGAGTGGCGGTGTTTGAGTGTCTATATAGGAGTATGAGTGCATATGATAGTCCTGTACTGAGTGACCGTAAGTATGAGTGACTGTACGGGTGAGTGAGTGGATGTGTGTGTAGACCTAAGAATCAGTGAGTGGGTATGTAGTTATTGGTGTTGGAGTGTCTATGGTTTTGCGAATGGCAGTCTGTAATTTAGAGTGGGTGTATCAAAGGTTATATTAGGGTGTGAGCAGGTGCATCAGATTATCACGTGGATGCTGTCATCAGTGATGTCATCAGTGATGTCATCAGTGATGTCATTTGAGATGTCATCAGTGATGTCATCAGTGATGTCACTGACCATGTCATGAGTGATGTAATATGTGACGTCATCAGCAGTGCATTGCGGGGGCGCGAGTTATAGTTAGCTGAACTAACTATAACGGGGGAATTTCACAGGTTTTGTACGGGTGCAATGTCCAACTAACTATAACTGTCCCTAAAACCTATGATTTTTTCAGTGAATTTGTAAGGTTTTTCAAATGCTAATTTCTAACTATAACGTGCCTGAAACCTATGGTTTTTTTCAGTGAATTTCAAAGGTTTTGTAAATGACAATTTTTAAATGTATTAATTGTTATATTTTTTTTTTTATACTGATTTACTACATTTTTTTTAAACTATTTATTTTTAGATTTTTTATTTTTTAAATTACATTGTAATTGCATTATACATTGCATTACAAAATATACTTTCTCAGAATGAATTACTTTAGTTTAAATACTTTGCAAATAGGCAATAGACTTTTAAGTACAGTAGTTACAGTTGTTGCAATGGGCAACACAATTTCAAACACAATGCAACATTGAGCTCAATGTGAATTTCTAGTTAAATGCAATTAGTTACTTTATGGATTACTTTTCTAACCACAGGACTGGATCCTAGATTCAGTCCTGGGACATCTCCTGTAAACAGTTGAGTAAAAGCGTTTTGGTTACAGTAGTGATTTTTAAGGAATATTATTGTATTTTAAAAGTTGACAGAAACTTTTTCACATAGAATCACCAATGTTATCCTATGGGAGGAAATTCACTTAGCAGGTAAGTAGTGTTATCGTTACTTTTTCTTACTCAGTGGTGGATCCTGGATCCAGCATTGGTGCATCTCCTGTAAACAGTTGAAAGAATGCGTTTAAGTCATACAGGCGATTTTTAAGGAATATTTGTAGTTTGTGAAAATCGACACAAACTTTTCTGCTGAAAACCAGACTATGGATTCCTATGGAAGGAAATACAAGTTACTGGTAAGTACGGTTAAAATTACTTTTCAGGATCAGTACTGGGCTCAAAGATGCAGCACTGAGGTCTCTCCTGATAACAGGTGAGTAAATCGGAATTCGTAGTTCGGCTGATTTTAGAGGAATATTATAAAGTTCTAAAACTCTACACAGAAGAATTTCCAAGTGAAACCAGTCAATGTTAGCCTATGGAAGGAAATTCAAGTTACTGGTAAGTACGGTTAAAATTACTTTTCAGGGTCAGTACTGGGCTCAAAGATGCAGCACTGAGGTCTCTCCTGATAACAGGTGAGTAAATCGGAATTCGTAGTTCGGCTGATTTTAGAGGAATATTTGCACAATGGTGAAGGAAGGGGGTGGGGCCTGAGGTGATTTGTCTGCAAACACGCCCTGTGGCACGTTTTAAGTTGGAGAATTAATTCCTCCTCAATCCCGAGTGTCCCTAGGGGCCAACTAGCCCACCAGATACCTCCAGTATGCGCCAGAGAGCTGTGTTGCAGAGAGGTGTTCAGAGGCCACGCCCCTTTTTACAACACTCTGCAACGCAGCTCCGTGGCGCTTTCTGGAGGTACCTGGTGGGCTAGTTGGCCCCCAGGGACCCTCAGGATTGAAGGGGATTTAATTCCCCATCTTAAAACGCGCCACGGGGCCTGTTTGCACACATGTCACCTGAAGCCCCGCCCCCTCCCTTCACCACTGTGCAAACGCGCCCCGTGGCACGTTTTAAGTTGGGGGATTAAGTCCCCTTGAATCCTGAAGGTCCCTGGAGTCCAACTAGCCCACCATATAGCTCCAAAAAGCGCCACAGAGCTGTGTTGCAGAGAGGTGTAAAAAGGGGCGTGGCCTCTGTACACCTCTCTGCAATGCAGCCCCCTGGCTCATACTGGAGATTCCTGGTGGGCTAGTTGGCCCCCACGGACCCCCAGTATTCAAGGGGAATTACTTCCCCTTCTTAAAACGCGCCAGGGGACGCGTTTGCAGACTGCTGCAGGGAGGGGGCGGGGCCTCCGGCACGATGCCGGTCTTTTTTAAAAATGTATTTATTTATTTTTTGTATGGGAGGGGGGCTGCGTGGCCCCCCTTCCCTCAGCCACTTTTGGCCCCGGGGACCCCATCCCCCGGGGCCTGAGGATTTTCTTTTTTTTTTAAATAAAAAAAAACGGGAAGGGGGCCACGTGGCCCCCCTTCCCTGGGCCTCTATTGGCCCCGGGGACCCCATCCCCCAGGGCATGCCCTATTTTTTTTAAAAATTAAAATATTTGGAGGGGGGCTGCATGGCCCCCTTCCTCAGGCCATTTAAGGCCCCGGGGACCCCATTCCCCGGGGCCGGCCTTTAAGTCGTTTTAAAAAAAAAATTAAAATTTAATTTGTAGGGGAGAGGGGCCGCGTGGCCCCCCTCCTGGGCCACTACTAGCCCCGGGGACCCCATCCCCTGGGGCTGGCCCTCTCCGTTGGGGACCGTGGGGGGGTCCCCAATCCCCCACGGTCCCGCCGGCTCCCCGCGTCCTTCGGGAGCCGGCATTGCTTTTCCACATGGGGAGCTGCTAAGATGCAGCTCCCCGTGTGGAAAAGCAATCTGCTTTGGTTTTTGGAAGAGAGAGCAGGTTTCCTGCTCTCTCTTCCAAAAACCAAAGCAGTTTGCTATGACAGGACGGGAGCCGCGAGGCTCCCGCCCTGTCATAGCAAACTACAGTGTCCCGGGGGTAGGCACCCTGGGACACTGCAGGAGCCGGCCCTGGGGGGTGGTGGTCCCCAGGGCCATCAAGGGCTCCAGGAGGGGGGCCGCGCGGCCCCCCTCCCTCCATTGGCAAAGCCCCGGGGAGGTGGTGGCCCCCGGGGGTCCGTAACAGACCCCCATATTGAAATATTTAGTGCACCGGGGAGGTGGCGGTCCCCGGGGCATGTGGTGGGGGCTCAAGCCCCCACACAGGTAATTTTATTTATTTAAAAAGAAGCCCCGGGGGTGGCGGTCCCGGGGCTGCGGGAGGGCCGAGAGCCCTCCCGCACCATTATTTTTAAAGCCCCGGGGGTGGCAGTCCTCGGGGCTTGGGGCCTTAGAGGCCCCCATATTATTAAATAAACCCCGCATGCCCCCGGGACTTGGCCCACCCGGGGGCCAATTAACCACGAAGCGCGGGAGACTGCGATTCGTTTTTTTTTTTCTCGGCGGGATCCGCGCACCCTAAGCGCATCCCGCCGATTTAAAAAAAAAATATATATATATGTTTTTTTCTGCCCGGGGGGTCCTTGTGGGACCCCCGAGCAGACCTAGGGGGTCAGGGTGTTTCTACCCTGCCCCCTTTGTGCGTTTTGCGCACTTGTTTCTGTGCCTCGGTTCTACCGAGGCACAAAATGGCTGCCAACACTTCCTGATTTGGAGTGTTGACAGCCAGTTGACAGCCAATTAGCATGCAGCTCGTGATCGGGACAGTGCGCTCAGGGTGCGCGGATCCGACGCGGCCATAGATATATATGTGATTTTATTTTTGATTTTCTCAGGAACTACTGAACGGATTTACACCATTTAAGCAAAAGGCACGACTCTGAACCAAGGGCTACCTTTTTGCCAAATTTGGTGTAATTCCGTTCAGCAGTTCGGGCTGTAGCTGCGACTAACGGTTCCTATGGAAAAATGAATGGGGAAAACACGTTTTGGGACCCCCCTTTTTTCTCGGCCCCCGCTTGACAAATCACCCCGAGACTTTCAGGATAGGAGCGGACCGGAGCGCCCCAACAAGTTTGAAAATTTCGCGAAGCTTCGTCAACCGGCGCCAAAGTTATTTCAAATAGAATGTTGCGGATTTCCTATGGAAAATAGGTCCTAACTATAACTATCTACTAGCGACCGCCAGTAGATAATATATTCTAAAGAGCGAATAAAACATATATATATATACATATTTACATATATAATGTTCATGATGCTCCTTTTGATGATTTTTGAGGTCTGGGCTCTTTTTGGGCATCGTAAGGGAAGCCTTGTGCTAGCTTTAGGCTTCTGTTTGACGGGGGCAGTGCTTGTTTAGTGTTTCAAATCAGCCAACACAGTAGCAGTCAAGAAGAAGCAGCAAACAGGGAATGCCGACAGATAGGTGGTATCTGGGCCCCAGAGGGAGGAACACACACAGTAGGCAGTTGGTGTTTTTGGGCACAGCGCTTTAGGACACTTGCAGGAGTAAATTGAGTGAGGCACTCTAATGGGGCTGCTGTGGAATGGGGAGGTGAAAGCAGGAGACGGGTAAGTATTGCATTAGGGTAATTCACAAGAGGAATTCACTCAGCTGCCTGTGAATAAACACACCTTTTAATACTATTCATCCATCAGAGTAGGTTTAGGGCATTGGTGCTTATTGGTCCTATGTCATGAGTGGCCCCTTCAGCCTCACTGACATTTTAGTCACATGCACAATACATCTTGGGGATTGTAGTTTCAATTGTTTCAACATGTTTAGCAGTGTTTTAGGTAGGCCCGGTCCTGTCTCTACTGGGCCCTCATTTCTGTACTTGACAGTGCTGTCTCAGAAAAAGAAATCTGGAACCTGCAGAAAAATAAAACAAAATGCGTGACAGGCTTAGAGACTGTACCTGTCGAAAGTCATTGTGTTGGGGGAGAGGGAAGGAAGCAGGAGGAGAAGGACAAGTAGGAGATTAAAGGCAAAGACATGGACCACCCGGAGGGGCTAGGACGGCCAGAGCCACAAGGGCCAGGAGAAGAAGAACCAGACCCAGGAAACCCTAATCTATGAGGACCAGGGTAACTATGCTGGAGGGGACCAGGAACAAATAGATGACGAGGAACAGGACAATGAAAACCAGCACTGGGGGCACCAAGACCAGGGTGAGAAGAATCAGGAGGGCCAGGAGGATGTGGAGCCCATGGGCAAGGGCCTGATGGACCAGAAGAACCAGAGGTAGAAGGAACAGAAGGCCCTGGACCATAACGGCAAAGGAAGGCTATGAGGGCCTGTGCTCACCAACTAGGACCAGAGGAATGAGGACAACCAGGGCCAGGAGTAGCAGACCCAAAGAGGGCCAGTACAAACAGACCACTGGAAAGAAAGACCAGAGATAGGAGGGCCAAAACCACAGAGATCAGATCAAATAGGACCAAGAGGACAGGAGCAAAAGGACCAGGTATGACGAGGGCCAGGAGGATCAGGATCAGGTGAGGAGTTAAAGGGCAATGGCCAGTATGTCCAGGAGACTAGGATAAGCAGGACAGGGACTAGAATGACTAAGGGGAGTAATACCAAGCACACCTTGAAGACCAGGGCAAGAGGACTAGGTAAACTAAAAGGTCCTACTGACCAGGAGGACCAGAAACAGGGATAAGAGGGTCATGACTACTAGTCCTGGTCTCCTGGTTTGCCTATTCTACCTTGTCCATCTGGCCATGGTCCTTTCAGATCTGGTCCTCCTCATCCCTGTGGAACAGGTCCTCCTAGTTACCATGTTGTAGGTCACCCTGGTTCATGTAGTTCTTGTCACCCTGGTGTAGGATCCCCCTAG
This sequence comes from Calotriton arnoldi, assembly GCA_963921515.1. Classification (NCBI taxonomy): domain Eukaryota; kingdom Metazoa; phylum Chordata; class Amphibia; order Caudata; family Salamandridae; genus Calotriton; species Calotriton arnoldi. Next base: position 231,635 of record CAWUFW010009679.1, read on the forward strand.
TCTGACACTCATGGACCTTCTGATCCTGGTTCCATTTGGCCTAGATTACCTTTATAACCCCCCTTGGTTATTCTAATCAATGGTCTCCAGGGCCTGATAGCCCTGGTGCCTTCTAGTTGTGGTCCAGTTCCTTATGGCCCATTGGTCTTTCTTGATCTGATCTCTGTGGTCTTGGCCCTCCTATCTCAGGTCCTTATTTCCATTGGTCCCCTGGTACTGGTCCTCTTTGAGTCTGCTACTCCTGGCCCTGGTCGACTTCGTCCCCTGGTACTGGTCCTCTTTGAGTCTGCTACTCCTGGCCCTGGTCGACTTCGTCCCTCTGGTACTGGTTGGTGCACACAGGCCCCCATAGCCCTCCTTGTCGTTATTGTCCAGGACCTTCTGTTCCTTCTAACTATGGTTCTTCTGTTTCTTCGGGCCCTTGTCTACTGGGTCCAGATCCCCCTGTTCCACATCCTCTTTGGCCTTCCTGATCCTTCTCACCTCGGTTCCGGTATCCCCAGTACTGTTATTCATTGTCCTCTTCCTCGTTGTCTACTTATTTCTGGTCTCCTCCGACATTAGTAACCCTGATCCTCACAGATTAGGTCTCCCTGGGTCTGGTTCTTCATGTTGTCGTTCTCGTGGCTCTGGCCGTCCTAGCCCTCCTGGTGGGCCATCTGCTGGCCCTTATTCTCCCACTTTTCATCCTCCTCCGACTGCTTCCTTCCTCAAACCCCCCCTCCACAATGGGTTTAGTCTGTTACAGCCTACAAGCCTGCCAAACAGACTTATTTTGGTTCCAGATTTCTTTTGGTGAGGCAGCCTTGTTAAGTACATAAATAGGGGCCCAGTTGAGACAGGACCCTGGCCATTTAAAACACTGCTTAACATGTGAAAAATCAAAACTACCACTCTGAAGATGCATTGTGCATGTGACTAAAATGTCAGTGAGGCTGAAGGGGGCGCTCATGACATGGGACCAATAAGCACCAATGCCCTAAACCTACTCTGATGGTTGAATAGTATGAAAAAGTGTGTTTACTTACAGGCATCAGAATGAACTCCTGTGAATTACCCTAATGCAATACTTACCTCTCCCCTGCTTTCACTTCCCCATTCCACAGAATTGCCATTCCAGTGTCTCACCCAATTTACCTCCTGGAAGTGCCCCAAAGCGCTGTGCCCCCAAAAAGCAATTACCTACTTTACGTGCCCCTCCCTCTGGAGCCCAGATGTCACCTATCTGTCTGCATTCTCTGTTTGCTGCTTCTCTCTTGGTAGATTTGAAAAACTAAACAAACACAATCCCCCTTCAACAGAAGCCTAAAGCTACCACAAGGCTTCCCATAAGAAGCCCAAAAAGAGTCCAGCCTTCAAAAATCCTCAAAAGGAGCATCATGAACAATAAGAAAATATATATATTCTAAAGAGCGAATAAAACATTTATGTAACATGCTTTAAAACCAGGCTCATTATTATTGGCAGACCGCCAAATACTTCTAGACTGCAGCACGATAGATCTGTGTGTCATATGTTGGCTGCTCCTGTTTGTTTTAAATTTATATTTTATTGCAGAGAACATGTTTCATTAGCATCTCTTAAGATTCAGTTTTCATTCTGACCGAAAGATGTTTGTTTTCTTGACTTCTCACCCAGTGATGCGAGAGAACTATTTTTCTATTATCAGCTCACTATCCCCAGTATGCGTGGTGTCCGCCTGCTTGGTTTGATGTAAGTGTGAAAACGTACTGCCCACTATTGCTGTTTTCTCTCAGTGACGACACGCTACTTTGTAGCATACAACATCCAGGGAACATGCTGAGGACCGGCAGTGGTGACACGCGAAACATTGTTGCACAAAAACGGGCAATTCTTTTTCAACATTTCCTTTCCTGTGGTTTCAAGTCCTTCTCCGTAGGGTGTAACATTTAAGCTTTCTATATTTTACTTTTTTTTAAAGCTATTTTTGTTTTGACACTCTGGGCCGCCCGGATTTTTCGCTTTTTGAGCACCTATTTGTTGAGCTTTTACTGTGGGAGAGCCTCATAAGTTGGGACTCACCCACAGTGAACTCATGATGAAAGACTGCGTGTGGATTTTACTGGTGTCCCCCTAGCTTGACTAGGCCACTGCGCAGCAGCTGGAGTAAGGGGCACCGGGCTGGTTACATGCATACACCTGTGTACATGCGTGTGCACATGTGTAGGGGCTGCGCAGGGGAGATTCCTAGCGTGCGCAGCCCAGGAGCAGATACAAAGTGAATGGTGTGGCAGGACTTATGCAGAATTGGGTGGTGACATGGAATAGGCTTTATACACTGGGAAGAAACATGCCAGGGAAAGTCAGTGTGTTTTACTGTGTTTTTCACTTCATTATTCCCCTATGGGGAAGTGGAGCCCATGGGCTAGTGTCACTTTCCTAAGGCCTACAAATTCCTAGACACGCACTAAAGTCCACTGTAACGGGTGTGAGAAGAAGTATTCTGCAGAGTCCAGAGTCATATTTGTACTGCTTTTGGGTCATCCATAAATGTTATAGTTCTCTGAGTCAGCTCATAACCAGGGCCTGGCTGGGGGCTGACCCCAGCAGCCTGGAGTGATAACCTTCCCTCCGAGGAGAGAATCTGGGTGGAGCTGCAGGCTAATCCATCAGCAGCTGTCACTGGGTGTCAGGCACCAAGCTGCACGAAGGGGAGGCAGCTCTGGGGGGAAGAGGCTTTCAGAGACCATGTGGCAGGAGACCCTGGACGACGCCATCTTGAACCAACCCAGAGGCCTGGGCAGGAAGGAGGGAGCAGGGGCAGTGAAGTGATGTGTCGCTGTTTGATAGGACAAACAGAGACTTCCTGCCAGCCCCCTCCCCATTCTCTTAAAAAGTGTTGGCACAGGAAGAGAAGCTCTCTCTGGGGTGTGGTCTGCTGAGGCAGAAGGTGCTGGAGTCTGGCGCAATGGGCAGTTGGAAGGAGGAACCCCCTGACTTCCCCCAGGATCCTGAACAGCGCCAGGAGAAGAGTCCAGGACCAGTGCGCAGAAGCAGGGGCCTCTGCGCAGGGAGAAGAGAGGCCCAGGAGGAGAGCAGGCGAAAGGCTGGCGCAGGGAGCCAGTGAAGACAGCTCCCCGCTGAGTCCCCCCTCTCCGAGACCCAGGGGTGAAAGAGAGTGCTCCCAGTGGCTGGGGAGCGCCACCAGGAGCAAGAAGAGGCCAAGATCATCAAAATCGGACTCCTGGGGGCCGAGATACGCCCCCCAGAAGGTAGGCGACCTTTGACCTCTGGAGGGACCGACGACGAAGCGCGTGGGGCTCCGCCGCCGGTCCCTGATGTGCCCCCGGGGTGGGTCAGGTCCCGGGGGCTGCCCCCAAGAGAAGTAAAGTCAGGGTGCGCCGTCACGCACCCCGTGAAGGTTCCTCCCGCGGGGTGCCAGGAGCCCACCCTGGCCCCCGCTGAACATGAGGCTGGGGAGCGCCATCGCGCTCCCCGTAAAAATGTGCCCAAGGGGCCCGGGACCCCATCCCCGGTCCCCAAAGCAAAGCCGGGGAGCGCCGTCGCGCTCCCCGTGAAGATTTACCCCTACGGGGTGCCAGGAGCCCACCCTGGCCCCCGGCGAAGAAGGGACAAGACTGGGAGCGCCATCGCGCTCCCTGTGAAGAGCAGGAGGAGGCGGGGAGCGCCGTTGCGCCCCGCGAAGTGGTCTCTAGGGGCCCGGGACCCCATCCCCGGGCCCCGAAGCCAAGCAAAGTCGGGGAGCGCCGTCGCGCTCCCCGGGAAGGTGAAGAGGGGCCCGGGACCCCATCCCCGGGACCCTGAAGTGAAGGCTGTCATGGGGGGAGTGCCGTCGCACCCCCGAGGACCGGAGGAGCTGGAGAAGTCCTGCGCGTCTGCCTGCCGGAGCGGGCAGACCAGAACTGCTGTGCCGGCTCCCGCGGCAGCACACAAGGGTGCTGGCCGCGCGAAGAGCCGGCGGGGGCAGCCGGGGGTGGGCTCCCCAGGCTGCCCTCCATCACGGTGGCCATGTGGGGGTCCGGGTGGGACCGGGCCCCCGTGAAGAGGACGAGGAGGGGGAGCCAGGGGCCCGGGTGGGACTGGGCCCCGAACACCGGAGAGAAGCGGCCGAGGGTGGGCTCCCCGAGCCGCATACACTTACCTCGGGGTCCGGGTGGGACCGGGCCCCCCAACGAGCGGGGAGATGCGGGAGGGCCCGGGTGGGACCGGGCCCCCGTGAAAGAAAGCAGGCTGCGCGGCTCTCCCCGGCACAGCGGGAGAGCCGCTGTTCTAATATGCATGGGGCTGAAGGAAAATCGCCCCATAATGCTTTGCGCAGTCAGGACTGGCCTGCCTGAAAACCTGCCCGTTTCTCTGCTTGTGGTAGCCCCAGGAGGACGGGGTCGCCACCACACACGTGCCAGGGTGCAGGGGGAGCTGCAGGAGCAACGCAGTCTCCCCCAGCACAACGAGGAAAAGTCCCTCCCTAAGTCTCTTGGCGACTGGAAAAGAATAACCCCTCAAGGGCTCATCCAGCCTTTTAACTCCTCTTGGGCTGGAACTTTTGTTCTACAGCTGGAGGAGGATTGAGAAGTGCGTCAAGGAGTGAAGGGCTGAGTTGCGGATGTCTGGAGAAGGGCATCCCCTGGAGATGAAGAGGTGTAATTGCACCCGTAGTACATTTACTAAAGTTATGTCTTTTAGAGGGACTGAAGGTCACATGTGTAATGTGAAGTACCTGTGTAAGGTGATGTCATAAGCAAAGGGGGGTTATGTTGCCAGACATTCCTGCTAGGGTGTCTGGTGGTATATGCGTAATCCTGTGATTTCATCTGTGAAGCCTTTTAGGGGCTGTAATTGCAATGCATTATAATGACCAACAAAGGTGATGAGTAGTGTCATTCTAAAGTAATGCTTAAACATGTATTCTTGCTGTTGCGCTTAAGTGAGGAACAACCCCAGACTGTTAGCCCTGAAGATGTAGGGGTGCATACTGTATGGTCAATATAAGATGCTCAGTCAGGGTTATGTGTTTTCCAACACATACACTGTACCTGCATAACAATATCAATACCAATAAATGCAATGTCAATATATGCCATAATCTATGCCCGCCCAACAGTGTCGATACTGGCAGTAACAATATCAATGTGTGCATATTCCATGCATGCATAACAATGTTGTTACCAGTAGAAACAATGTCAATGTACGCCATGATCTAGACATGCAGAACTATGTCAATATCAGTAAAGAAAATATCGATATACGCTGTGACAACTGTACGCACAATATTGAGGATGTCGGTAAAAATTATATCAATGACATATTATTTTCAGAAGTTCAAATGAACTTGTATCATTGCTGTCGGATTCACCTAAGGTGACCTTCCCATCAACCCTGAGCCAGAGATACATGGTCAGACAGGCCCTGCACCCCCAATCCATGCCTATCGAATGACAGGTCACACGTGAGGTCTCACTTAGCCCAAAGACAAACGCGCACCCAGGGAAAACCCTGATCAATCCCACAGATAGATAGCTGCACCACAAACAGGTCAGAGGAAATTGGCCCCAATAAAACACGTTTGGCCAAAGGCTCGTATTCCCCAAAAATACCACAAAGCTAGATAACACATGTAGATAGGAACACTCAGCCAATCAGGACACGACATGCACACCACACGTAGTGATCACACGCTCCCCACACTAGACATCTGGACACATACACACTGGCCCACACTAGCTCTCCCCAAAGTCGAGAGCCATCTGTGTCCTTATCAGATGCCCAAACTTGTTAATTTACAACTGAGATGCTTTTCCAAGAATGCAGAAATTGTTTTATTGTACCTCACAAGATATATATATAATGTCATTCTAACGAGAGACTTTCCTCAGACGCATTCTGTTGCGACTCTCCCGGCCACTGCGTTTAATTAAATAAACTTGTTCCAGTTTTGCCAAACACCTCTTGTCTTTTTATTTCATTAAGGTAAATTCATATCTGAGCAACCTTTTGGCAAGCCATATAGGAGAGATTGGTTTATCACGCCCGACTGCTGCCGAAGAATAAGGAGACCTGCCCGAACAGATTCACATCTGCGTAAATAAGACCGTTGAGCAGACGCCATCATTGATTAGAAGTTCTGCTAACTCGGAGTCGCCGGAGGTCAGTCCAGAGGCTGCCGTCACCAGGGTAAGAGACTACATCTGATCCTTAGTCCCAGCATGTGGCGTATGGCAAACTAGGACAAGCCCGTAGATAGTTTTTTCCATAGTCAGCATTGCAGAGAAAGGTGAGAGTAGCTACAGTTTTTTAACTTGAACAGTTGGGCAGAACACAACAGTACACCCGTGACCCTTGGTGTGTTATATAGGGTGACCACCTCGATCTTACTTTTTAGCCAAATTGGTTTTCTTGGGGACTGAAGGTTTTCTTAACACTTGGAGGATCTAAATGAAGTGATTAGGTGAATTTCTTTTATACGTTTAGACCGCAGGGTGTCAGGCATTTGGTACCACTATCCCTGGGTGTGACATAGGGTGTAATTTGGAATGTTAGGGAAACATTTGGACTTTGGTGAATGAGGTGTAGCTTGTGTGTGGCCAGAGAGGGCCGATATTTGCCAGGTTATTTTTTTTTCTCCGCACAAAGCGTTGCTATCTTCATCTGCAGAGTCAATATCAATCAATCAATCAATCATGTCACTTATAAAGCGCACTACATACCCGCGAGGGTCTCAAGGCGCTGGGGGAAGAGGGGGGTGGTGCTGCTACTGATCGAAGAGCCAGGTCTTGAGGAGTCTTCTGAAGGCCAGTAGGTCTTGGGTCTGTCGGAGGTTGGTGGGGAGGGTGTTCCAGGTCTTGGCGGCGAGGTGGGAGAAGGATCTGCCGCCGGCGGTCGTTTTCCGGATGCGGGGGACTGTGGCGAGGGCGAGGCTGGTCAAGCGGAGCTGGCGGGTGGGGGTGTAGAAGCTGAGTCGTCTGTTGAGGTAGGCTGGTCCGGAGTTGTGGAGTGCTTTGTGTGCGTGGGTGAGGAGCTTGAAGGTTATCCTCCAATAGTGACAGACTAGCAGGCTCACTTAGCTCCGGGTATTACAGGGAGCATCCCTTCTCCTAAGGCTGTAGGTGCTAGGAGCGGGCTAAGGTTTTTGGACAAAGTAATCAGTGTTTCTGCCATCCTTTTTCTCTTTTAGATTTTCTATTTCATGCATTTATTGATGTTGTGATGCTGTTAAATTTTGCAATATGCTGCATCTTTAAATGTTATTTCATGTTAGTGAGTCTATGCTTTATGAAATAATAACCATTTTTCCCAGATCACAATTTGACGTTTGCTAGTTTACTGCTACAAATCAACTTGCACTGCTCTGAACTAACAATCGCATTTTGTTACAGGTTGTTATTATCTCACTGCATTTGACTTTGTTTATTGTTAAATGTTCTTTTATCCGATGCATCAATTTTATAGAGCTCAGTAGATTGTTTTCGGTACCACCCCATGTACACTGTTCCCCAAGATTAGAGTAGAATTTGTAATTATTTAAAGAATCTCGAGACAATCAAAAACCTGCAAAATCCTTAAAACAGGTTCCCCAATCCACCATAGAGACTCCACTAAGCCACATGCAAGCGAGGCTCCCCACCCAGGCTAGTAAACTAGAGAAACACTGCTGCGAGTGGCATGCCCATACCAAAGCCCGATATAACCAAAGAATAGGGGGAGGTAGAGGTTTTGATTAGGTTTACCCTCCTTTATGTATCTAGTTTCGCAAATCAAATTTAATCGAGAAAAATCTAACCCTTTAGGGAAATGAAAGAGAACAGGATCCAACGGAAGTTCGTTGCGATCACTTCACTAGAAAAAAGACTCTTTCTAGAGACCCCTCACCCACCAGGGTTTCCCCTGGGTGGCATGCTTCATCATTGTCCTCCCAATCCTCTATGTATTGAGGCGTGCTGCGACTTGCGAACTACGCAGGAGCACTTTATTTAAGGACTATGTGAGGTGCAATGATGTGGAGTGGAAGGGAAAGAATTAAAAATACCTAACTAGTGAGCTACTATTTTATTCCCGCCCCTAGCTGGTATGGTTAAAATCAGGGGTTGATACCAGGAGGAGACCAGACCCTGATGAGTCTGGTTTTCCTAGTATTGTATGTGTGTCAACATGTTTCGAGCTGTCCCCTACAGGCTCTTCATCAGGACTGCACGAGGTCCAGCCCTGTGTATGCCACTCCTAATTGATCCTATTTTTAGGATGCTGTGACGTGCACACCTAATGTGTATACACAAAAATACATACGGTTTGTTTTAAAAGGTACTCCGTATTTCTATTAGGGCAATGCTATTGCCTCATGGTCAGTAACAGGGGGAGAGGGGCTTGTAGTCACACCTTCGTCAAAGCACGCCTCTCGGTAAATTACCTACTGCCGTCCCCGTATGTATTTTTGTGTATACACATTAGGTGTGCACGTCCTGGAGCATTAACTCCTTGTAAATATGCCCCATAATTTAAACACAGAAGGATGTCTAAAATGATTATAAAAATAAAATGGAAGAAAAATGAACTGTCAATACATTGACCCCCCCACCACCCTCCCCATGGCATCGAATTGTACTTCTTTACTTCTTTTAGACAATAACCACTTTTGCTCAGGCAAAATGGCGTCATTCACAGTGCAATAATCAACGGGTGAAGTGGGCTGACCGCTGCTGCCACAGGCTGTGTGCTGAGGTGGGTGGAAGCAAAATTTGAATGACCGTTGAACAGACCAATGGATTAAGAGGGATGACCCAAAGCCTCTCATTGTATTTAGGTATGTATGTGTGTTTATTTATCTTGTGTTGGATTACGTAAGGCTAGCGAGATAGCTATAGCTGCCCCTAGGCCACAGCTTTCCAAACGTTTTATGTTGGTGACACACTTTTTAGACATGCATCATTTTGCGACACGGTAATTCAGTTTTACCAGCAAACCGGAGGTTAAACTAACCGCATATAAGAGATACGGACAAATACATTTATGTCATATAAATTGTAATAACAAAATGTATGGGGTCACAACATATCTCATAAAAAACTTTCATTTATTAAAAAAATTATAATGTTTGTATGATAATAACATATATAAATTTCCAAGACTGTTGTCATTTATGAGGAACAATATGTAAATATTGCAAGAATTTAAAAACATTGAATAAAACCAACAACACTTGCTATTTTTTTGAGGCGTATGAGGTTGATAGGATGAGCTCCTCAATATTTGGTGGAATATATAGATAAAGACACTCGCATTTCGCCATCAAGCATTTTCGCGCTTCCACGTTTCAGTGTCTTTAAGTTTGTCATTGTTGAAAAGGATACTTCACAAATGTATGTAGTAGAAAACTGCAGGAGAATTGTTTACGCTTTTTGACCTATGTTTGGATGCTTTTTTAAAACACAAATCCAAAAGCTGTCTAAGTCACCCTCTTCATGCATCATTAACAGACTTCGTTCATTTTTTATTTCAGCTAATTTTTCTTCTTCAAAAAGTGAAAAGTTCCCAGTTACAGTTGAAAGAAATGGATTTCTGATCCAATCATAGTCTTGGATTTCAACATTTGGGAAGTAATGATGAACCTTCTCTCCGAGCAATGTTAAAGGGTCAACAATCAGCGGCTGATATCACATTTCAGCTCACACTCAGCAGTTTTGGAAAACATTTCAAAATTGCCTTCTTTCACTTTCCTTTTCCAAATTGGTATTTTGTCTCTCAAAGCACAAATTTAATCTACCGCTGTTAAGATATTTTCTCCTTTTCCTTGCATACTGGTGTTAATTTTATTCAAATGTTCAAATATGTCAGCAAGATATGCCAATTTAGTGCACCAAAGTTTGTTTTGAATTAGATCGCAGAATTTGTGTTGCTGATTTTCCTCAAAATGTTTAAGCATCATTTCCCGCAATTCGTATACATGACAAAGCACGTGACCTCTTGAGAGCCAATGAACGGCTGTGTGCAGTGGAAGCTTTTTAAACCTCGCCCCCATTTGTTCACAAATATGAGCAAATAATCCTGATTTAAGAGGCCTGCTTTTAATGTAATTGACCATTTTAACCACTTTGTCCATAACTTTTCTTAATTCATTTCCACTGGTTTGCGCGACTAGTAAAAGCAATGAGTAATTATAATATTTTCATTCTCTTTCTTTGCTAAAGCTATAAAACCTTTTGTTGAGCCAACTATTGAGGGTGCGCCATCCGTGCATATTCCAACACAATTTAACCACTGCAAATTATTTTCCGTCATGAGGCAATCTAAAGTTTTAAATATATCCTCACCTCTAGTTCTCATTGGAAGTTCTGGGCAACGCAAGAATTGCTCAATAATACTGTCAGTATGAATGAAACGTATAAAAACCAATAATTGTGTTAATCCACTGACATCTGTTGATTCATCTACTTGCAATGTAAAGATCATATTATCGACTAGAAAAATATCCTTCATTTGCAGCTTAGTGTTAGCAGACATATCATGAATACATCTTCCAATTGTGTTATCTGCCAAAGGCATTTTATTAACTTCTATCTCAAATTCTGGCCCAAACATTGTTCGAACAATAGCACAGCAAGATTGCTTTATGGTGGTTTCGACAACAGTGCAGGGTTCCTTGTTTTTAGCAATTATTTGAGCCACCAAGTAACTTGCCTTTTGAGCTTTCTCTGATGTCTTCATTCTCTTTGTGAATGATGCAGACTGCTTCATTATAGATTTTGAAAGCTCAATAAAGTATTCTACTGGTTTTTCTGACAAATGGTTGTGTTTTGTGGTAAAATGTTGTTTTAATTTATTTGGTACCATACTTTCATTTGCAAGTATTTCCCCACAAACTAAACACTGGGGACAAGGATGGTTTTCATTACCAGAAAATGTGAATCCCAGTTTCATATAAGCTGTATTGTATAAACGAGGATTGGAGATTTTTACTTTACACTTCTTACATACTGAGACAGACCGTTCACTTGATTCTTGCGTACTTTACTCAATAGCTGCTACATTTTGTTCATCGCAAATGTCATCTTCACCAGCTTTTCGCTTCTTAATGATAAACTTATCCATGTTGTGTTTTTTTTTGCCTTATCTTGCCCCGTGGGCTGGATTTTCTCAAGGGCCTCCGCAAGTGTCAAGGCTTGGACCAGTCCAAAAATGGCTACTTAGAACGACTCTGTCTCGTGGCGTAAACGTTGGACCATTCAGGGACCTTCTTAATGTTTGAAACGCTAGGGTTAATGCCCTGCCCTTCCTTTGTAGCTCCTGTCTGTGTTGGTTGAAGCTGCCTTTATCATCGAACAGGACCCCAAGATATCTATAAGTTTCCAGCCAATTATATTGCAGGTACTCATGGTTATGTCTGCGAGTCTTCCTATATTTCCTGTACTGATATTACTAAAAAAGTAGTTGTAGTTTAAGAAATGTACTCCTACAATCTACTTTTGCACTGTAAAAGTAAACTACAATATCCTTTGTAGTATTTTAATATTTGGACAGTGCAAAGCTCCTATTTTTCATTTGGCACCGAGCTGCACCCATAGTCAAGGGAATGTCATGAGCAATCGCCGGGACCAACGATAAAGTAATATGATTAAGGCCTGGGCTTAACAGCATTTGTACCTGAGTGTGATTCTTGTGTCTTCATAATAGTGCCTTGTTTTGATTTTTTTGGAGCTGTCGCCCCCCTCCCCCGCTGGAAGCTTGAATTGGTCTGCGAGGGGTGGGTGGCAGCAGCAGCGAGCCCTGCAGGAGCCACTGCAGTCTTTACTCACCGTCGCTGCCGGATGCTTCCATGGGTCTGCAGGAGGGAAGCAGCAGCGAGCGCCGGATGGCGACGTCCCATACCACTGGTGATGCTGCTGGTGTTGCCGGCTTCCCACTGCTGCTGCTGGTAAGTTGAGCGGGACTGCGGGGGGGGGGGTGGTGCAGCGAGTGCTGGCTGGCTGGAGAAGCCACAGCCTCTACTCACCGCTGCTGCTTCAACGGGTCTGTGGGAGGGCTGCAGCGAGCAAATTTTAGGAGGAAGAAGTCTGCTTGAGTCATGGTGCTTGTACTGAGGGCCTTGAAAAGTGGGGAAAAAGTCGAACTTTCCTTCAGTAATTGACAAGAATTCTTTCGATGGAAGGCACAATAATATAGATAAAGGTACGAGGTAGCAATGCCACCATGAACTTTCTTTCTCCTGAGCTTCTTTAAGGATATTCTTGAGTTTTTGTTTCCCCAAATAAAACTAGAGAAGACCCCCTGTATTTTCCTAAACCAAATCTTCGCAAATTCTAATGGGATAGTGTCAAATAAAAAAGTAAACTTAGGTAGAATTGACATTTTTAAAAGGTTTGATCTACCCAGAATGGAAAGCGGAAGAGTCCCCCATGCTTGTAACTGTGATTTAACACTCGCAGCTACTTTGTCAAAGTTCACCTGCGCTATCTTTTCTATATTGTGGACTATTTGAACCCCAAGATATCTTATTTCCTGTTTTGTGAGGTCACTCCTGTAAGGGGTATTCCATTTCATTAACTCGTTTTTTTGCTGGTTAATTGAGTATCCAGATGCCCTCCCAAAATTCTCCAACTGCTCCCATATCTCAGGCAGTGACTGCTCTAGGTTTCCTGTCAAAATCATAAGATCGTCAGCATACAACCCTATTTTCTTTTCCCAGCCGTTGCAGCTGAAAGGGAGAATATCCTGACACGCTCTTAATTTACATGCCAGTGGTTCAATATACATGTTAAAAAGAAGGGGCGAAAGAGGGCATCCCTGTCTAGTCCCCCTGCATATTTTTATTTGCCTTGTTAGATTTCCATTGACAAGGACCCTGGCAGATGGGTTTTTATACAGGGCCCTGACCGCTGTTATGAAGGTTTCTCCTAAATTAAAGCGCTGAATCGTTTTATGTAGGAAAGGCCAGCTGACCCTGTTGAACGCTTTTGCAGCGTCGAAACTCATTACTGCTAGCGGGATCTTATATTCTCTTGCCATATCAATTGCCCCGAATAAATCATGTGTTAATTCATGAAGTTACCTCCCCTTCATGAATCCCTTTTGATCAAGATGTATTAATGATCCTGCTACCCTATCTAAACGTTTAGTTAAGATCTTGGTATATATTTTGTGGTCACAATTGAGGAGGGAAATAGGCCTGTACGACTCACAAGACCTCGGGTTCTTATTCGGTTTCAAGATGATAGTTATAGTGACTTCATCCCAGGATGCAGGGAGGTCTTGGGCAGATTTAAAGGCAGAATTAAACAGTAGGAGCAGGATTGGCGCTAGCTCTTCTTTTAAGATGTTATATATTTCATTTGGGATGGAATCAGGGCCAGCAGCTGTCCCTTTCTTTAAGGTGATGATAATTTGAAGGATTTCCTCCAAAGTAATGGGGTTACTCAAGTTATCTTTTTCTGAGTCCAAAAGCGCGGGGAGTTCCAAATCTAAGAAAAAGTCTTCCACAAGTTCTTCACTCAATGTTGAATCCTCTGAGTAAAGATCTTGGCAGAATTGGGCAAAGGCTTCCTCAATCCCAATATCCTCTGAGAGAGGGTCCGGTTTTACCATATAGCAAATGCCCCAGGCCATCCTTATCACTCAGTCAGTATGAACCCCTAGGTAGGCCCTGCGGTCTCTCTGCAGGCATTTTGTTAAATTGACCACAGTTCCTGTAGGAGGGTCCCGTTTTACCATCTAACAGAAACCCACACCCCATTCTGCAATACCCTTCAAACCTGGCATCCCTAGATAAGCCCCACCACTGAGGCCTAGATAAAGGGTCTTTAAGTTGTCCACGGTCCTTCACTTTCTTGCAAATCCACACATAGGCCCAAGTTCACCTTCTCACAGACCTACATACAAGACCAACCATACCTTTGTAAGAGATATGTATAGGCCCAATAACTTAAGAACTGGTCTCATAGACTTCACTAACCTGACAGCAGAGGCTTGCGCCATCCTCCGCGACAAACTCTCCCCCTCCCCCTTGTAAATTTCCACAGTTACGAGAATTAGATTAGCCCACACACGTAGGACATTTTTGGTACATCTGGCGGTTTCACAAGTACATGTGCAATATTTTTAGTTAAGAAACTTTCCGCGCTTGCTTAATCGAACCTGTGAAAGACGGGCTGCGTGACAAAGAATTAATGTATTAAAATGTTAACTCTGAGCTTTCTTATGGTAAAAATTATCCTTTGTTTACTTTTTGCGGTCAGGAGCACTGACCACCTGTCAAAAGCCCCTAATTTCACCATGATACCACTTCTCAGTCCCATGGGTGGAATTTTCCATAGTTACAAGAGGGCGGTCAAGGGCTGCGTCAGGACATACGTCAGAAAGGGTAAAACTTCTGCATTCAAGCATATATAACAGCTGCACCCAGGGTGTGGCATCGAATTCTCTTCAAACCAGCACCCAGGTGCTGTGTGAGGGTTCCCGACTGATCAATCGTTCTCCTGACTGGGCCCAGAGCTCCTATTGCCAAGGTGATAATGCTCCTACTTAATAATTCTGCCTATTGACTTTGTCAGTCTATCTGACTTAATAATTTTGCCTATTGGCTTTGTCAGATTTTGCCTATTGACTTTGTCAGTCTATCTGACTTAATAATTTTGCCTATTGGCTTTGTCAGATTTTGCCTATTGACTTTGTCAGTCTATCTGACTTAATAAATTTGCCTATTGACTGTGTCAGACTATCTGACTCAATAATTCTGCCTTTTGGCTTTGACAGATTATTTACTTCAGGTCATCTGTACCCAAGCAATTGCATTTATTTCAGTTTAAATGTGTAGACTTGAATATTGTTATTTTATCTCAACAAGAAGCTTGTCCTCTGAATGCTATCATTTGTATCACTCTTGAATTCAGGGCTGCCCCTTGATCGGCTGCTCATGGATTAATTTATAGATATACATTTCTGTTAGAATTGAACCAATTGATCTCTAACATTGTTGATGCAGTCATTTCTGATCTTACCCATATGTTGATGGGCAACACTTAAATTGAAGTATTTTCTTTTATGCTTTTGAATTGTTTAATAAACTATGGGGCATATTGGCGGGACCCACGTTGAAGTTGTCGCCGTTTTGGCGGCAGGGGGCTGCCGCTGGGGCGGCGATGGTGGGCTTGCTGGTGTGCGTTGTGGAGTTCCGGTGGAGGCCCAGGTTGGATGTCCTGCACATCTGACCTGGGCTTCTGTTGGGGTTCTGTGGCGTATGTTGGCGGGCCCATTGTCGCCGTTTTGGCGGCGGTTTCCTGCCGCTGGGGCGGCGATGGTTTTGGCGTGGGTCTTGCTAGTATGCCCCTATGATATTTTAACACATGGTTCTTTCTTGCCAAGTGCCAAGAAGAGTGTGAAAGAGACTCTGAGAGGAGAGAGGTAAACAGAAGAGTGTGGCCAACCACAAACGTTCCCTCTAACACAGTGACGACCACGAACGGGGGTCTCGGTCGGCGAGTCATCCGCAGTGTGGTCTCGGGACACACGCACGGGTTTCCCCTCCAGGCTGCACCTCGGACGCTCCGCTGCCCCCGCCCGCCTGGGTAAGTCAGGGATAGTTTTGTTTTTCTTCCTTGAATTTGCCTCAGGTTGTGGCTTGTGGGGTGGTCCGTCCGTGCTGTCGTGTCCTCTGGGGTTTCCCCTGTGTCTGCTCCCTTGTTCCCCTGTGGCTGGCTGTCTTGCCACGGCGTCCTCTGTGGCTGGTCACATTTTGTGGGGCATCTTTTTGGTCCTTCCCTCTCTACTGTCCTATTTCGCGTTTTGCTTTGTTCTGCGTGGGGTCTCTTCACCTTTCTTATTATTCTGTTGTGGTCTTTCTGCCATATAAATTGTTTTTATTGTTGTTCTTTGAGGTTTTTGCCGCATACTTTGTGTGTGTGTTTTTGTTTAATGGCTTGAGGTTTGAGTCCTGTGCCGTGTCTCTCCTATGTGACTGGCCAAATTCTGGCATGTGTTTGCTGCTTAATACATGCATTTGTGATATTTACCGCATAATTTGTATGTTTGTTTTTTCTTTCGGTTTTGCCATTAGTGGTTGCTATTTGAGGTTTGAGTCCTGCGCCGTGTCTCTCCTATGTGACTGGCCAAATTCTGGCATGTGTTTGCTATTTAATACATGCATTTGAGATATTTACCGCATAATTTGTATGTTTGTTTTTTCTTTCGGTTTTGCCATTAGTGGTTGCTGTTTGAGGTTTGAGTCCTGCGCCGTGTCTCTCCTATGTGACTGGCCAAATTCTGGCATGTGTTTGCTGCTTAATACATGCATTTGAGATATTTACCGCATAATTTGTATGTTTGTTTTTTCTTTCGGTTTTGCCATTAGTGGTTGCTATTTGCTGTTTGGGTCCTGTGCCAGCTCTCTTATGTGGCTGGCCGGCTTATGGCATGGGTCTGCTGCTTAATGCCTGCATTTGAGGTCTTTACCGCATAATTTGTGTGTTTGTTTTTTTTTCGATTTTGCCATCAGTGGTTGATATTTGGGGTTTGCGTCGTGTGCTTGTTTTATTTGGAGCGTTTCTCCGTGGCTGGCTGCCCACATTCTGGTATGCGGTGGTCACGCATTTGTGGTTCTGAGGTTCTTTGGTTTCAGTGACTGTTGTCCTGCCCTCGGGTCCTCTAGGGTCCCGCGTGCCTCTTGGGGTGTGCTCTGCCCACCATTGTGGGTGGTGTTCATGGGTGTATTCACACATTCATTCTTCACCCTCTCTGATTGGTTCCGTTCTGACTCTTTCCTGCACTGCTTGGGTACTCTTCTCTTTCAAGTTTTTTTCGGTCTCTGGTAGGCGCTTTTCTCCTTTGTTAGCTGCGCCACTCCGGATTGAGGAGCTTCCTGTTTCAGATCGTTTGTCACTTTCTGTCGTGCCTTCAGCCTTCTTCGGCTCTCTGCCAACGCGGATAGAGGAAGTCTCTGTCGAACGGTCGCTGCTGCCCTGCAGCTCCCCCTAGCCCCGCCTTTTCTCTTTGTTTCCTCGCACTCTGTTCTTCCTCACTTTGATGGTTTTCGTTTTTCTTCAGAAATGCATTTCATTTATTTAATATTTGTTTATTTTTTGTTCGTTGTGTCTGTTTTTTGTGTCTCATCTTTTTGATGATAGTTCTGCCTGTTGTTCCACGCTAGGCCCCCCCCCAGTTGTTGCCGTTCTGCCTCCTTTACCATCCATAGCCAAGGTGGCAGACTGCCAGTTACTTTGGTGCTCAGTTGCCCACACACACCTTCTTCGGTCCGGTTTAGCGGCGACTGCGCTAAGTAGCTGTTGTCTGGATTGCTTTGCCTTTTAATTTTAGCTGTGATCCCGCTAAGTAGTTGCATTATTTTTCGGCCCTCATTGCACGCACTTTGCGCCTTTTTCTGTCTCTCACACATTTTGTCTGCCTCTTGCCTTGCGTCCAGTGGCAGCCAAACGGAGGGGTGGTGGTGTATCCCCACTCCTCTTGTACTGTCCCCTTTTATTACCCCCGTTATGTCCCTTGACCCCCCACAGATCATAAGTCTTCTCATTCATTCAGTCCGTGGTTCGGCCACCGCTGTCTATCACACCTCCCTGGACCGCTTTACCCCTCTTACACGCCATCAAAGTGACATTCTTGCAGCCGCATGGAATACTTTAGGAATCACCTTTACCCCCAGTACTGAGCTACGCCTTGCCCTTCTGTCTCTCGTAGACTATCCGCCCTCATTCAACGTCTCCTCCCAGTCACTGCCTCCACCAGATACCACCCGCCCGGATCTGCTGTGGCCTGGTCATTCCTCTAATTCCTCTTCATCCTCCCCACCCTCATTAAGTTCGTCTGTTTATTTTGTTAATTCTCCCCCGTCATTTACACAGACGACGAGTCTAACTCCGCACATTCTACAGCACTTTCTGAAGAAGCAACACTCCCTCGTCTTTCCGCTCCTGCATCTCCCACAGCATCAGCATCCAGTAGTGCTCACCCTCAACCATTGTCTTCAGCTGATGAGTCCCCACTCCTTGTGGCACTCCTGCAGGACTACTCAGTAGACCTACAGGACCCTGCACCTGACGTTCCCACTGCTCATCCCCCGACCTGTCCATCTCCGCACTTCCACTCATTATAGGGAATGAATGACCCATCCCCTGATACTACAGCCTCTCCCATCATCGTGTATTTAGTGAACAACAACGTGGTAGGTCTCTCCACTGGTCACCCATCGTCTTTTTGTTACGTCACACCTTTAGCAAACACTGTCCTTCTCACTATATTTCAAGCCCTAGGGATCGATTATACTCAAGCACAGCAAATAACGCTTTCGCTTGCACCAGCTTTTCCGCATCCTATCGTCACCAAGGTCAAAGAACAAAAACATTGCAAGCACTGACACTTTAGGAAACACTCTAGTCTCTTCAATTATTATTAGTCCCCATGAACAGAATCCTGAGTACCTCTGTTCATAAAACACCACATTATATTTGCATACGTATTCGTTTAATAGCACCAGGCTTAGAGATACCTACTACCTTAACCTCATCCTACCCCCGCAACCCACTGCAGAGCAAGATCATTGCATCTCTCTTTGACGACCAACTCCAATTTCCTGATTTTTCCCCCAACGGGATATACACCGGACCAGACGAACAGGACTTGAGGAAAGCACTGTGTCACTTTATTATTAGCGCCATAGGAGAGGAGCTAGTAGAAGACGTCCCTACCCCTACCCTTGACACTCACTCTCCTACAGCTGAATACTCACCTGACATCTAAGTGCATCCCTTTCCAACAAAAATTGACCTTCACATTGTATTTTTAAAACAACATTCATGAATGGCATTTTGAGCTCTACTGTGTATAAAACTTCTACCCACTTTCACATCTTCTTCATTATACGTCCCCATGGATCGCTACTGACTGCCATATTATCTAGCACATGGCCAAGGCACCCACTCCAGAGTTATATTGCTGAAGCCTGCTTCGACGGCCAGCTTCGCTTCCCCCTTTATACTCCAGCACAAGAGCGGGACCTACAGGACGGGGTATATGATATTGTCATTCAGGCAGTACAGCAAGAACTCATCAGAGACATTGTCCCTAGCACCTGAGAAAACGCGCTCCTGTAATTTAGGCCTTGCCTAAAGCGCCTAGGATTACGCATATCCACATGGCGACTCCACTCCAACATGTTTCAAGAACATTCGGAGGCCAGGAACACCATATCTTAAAGCACTGCAGTGAGCTTCATAAGCATACGGCAAAAATGACTCATCCTTGGCCGTCAGAGGGAAGCTTTGACCCTATAATATTGGAGCATGCCACCACCTTTCTAGATACAAAGTACTCCGGTACTAAACTACAGAAGAGAAAGGCTACTCTAGACCTTTGGCGCATTTTTAAAGATAAGGTTAGAACACACTCTGACCCCACATCACCGGTTGTACCCAATGCTCCGCCCCCACCACCTTATCACTTTAGCGGTATGTATACCGAGCTCACTAACAAGGAGCAACTGGAACTACCAGTCACCACTAATAATTCCCCGGCTGCAGGTTTTCAGCCATTACTCACCGAGGCATCTTCCTCACCGCACCTCGGCCCAGAATTACACGTCACACAGGTTGAGGAATTTCAGGCTTCCCACACGTCACCTAGTCACCCGTACCACCACATGACCAGATCACTGACCCCACCCATGCCCCCGGGCATGTATACCCTCACCTCACGGAACTGAGCAGCATGCACTTGCCTCTCCCTAACGACACAGTAAGGGACACAGCAGTATCTGGTATCCCAGGTCTTATAGATGCACAACTGTCACTAAAATTTACACCAACAGTCAATACTGCACACCCCCGCCCAGGTGGAGACGATGAGGAAGGCTCTGACTCTGTCTCTCAGACATCAACTCGTCACTCGCATGACTCCGTTTTTCAAGCCCTGCCCGGTCCCTCGCGCTCACCTGTTATTGTCACCTATGATCTCAGCACTAAACAATCCTCTAAATCAAACCCCTTCCGTGACACGGACACTAAACAACAACATGACCCCAACCCATTCCACGACACCGATACACACCTTGGTTCAAATTCGCACCCCCAATTGCAAAATAACATGCCCTTCATGGCTGCTGCCCCCCATGCTGAGGTACCAGGATCTGGCCTTATGACAGAGCAGCGACAGTTCATTGAGTTCCCCGACCCGCCACCACTGGACATACCAGACAGACAGTGTGTTCCTCTCACTGGTCTTCCATCCGCGTATGGCAATTATAGACAAAATGCAGACTTGAGCAAAAGCACCAGCCTGGAAAGTATTTCATCACAGCACCTTGAAGAAGAACAGTCACACATGCATCAATCACCTAGTCACGCAGATCAGGTGAACTCCATAAGGCGCTTGTCATTCAAATTAGAGAACATGAACAAAAGCGTTGTGGACATGCTCCATAAGGTCAACACCCCAACATCACCCTCACCCACGCTGCACCGCCTCGTGAAACACCACCCAAAGACAAATATCAGTAGGAATGGGGAAGGGAGCAGACAATATCGCTTTAATGAGCACCCCTCCCACCGTGACGCTGCCGTCTCTGGAATGACACAAACATTCACTAACATACACCAAGACCTCCAATTCCCAACAGCATTAGGGCGGGAAAAGACACCTCCACGGGTGCTAGAAGGCCACAATCCAATGTTTGGTGACATCCCAATATATTGTGAACACCCGCAGGAACATGACCCAGTGGTAAGAAGAAAGGAAAGGACCACCGAGGCACAGAGACTTAAAGTCTTGGGGACACATGGACGCCCCGACGACATACTATATGACGTCTCGGGCTCTGCTTCCTTACGCACCATTAGGATGAAAAATAGACGTAACATGATGTATCTCAGTAGACCCCTTCCACCAAAAGCTAGTAATGACCTCACTCCCAATGAGATAGTGACATTGGGGGAAGGTTCAGATTATGCAGTTAACCCTTTTACAGACGATTTGGCAGGTTGGTCAGAGCCCTTGGCGCCACAAATGCGCCCTTGGCCAAGGGAAGGCTCTTTTGAACCTCAGGACATGGCAACAGCAGTTGAATGCATCCTCAAAGGATTAGGAGATCAGGATTGGGACTATGACTACATGAGGGAGAGCTCTCAAAGTCTGGCAGAGATATGCTCGCCAGTATGATTCTACAGGACCCACAGCGCAACGCCCTGGGGTAACACGCCAGATGCCACTGATCTATAAAAACATCATTGATCCCCCCATCTATATCCCCTGGTCTACATTAGACAAAGAAAATGTCAAAAGGCGCTCCCACCCCTCACAGAGGGTGCGGGAAAATGGATTGCAGCTTTTGAAAATTGCACCACGGGCAACAACATAGCAATAGGAGATGTAAAAAGCTTGCTGATCTCCCTCATTGGAGAAGATGCAGAAGATCTTTTCATACGTATTCATAAAAATCTTACCAAGACAAACACCAAACATGATGGTGTTTCCTTCAACGAGATTAGAACAGTAGCATGAGCTGAGTTGCGCAGGAAATTCCCTGATGTTCCTGACATTGGGGCTCTGTTGTCACAGACTATGCAACCAAATGAAGACCCTGCCAACTATCTTTCTAGAATGAAAGAAAAATGGTACCAGGAGTTGGGGCAACGATGGGACGCAAATGGAGGATATGGAAGACTATTTTACCACACAGTAAAGAAAGGTTTGCCAACTGAAGTGCAGGAGAAATTAGATGGCATTGTAGCAATGGAATGCAAGCCATGGGCAGAGATACAAGATCACATTGTACATTACTGCAAAAAGAGACAGGAACAGGAGAAGATTAGACAGCTGGCAACAGAGAATGCCGCTGCCAAGTTGGTACAGCAGAAACTCAATAAGAAAAAAGACAATGTTGACACAGTCATGCTCGCGGCACCCGTCACTCAAATGACAGCAGTAACATCCTTCCCTCAGGCTGCCATGAATGCTCTTGCAGGCAATGCCCAACTTGCACCTCAGCAGGTACAAGCACCACCTGCAGTACAGTACATACAAGCTCAACCCCAACAAGCCATACAGTATGTCCAGCAGCCACAACAGGCAATGACACAATACATGCCAGCACCACCTGCGTACAGCACCAACATACAGCCCTATTACAATAACAGACCAAACATGAACTGGAACACGGGTGGACAAGAAAGGGGGCGAGGGATGGGACAGCAAAGGTTTCCACAACAGCCAGGACAAGGGGCACCACCGATCATCTGTTACTATTGCCAGAAACAAGGCCATATCCAGAGAGACTGTAACAGTAAAAAGCGCGATATGGGTCAGCAATATATGCGTCCTGGCTACCAAGCACAGGCACCATTCCAACAACAACAGCGCACACAGCAACCCCCCCAGCAGCCCCAAGTACTATACTCATATGTGCAACCAACACAGCAACAGCAAGTGCAGCTCCAAGCGCCCCCAATGCTTCAGGTTCAGCCAGCAGTCCAACAAATGCAGATTCCAATGCAACAATCACAGCCACAGCAACAGGCTACTTACCAGATGGTCCCCCAAACACAAAACAATGTACCTCTAGGAGGAACAATTGTTGCCTCCAGCAACCCCTTTACTCAGGGCACCATCCAGCAATATCAGCATGGAGAATACACTGGCTAGGACAGCCCACAGACAACTCTTGTGTGCCCAATTTTGTCATGCACAAGCAATACTGAAGAGGACCCTATTGCAAGTGTTATGATAAATAACAAAATATACAGTTTTCTTGTTGACACAGGTGCCACATACTCCTGCATTACAGGTGGCCCTCTGCCCATTTCAAACAAAACAGCGGACACACAGGGATTTTCTGGGGCAATAGCAAGGGTCCCCTTCACCAAGCCAGTTTCAATGGAGATAGGAGGCCATACAGTGGAGCAGCCTCTGCTCTATTCACCCAGCTCCCCAGTCAATCTTTTAGGACGCGACCTCATGGCCAAACTAAACATGACCATCCACTTTGATGACAATGGAACAATGATTTGCTCCATTCCAGGTACTCCACTAACTAGGATGATGGCAGTCACTGCACAGTCTTCCTTAGATAGCCAAGTCAGAGCACGCCCAGTGAATGAGCAGGCCTTCTCTGCAGCTGTTCACACAATTGTCGCCACCACTCCCGAATTACAAGGTCGCACAGTTCAGCTACCAAAAGAATTTCTCTTTAGACCCCAAGTTCCAGACTCCCCAGCGTTAGATAAAAACTTGATTTTTGACATCTGCGCCCTTGAAATAACACCCACCTATGGTGCTTTCCTGGCATGCGATGACAATGCTCACACATGGGCTTGTGTCATCTTCCTTGAACAGGAAGGATTGGTCAGACACATTTCAGATGCTCAGCTATTTGGATCCCCTGAGGAATATTCTAAAACTGAGATTATCTATGATAACAATGTGCCCGTCTCAGTGATAGTGGAAATTAGAACACCAACGTTCACCCCCGACTATGATTCTGTGCGAGAAGCCGATTTGGCTCAGGTACCAGCACATCTTTGGACAACAGGCCCAAATGATGTGGGCCTTATTAGATCTGCCAGGCCATTTAAGATAACACTCAAACAAGGTGCTATCCTGCCCAGAATAAAACAGTACCCCTTGTCTAAAGCAGCAGAGGAGGGCATAGCCCCCACTATACAGGCCTTACTAGAACAGGGAGTAATTTATCCTTGTATCTCTCCGTGTAACACAGCCCTTTTCCCTGTGAGGAAGGGGAAAACAAATCAATGGCGTTTGATACACGATCTTCGCGCAATTAACAGCATAGTTATACCAGAATTCCCTATTGTCCCAGACCCCTCTGTCATTCTCACCAATGTCCCCCCGGATGCACAGTACTTTTCTGTCATCGACCTGAAAAATGCCTTTTTCAGCATTCCTTTGCACCCAGATAGTCAATACCTCCTGGCGTTCTCATTCAGAAATGTGCAATTTTCATACACAAGGTTAGCTCAAGGGTACTGTGAGTCCCCTAGTGTTTTTAACAGGGTCGTCAAAGAAGACTTGTCCAATTTCCAATGTGACAGCACCTTACTGCAATATGTCGATGACATACTGCTTTGCAGCCCGACCGAACAACAATGTAGGAAAGACACCATCCTCTTGCTCACCACGCTGGCACAAAGAGGATATAAAGTTGACAAACAAAAAGTACAGTATTGTCAGGAAGAGGTACACTACCTAGGACAGCTACTGTCTGCATCAGGCAGGCGAGTGACTCCAGGTCGAGTTGAGGCAATAAAAGGCACTCCTGAACCCCAGACAGTTAAAGACATGCAAAAATTCCTCGGCTTGGTTAATTATGTCCGCCAATGGGTTTTGATTTCGCAACAATAACTGCCCCATTGCTGAAAGCTGTGAAAATGGGCAAAGACAGACATAATAAAATTGAATGGACACCTGAAATGAGAACAGCCTACACCCAGCTCAAAGATGAGATAACAAATGCACCATTGTTAGGATCACCTGATTACACAAAAGAATTCTACCTCTTCACTCACTGTGATGGGTTAGTCATGACAGCAGTACTCACTCAAAAATACCCCATGGGCCATAAGCCAATTACTTATTTCAGCGGAATGCTGGACTCTGTCATGAAAGGCCATTACCCTTGCGAACAGGCCCTTGCTGCCGCAGCATTTGCTGTTGAAAAAGTACCCCCATTGTAATGGGTTCCCCACTAACAATGTACACTGAACATGCTGTTTTTGCAATAATACAGAAAGCTAAAACAACACTGACAACGCAAAGAGTGTCAGGCTACGAAGTCATACTGTCATTACCTTCTCTGAAAATTGTCAAATGTCACACCGTAAACCCCGCCACATTTTTTGCCCATCCAATTGTCACCTCAGATGATGACAACCATGATTGTGCCACTTATTCACCAGATGAGTCAGGAGCAGCAAAAGAAGATCCCTTACCAAATAGTACTGTATACTTTGTTGATGGTTCCTCTACCATTGATCAAGAAACAGGCATAAGATACACAGGAGCAGCAGTAGTTAAAGCACAGCAAAATGACTCCTCTGATTCCTTAGACATCGTGCAGCAGCTTACACTCCCATCACATTATTCTGCCCAGGCAGCAGAACTGGTAGCACTCATAGCTGCCCTAAACATTGGAGCTGAGGACCGCGTTACAATTTATTCAGATTCTGCATATGTCACTACAACAACTCACTCCAGCATCCTCCGCTGGAGAAGGCGCGGCTTCCTTAAATCAGATGGTACACCTGTCATTCACAAAATGTTACTTGAAGAACTTATTGAGGCCCTTACACTACCAGCTGAAGTAGCCGTAGTAAAATGCACAGCGCACACTAATGGCCAAGATTTTGTCTCCAGAGGTAACGCTCTGGCTGATTGGGCAGCTAAAGCTGCAGCCAGAGGCCCCTCAGTAGCAGGCCCATCAATCCAAACAGCACCGGAAGTCCAACTTGCACCTATCTTTTTGTCCCAAACAGTACCTCCGACAGAGCACGACACCAGCAGTGAACACAGTTCAGACACACCATCCCAATTACCAACACCATTTGATATTGACAAAACGCGACAATACGATCATACTGCACAACTACACCTCAGAGAAATGCAAGAAAGTGCACCAGATCAAGAGAAAGAGTTATGGAAGAAGAGGGAGTACAGCAGGACTCCGCCGACTTCGTATACAGACAAACAGTAACAGGGAAACCTGTGATGCCACAGGCTTTGTTACAAGTGGCATTAGATCAACTCCACCTTCCCACACATGTCACCCGAGACAATATGTCTGTCACCTTGCAAACAGACTGGTTCATCCCCAATGCCTATGAACAGATACAATTGTATGTTAATAAATGTCTCATTTGCCAACAATACTCCCCAGCCCCTACGCTCAAAACTGTTGTCTCTACAATTCCTAGACCATCAGGCCCCTTCAAAGAGTTACACATTGACTATGTCGATATGATCGATCGCTGCCAAAACTATCGCTATCTCATTGTGGTAGTATGTCCATTCTCACGCTGGATCGAAAGTGGACCTTGCGTCCACTGCGATGCCAAAGCAGCTGCCACATTTCTATTACGTGATGTCATTCCTCGCTGGGGCATCCCAGACTCCATCCGGACCGATAACGGCAGTCATTTTTCAAATGCCATCTTTTCCTTCCTGACCACAATGCTAGGCATCAAACACAAGCTGACCTCAGCTTACCACCCACAAAGCAACGGCATTTGTGAGCACCTTAACGGCTTGCTCAAAAACAAAATAAGTAAAATAAGTGCCACAATAGGAAAGAAATGGCTTTATTGCCTGCCCATAGCACTGTTTGCATTAAGAAACTCCCCAAGTTCGGATCATCACCTCACACCCCACCAGCTTGTCACTGGACGATCCATAAATGTAACAGTTCCATCCACACGCCCCAAATCAGATAGTGAGTCATCATCTGAGATAGTTAAGGCAGAACTTTACCACTATCTGTGCCAACTAACCAGCGCAGCGCAGTTCCTTTCTATCCAGATATCCAAGAGAAAGGGGAAGGGCCCCACCGATCCTGAGCTCCCACCAATCTGTCCCGGGACGCAGATCTTCATCCGGAAAAACGTCAGACGCTGGAGGGACCCTAAATTCGAGGGCCCATTCCAGGTGGTCGACTCGTCACCAACTGCAGTACGAATAGCTGAAAGAAAAGCATGGATCCATCGCAGTCACGTCCGCTTGGACCCCGCACCACCTCCGCCAATCGACTAGAGGAGGGACAGGACATACCCTTGGTACAGCTCCACGAGGACAGCGGGTTTCCATCCTCCTTTGATGACGAAGATAATAACCGCCATGAGCATAATATCGAGGACCTGAGTGGGAATGCAAAGTTATGTATTTCACTTGTCTTAACATTTTGCCTTTTTTCCACTATAACGTTGGCCGCACTTAATTGGTACTTGTTTTATGTTGCAACTTTTAAGCCACATTTGTCTGCTAAAATTATTGTACCATTCTCAAAACAACCAGTTGTGCCAGAAAATACAACTGCACACAAACACTTCCACGCCCCACACTGAAGATTCATCACTTCCACAGCATACCACTGATAGTGCACACACTAGTACACACCCCACACGCATAGCTACTTTCACAGACCCAAGTATTACTACTACTCCGTGGGATAGGCTCCTAGAGATTACAGTAGGTCTCCCAGTGAACCGCAGTCCCAACTCCCGCAACAGTCACAGATTTAGAAGAGGTAGACCAAGGTTCTGGAGGAGTCATAGACCAACAAAAGATAATGACAAACAAGATTTGGCCACCGCTCTCCAGGACACTATGGTCCACGTTGCACGCCAACATCCCAGACCTGATTTCCACTCCATACGTCCTGACACATCTAATAACGAAAATGAAGCCCATAGTGCCCTGCTAGATAACATGTGGTACCGGCACATGTTTCAAATAGGGAAAAAGGTAACAAAAGAAGCATGCTTTGTGTGCTCACACATCCCGCATGCAGTTGGCGCAGACAAAATGGTGTTCCCACAAGAAATACCACCCTCAACGGCCAAATGCCTCCTCCATTTGTTTCTTTGCCGTATCTACGGCCAAATACAGCTTTTCTCAGCAGAGATAGACACTGTGTTTGTAAACACCACCGCGTGGGATTCTAACTATCTAACACACATGGTTGTCACTAATGCATTGCAATTCGAGACAGAAAATGAGAATTTGTATAGATGGGAATCACCTAGATGGGAGACACCGCTCATAACTCATGAGCATGAATTCAAAGCATCAGGGTTTTTATGTTCACATCCCCCCGGCACTATGTAAGGAGACAATAAACAAACAACTCCATAACAAACCCCCGATACACGAAAATAACAGTTCACACGTTGCCAACTGTCCATGTCAATATAGGTCTGTGCTGCTCTTGCAGGCCCATGTGTATTTTGATAACAAATGGCATGGCCCAGACGCCCTGGTATGTAAGGCAGCTTCCTTGGGAGAACCCTTTGCAAAAACAGAATATCAACAGAATATTGATTGGGATGTTGAGACTCAGTGTGAGGAGGTGTGGGCAGAGGAAACTAGACGGTACACCTTTGGGAAGGGAACAGCTTACAAATGGAAGAGAGCATATAAACTAAAACATCCTCTTCTTTGCTTCCTAGGTAACGGTATTCGCCCTGTGGGCAGCAACACAAACTGTAACACAACAATTTTTAATTTGGACCTCCAAGACGGCACCGCCAGCCTCATGGACATCTTTTGGGCATGCGGAGAACGCATCTACCCCCAGTTGCCTCCTCGATGGAAGGGCCTATGCACCATGGTTACCATGCACGAGCTGCATCTCGTTGTCCCGGCATCCAACATCTCTCAAGTGTTTGAGCACCCCATGACAAATGACGTCACCCTGCTTCACCGGCACCGAAGGAAGGCTCAATACTTCGCTAACGATGCCTTCGCCGGAATACCTGAAGAGTTTCGCCTGTTCAATGGTGCCCAGGAATTCTTTGGAGGCCTGTGGCCCCTTTGGCAAACATCAGCTAATGCCCGGTGGCTACAGGTCACACGATACGAACTAATGACTCTGATAAATAACACCCGAGATGGGTTCAACGCCATACAGGAAGAGTTAAGGCCTTTAAGGCTTATGGTTCTAGAGCATAGATATGTTCTAGATCAGCTCACAGCTATGCAGGGTGGTGTATGCAGTGCCATCGGAAAGAGCTGCTGCACTTTCATACCGGCTAATGATGCCACAAACGGGTCGCTCGCTAAGGCCATTGAGGACTTGGGCAACCTGGGAAAAAAGATGCGTGACGAAAGCGGTGCCGCTGCAGATCCTATCACGGACTGGTTCAACTTGAACTGGATGCCTTCATGGCTATCTGCTATCTTGAAAATTGTGCTACCTATTTGTTGTGTAGTCATGTTAATGTGTTGCGGTGCACAGCTAGTAATTAAATGTGTCAACAGATGCAGCACCAAAGCAGTAGGAATGAATTACGTTCACACTGGAATTAATAACAATGCACAGTATCAGGACATGGACCGTGCTCCCGGGGATGGGAATGGGCAGATCCATGTGCAACTCTTAGAACAACCTGCCCCTCATGCCTCTTCAAACACACCTACAGCTCCACCGGTTCCACCACCTAGATACGCCTTAAGGGAGGAGCATGACATTAACAGGTATGAGGAGTTAGCTCCCGAGGATGGGGGAGAATACGTTACTATAACACCTGAATTGCCACCACAGACAGCATGCATGTATATTAGTGACCCACTCGGTATGCACCAAGCCCCTGAGGGTCCAGCAAAGTACTGTGTCACAGACGTGTTCAATAATGAACAAGAGAAGGGATGTGTAGGAGGGTCCCGTTTTACCATCTAACAGACACCCACACCCCATTCTGCAATACCCTTCAAACCTGGCATCCCTAGATAAGCCCCACCACTGAGGCCTAGATAAAGGGTCTTTAAGTTGTCCACGGTCCTTCACTTTCTTACAAATCCACACATAGGCCCAAGTTCACCTTCTCACAGACCTACATACAAGACCAACCATACCTTTGTAAGAGATATGTATAGGCCCAATAACTTAAGAACTGGTCTCATAGACTTCACTAACCTGACAGCAGAGGCTTGCGCCATCCTCCGCGACAAACTCTCCCCCCTCCCCCTTGTAAATTTCCACAGTTACGAGAATTAGATTAGCCCACACACGTAGGACATTTTTGGTACATCTGGCGGTTTCACAAGTACATGTGCAATATTTTTAGTTAAGAAACTTTCCGCGCTTGCTTAATCGAACCTGTGAAAGACGGGCTGCGTGACAAAGAATTAATGTATTAAAATGTTAACTCTGAGCTTTCTTATGGTAAAAATTATCCTTTGTTTACTTTTTGCGGTCAGGAGCACTGACCACCTGTCAAAAGCCCCTAATTTCACCATGATACCACTTCTCAGTCCCATGGGTGGAATTTTCCATAGTTACAAGAGGGCGGTCAAGGGCTGCGTCAGGACATACGTCAGAAAGGGTAAAACTTCTGCATTCAAGCATATATAACAGCTGCACCCAGGGTGTGGCATCGAATTCTCTTCAAACCAGCACCCAGGTGCTGTGTGAGGGTTCCCGACTGATCAATCGTTCTCCTGACTGGGCCCAGAGCTCCTATTGCCAAGGTGATAATGCTCCTACTTAATAATTCTGCCTATTGACTTTGTCAGTCTATCTGACTTAATAATTTTGCCTATTGGCTTTGTCAGATTTTGCCTATTGACTTTGTCAGTCTATCTGACTTAATAATTTTGCCTATTGGCTTTGTCAGATTTTGCCTATTGACTTTGTCAGTCTATCTGACTTAATAAATTTGCCTATTGACTGTGTCAGACTATCTGACTCAATAATTCTGCCTTTTGGCTTTGACAGATTATTTACTTCAGGTCATCTGTACCCAAGCAATTGCATTTATTTCAGTTTAAATGTGTAGACTTGAATATTGTTATTTTATCTCAACAAGAAGCTTGTCCTCTGAATGCTATCATTTGTATCACTCTTGAATTCAGGGCTGCCCCTTGATCGGCTGCTCATGGATTAATTTATAGATATACATTTCTGTTAGAATTGAACCAATTGATCTCTAACATTGTTGATGCAGTCATTTCTGATCTTACCCATATGTTGATGGGCAACACTTAAATTGAAGTATTTTCTTTTATGCTTTTGAATTGTTTAATAAACTATGGGGCATATTGGCGGGACCCACGTTGAAGTTGTCGCCGTTTTGGCGGCAGGGGCTGCCGCTGGGGCGGCGATGGTGGGCTTGCTGGTGTGCGTTGTGGAGTTCCAGTGGAGGCCCAGGTTGGATGTCCTGCACATCTGACCTGGGCTTCTGTTGGGGTTCTGTGGCGTATGTTGGCGGGCCCATTGTCGCCGTTTTGGCGGCGGTTTCCTGCCGCTGGGGCGGCGATGGTTTTGGCGTGGGTCTTGCTAGTATGCCCCTATGATATTTTAACACATGGTTCTTTCTTGCCAAGTGCCAAGAAGAGTGTGAAAGAGACTCTGAGAGGAGAGAGGTAAACAGAAGAGTGTGGCCAACCACAAACGTTCCCTCTAACATTCCGCCATTTTCTGAACAGCAGGCTCTAAGCCTGTCTGACCAAAAATGTCAGCCAGCTTCTCTCTGCGAGGCACACTGCTCCAGACTAGATAGCCCCCACCCTACCCGTGTACAAAGTTCACTGTCTCTTTCTTTACCCTGCCGAGATGTAGCCCACCGCATTCCGGATGTGTCTGGCTATGAGAACACAGAAGTTCCCAGACCGGGGTGATGAATGTGGCAACCAGGACATATATCTATATATATATATTTTATTCCTTACATTACATTTTTTCTGCTTGCCCTATGCAATTTACGATGAGCGTTTGGCATGAGAACATAACCTTTCACCTAGTCTATGTTCCGCATTTAACTGAAGAAGCACGACACGTCTGATATATGTGCGAACTGTGGCTATAAGTGACGTAGGTACGGCTGACGTGGGAATAAGCACTTCTGCTTCAGTTCCCAGCACTAAAAGGTATAAAAGACGAGTCCACGGGGTTCTTGTCGGATTACCTCTTTGTCTGTATGTAGGTGACAGACTGTGTAGGTTTTCCCCAAGAGCTCTTGTTTTATTTTAAGTATATTATTTTATTTGAAATATATTCTGCATTTATCTGTATGACATATACTTTGCCATATAAAATGCCTTATTTTGCTATGCTGTCTTTAATTATTATTTTCTCCCTTTTGTAATTGAAATGCTTATACTGTGATTGCAAGGTTGCTTTCTTTTAGGTTTAAACGTGAGTATTCTCTGCATTTTAGATCAAATGTGTTTTGCATTCTGAGAACATTTTCCTTGATTTAAATTATGTTTTCATATTGCATTTATAAAATGTATCTTTGAGATTTGTACTCTGCACACCTTATATTGCATTCTCTGAAACGTCTCTCTTCTAACGATTTCAATGCTTCCATGTAGAAATGCCTTCTGATTTATATGACTCTCTGTAAATGCGAGGTCACTATATTTTGTATTTTGTATTTTAAATGCCTTTTTCTTGAAGCTGCGCCTTCTAAATAAATCTGTTAAACCTTTTGGCTTGGTTTCCATGACTCACACACTTGTTTCCTTCATTTTAGTATGAGCGTTCCTGGGCACCCCGCCTCAAGTTAAGCTGCCCCTTTGCCCCTAAATTACTCCCTCGAACAGCTGGCAAAGGTGCCCCCTAGCCCCCTCCCAAGCCCCGAAAACGCTCCCGCCAACACCTCGGTGATGATATTTCCAGAGGTCGGCGATCTAAGGTCTTTTATCATATTCCTAGACTGGTCCGCCTTAGCTTTACATGCAATTTGCCACACCCCTCCCCATATTCAAGGTGGGACAACCCACTTCCTTTTAGTTATTGCTTCAAGATAATCAGCCAAATCGTGTTTTGCCATAATTAGTTTTTGTGTGATATTTAAATCATTAGGTGTTTGATCTAACGCCACCTGATTTGAATATATTGCAGCTTCAAAAGTTCTGATTTCTTCTCCCACTTTCTTATTCTGAGCAATAGACAAGGAAGTTAAGATGCCTCTTAAGAAAGCCTTATATGTGTCCCATACGATATGAGGGGGTGCAGAATTTGCATTAAATTGGAAAAACTCATTTGTAGCTTTTTTCAACCTTTCAATTACTGATGGTGTTATATCCCGTATAGAGGCCCTAATGTAGACCCGTTCATACATGCCCTAAAATGGATGTATTCGTATTTGCCCTAATACGGTCATATTCGTACTTGCCCTATTATGGTCATAGCCGCATATGCCCAACTATGGTCATAACTGTACATGTCCAATTATAGTCATGATTCCTTATATAGGCGTAATCTTTCGCCTACATTGGTCCTTGCTAGTACACAACGTGCTCTGAGGGCTGAACGTTATCTATCCTGTGGTTTTGAATACAGCAGGGTTTTTCCCAAACACAAGCCCACACTGTACTCATCAATTATGCATGACTCTCTAGGAATTCACCACCTGCATAATATGTATGTACAAAGTTCACCCCTGACATCTTCCTCAAGTCTAACAAGGGCCAATACAAACCATACGAAGCAACTAGAGTCTTCAGGGTATAAATACACCACATCTTATCCCGGTAAGACAGAGGGAACTGAGACTTCCATGCCGACACACTGACCAGAGACGCTGAGGCTCCTCCATGCAGATGCTCCTGCTGACAGCGGTCTAACACAGCCCTTGCGGGGTGTCCAACTCGAGACCAGGATGGGGTTCCACTCTCTCTCTATTCAGGTAATGGGGTTCGACTAAATCCTAGAAGGATTCTTGGCTCTTAGGCTTTTAGACCTACACATATGCTAGGTACACTCAGGTACATCTAGTTAGGCATCGTAGGAGTACGCGCACTTTTCATAATGCTTTTTATATTCATGTATGTATTCATGATTATTGCAATATGGTAGAACTGTTCTATCCCTTCACTTTTATCGTACTGCTGATAATATATCTCTGTTATTGTCTGCTGGTTACTGCAGCACATATATTTTACACTAGAATAACAACTGTTCAATAAATACTTATTGAAATACCCAGACTGTTTATTCTGTGTAACTCTCTGAGACAAACCGAATAAGTAAGCACGAGTGACTGAGCGAAAAGTAGTATATTGTTTCCACGATTCTGAGGAATTTGGGTTGTCATGGTCTAAGGTTGCCAGAAACTAATCTCTCCCCGATAAGAGGAGACACTAGTGGCACTGCGAGCTAGCTAATGCAAATCCGGCTAACATAGGCGGTGGGGGTGCACAGAGCCAGTCTACCACCAATACCACAGTTTATGTTATCCAAACACGCAGGTCCTGCATGGGTACTATAGGTACTACACGACATGGCGCCACCAACGTTGGTTGGGTACTTATTTAACAGTAGAATCCGAGTAGTTAAGTCGTGCTATTCTCAGAGAACCTACTCACAAAACCCCAGAGACGTCTGGAGTGGGTGGGCACAAAATCCACCGCAGCTGAGTAGTACGAGAATACTATTTATTGGCTGTTGGTTAATCAAGCTTGAAGGACATTTAGTTCCTAAATTGTGCATAACACCTCATCTTAGTTCCCTTTGAACACATCTTCCTCTAAACATGACTGATTCCGAGGCAGGGGAAGACAGAGTTGACCTGAACCTTTTAGAAGGAGGAGAAGATCCTAACGATGCAATACAGATTGCACCAAAATTCAGAAGGACAGTCACCATAAGACTATTAGAAAATGGCTTACCAGCCAAGGGTGGCATTGTAGTTTTCGTTATTGAGGCACACCAATCAAACAAAACAGAGGTATTCTATTCATGGGTTACATTCCCAGCAGCAAATGCCATAACAAAGACATTTCACTACTATTTAAGAGGAGATGCACCACCGGAATATGCCCCGTTTGAGGACAGAGATTCCACTCACTTACCAGGAACATTATTACTGGTTTAATGGCGCCCTACCCCACATAAGAAACAGAGTAAGATTAGGCCCGCTCGGAGGAGACGGGGCCACATGGCCAATACTAGCGGCTTACACACCGCATCCTGACATTGGAACAATGCCACAGCCAGAATTACTCGTACAACACAGAGATTTAATTAAAATCTACAGAAACCTGACACAATTCGTCATGAGGACTTTAACAATCGAACCTGCACCAGGTGCAGCAAATAGAACTCCAGCTCAGGGTACAGGAAATAAAATTACTCCTCAAACATTACACGCGGTAATGGGCAAAATGCCCACAAAACGCGAACAAATACCATTCTGGATAGCTTAGAAAATAACTCAGCTTGAGGCAATATTCCTGAATACTACCACCTATGAAAAACACAGAATTCTAACAATCTGCTTGCCCATGGGGATCACACCACAAGTAGAGGACTGCACCTCTTGGGGTTCAGTCTTTGCTGCCATATATACCAGAACACATGGTATCCCGTCATTAGCAGTAGTACCTGATGTATTGAGACAGATACAAAATGAGTACGGGGCAGTACCTGCCTTAAACTTAGGGATGAAGTTACTAAACAACTTCGATCAGGTATCAGCCATAATACTAGCTAACATTAAGGGGGAAGCAGCTTCAGTGGCGATCCGCCAACGCCTAAGGGAGTTTGGTCCAGTGGATCAACAACACGAACTACCCGAAATAATTGAAACTGAATATGCAGAATTAGGCAGAGACAGTTTAGGTGGGAAAGCATTAAAACCACAATTGGTGGGCAGTCCTGAAAAGGACACTACAAAGCAGACACCTACCTCTTCTAAGAAGAAGTGGGAAAATAAAAAACAACAAAAGTCTAAAGACAGCAGATCTCAATCCCGAGGCAGGTCTCCTCAACAGGAGCCCTCTGAAAGGAGGTATAACCTCAGGAATAGGGATAATATTAAAAAACCTGACAGGTATCAGGATACTGATACTCGTTCCTCTTGTTCCTTTCAGGGTTCGTCAAGAAACCCCGAGAGGGAAGGACGGTTAGAACACAGACAAGAGAAGCGTACAAAGTCCAGAGACACGCAACGCGCTGCGGACTACGCACCTAAAAAAGAGGATAAACAAAAACAAAAAAATCAGTTCAAAAAGAAGAAGGTAGCAGGTCTCAAGATCAGACATGCCCAGAATTCAGAGGACACAGCTTCTGAACGGGGAATAGGTTCTGTCGATGCTAGACAGCGTGGCAGAAGTAACAATAGCTCGCCAGAACCATAGGAATTTCTGGTGACAGCGGAGTTGAGTGAGTATATCAC
The DNA here is from genome assembly GCA_963921515.1 of Calotriton arnoldi. Taxonomy (NCBI): domain Eukaryota; kingdom Metazoa; phylum Chordata; class Amphibia; order Caudata; family Salamandridae; genus Calotriton; species Calotriton arnoldi. The sequence goes on from CAWUFW010009679.1 coordinate 267,445, forward strand.
GGTGGAAACACCTGATACTCGGGTAAGTGTCCCACATAAGTTACATGAGATAACACTCCGGATGGAGGGGGACAAGCCCAGAAAAATTAAAGGTCTATTTTGGGAAAATTTGTCATCTGAATATGACATCCTATTAGCAGAGCAAGACTGGCCGCCAGCATTCTTCATGGAGTGCCCTAGGGGAGAAACGATAATCTTTCCAGCATTTTCCGACCTCGTTCCCATACATCTTAAACATGCATATGCGCAGGAGTGGGCGGTTGCCCTAGCTCCAGCATTGTATAAAAATCATGCTGGTTGGGATGAGGATTCAACCCACTACATGATCCCGTTAAAAGTTTCCCCAAATGCTCAAAGGCAATACCCTATAAAGCAGGAAGCTAAAAAACAAGTCAGGGAGATCCTAGATCAACTTGAATACCAGGGGGTGATAGAAAATTGCACTTCACCTATGAACAATCCTTTGTTCCCCGTAGCCAAACCTGACAACACATATCATCTAGTTTTAGATTACAGACATTTAAACACTTGCACAAAGACATTTGCAGTTCAAAATGCACACAGTGCCGCATTAATGAATAACATTGTGCGCAAAAAATATAAAACAACACTTGATATCTCAAATGGATTTTTCTGCCAAAATATAGCGCCTGAAAGCAGGTATCTGAATGCATTCAGTGCGTTAGGGTCCCAACGACAATTTTGTCGACTAGCCCAAAAGTATAAAAATAGCCCCGGGGTATTTTCAGCAAGAGTAACAGAGTTACTCCAAATTTTGGATGAAGAAGCATTGTCCTATGTGGATGATATTTATCTGACGGACGATGACTTACCAAGGCACTTGACCAGGGTGAGCACCATTATTATGGGATTCGCCTCTGAGGGCTATAAATTTAATTTCAAAAAATCTAAAATTGCCCACCTCAGTGTCCTATTTTTAGGATACGAGCTGTCAAGTGAAGGAAAAAGCCTAGCAGCAAACTTTTTAGAAAAGTGTGTGCTGCTCCAACCTCCAAAATCATTAAAGAATTTACAATCAATTCTGGGATTCCTAAATTTTGGTTGAACATACATTTTGGATTACGCAGAAAGAGTAAAACCTTACTACGATTTAATAAAACCTAATTTTTCAGTCAGACAATGGACACAGGAACATACAAATATCCTACGTTCACTACAGGAAGACATGATAGCTTCTAAACACTTACAGACACGCGTAAACATACACAACTTAGTGATCCGAGTAATAGCGGGTCAATGCTGGTACACTTATTTGACTTTCAATGAAGATGAAACGGTACCAATCGCATACAAATCACACCTATACACAAACGCAGAGATGCGTTTCACTTCAACAGAAAAAATCCTGACAGCAATGCAGATTGCTGTAGCAAGAGAAAGAGCTCTGGCTCAGGGTAAACGCATAATTGTCGTGACCCCAGTACCAGCTTTTGAAGCTGTTACAAAAGCTAGCATTCCAAATGAGAAAGCCTTACATCCCAGATGGATACAATGGGCTAATTCTCTTACTGCAACGGATGTTGAATACAGATTTGATCCAAGTTTAAAAATACAAGCATTCCTGCAATACGAACAAGAATATCCTCTACCAAATGAAATTTTGCCTCTTGATCAGTATGAATATATTATTTACACTGACGGATCTGCTCAACCAGCCATAGGAAGTAAGCAAGCTTACAGCACAGCGTGTGCAATCGTTAAAGGTCGCATGCACGATGGAAAGTTCCATCCAAGTTGCACTAAAACGCAATCTCTAGGAGACTGCACGGCTCAGTTGGCAGAACTCAAAGCACTGATACTGGCACTTATAAATACGGATCATGAATTCCCCACGCTAATTGTGTGATTCCTTTTACTGTGTACAGTCGTACAATGAATATCTACATCATTGGGAACAAAACGGGTTCAAAGACGCAAAAGGTGGCACAATTAAGCATAAAATGCTATGGGAACAGGTAGTGGAGTTGAGAAACGAACTACCAAGGGCTCACGTGATACATACACTGAGTCATCAGCGTGATGGCGTTCACGTTGAAGGGAATTCATTGGCTGATGAAGCCACAAAGGGGGCTGTTCGCACGGCTTCCGTAGCTGCAGCTACTCGTTCAAAAACGAGAATAGACACGAGATTATGGAAGCTGTCAATGCTTCACGCGATGGCAGCACATCAGTACCTAAAAAATTTCCATTCAAGTACTCCTACAAGTTAGATGCACAAAACATTCCATATGCTCAGATTACTGGAGTAGGGGATAGAGTAATACCAAATATGGATCGTAGGTAAGGCTTAATTCTAGCAGCACACGAGGGTTTGGGTTCTGCGCATACAGGCGTTACAGCGACTATTTCTTTATTGAAACAGCGCTACTGGTGGCCAGGGTTAACAAAGCAGACTAAAGACTGTCTTGAAATGCGACATCTGCCAGCAGATGAAAGGTTCCACCGTAACACGCCCAGCGCAGACACCATTACTGAAATCAGACAAACCTCTCGCATGTTTGTATTTGGACCACTGCGGACCCCTACAATCTGATGGGTCCAAGAAATATATCATGGTTGCAGTGGATTCCTGCTCTAGATTCCTATGGGTTTGGCCTCAGCGCTCGGCTGACGCTCGAACTGTTATAAAAGATTTGCGAGTCTTTATCGGCACATACGCAGTTGGCACGTTACATTCTGACCGTGGTCCGGTGTTTAGCTCTCGGGCTTACAAAGAGGCCATGGAAGGAATGGGCGTAGCATTGCGGTACTCCTCTCTGTACCATCCCGAGGGAAATTCTGTTGTGGAGAGGAAAAACCGGGACTTAAAGCAGCAATCTTTAACAGCTAGGGTATTAGGCAAGGGCAGTAGATGGGTCGATCACCTTTATGGGGTACAACGAGCGATTAACAATCAGCCAAGAAGCTCCTTACAAGGTCCTATTTGGGACAAGAATGTGGGTACCTGATCTTGATTGTGAAGGCACAGTGGCGGATGAGAAACCATTTGATATCCATGATCGTTTGGCTGTTTTACAGGATCTAAATGAATCCAGGACACAACAAAGTAACGTGCTCCAGAAACAGGCCACCACTGAGGAAGTCAAGGCAGTAATGGCAAGACCTGTCTGGATCCCAAGAGTCGGGGATCTGGTCAGAGAGAAGATTGCTGACAAAAAAGAATTTGGGCCATCATACAGAAAGCCTGTACCGGTCCTAGCAATCCAAGGCACAAGAACTGTACTTCTGCCACCTCTTGCCAGGAAAAAGGAGAAAAGATTTGTCTCAATCGACTTAATCAAACCACACTATGTGGCCGATACTAAACAGTAGGCCTCGTGGACTCCACAGTAGCAGACGCCCTCCTCTTGCTACAATCCAAGAAGTCCAAACAGAAAGACTCATCACGTTTGAAGAGCCACTTGTACGGAATGAAGGACTAAGCAACAATGCTATGGAACTCGTTGCACTTCAACAAGAAATTCATCTTCAAAATGAAAATCAAAGTAACAACCAAATTGCAATCAGACCGACTACAGACATCTACGTCAACATGCCTCGTCAAGAGCAAAATCCGATTTCAACAAATCCCGATGCAATTCCAACAATTGATCGAAATGCTTCTGGCTATTTCATGAACTTTGATACATTTTCACTGGACCCAAGTGAGCCGGAAATGATGCCAGCCAAAAAATCACGCAAACAGAAACTCACTGACTTTTTGAACTTTTTTTTAGAAAGACTTACCTGGTGTCACCTTGGACTGAACTATGGTTTATCACTGGGATTTTCTTTTTTCTTTTCTGGCTAGGTTTAATAATAACTTTTAGTATGCTTATTAATGGACGATACCTCCAGCAAAGCTCTACAGCCCAAAGAGTCAATTTGATTTTAAAACCACACCAGTCTTCACATCGTGAACCAAGAGACTTGTCTTCAGTGAACATCACAACAGTTCCTATACCGGACGGTATAGTTTGGGACAAGATTGATTATGATATATTCGGTCCGACTGAACTTTTAAAGCTTAAACATGTATTTAAAATTTCTTTAAGTGACATCATTACCTCCAGTACATTTTCTGATGATTGGGACACTGAAACTGTAAACAATTTAATGTCTGATTTAGAAAAAAATGCAGCATTTCCGAACAATGAAATGTTAGAAGGTACTTCAGACTATGATACATTGTACTGTTACCAACATTATGGCCATCATTTCTTGCACAAATCTATAACACCTAGAAATGTATTTGAATACCACCAGTGGGAACACTGCCCAACACCTCCAAAAGGTAGTTCGCAAACTTTTGCACAAAAATTCACATACTTTTCAGGGTTCAACACATCTGACCCGAAGTCCTTTTATTACAAAGTGGCAACAACATCAGCACAGAAAATTATGTTGACTAACACCAAACAGATTTACTCTGCTTTCTTTTTGGCCCAGTTGTCTACACAGGGTTTCGACCTATGGAAGGACACTATAGATTTAAAATCGATCTGGGGTTCGAGGGACTGGCAAGTCCAGGGAACAGAAGCGCTTTTTAGAGCATGCCTCATTCCACAGCAGATGATATTTCTAAATGAAACTGTGCAACAGACATCCTGTCTTGGACTAGCCAAGAACAAGGAACTGAACTCACCTGGGTTTCTTACACCATCACAGATGGGTGGGGGGCAGAATTCAACTACACAAGGGGTAGGATTAGATGACATTCTCCAGTACAACAGATCAGATCCCAATTGGACAAAATGGCTGATTTGGCCCATTGACACGAACACTTGTCAACAGAGATTCCTAGGTACACCCGAGGGATTTAGTATCCATAGGCCAGATCCTCGCTATGTACAGAGACAACACCCAGGGGTAGTGACATCTTATAGTGTTGGGAAGTTGTGCCTTGATTGGCTAGAAACCTCAACACTCACAGAAGTGAAACATAATTTGACCTTACTCACACCTGATGTAGACCTTAGGGATTTTTTTACAAGGCTCAAGGAAAACACGTCAGAAGCGTTTCATATATGCTGGCCTTTATGCCTATTATAATGAAAACTGGAAAATATCCCAACAGGAGGCCGCAGAAAGAATACGGGAAATAGACCGTATTAACTTAGAGAAGGTATTAGCTGTAGTGGATAATGGGTTAACAACTTTGACCTCCAGGATTTCCTCCTTAGGCAACATTGTGTCTTCGGCAATCGACATATTAGAACAAGATCTGGCCTTGTTACAACACGGGCAATCTCAGCTACGTTCTATTATGATGTTAAGCTGGACGCTACAATCTTTGCGTGCAGGCTACGTGCCATGGCGTTTTATAAACACCACATCTCTGTTTTCAAAATGCAATCTAACTGATAAACAGACAGAAATGGCACAGAGGGGAGCCAAATATACAATGCTGCGTATTGAGAAACTGGAAAGGTTACCATTCACTGTAGCCGAATCACCATCAACAGAATGGCTAATTCATGGCCAAATCACTCTGCCGGTCGCTACGTTTCAGTTTCAATATTGCCTTGAGCAAAGGCAGGCAGGCAAATATGAAAAAATGGGTAAGGGATACATCAAGGAAACTTGGGAGTTACCCTACAGATACCGATGCCGGAATGGGGATCGAGAAGTGTATCTGAGTGGTACAAACTGCAAGAACGCTTTAAGCGGTCCTCTCATGTGTCAGGATATTTCTCTGCATGGAGCATGTAGTGGTTTGGTAGCGAACTTATCTTATCACATGTCAGGGACCCCAGCGGCCATGATCACGCCGGTTTTTCAGCTGCTCTCGAATGGGAGTTACTTAATGCTAAATGATCAAGGTTGCTGTGGGATGCTTCCGGGCATCGCCCATCTGGTCACTGTTAACTCCAGGGTTACTTGCTGTATGCAAGTATTGTTTCTGCCACTGAACACAGTCAGGGAGGCGCCGTTATGGCCTTCGTTGAATGTTTCCTTTATACAATTTGATACTTTGAGCAGACTGAAAGCCATGCTTTTACAGCAACCCGTGCCCTTAACCTCCGCTCGAGAAACCTTTGAACTTCAAGTTGCAAGGACCTCAACTGAGATACAGGCGCTTATACGTACAAACTGCCCCTTTCATTTCGTAGAAATGGTGGGACGTATCTTCAATATGTCTGATACGAGCGGTATTATACACCTATTTAAGACCATAGGGTCAGGACTGTTAAGCACCTTTCAGACAGTCCTCGGAATAATCCCAAATTTTATACACTCCGTATTGGGAAGCGTATTTGGAGGACTCCCGCTTATCCTATTGCTGATTGCAGGGGTCCTATTCATAATACTACTGCTACGCAATGGACGGCCCAATTCCAGAGGGAATGGCGAACATGCTCCTGGAGCGGAAATACCGTGAATGCATGGTACAACTTCTGGGCATTTCTTGCCTGCGAGAACTCAATGCCTCCTGGTTTCTATCCTTTCGACCAGTCTGGGTAGACTGCATCTTACCTGTTCTTCGATGCCTACTTTGCGGAGAAGAATGCACGTTGGATCTTTGTCTAACATTTCCATCAGATGCGCCTCCGGACACGGATGCAATGCTAGACCCCCTAAAGGCCCATGCTCTGCGTTGTCCTCCTGCTGGGTTAGGTGACTGCTCCACAGGCACCCAGGTAACAACTGCCGCACAAGCTGCCGCAGCCCCGACTGTTGGCAGTGCTACATACCATCTATGTGCGATTGACGTTCTCTGTGAGGCATTGGATTTGTCGTCTGCAGTAGCTCACACTGATAATGTTGTGCTTCCCAGCCAGGACACAAAGGGGCCGATTCCGATTCGGGCCGGAAATTTCTCCGACCGAGCCGGACCCGGAAAGATTTCCGACCGAATCGGACTCTGGCAGTCCGACCGAACGAGTACGATGCGCACGCATGCACCCGGACTCGATTCGGTCGGACTCCCATTGAAGTCAATGGGAGCCGGTCGTACAACGCGTACGCGGGCTCCCATTGACTCAATGGGTGCGAGGCGAACAAGGGCGCCCCCTACAGCGGGTACGCGTCGAAGCGCATCATGCCGTACATGCACAGGTAGGGGGGACCCATGGTTCCCCCTGTGTGCGACTCGCGCGGCCACGCATACAGGGGGGTCCGACGCGGACCCCCAAAGTCCGGCTCCGACAGCTCTTTTGAGCCGGACGGCGCGAGTCAGTCGGACTGCTCGCGGCGCGCATCGTACTTACCCGGCCGGGGAACGACTACATCGCGCGGTGTGAGTTGTGTCCGTGCGAGTCGGTCGGAGCGTGTTGAAGCCACGTACGAGTCGGTCGGCGATTTCGCGGCCGCTTGCATCGTACTCGCTCGGCCGGACCCGCGTACGATTCGGTCGGGAAACAGGGCTCCGAATCGGATCCGGTAAAGCCGAATCCGATTCGGAGCCCTACCGGCCGAGATCGGAATTGGCCCCTTAATCTCGAATTGGCTCATCGCGTCCTGGGAAAGAATTCGGCTTCTCCACTTGTTTTCATAATAACAGAGTAAAATTGGAACATTTCCTAAATTGACACTTTCGCTTGAGAAAAGCCTGGCCTTCTCCCGCTTTGAGTGAAGCAACTTATATAGAGAAACAAAATAGACATTTTTTTTGTGCCAATTGGAAATAGCTGAATTATGAACATTTTAGGAAGAATTTTTTATTTTTAACGATTTTAAAACCATGTTTTTACTTGCTTTTAGAATGTTTTTAAATTGTCCAGATTTTAAGTATGGTCATTGTCATCCTGTTCGGAAGAGGAGTGGGTGTTATGTCCCGAATAGAGGCCCTAATGAAGACCTGTTCATACATGCCCTAAAATGAACGTATTCGTTACACCCTATTACGGTCATAACTGTTCATGTCCTATTATAGTCATGATTCCTTATATAGGCATGATCTTTCACCTACATTGGTCCTCGCTAGTACACAACGAGCTCTGAGGGCTGAACGTTATCTAGTCTGTGGTTTTGAATACAGCAGGGTTTTTCCCAAACACAGGCCCACACTGTACTCATCAATTATGCATGGCTCTCTAGGAAAACACCACCTGCATAATATGTATGTACAAAGTTCACCCCTGACGTCTTCCTCAAGTCTAACAAGGGCCAATACAAACCATACGAAGCAACTAGAGTCCTCAGGGTATAAATACACCACATCTTACCCCGGTAAGACAGAGGGAACCGAGGCTTCCATGCTGACACACTGACCAGAGACGCTGAGGCTCCTGCATGCAGTCGCTCCAGCTGACAGCGGTCTAACACAGCCCTTGCGGGGTGTCCAACTCGAGACCAGAACGGGGTCCCACACTCTCTCTATTCAGGTATGGGGGTTCAACTAAATCCTAGAAGGATTCTTGGCTCTTAGGCTTTTAGACCTACACATATGCTAGGTACACTCAGGTACATCTAGTTAGGCATCGTAGGAGTACGCGCACTTTTCATAATGCTTTTTATATTCATGTATGTATTCATGACTATTGCAATATGGTAGAACTGTTCTATCCCTTTGCTTTTATCGTACTGCTGATAATATATCTCTGCTATTGTCTGCTGGTTACTGCAGCACATATATTTCACACTAGAATAACAACTGTTCAATAAATACTTATTGAAACGCCCGACTGTTTATTCTGTGTAACTCTCTGAGATAAACCGAATAAGTGAGCATGAGTGACTGAGCGAAAAGTAGTATATGGTTTCCACGATTCTGAGGAATTTGGGTTGTCATGTTCTAAGGTTGCCAGAAACTAATCTCTCCCCGATAAGAGGAGATTCTAGTGGCACTGTGAGCTAGCTAATGCAAATCCGGCTAACATAGGCGGTGGGGGTGCACAGAGCCAGTCTAACACCAAGCCCACGGTTTATATTATCCAAACGCGCAGGTCCTGCATGGGTACTATAGGAACTACACGACAATGGTTCCAAAAGTAAATAGCGGTTTAATGTCCATCTACGAGAAGGGGGACTCTTCGCCAGAGTGATTTCCAAAACTACAGCCGAATGGTCCGACAAGTGTTTTGGGACATGGCTAACCTTAATCGTATTCTTGCTAGTGGAGAGATCTACCAGGAAAAAATCAATCCTGGAGCGATGCCCGCATTTTTTGTTGTGAAAAGTAAAATTCCCCCCATATGTCCCAGCCTTATGCCCCATCACTCTCCATATGTCAAGGAGCCCTATGTTTGTCATCAGCTGCTTCAGGGCAGTTCTCATATTTTGAGTTGCCAACGCTGCTCTTTTAGATGTTGAGTCCTGCCCTGGGTCCAGGACTATATTAAAGTCACCACCCATTATGATAGGGTCTCTAATGTCAATTAATTGAAGAAATAAAGTATGTAGGGGGGCCGGGTCATCCAGGTTGGGGCCATAATAGCCCACAAAGGTCAGCCAGCAGCCATTAATTTTAGCCCTAGCAATTGCCCACCTACCGAGTGGATCCACAACACACTCTCCCAGTATTCCTTGGGTGCTTTTTAAAAAATAATGGCAACCCCTTTTATTGAGCATGTCTGAGTGGTGTAAATACAGTGTTCTATCCATTTCTGGTTTTTGAGTATCGCTGCCGAGTCACTCCTCTTTACGTAGATGTGACTCTTGTGTAAATAAGACATCATGGTCTAAAAGCCTCAAATAATCTAACATTTTTCTTCTTCTAGAGGGGACCCTAAGACCACTCACGTTCCATGATAGGATTTTTGAAATGTTTGGCCTCTCAGGCCTGCCTGAATCCGTCATAGAAAAATAAGTAGTATAAGTAGATAGCTAGTGACCTGAGGAAGTGTAATACACATGATTAAAGAAATGGCTGATTCATTTGGGCCAATTAAGTATGTTTTAATTTTTTTATTCGTGAATGAGGACAATTGCTCCCCCACCCAGTGCATAGAGTCAAAACCTTTAATTTTTTGTATTTTATTCTTACTTGTGACTTGCCCACCCCTTCCATCTCGCCCTCCCTTCCCTTCCAACCTCCCCACCCTGGGGAACCCTCCCACGACACTAAAGGTATATCAAGGTACCTCACTTCGGACTCTCTACCTATCTAGGCAGAATTAAGTTTTGTCATTTGGATGTACTTTTAATCTGGTCAATCAAGGAACTAACTTCGGAGGGGTCTCTAAAATGATACATTTTATTGTTCCACATCACCTTTAGAGAGGCAGGGAATTGGAGTTTTGCGGTGGCACCCAGGCCCCTTAGTTGTTGTATATGTTTCCCCAATTCCCACTGCCTATCTTGTGTGGTGCGTGAAATGTCCGACCTAATGCGGAAGGACCAATCTCCTTTATTGTATACTCCTGTTTTGAGGCCCCCAGCAAGGATCTTTTCTTTGATTAGATACGTTTTAAAGTTGACTAGGATTCTTCTTGGGTTTTTCTTCCCTGGTCTCTTAGTGAAAGGGTCTCGGTGAATTCTCTGTATGTCATCTTCCAGGGACTGTTTCTCTATATCTGGGTGAAGTTCTCCAAGAAGACCAATAACAAAGGACCTTATGTCCCTCCCCTCAAGGTCTTCTGGAACATTTAAAATCCTAATATTATTTCTTCTGGCGCTATTCTCTAAGCTTTCTAGTTTATCCGTCAGTTCTCTATCCCTTTGTTTTAGCCTCATGACCTCTGATGTATTTTTATCGACTTGTTTTGATAGGTCTTCCACAGCCGTCTCTACTACTCCAACTCTTTCCATAATATCGTTGATTTTTCCTTCCAGTGTTTCACAAGCCTCTTGGATCTTTTTCTGGCTACATTCAGATACCGCACATTTTTCTCTGATTTCAGTTATCAAGGTATCCAGCAAACCCTCTGTGGACGACTGTCCCCCCAAACTGGGCCCCAAACTGGGCCCTATACCTGGTTCCCTCAGCCCATCTCCCTGTTGGAGCGGCTGGCTCAAGGGCACCTCAGGCCTAGGATTGACCTGAATATGGGTGTTGTCATCCTCTACCGCTGCCAGAGAGGTAAACCTGTTTTCAAGCGGAATGGTGTTATTTCCGGCCTCCATTCCCTCAATATTTATTATACTGAACTGATTCTCAGTATTCTTGGGGGTAGGACCAGTACTCGTGCCCGCGGGCACTGAAGAGGTAGAGCTATAAGTAGAGGTACAAGTAGCTTGAGTATCCTGAGTGAGCAGGGTAGGTTGGATAGGCTGAGAAGATTGAGCCTGAACCTTAAAGTAAGTGCGAAGTGAGGGCGTAATTCGGATATTGGCCGGTTTGGCCGGTTTGTTTCTGGGTAGCTTTTTACCCGCAGTTGAAAAAGTATTTTCTGCTGACGCTTTTTTATTTTGTGGCGGGGAGGACGAGTGCGGGATTCTAAAGTTTTTTGGGGGTTAGATTGTAGTACTAGAGAGGTAATTGCCTTGGTAAGATCCTCAGGAGGGGACCGGTCTTGGTCCCAAATACCTCGACTTCTGAGGGTGTACCTATTTAGCCTGTTAGTCTCACCCGTATACAGCTCTCCCGGATCCTTCCTCCTAGAAGCTTGCTGGTCTTCACCGCTAAAGCCCTTCCCCACGTTAGAGACTCCCAATCCCCCTTCTATAGGCATTTAACGGGTTACAACATGAATGGGGGAGAGCCACGGATCAGAAAACAGATTAATCAATATACCTGAGTAATCATGGTAGACTCTCAGTGGGGAGAATGAGTGCCATCCCCACAGCGCCCCACCCCTACTTACTGTCATTATTGAAGTCTCCAAAGAATGAGTTCTTACCGTTCAGTAACTTCCCGATCTGCAAGAGAAAGGAAAGAGAAGGTTAGTGGAAGCGTTTAACGCATACACATAGAACATAGAGAACCTCATGAGGCAAACAAAGACGGACCCTTACTCCGAGGTGGCACCCGCAGGAGGGGACACATCATAGGATGAGAAGTCAGGCCGGGTGAGCAGTCAGGGGTCAGAGGGGTGAGGAGTCAGGGGTCACAGAAGTGTGCAGTCAGGGGTCATGGGGTGAGTAGTCAGGGGTCATAGGGAGAGCTGTCCAGGGTCACAGGGAGAGCAGTCAGGGGTCACAGGGAGAGCAGTCAGGGGTCACGGGGAGAGCAGTCAGGGGTCAGGAGTCAGGGATCACAGAGGTGAGCAGTCAGGGGTCACAGGGAGAGTAGTCATGAGTCACAGGGAGAGCAGTCAGGAGCCATAGGGAGAGCAGTCAGGGGTCACGGGGAGAGCAGTCAGGGGTCACGGGGAGAGCAGTCAGGAGCCATGGGGAGAGCAGTCAGGGGCCACGGGGAGAGCAGTCAGGGGTCACGGGGAGAGCAGTCAGGGGTCACGGGGTGAGCAGTCAGGGGTCAGAGGGGTGAGCAGTCAGCGGTCAGAGGGGTGAGCAGTCAGGGGTCAGAGGGGTGAGCAGTCAGGGGTCAGAGGGGTGAGGAGTCAGGGGTCAGAGGGGTGAGGAGTCAGGGGTCACGGAGGTGAGCAGTCAGGGGTCACAGGGAAAGCAGGCAGGGATCACAGAGAGAACAGGCAGGGATCACAGGGAGAGCAGTGAGGGGTCACAGGGAGAGCAGGCAGGGGTCACAGGGAGAGCAGGCAGGGGTCACAGGGACAGCAGGCAGGGGTCACAGGGAGAGCAGGCAGGGATCACAGGCAGAGCAGGCAGGGGTCACGGGGAGAGCAGTCAGGGGTCACAGAGAGAGTAGTCAAAGGTCACGGGCTGAGCAGTCAGGGGTCAAGGGGAGAGCAGTCAGGGATCACAGAGAGAGCAGGCAGGGATCACAGGGGAGCAGTGAGGGGTCACAGGGAGAGCAGTCAGGGATCACAGAGAGAGCAGGCAGGGATCACAGGGAGAGCAGTCAGGGGTCACAGGGAGAGCAGTCAGGGGTCACAGGGAGAGCAGTCAGGGGCCACGGGGAGAGCAGTCAGGGGTCACAGGGTGAGCAGTCAGGGGTCACAGGGTGAGCAGTCAGGGATCACAGAGAGAGCAGGCAGGGATCACAGGGAGAGCAGTCAGGGGTCACAGAGAGAGCAGTCAAAGGTCATGGGGTGAGCAGTCAGGGATCACAGAGAGAGCAGGCAGGTATCACAGGGAGAGCAGTCAGGGATCACACAGACAGCAGTCAAAGGTCAGGGGGTGAGCAGTCAGGGATCACAGAGAGAGCAGGCAGGGGTCACAGGGAGAGCGGTCAGGGGTCACAGGGAGAGCAGTCAGGGGTCACAGGGAGAGCAGTCAGGGGTCACAGGGAAAGCAGTCAGCGGTTATAGGGGTGAGCAGTCGGGGGTAACAAGGGTGAGCAGTCAGGAATCACAGGGGTGAGCAGTCAGGAAGAGTGGGGTGAGCAGGCAGAGGTCACAGGGAAAGCAGTCATGGGTCACGGAATGTGCAGTCAGAGGTCACAGAGGGGAGCAGTCAGGGGTCACAGGGGTGAGCAGTCTGGGGTCACAGGGAGAGCAGTCAGGGGTCACAAATTTGCAGTCAGGGATCACAGGCGTGAGCAGTCAGGGGGTCCAGGGAGAGCAGTCAGGGGTTCCAGGGGAGACCAGCTAAGGGTCACAGGGAGAGCAGTCAGGGGTCACGGGAAGAGCAGTCAGGGGTCAGAGGGTAAGAAGTCAGGGGTCACAGGGTAAGCAGTCAGGGGTCACAGGGAGAGCAGTCAGGGGTCACAGGGAGAGCAGTCAGGGGTCAAAGGGAGAGCAGTCAGGGGTCAAAGGGAGAGCAGTCAGGGGACACAGGGATGGGCAGGCAGGGGTCACAGGGAGAGCAGTCAGAAATCACAGGGGTGAGCAGTCAGGGCTTCACAGGGAGAGAAGTCAGGGGTCAAAGAGTGAGCATGAAGGGATCACAGGGAGAGCAGTTAGGGGTCACGGGGGTGAGCAGTCAGGGGTCATGGGTGTGAGCAGTCAGGATCACAGGGGTGAGCAGTCAGGAACCTCAGAGTGAGCAGTCAGGGGTCACAGGAAGAGCAGTCACGGGTCTCGGGGACAGCTGTCCAGGGTCACAGGGAGAGCAGTCATGGGTCACGGGATGAGCAGTCAGGGGTCAGAGGGGTGAGGAGTCAGGGGTCACAGAGGTGAGCAGTCAGGGGGTCACAGGGGTGAGCAGTCAGGGGTCACAGGGTGAGCAGTCAGGGGTCACAGGGTGAGCAGTCAGGGGTCAATGGTGAGCAGTCAGGAAGAGCGGGGTGAGCAGTCAGGGCTTCACAAATGCATCCCTGTTCACCCTATGTATCCCAGTTCACTACTGTTTATATAACGCATCCCTGTTTATCCCATGCATCGCTGTTCACCCTATGTATCCCAGTTCACTACTGTTTATCTCACACATCCCTGTTTATCCTATGCATCGCTGTTCACCCTATGTATACCAGTTCACTACTGTTTATCCCATGCATCCCTGTTTATCCCATGCATCGGTGTTCACCCTATGTATCCCAGTTCACTACTGTTTATCACACACATCCCTGTTTATCCCATGCATCGCTGTTCACCCTATGTATCCCAGTTCACTACTGTTTATACCACGCATCCCTGTTTATCTCATGCATCGCTGTTCACCCTATGTATCTCAGTGCACCCTTGTTTATCCCATGTATCCCTCTTTATGACACGCATCCATGTTTATCCCATGCATCGCTGTTCACCCTATGTATCCCAGTTCACTACTATTTATCTCACACATCCCTGTTTATACCATGCATTGCTGTTCACCCTATGTATCCCAGTTCACTACTGTTTATACCACACATCCCTGTTTATCCCATGCATCGCTGTTCACCCTATGTATCCCAGTGCACCCTTGTTTATCCCATGTATCCCTCTTTATGACATGCATCCATGTTTATCCCATGCATCGCTGTTCACCCTATGTATCCCAGTTCACTACTATTTATCTCACACATCCCTGTTTATACCATGCATCGATGTTCACCCTATGTATCCCAGTTCACTACTGTTTATACCACGCATCCCTGTTTATCTCATGCATCGCTGTTCACCCTATGTATCCCAGTGCACCCTTGTTTATCCCATGTATCCCTCTTTATGACACGCATCCATGTTTATCCCATGCATCGCTGTTCACCTATGTATCCCAGTTCACTACTATTTATCTCACACATCCATGTTTATCCCATGCATCGCTGTTCACCCTATGTAACCCAGTTCACTACTGTTTATACCACGCATACCTGTTTATCCCATGCATCGCTGTTTACCCTACGTACCCCAGTTCACTTCTGTTTATCTCACAAATCCCTGTTTATCCCATGCATTGCTGTTCACCCTATGTATCCCAGTTCACTTCTGTTTATATAACGCATCCCTGTTTATCCAATGCATTGCTGTTCACCCTATGTAACCCAGTCCACTACTGTTTATACCACGCATACCTGTTTATCCCATGCATCGCTGTTTACCCTACGTATCCCAGTTCACTTGTGTTTATCTCACAAATCCCTGTTCATCCCATTCATTGCTGTTCACCCTATGTATCCCAGTTCAGTTCTGTTTTTTATAACGCATCCCTGTTCATCCAATGCATTGCTGTTCCCCCTATGTATCCCAGTTAACTTCTGTTTATATAACGCATCCCTGTTTATCCCATGCATCGCTGTTCACCCTATGTATCCCAGTTCACTTCTGTTTTTATAACGCATCCCTGTTCATCCAATGCATTGCTGTTCACCCTATGTATCCCAGTTCACTTCTGTTTATATAACGCATCCCTGTTTCTCCCATGCATCGCTGTTCACCCTATGTATCCCAGTTCACTACTGTTTATCTCACACATCCCTGTTTATCTCATGCATCGCTGTTCACCCTATGTATCCCAGTTCACTACTGTTTATATAATGCATCCCTGTTTATCCCATGCATCGCTCTTCACCCTATGTATCCCAGTTCACTACTGTTTATATAACGCATCCCTGTTTATCCAATGCATTGCTGTTCACCCTATGTAACCCAGTCCACTACTGTTTATACCACGCATACCTGTTTATCCCATGCATCGCTGTTTACCCTACGTATCCCAGTTCACTTGTGTTTATCTCACAAATCCCTGTTCATCCCATGCATTGCTGTTCACCCTATGTATCCCAGTTCACTTCTGTTTATATAACGCATCCCTGTTTATCCCATGCATCGCTGTTCACCCTATGTATCCCAGTTCACTACTGTTTATATAACGCATCCCTGTTTATCCAATGCATTGCTGTTCACCCTATGTAACCCAGTCCACTACTGTTTATACCACGCATACCTGTTTATCCCATGCATTGCTGTTCACCCTATGTATCCCAGTTCACTTCTGTTTATATAACGCATCCCTGTTTATCCCATGCATCGCTGTTTGCCCTATGTATCCCAGTTCAGTTCTGTTTTTTATAACGCATCCCTGTTCATCCAATGCATTGCTGTTCACCCTATGTTTCCCAGTTCACTTCTGTTTATATAACGCATCCCTGTTTATCCCATGCATCACTGTTCACCCTATGCATTCCAGTTCACTACTGTTTATCTCACACATCCCTGTTTATCTCATGCATCGCTGTTCACCCTATGTATCCCAGTTCACTACTGTTTATATAATGCATCCCTGTTTATCCCATGCATCGCTCTTCACCCTATGTATCCCAGTGCACCCTTGTTTATCCGATGTATCCCTCTTTATGCCATGCATCCATGTTTATCCCATGCATCGCTGTTCACCCTATGTATCCCAGTGCACCCTTGTTTATCCCATGTATCCCTCTTTATGCCACGCATCCATGTTTATCCCATGCATCGCTGTTCACCCTATGTATCCCAGTGCACCCTTGTTTATCCCATGTATCCCTCTTTATGCCACGCATCCGTGTTTATCCCATGCATCGCTGTTCACCCTATGTATCCCAGTTCACTACTGTTTATACCACGCATCCCTGTTTATCCCATGCATCGCTGTTTACCCTATGTATCCCAGTGCACCCTTGTTTATCCCATGTATCCCTCTTTATGCCACGCATCCATGTTTATCCCATGCATTACTGTTCACCCTATGTAACCCAGTTCACTACTGTTTATACCACGCATCCATGTTTATACCACGCATCCCTGTTTATCCCATGCATCCATGTTTATCCCATGCATCGCTGTTCACCCTATGTAACCCAGATCACTACTGTTTATACCACACATCCCTTTTCATCCCATGCATCGCTGTTCACCCTATGTATCCCAGTGCACCCTTGTTTATCCCATGTATCCCTCTTTATCCCATACATCCCTGTTTATCCCATGCATCGCTGTTTACCCTATGTATCCCAGTGCACCCTTGTTTATCCCATGTATCCCTCTTTATGCCATGCATCCATGTTTATCCCATGCACCCCTGTTTGTCTCATTCATCACTCTTCATCTCTATTTATTCCACCTATCCTAGTTGTTTCCCCGCATCACTGTTCTTCTCATGCATCCCTGTTCACCCTATGTATCCCAGTGCACCCTTGTTTATCCCATGTATCCCTCTTTATGCCATGCATCCCTGTTTATCCCATGCATCGCTGTTCACCCTATGTATCCCAGTGCACCCTTGTTTATCCCATGTATCCCTCTTTATGCCATGCATCCCTGTTTATCCCATGCATCGCTGTTCACCCTATGTAACCCAGTTCACTACTGTTTATACCACACATCCCTTTTCATCCCATGCATCGCTGTTCACCCTATGTATCCCAGTGCACCATTGTTTATCTGATGTATCCCTCTTTATGCCATGCATCCATGTTTATCCCATGCATCGCTGTTCACCCTATGTAACCCAGTTCACTACTGTTTATACCACGCATCCCTGTTTATCCCATGCATCGCTGTTTACCCTATGTATCCCAGTGCACCCTTGTTTATTCCATGTATCCCTCTTTATGCCATGCATCCATGTTTATCCCATGCATCGCTGTTCACCCTATGTAACCCAGTTCACTACTGTTTATATAACGCATCCCTGTTTATCCCTTGCATCGCTGTTCACCCTATGTATCCCAGTTCACGTCTGTTTATCTCACACATCCCTGTTTATCCCATGCATCGCTGTTCACCCTATGTATCCCAGTTCACTATTGTTTATCACACACATCCCTGTTTATCCCATGCATCGCTGTTTACCCTATGTAACCCAGTTCACTACTGTTTATACCACACATCCCTTTTCATCCCATGCATCGCTGTTCACCCTATGTATCCCAGTGCACCATTGTTTATCCCATGTATCCCTCTTTATGCCATGCATCCCTGTTTATCCCATGCATCGCTGTTCACCCTATGTATCCCAGTGCACCCTTGTTTATCCCATGTAGCCCTCTTTATGCCATGCATCCATGTTTATCCCATGCATCGCTGTTCACCCTATGTAACCCAGTTCACTACTGTTTATACCACGCATCCCTGTTTATCCCATGCATCGCTGTTTACCCTATGTATCCCAGTGCACCATTGTTTATTCCATGTATCCTTCTTTATGCCACGCATCCATGTTTATCCCATGCACCCCTGTTTGTCTCATTCATCACTCTTCATCTCTATTTATTCCACCTATCCTAGTTGTTTCCCCGCATCACTGTTCTTCTCATGCATCCCTGTTCACCCTATGTATCCCAGTGCACCCTTGTTTATCCCATGTATCCCTCTTTATGCCATGCATCCCTGTTTATCCCATGCATCGCTGTTCACCCTATGTATCCCAGTGCACCCTTGTTTATCCCATGTATCCCTCTTTATGCCATGCATCCATGTTTATCCCATGCATCGCTGTTCACCCTATGTAACCCAGTTCACTACTGTTTATACCACGCATCCCTGTTTATCCCATGCATCGCTGTTTACCCTATGTATCCCAGTGCACCCTTGTTTATTCCATGTATCCCTCTTTATGCCATGCATCCATGTTTATCCCATGCATCGCTGTTCACCCTATGTAACCCAGTTCACTACTGTTTATACCACGCATCCCTGTTTATCCCATGCATCGCTGTTTACCCTATGTATCCCAGTGCACCCTTGTTTATTCCATGTATCCCTCTTTATGCCATGCATCCATGTTTATCCCATGCATCGCTGTTCACCCTATGTAACCCAGTTCACTACTGTTTATATAACGCATCCCTGTTTATCCCTTGCATCGCTGTTCACCCTATGTATCCCAGTTCACGTCTGTTTATCTCACACATCCCTGTTTATCCCATGCATCGCTGTTCACCCTATGTATCCCAGTTCACTATTGTTTATCACACACATCCCTGTTTATCCCATGCATCGCTGTTTACCCTATGTAACCCAGTTCACTACTGTTTATACCACACATCCCTTTTCATCCCATGCATCGCTGTTCACCCTATGTATCCCAGTGCACCATTGTTTATCCCATGTATCCCTCTCTATGCCATGCATCCCTGTTTATCCCATGCATCGCTGTTCACCCTATGTATCCCAGTGCACCCTTGTTTATCCCATGTATCCCTCTTTATGCCATGCATCCATGTTTATCCCATGCATCGCTGTTCACCCTATGTAACCCAGTTCACTACTGTTTATACCACGCATCCCTGTTTATCCCATGCATCGCTGTTTACCCTATGTATCCCAGTGCACCCTTGTTTATCCCAAGTATCCCTCTTTATGCCATGCATCCATGTTTATCCCATGCACCCCTGTTTGTTTCATTCATCACTCTTCATCTCTATTTATTCCACCTATCCTAGTTGTTTCCCCGCATCACTGTTGTTCTCATGCATCCCTGTTCACCCTATGTATCCCAGTGCACCCTTGTTTATCCCATGTATCCCTCTTTATGCCATGCATCCCTGTTTATCCCATGCATCGCTGTTCACCCTATGTATCCCAGTGCACCCTTGTTTATCCCATGTATCCCTCTTTATGCCATGCATCCCTGTTTATCCCATGCATCGCTGTTTACCCTACGTATCCCAGTGCACCCTTGTTTATCCCATGTATCCCTCTTTATGCCATGCATCCCTGTTTATCCCATGCATCGCTGTTTACCCTATGTATCCCAGTGCACCCTTGTTTATCCCATGTATCCCTCTTTATGCCACGCATCCATGTTTATCCCATGCATCGCTGTTTACCCTATGTATCCCAGTGCACCCTTGTTTATCCCATGTATCCCTCTTTATGCCATGCATCCCTGTTTATCCCATGCATCGCTGTTTACCCTACGTATCCCAGTGCACCCTTGTTTATCCCATGTATCCCTCTTTATGCCATGCATCCCTGTTTATCCCATGCATCGCTGTTTACCCTACGTATCCCAGTGCAACCTTGTTTATCCCATGTATCCCTCTTTATGCCATGCATCCCTGTTTATCCCATGCATCGCTGTTTACCCTATGTATCCCAGTGCACCCTTGTTTATCCCATGTATCCCTCTTTATGCCACGCATCCATGTTTATCCCATGCATCGCTGTTTACCCTATGTATCCCAGTGCACCCTTGTTTATCCCATGTATCCCTCTTTATGCCATGCATCCCTGTTTATCCCATGCATCGCTGTTCACCCTATGTAACCCAGTTCACTACTGTTTATACCACACATCCCTTTTCATCCCATGCATCGCTGTTCACCCTATGTATCCCAGTGCACCATTGTTTATCCCATGTATCCCTCTTTATGCCATGCATCCCTGTTTATCCCATGCATCGCTGTTTACCCTATGTATCCCAGTGCACCCTTGTTTATCCCATGTATCCCTCTTTATGCCATGCATCCCTGTTTATCCCATGCATCGCTGTTCACCCTATGTATCCCAGTGCACCCTTGTTTATCCCATGTATCCCTCTTTATGCCATGCATCCCTGTTTATCCCATGCATCGCTGTTCACCCTATGTATCCCAGTGCACCCTTGTTTAACCCGTGTATCCCTCTTTATGCCATGCATCCCTGTTTATCCCATGCATCGCTGTTCACCCTATGTAACCCAGTTCACTACTGTTTATACCACGCATCCCTGTTTATCCCATGCATCACTGTTTACCCTATGTATCCCAGTGCACCCTTGTTTATCCCATGTATCTCTCTTTATGCCATGCATCCCTGTTTATCCCATGCATCGCTGTTTACCCTACGTATCCCAGTGCACCCTTGTTTATCCCATGTATCCCTCTTTATGCCATGCATCCCTGTTTATCCCATGCATCGCTCTTCACCCTACGTATCCCAGTGCACCCTTGTTTATCCCATGTATCCCTCTTTATGCCATGCATCCCTGTTTATCCCATGCATCGCTGTTTACCCTATGTATCCCAGTGCACCCTTGTTTATCCCATGTATCCCTCTTTATGCCACGCATCCATGTTTATCCCATGCACCCCTGTTTGTCTCATTCATCACTCTTCATCTCTATTTATTCCACCTATCCTAGTTGTTTCCCCGCATCACTGTTCTTCTCATGCATCCCTGTTCACCCTATGTATCCCAGTGCACCCTTGTTTATCCCATGTATCCCTCTTTATGCCATGCATCCCTGTTTATCCCATGCATCGCTGTTCACCCTATGTATCCCAGTTCACTATTGTTTATCACACACATCCCTGTTTATCCCATGCATCGCTGTTTACCCTATGTAACCCAGTTCACGTCTGTTTATCTCACACATCCCTGTTTATCCCATGCATCGCTGTTCACCCTATGTATCCCAGTGCACCCTTGTTTATCCCATGTATCCCTCTTTATGCCATGCATCCCTGTTTATCCCATGCATCGCTGTTCACCCTATGTAACCCAGTTCACTACTGTTTATACCACACATCCCTTTTCATCCCATGCATCGCTGTTCACCCTATGTATCCCAGTGCACCCTTGTTTATCCCATGTATCCCTCTTTATGCCACGCATCCGTGTTTATCCCATGCATCGCTGTTTACCCTATGTATCCCAGTGCACCCTTGTTTATCCCATGTATCCCTCTTTATGCCATGCATCCCTGTTTATCCCATGCATCGCTGTTTACCCTACGTATCCCAGTGCACCCTTGTTTATCCCATGTATCCCTCTTTATGCCATGCATCCCTGTTTATCCCATGCATCGCTGTTTACCCTATGTATCCCAGTGCACCCTTGTTTATCCCATGTATCCCTCTTTATGCCACGCATCCATGTTTATCCCATGCATCGCTGTTTACCCTATGTATCCCAGTGCACCCTTGTTTATCCCATGTATCCCTCTTTATGCCACGCATCCATGTTTATCCCATGCATCGCTGTTTACCCTATGTATCCCAGTGCACCCTTGTTTATCCCATGTATCCCTCTTTATGCCACGCATCCATGTTTATCCCATGCATCGCTGTTCACCCTATGTAACCCAGTTCACTGCTGTTTATACCACGCATCCCTGTTTATCCCATGCATCCCTGTTCACCCTATGTATCCCAGTGCACCCTTGTTTATCCCATGTATCCCTCTTTATGCCATGCATCCCTGTTTATCCCATGCATCGCTGTTCACCCTATGTATCCCAGTGCACCCTTGTTTATCCCATGTATCCCTCTTTATGCCATGCATCCCTGTTCATTCTATGTAGCCTCTTTCACCCCTTTTTACCAAATGCATCCCTGTTCACCCCTGTTTGTGCCAGGTATTCCGGTTTATCCTTGACTAGGGTAAGGGGGTCCAAAGTCCTCTTCCTGTTGATTCAAATCCCTTCAGTGTTAGGCGGGTGTTCACTCCAACGGGGTTTGGACCATAGGTACCCCAATTTGTAAACTCTGAGGATAAGGTAAGAGTGTTTCCCATGAAATAATGGATCAAGGTTGAATCTGTTTGTGGGTAGCTTCCATTCTTTTATTAGAAGGTAGATGGTTTAATATGTAACGTGGTTACATAACATCCCAGTTTATCCCTGTTCATCGCAGGCATCCCTGTTCACCCCTGTTTGTGCCAGGTATCCCAGTTTATCCCTGTTAATCCCATGCTTCCATGTTTATTTCAGTCATTCCTGTTTATCCAATGTATCCCTTTTAATTCCACTCCATGTCCAAACCCTGGCCGTGGTTATTAGTGGACAGGCATGTGATGTCCTTTATTTTGTGGGAAGTTTCTTTACTTCATTCTTTGCCTATTTGGTAGCATTGGATTTATATTTATTTTTGTAATGTGGCATAAAATATTTCAAATGAAAAATAATCATGCATAAAACTGTAATATACTGGCACGGTACCTCCTGACTTCTCCAGAGTTCTCTGCATCTGCTCGTCTCTTTCTCTCATTCCCTCTGAAGTAAAATAAAAACAAGAACACTGAATTAAACTCTAGCTTGGGGTAATGCAGGTGTACAGGTTGTGTCAGCATTTGTTCGTTTTGTAATGCGCTATCCTGCATTTCTGCTTTTTATCATCAATTACATTAAAGGAGAGCTCCCCACTAGTACAGCAATGGTCAATTATAAACACTCCCGTTGTGTCGTGACCTCATTAAAAGGGCAGTATGAACCATTTTCTGCATATATTAAGTAATAAAACAGATTTTAAGCTTTTACGACTTACTCCTTGCTGCCACTACTTTAAGGGTCAAAGGGCAAGCTGATGTCCTGCCCTGCACCTCTTCCTATGCTCTCTCTCCGTCCGATGTACCAAACCGGATGAGTGGGCACGTCTGATTTACATATGCAAATTACTGGATTAATAGAGGAGCGTGTCCGCAAAGGGTGGGTGACCTTGGTCTCGTAAACCCTTTTACACACGCGCAATATTTCCCCACAATAGCAAGGTGCAGACAGTGGGCACTACAGGGTACGGACTCCACCCCTGCCGTGGGCAGAAGTCAATTCTGCCCCCCAGAATTGATAGGGGTGTAGGCAAGCACACTTTTGGAGGCAGAAATTCTGCCTCACTGGTGGGAAAAAGGAGTTCAGAAAGCTTTCATGAAGTCCACCCCGAAACTAGCGGCTGGTGCACTTTTCCATATATGATTCTTGAAAATGTTTCTAACCAGGGCCGGCGTTAGCGCTGGTGGCGCCCTGTGCGACAATGTTTGTTGGTGCCCCCAATGACCAACCTGGCACGGATTGCCTCAGTATCACCCTTTAACAGTGCCCCTCAAGTCTCCATAACCGCTCTCTCTCTCAGATGCATTTAATTAGTTTTATAGCGCCACTCATTCCAGTCTAGGGTGTCAGAGCACTTTACATGACACACATTACACAGAGACAATCAATCATAGTTGTGTAAATCAGTGTATAGGAAATGTCACTGAAGACAGAGGATTCCAAGGTGTAGGAGTCACATGACAACCGTACTAGTAGGCAGTATAGTTTAATAGTGATTGGTCTGGAGAAATACAAACTCAGAATTTATAATGTAACACCATGGTTGGGGGTTCTCTTTAATAGTCAGAATTGATTTCTATCCAAATGAACCTTTTTGCAACATTAGGATAATCAAAGACTGGGGGAAAAACCATAACGCTCTCATTTATACCTTGCAGTTTGCAGCAGCTCTTACATGACAGTTAACAGCTTACTGTTCTACGTCAGGAATTTAACTTATAACTGCAAGTAACAAAAGGACCTCTCAGACAGAAGCAGTAACGCACTGACCTATTTACGTTGTATGCACTATGGATCTGCATCACATTGACCCTCTGCACTACCTTATAATGAGTTAAAACCTCCACTAGACAAAGCTCTGATCTCTTTCATTAATCACAGGAGTTATCTTGACATTTTTATTGTTGCCTGAAAATTGCTAAAGGCCAGGAACCCAGCAGCAAGTGCTTTTAAAACCATTATTTATTTGCAAACACAACACCCCCACCCGAAGTCAGCACTGGTCACACCGCCCTGGAGCCGGCCTGTTTCTAATAACCAAAAGACATAATTCTACATTCATGTTAGGGTATAAATATGTAAGTGTGTAGCTATGTTAATATCAGTGAACGCGATGTCAATGTACGCCATGATATATGCACACATAAGATATGGCAGAGTATTGCATCAGATATGAGAGAGGAAATCCCAACTTGGATTTCCCCTACATGCAGCAATGCCTCGTAAGGTGGGAAAAGAGGCAAGCAGAGAAAGGAAGGGAAATAAGAGTAGGAAGGAAGAGGAATGGGACCTGGATGCGGCTGCTGAGACCCCGCTTAGGGAGACGGAGGCCCAGGTCAGAACAGCTGTAGCCGCAGTGGCACAGAAAGCGACGGCAGCAATGGGGGAACTGCCACAGAGGTTCAAGTAGGATCCTGCATGTAGTCACAAGGGTCAAGGAAGTTGTACAGAGACCCCCAGAAGCCAGGACCAATCCACCTCCCCTCCTTCTTTAACAACATTAAGTAAACAACCGGGCAAATGCGGACCGACTCTGTGCCCATTTGGCGAAACCACGCCCCCACTCCCACATCCCCTGTATTATCCATCACCCGACGAACCGATAAGGAGCCCAGCCTGACGATATTAATAAATAACACACCCTACAGCTTCTTAATTGACACAGGGGCAACAAAGTCCTGTTTAAAGGAAGGGATTGTGCCCCTGTCCAGGGACTCCATGGACACACAGGGATTCTCAGTCGGGGTTTTGAGGGTCCCCTTCACGAAACCCCTAGAGTTCGAAGAGGGAGGTAACCGAGTGAAAGGGCAGCTACTGTATCACCCCTTATCACCGACTAATCTCCTGGACAGAGACTTGATGGTCAAATTAAAGATGACCATTTATTCTCAGAGGACGGGACAATGACTTGCTCAACCCCTGAGGTTACCGCTCCCACACTCATGTCCTTGATACACCCGCAGGGCACAGCTGGACAAGCGAGAGCAACACCCACCAATTTGCCACCTTTACCAATGCTGTCCTCACCCTCATTGCCAACACACTGACGCTGCTGGCACAGAATCTGCAACTGTCAGGCAAATTTGTGTTCCGTTGGTAAGGTCACCGTGATGCGGAACCATCAGGGGAAGCCCTGCTCTGCTTGGAGGCTATTGAAATACGGCCCAGGTACAGTGTCCTACTGGAAACAGACCAAGCGGGTCGCAATGTGGGCTTGTGCCATCGTCACCTCACCTGGCCTCAGTATACAGGAGATAACTGATGATCATTTGTTTGGCCAATGCCCGGGGGCCTCAGAGTTTATCTTCGCTAATCCCAACTTAGGGTAGAGGTTTGGAGTGAGTCCCCGTTGCACCTAGTGGTGCTCACAACATGGCAGCAGCAAGATTTGACCACAGTGCCACAACAACTGTGGACCAAGGGGCCCTACAATGTAGGGCTCATCAACACCGCATACCCAGTACGAATAACATTACCTTATGGGGCCATCCTGCGGCAGGTGTGCCAATACCCATTCACCAAGGAGTGCAGATAAAGGCATAGCACCCATGATCCATGTGCTAGTGGACCAAGGAGTCCTCCACATAGGAGTCTCCCCCTTTAATTCTCTGATCCTTCTGGTTAAAAAGAGCACGGGGGGAATTGGCGCCTGGTTCAAGACCTGCGTCCCCTCAATGACATTGTGATCCCAGAGTGCCCAGTGGTACTGTACCCATATTAACTAGCATACCGGCAGATGCTCACTATTTCTCTGTGATAGATATAAAAAAACGTGTTCTTCAGCATCCTGCTGTACCTCAACATCCAGGAGCTTACTGTGTTCACCATCTGTGAGGTTCAGCTGCTGTACCGGAGACTGCCATAAGGGCACTGCAAATCCCCCAGTATCTTTAACCGAATACTGAGGAAGGATCTCACCAATTTCCTTTCAAGCAGCTCCTTATACAATACGCTGATGACATCTTGGTCAGCAGTCCCTACGAGAATCTATGTTGCCAGGAAATGATAGCCCTCCTAAATGCACTTGCCACAAGAGGATATAAGGTGGAAAGGGGAAAGGTGCAATATATGCAACAGGAGGTTAGCTATCTGGGTAAAGTCATCGCTCATCGATTGAGCGTGAATGCGCAGAGTCTATCAGGGCTATGTCACCACCAAAACAAAAAGAGGTATGCAGAAGTTTTTAGGCCTGCGCAACTATGTATGACAATGCGTCTTTGACTATAGCACACTCAGTGTCCCCTTGCTCGGGGCCATGAAGAAGGCCAAAACAGGCCATGAGGAGCTGGCATGGACACCAGGGATGCAGGAAACTTGTGACAAGCTGAAGACCGAAATATCATCCTCCCCCGTTTTAAGAACGCCGACTATATGAAGGCGTTCTTTCTATTCAGCCACAGAGACAGACGAGTCATGACGGATGTCCTAACACAAAAGTACACCCTGGACACAAGTCCCTGGTGTATTACAGCAGGCTTTTGGACTTAGTTATGCAGGGTCATTTCCCGTACGAGCAGGCCCTGGCAGCAGCGGCCTTTGCTGTCAACAAAAGCACCTCCATCGTGATAAGGCACCGCTGACACTGTATGAGGAGCATTCAGTGTTTGCAGTCATACAGAAAGGCAAAAGCACGCTGACTATGCAACAGGTGTTGGGATATGGACTATTGCTCTCTAGGCAATCCTTAAGAATAGTACTGTGCCATCTGGTAAATCCTGCCACCTTCCTAGCACATGAGGTCAAGGAGGGCGAGGAGACTCATGACTGTGCAACCCACATCCCCAAAGGGATCTGTCAGGCCGGGGAGATCCCATTCCAGACAGCGAGGCGCTGTTCATCGACAGATCCTCCACAATAGACCAAGAAAGGCATACGGGGGTGGCTGTAGTCACCGCACAGTTGAATCTCCTCCCCCACCTCTCAGCACAGGTGGCAGAGCTAACGCCGTTAATTTAAGCCCTCACACAACGCTTAGGGAGGACAGTGACCGTTTATTTCGACTCCGCTTATGTCACCACCACTGCGCCTCTAGCATAGGCAGGTGGAGAAGACGAGGGTTTCTAAAATCAGATGGTACCCCAATCGCACACACGGATCTCCTGGAGTTACTGATAGATGTGCAGAGACTTCGAATCCCGGGGACACATACCGAACCTACAGCAGACTGAGCGGACCGAACTGTCACACGAAAACGATACACAGAGACAGCAAGTTTGTATCTGAGAGAATTACAAGAGACAGCACCGTCTCATGAAAAGAAACAAAGGCTAGCCAGGGGTTGCACACAGACAACACACAACCTCATACATCGCTACACACCCACGGGAAACCCGTTATGCCCCACAGTCTAGTCAGATCATAACCACAGGCTGATGGGAACACCCATCCCAACGACCCGGACCAAATTAAGTGCTGCAACAAGCTCTCAGGCATTTGGGTATGAATGCACATGTACCTCTCCGAATGAACAAAAACAGTCACGTTCCTATCCAAACAGGTCTACCACCGGAGCTCTATGGGCACCAACACAAAATACCCTACCTGACACCAACCAGGGCAAGAGGTCTACATCTGCAACTTTGTGCTGAAGTGGAAGCAGGCCAAGTTTGAAGGGCCCTACCGAGAAATATTTTGAACACCTACCATCCTCAAGGTGGCTGATGCACGGTTAAAGTATTTGGCTGCACACAGCACATGCAGGTCAAAAGGACACCCCCACACTGGTAAAATGACACAAACACACATACATTTAACAGAAGCAGCCCGCAGAGGAAAATTACTCTCCCTCCCATAGCCAGGAGAGGGGGACCAAAGTTTCCACAAAATTACACAAACAGAACTCAAACTCACCATTCCCTCCTTCCAGTACCCCACTAGAAAGTTTCACACACAGTTAAGCTATAGAGTGTACCCCTAAAAAGAAGAACTGTCTAACAATGTGTTTTTTCCAAGCTAACCAACAACGCACAGCTCTTATTCAACAGGTTTGCTATTGAGCCTTACGTACACCATTGTTTCAGCGGACCAGCACCCCTCCAACCGAAGCCCCCAAAAGGACTTCAACAAGCCCAACTGCTCAAGAGCACAGACTGCAAGTTGACATTAAGGAAATGTTTTGTTAAAAATACTTTTTTGCACTGCACCAAGACAAGACATCCCTGTGCGCCCAGATGACAGACATCTCTCCTGAAGACCATCACATGACCTACAAATGGTTCCAAAGTTACGTATTTATGTATTCTTGTACACTCTCTGTTTAGCATGGGTGCTCTCACACCCCTCCGGAGCCGGACATCTGCCTAGTTTCATAGAACCTATTTTGACATTCTTGCAACGCTTGCATAGCTACCTCTCCCACCTCACTTAGACCTATACTGATTCAAACACTAGCATTCCTCACGCACTGCACTGCGCAGTGCTTCACAACATAGGGTATCAACACATTACCACCGTGGGCACTCACACCACAAACAGGTTGTGCTACATATGTTCACTCATACCTCACACCGTAGGAGCAGACAGGCTTTACTTATCCCAAGTGATATCCCCTGAGAAAATAAAATGTCTCAGCCACCTGTACATATGTAGGATTAGGGCCAAGATACAACCCAATAGAGTAGAACTCCATAGAAGTTGTAAACATCACCCAGTATGAGACCTATCCAACAGCACTGTAACTTTTTACAGAACCTAGCGACATTCAAACCGAGCTAGACAGGATGAGCAGAAGCTGCACTATAGGGGAGCACACTGTTTGGTCTCGAGACTTCATAGAAAAGAGGTTTTTGGAGGTAGCAAGACCACCACAACAGTGCACAAATACTTTCACTCCTGCCTCGGTCTGCGGTCCCAGGGTGGCCCTTAACATATTTGGGGCCGCCTTTTTTAATGACAAGTGGACCCCGGACATGGAATTCCAGTGCAAGGCCGTTTACCTTGACGACGCTAGGGGAAATGAGTCCCATGGGAGGGGGTTAAATGCCAGCAGAGAGACCCCATGCCAGGAAATGTGGGATATTGGGATTAATAGGTACACATGGTTGAAAGAGAAGGGGCAACCCCTAAATGTATGGAAACTGTATTCTTTGTGTTTCAGAGGCAAAGGAACCATACCGCTTGGTTCAAATGGGAACTGCGAAGCAATCCTGTATATATAGTACCTGCAATGGAGCACCTCCATGTGGATGGATATATACAGGCAGTGTGGCGAGCTTGCCTACACCCAGTTCATCCCTGGATGGTGGGGCCTCTGTACCCTTGTGACCATACACACCCCAATCCTGGTCATCCCTGGAGAAGATCTGTCTGAGATTTCCCAACATCTGCTACAGAAGAAAACAACTCTGTTGCATCAGGCTTGAAGAAGAAGAACTGGTGACTATTTTGGCTGGGCTCAGTATAAGGACATTCCAGCAAAAGAATTTAGAATGTTTTCTGAAACTCAAATAAAGGCAAGAGGGTCCATACCCTTTTTCACCTTGCAAATGAAGGTGAATGCCCAGTGGTTACAGATAACCAGGTGGGAAATACTGAAGATTATCAACGACACTGAGCTCAGCATTAACGCTATCAAGGAAGAAATAAAAGCCATCCCCTTGTGGTGATGCAGCATCGGTATGTGTTGGACTTGATTACTGCGATGGAGGGTGGGGTGTGTGCCAAGATTGGTGCTTCCTGTTATACGTTTATTCCTGGAAATTATCTCGATAACGGAACTCCTGTTTTTGCTATCCAAGTACTGCCTCGTCTACAAGCTGACATGAAGGAGGAGGGAGGTGCCCCTGAGCAGGACTGGTTTCATAGTATTTTTTCTTGGTCCTCACTGCTAGCTGCACCCGCCTCCACAGTAACTGATTGCCCCACCCACATATGTCATTTTTGTCCTCACTGCTAGCAGCTTCACACCTCCATAGTAAGCGAGTGCCCCTCCCCACATATGTTGTCCCAATCATCACTCCCAGCTGCCTTACGCCTCCACAGTAAGCGAGTCCCACTCTACACATATGTTGTCTCAGTCATCGCTGCCAGCTGCTTCATGCATCCACAGTAAGCGAGTGCCCCCCCCCGCCACATATGTCTTCCTGGTCATCACTGCCAGCTGGCTATTTTTTAATTTATTTATTTACTTATAATGTTTTATATAGCACATACATGACCCGTGAGGGTATCAGAGTTCTTTATGGGGGGAGTAAGAAACAGGTAAAGACAAAGTAATAATCGCAAATACGATATAAATACAATCAGAGAAAAATAAGTTGAGGAACAGGACCTCTATAGGAGATCAGTAGGATAGTTGTCAAGATTACAAATGAGTATATACAAGGGTAAGATCAATCGACACAGGATATGATCTTAGGACAACAATTTGTTCATCAGAAATGATTTCACTTCTATTTTGAAGGAGGCGGTAGCCGGAATCAGATAGATTTCCTTCTGCAAAGAGTTCCAAATGTTCGGTGCGATACCCGAGAAGGCTCTGTTTCACTTTTTCTTTTTGTGGAAAATCTTTGGTTTCAGCAGCAGGGAGCGATGATCTACATCCGCCTGATAATTCTAGCTTTTGTGCCATGTACCTGGGAGTATAATGTAGGACTTTATGAGTCATGCATGAGATTTTTAGGTGAATTCTTGCCCTATAAGGGAGCCAGTTTAGGGATTTCAGATCAGTTGAGATGTGTTTGTTTCTTTTTGATCTGTGATGAGTCTGGCTGCAGGGTTGAGAGAGGCCCGTAGAGGGGCCAGCATGTATCTGGGCAGGCCACTGAGCTTAGCACTTCTGTAATCAAGCCTGGGAATGACTAGGGCTTGGACCACAGATGTAAATTCATCCTGGGGAGGAAGGGTTTTAATTTTCTTAGTATGCTTATCTGGTAGTTTGCTCCTTTGGTGGCATTACTGACGTGATTCTGCATATGCAGATGTTTGTCTAGTGTAATTCCCAGAGATCTCGCAGAATCTATAAGGTGAGGTGTGCAATTGAGGGCAGGTATATGCTTCAGACATAGATCGATCTTGAGATTGTGTTTAGGTGGGGTAAGGAGGAGGATTGCCGTTTTGATGGCGTTAAGATTGAGATGGTTGCGAGCAAGCCAATTCTGTGTATTTTGTAGAGTAGTGTTGAAGGTCTTAATGTAATCTGGGAAGGAGATTTTCAGGTACATCACCCAGTATGAGACCTATCCAACAGCACTGTAACTTTTTACCGAACCTAGCGACATTCTACATACATGTGATAATGAATGTTAGCTGATGTCAAGGAGTCTGTTAAAGGTTCCATGAATAAGTTGAAGAGAATAGATGAGAGGGCAGAGCCCTGTGGGACCCCCAGAGAGACCATAGTGGGCTTGGGCAGAGATTAGTTGACCTTGACTCTTTGGGTTCTGTTATGGAGGAGTGACGTAAACCATTGAAGGACGGTCCCGTATAACCCTATCCTTTCAAGTACGTTTAGTAGATTGTCGTATTTCACAGTATCAAACGCAGACGATAAGTCAAGGAGGATAAGAAGACACGCTTCATTCTGATCCAAAATTGATAATACGTCATCCACTATGTGAGTGAGTGCTGTTTCGGTGCTGTGAACTTGGAAAAAGCCTGACTGGCATTGGTCAAGGAGTTGGTAATGATCTATGTGTTTGCAGAGTTGGATCTGGACACATTTCTCAATAAGCTTCGCCAGAGTGGGAATGTTGGATATTGGGCGGAGATTGTTGAGGTCTGAGCAATCCGCCGTTGGTTTTTTTAAGATGGGGGTTACCTGCCCTAATGTTAGGCAGTCAGGGATAGTACCTTGGAGGAGCGAAGCATTTACGATCTTGGTCCATAAAGGGAGGATAGACGATTTGATCTCCTTAAAGATATTCAGAGGTAAAGGGTCAATGAAGTGGTTGGAAGGTTTCAACGCTGTAAGCATGTTTTGAATGTTGCTTTCCTTGAGGGGAGTGAATGTGTGCCAGGAGTCATTGTTTTTGGGAGAATTCCTGGGGTGACAAACAGGATCAACAGATTGTGAAGGATGAGGAGCTCCATCGCTGACTGCAGTTCATTTTCAATAATTTCCGTTTTCTCCATGAAGCAGGAGGCAATGTTCTTGCGGTTTGGGAGCGTGTTGGACCCAGTACCAGGAGGGTTAAGTTGGTTGTTGGATTGTTGCTTGACAATTTCAAAAAGCTTTTTGGGTTGATTTCTTGTTTGGTCTAGTTGAGTTCTTAAGAAGTTCACTTTTGAACATCTGATTCTTTTGTTGTAAGTGTTCCTCACTGATCTTAACCGTTTCGTGTGCTCCATGGATGGTGAGGATCTCCATGCTCTCTCTGCTAGTCTCAATCTTAACCTTTTCAGGTATCCATGGAAGGTGAGGATCTCCAGGCTCTCTCTGCTAGTCTCGATCTTAACCGTTTCGTGTGCTCCATGGATGGTGAGGATCTCCAGGCTCTCTCTGCTAGTCTCAATCTTAACCTTTTCAGGTATCCATGGAAGGTGAGGATCTCCAGGCTCTCTCTGCTAGTCTCGATCTTAACCGTTTCATGTGCTCCATGGATGGTCAGGATCTCCAGGCTCTTTCTGCTAGTCTCAAATTGCATATTTCAGTATTAAGGTTTTCGTTGAATCAAGGTTTGGCGACTTTGCTGGATATGTTTATTATATGTAGGGGGCGATCGATTCAAGGATGTTCAAGATGGAAATATTGTAGTGCTCTGTAAGGTCATGAACATCTACCATTTCCAACTGGGGTGTCAGGGCTTTGTTACCAAGGGCAGATAAGTCATTAAGGTTTACGTTCTGCAAACTTCTTTTCCAATGCTTTGGTTTCTTTAGTTGAGCTCTTTTTGGGATCATGGTGGCATTGATGAGGAAGGTGATACGGTAGTGGTCTGTCCAATCGCAAGGCACTCCACTGTAAGCGAGTGCCCCACCCCACATATTTCTAGAGAGACATTTTTCAAGAAACAGGAATCTGCTTGTTGCAGTTCCCTTTGAGGTGAGGGAAAGGCCTATGATTAGAGAAGAGAAAATCTGACTTGACTGAGGCCAACTGAAGTCTTCATGGAGATTATCCATATGAGGGACTTGCGATCCTTCAGACTCAAATTTATTCTTCAAACCTTGTAAATTGTTATTCTTTCACTCCCTCCCCTGATGCTGCTCATTAATGCATAACATTGCGTGTGGATACTCTTGATGTCTTTTAACCTGTGTAAAGTACCTTCTCAACTCTGGTTTGTGCTCTATAAAATTTCTGAAGAAATAAACAATGCAAGCAATGAGGAGTCCCAAGACTTAGCAGGCCAGACGGCCACACACCTTTGTGACCACAGATTGAAGCTCTGCATGAAAGGCTTTTCATTGCTATGCGTGTCTTGAATCTGCATCAACCCTAACCTACGGTGTATCACACTTGCGTGTGTGTCAGCCCATAGGTGCTTCTCTTAGCAGCCCTAGGGATAAACCTAGGGGCATATTTATGAGGGGAGTTGTGTCGCTGTTACACCACTCAAAGTGGTGCTAGGGCGACGCAAGCCCAAAATGCTATTTATGAATCCACATAAGGCCACCTAGCGTGGCCCTGAGCGGCTTCATAAATCTGGAGTAACGCAACACAACGCAAATCACTGCGTTGTGCTACTCTGCCCTGGGAAGGCATTCCATGGGCGTTGGGTGGGTGTTCCATGGGCGTTGGTTGGGTGTTCCATGGCGTTGGGTGGGTGTTCCATGGGCGTTGGGTGGGTGTTCCATGGGCGTTGGATGGGTGTTCCATGGGCGTTGGGTGGGTGTTCCATGGGCGTTGGGTGGGTGTTCCATGGGCGTTGGGTGGGTGTTCCATGGGCGTTGGGTGGGTGTTCCATGGGTGTTGGGTGGGTGTTCCATGGGCGTTGGGTGGGTGTTCCATGGGTGTTGGGTGGCGTTGGGTGGGTGTTCCATGGGCGTTGGGTGGGTGTTCCATGGGCGTTGGGTGGGTGTTCCATGGGCGTTGGGTGGGTGTTCCATGGGCGTTGGGTGGGTGTTCCATGGACGTTGGGTGGGTGTTGCATGGGCGTTGGGTGGGTGTTCCATGGGCGTTGGGTGGGTGTTCCATGGGCGTTGGGTGGGTGTTCCATGGGCATTGGGTGGGTGTTCCATGGGCGTTGGGTGGGTGTTCCATGGGCGTTGGGTGGGTGTTCCATGGGCGTTGGGTGGGTGTTCCATGGGCGTTGGATGGGTGTTCCATGGGCGTTGGGTGGGTGTTCCATGGGCGTTGGGTGGGTGTTCCATGGGCGTTGGGTGGGTGTTCCATGGGCATTGGGTGGGTGTTCCATGGGCGTTGGGTGGGTGTTCCATGGGCGTTGGATGGGTGTTCCATGGGCGTTGGGTGGGTGTTCCTTGGGCGTTGGATGGGTGTTCTATGGGCGTTGGGTGGGTGTTTCATGGGCGTTGGGTGGGTGTTCCATGGGCGTTGGGTGGGTGTTCCATGGGCGTTGGGTGGGTGTTCCATGGGCATTGGATGGGTGTTCCATGGGCGTTGGGTGGGTGTTCCATGGGCGTTGGGTGGGTGTTCCATGGGCGTTGGGTGGGTGTCCCCACGCAACGCCCAGGGTTTTTGATGCATCCCCAGATTTACCAAAAGTGGCAGACCTGGGAATGCGTCCAAAGGTTTTCCTTCCCAGGTGAGGCGTAGTAATGACCAATATCTTTATTTCTCCTTGTTACTTCCTCTTTCTATGCAGGTTGAATTCTGCAGCACACATAGAAATAGGAATATGCCTCTAAGCATTGCTTTTGTGCAGGAAGGAATCCTGCATTCAACGGAGTCACCCTTGCACCATGGTTCAAGGGGCCTGCATTGGTGCTAGGCAGCCAAAATGACGCCAGCACAGGGACAAAGGCAGGAATGTGCCGTATTCTTTTAAATTCGGTGCATTTCTGCCCTTTCCCTGTCATGCAGGACAGCAAGGTGACGTGCTGCGCTGCGTAACTTACACATAAATATGCCCCCAAGGTTCTAAATTGCCAGTCTGCGTACTAGTGTCCTGTGGCTCTTGTCGCCTCCATTCTGAAAGTACTGGAATTATCAACAGCCTTTATATTTCAGAAGATACCATTCTTTGAAATTACAGATACACACTAACTTGCACTTCTCCGGCCCTCCTGGTGAGAGGGTGTGTCCGCAGGATCCCTCATCTCATGAATGCCAGCTTCAGACATTGCAGCATTCTCTCTGGCACCCTTGAACCACTAAATGGCTTCATTCATCTGAGCCCTTAGTACGCCCAAGCGTTAAACAAGCCTATCAAGAATATACCCAGAACAGCATTGCCCACCGGGCTTCAGGTCAATGCAGTACAGCACTTTAGCATGTAAGTGCTATGATTGTGTTTCTAGTTGTATTTCAGACACAAAAGCTGCCACCACACGTCTGTGTTCAACTTTCTTTTAACTGCCATATCTTTCCTGTGTGTAAATAAAATACTAAATACTTTCAAAGGTATAATTTTAACAGGACATGGAGTTTATTGAGAGTAATTACTTGTGGCATGAACTATCTAAGCTTCAGCCCTCTATCCCCTCCTGGAGGAAGCCTTGGTTTCTCACGTTGATACCCCTGGAGATAACAGGGCCCACCATGAATGCTGCCCTAAAAGACTGATGGAGATATGGTGATGCATAAATGCTAGTAAGAGAGCATACAAAATATACCTTCAGGTTCAGCTCCATTTTTAATTTACTGACCCTCACGCAGGACTGCAGGGATTTGTATTGTCTTATTTATAAGGTTGAAGAAAATCTTTTTCCTTTCTTTCAATGTTTCCCTTCTGCCCTTTTTATTTCACTCTTCCTCTCTGCCGAGCTACTGACACCTGGCTTCTTGCTTTTCTGCTGTGTTTCTCTTATCCTTCACTTACATTCATGTGTCTCTTTTTTCTATTTGTGCATCTTCCCTCCTTTACCAGAAGTCTCTCCTCAAGTTCATCTTTTTATTATCAACTGGTCTTTTCTCATTGGCCTATAGTAGTATCCATCTCATTTCTATGTGTCTTCTTCTGTTTTTCTAAAAGTCACTCCATTACTGGTTTGATGGTTTCATGCTCTCATTGTATGTTGTTGGCCTTGTCTCCTTTTGTGTTTTCTAGGTATGTGGTGGAAACAACTGCTACCATGAACATGTATTTGTGAACATACAACGAGTTTGAGTTATTAACAGAAAGACAACCTTACAATTTCTATGTAAGATCTCACCTTTTTGCTCCTTAATTAATCGCAACATCTCTTCTCTGTCTCTTCTTCTCTCTGAATCAAAGTTAAAGAACCATTAGTGTCTGAAGCCTCCTCTGTGCTGATGCACAAATAACACAACAGTATTTGCAGAATTGTGATTTTGCAGCAAGTACAAGTACTTGAACACTTATAGGTAAGTAAATGTTCCCACATAAACAGTGGATCACAGTTGAAATGCAGCATTATATGTAGATATATTGTCTGCAATAAAATGCTTTGTGAATCTGTAGTGGCTGTTAACCAATGGGTAAAGGCCACAACCACATATGTCTCCCAAACTCCTTCGGAGAGGTCAAGGACCGTGCAGGTATGTACAGGAGTGTGCAGGAGGGTGCAGGTATGTACAGGAGGGTGCAGGTATGTACAGGAGGGTGCAGGTATGTACAGGAGTGTGCAGGAAGTTGCAGGTCTGTACAGGAGTGTGCAGGAGCGTGCAGATATGTACAGGAGTGTGCAGGAGCGTGCAGATATGTACAGGAGTGTGCAGGTATGTACAGGAGTATGCAGGAGCGTGCAGATATGTACAGGAGTGTGCAGGAGGGTGCAGGTATGTACAGGAGTGTGCAGGCATGTACAGGAGTGTGCAGGAACTTGCAGGTCTGTACAGGAGTGTGCAGGAGCATGCAGATATGTACAGGAGTGTGCAGGAGGGTGCAGGTATGTACAGGAGTGTGCAGGTCTGTACAGGAGTATGCAGGAGCGTGCAGATATGTACAGGAGTGTGCAGGAGCGAGCAGATATGTACAGGAGTGTGCAGGTATGTACAGGAGTGTGCAGGTATGTACAGGAGTGTGCAGGAAGTTGCAGGTATGTACAGGAGTGTGCAGGAGGGTGCAGGTATGTACAGGAGTGTGCAGGTATGTACAGGAGTGTGCAGGAAGTTGCAGGTATGTACAGGAGTGTGCAGGAGCGTGCAGATATGTGCAGGAGGGTGCAGGTATGTACAGGAGTGTTTAGGTATGTACAGGAGTGTGCAGGAAGTTGCAGGTATGTACAGGAGTATGCAGGAGCGTGCAGATATGTACAGGAGTGTGCAGGAGGGTGCATGTATGTACAGGAGTGTGCAGGTATGTACAGGAGTGTGCAGGAGCATGCAGATATGTGCAGGAGGGTGCAGGTATGTACAGGAGTGTGCAGGTATGTACAGGAGTGTGCAGGAAGTTGCAGGTATGTACAGGAGTGTGCAGGAAGTTGCAGGTATGTACAGGAGTGTGCAGATATGTACAGGAGTGTGCAGGAGGGTGCAGGTATGTACAGGAGTGTGCAGGTATATACAGGAGTGTGCAGGAAGTTGCAGGTATGTACAGGAGTGTGCAGGAGCGTGCAGATATGTGCAGGAGGGTGCAGGTATGTACAGGAGTGTGCAGCTATGTACAGGAGTGTGCAGGAAGTTGCAGGTATGTACAGGAGTATGCAGGAGCGTGCAGATATGTACAGGGGTGTGCAGGAGGGTGCATGTATGTACAGGAGTGTGCAGGTATGTACAGGAGTGTGCAGGAGCGTGCAGATATGTGCAGGAGTGTGCAGGTATGTACAGGAGTGTGCAGGAAGTTGCAGGTATGTACAGGAGTATGCAGGAGCATGCAGATATGTGCAGGAGGGTGCAGGTATGTACAGGAGTGTGCAGGAGGGTGCATGTATGTACAGGAGTGTGCAGGTATGTACAGGAGTGTGCAGGAGCATGCAGATATGTGCAGGAGGGTGCAGGTATGTACAGGAGTGTGCAGGTATGTACAGGAGTGTGCAGGAAGTTGCAGGTATGTACAGGAGTGTGCAGGAAGTTGCAGGTATGTACAGGAGTGTGCAGGAAGTTGCAGGTATGTACAGGAGTATGCAAGTGTAAAAATAATGAGAAGGTGCACCATACAACAAGTATATTTAAAGTAGTCAAACAGTTCAGATTGATATCCAAGCGTATGTTCAAAATTCTTCTTTTATTCAGAAATGTTCATGTAAAAAACAGTATAACGAGCACTATGCGCTATCTCAGTGCTTCATAGCAACCACGTTCCTATTGCCATACGCAGTCAATGTGCAACATGTATGTCGTAATCCAATAAATTCTGAGCAGACCCATTAAATAAAGTGTAGACAGAACTGGATGATTCAAGATCAGTCCACTGCCGGGTCCTATAGGTGAAGTGAGCCAAGGGTGGATAAACCCACGTGGCGGGCACCAGAATCCGTGCCGGAAAAGTATCCGTGCCTCCCCAGAGCCCACAGCTGGTGGCTGGGCTTGTTTGGACCGTATGGCAATAGGAACGTGGTTGCTATGAAGCACTGAGATAGCGCATAGTGCTCATAGTGCTCATTATTGGATTGGTGGTTTTACTATACCATCATTTTACACCTGATATTTTAGTCCAGTGTTTAGGACGAAACGTGTTGGCTGTTTCTCTGCTGTATATACCGTTTTTTACAGGAACATGTATAGTCCTATTGTGATTACACCTTGGCAGTGGGTGTTTATGAAGTGTGCACAATGCCAGGTACATGGCATTTACTTTCTTCCATCTGACACATTTGGGGATATCAGGAGAGGTGCTTCTTTCCACTTGGGTTCCACTGTCGCGCTCAAAGTATAAGAGTATGCAATTGTATGCCGGAGCATGCAGGCATGTACAGGAGTGTGCAAGTATGTACAGGAGTGTGCAGGAGCGTACAGGCATGTACAGGAGTGTGCAGGTATTACAGGAGTGTGCAGGAGTGCGCAGGTATGTACAGGAGCATGCAATTGTATGCCGGAGCATGCAGGCATGTACAGGAGTGTGCAAGTATGTACAGGAGTGTGCAGGAGCGTACAGGCATGTACAGGAGTGTGCAGGTATTACAGGAGTGTGCAGGAGTGCGCAGGTATGTACAGGAGCATGCAATTGTATGCCGGAGCATGCAGGCATGTACAGGAGTGTGCAAGTATGTACAGGAGTGTGCAGGAGCGCACAGGCATGTACAGGAGTGTGCAGGTATTACAGGAGGGTGCAGGAGCACGCAGGTATGTACAGGAGTGTGCAGGTATGTACAGGAGTGTGCGAGTATGTACAGGAGTGTGCAGGAGCGTACAGGCATGTACAGGAGTGTGCAGGTATTACAGGAGTGTGCAGGAGTGCGCATGTATGTACAGGAGCATTCGAGTGTATGCAGGAGCATGCAGGCATGTACAGGAGTGCGCAAGTATGTACAGGAGTGTGCAGAAGCGCACAGGCATGTACAGGAGTGTGCAGGTATTACAGGAGGGTGCAGGAGTGCGCAGGTATGTACAGGAGTGTGCAGGTATGTACAGGAGTGTGCGAGTATGTACAGGAGTGTGCAAGTATGTACAGGAGTGTGCAGGAGCGTACAGGCATGTACAGGAGTGTGCAGGTATTACAGGAGTGTGCAGGAGTGCGCAGGTATGTACAGGAGCATGCGAGTGTATGCAGGAGCATGCAGGCATGTACAGGAGTGTGCAAGTATGTACAGGAGTGTGCAGGAGCGCACAGGCATGTACAGGAGTGTGCAGGTATTACAGGAGGGTGCAGGAGTGCGCAGGTATGTACAGGAGTGTGCAGGTATGTACAGGAGTGTGCGAGTATGTACAGGAGTGTGCAAGTATGTACAGGAGTGTGCAGGAGCGTACAGGCATGTACAGGAGTGTGCAGGTATTACAGGAGTGTGCAGGAGTGCGCAGGTATGTACAGGAGCATGCGAGTGTATGCAGGAGCATGCAGGCATGTACAGGAGTGTGCAAGTATGTACAGGAGTGTGCAGGAGCGCACAGGCATGTACAGGAGTGTGCAGGTATTACAGGAGGGTGCAGGAGTGCGCAGGTATGTACAGGAGTGTGCAGGTATGTACAGGAGTGTGCGAGTATGTACAGGAGTGTGCAGGAGCATACAGGCATGTACAGGAGTGTGCAGGTATTACAGGAGTGTGCAGGAGAGCGCAGGTATGTACAGGAGCATGCAAGTGTATGCAGGAGCATGCAGGCATGTACAGGAGTGTGCAAGTATGTACAGGAGTGTGAAGGAGCGCACAGGCATGTACAGGAGTGTGCAGGTATTACAGGAGGGTGCAGGAGTGCGCAGGTATGTACAGGAGTGTGCAGGTATGTACAGGAGTGTGCGAGTATGTACAGGAGTGTGCAAGTATGTACAGGAGTGTGCAGGAGCGTACAGGCATGTACAGGAGTGTGCAGGTATTACAGGAGTGTGCAGAAGTGCGCAGGTATGTACAGGAGCATGCGAGTGTATGCAGGAGCATGCAGGCATGTACAGGAGTGTGCAAGTATGTACAGGAGTGTGCAGGAGCGCACAGGCATGTACAGGAGTGTGCAGGTATTACAGGAGGGTGCAGGAGTGCGCAGGTATGTATAGGAGTGTGCAGGTATGTACAGGAGTGTGCGAGTATGTACAGGAGTGTGCAGGAGCGTACAGGCATGTACAGGAGTGTGCAGGTATTATAGGAGTGTGCAGGAGTGCGCAGGTATGTACAGGAGCATGCGAGTGTATGCAGGAGCATGCAGGCATGTACAGGAGTGTGCAGGCATGTACAGGAGTGTGCAGGAGCGCACAGGCATGTACAGGAGTGTGCAGGTATTACAGGAGGGTGCAGGAGTGCGCAGGTATGTACAGGAGTGTGCAGGTATGTACAGGAGTGTGCGAGTATGTACAGGAGTGTGCAAGTATGTACAGGAGTGTGCAGGAGCGTACAGGCATGTACAGGAGTGTGCAGGTATTACAGGAGTGTGCAGGAGTGCGCAGGTATGTACAGGAGCATGCAAGTGTATGCAGGAGCATGCAGGCATGTACAGGAGTGTGCAAGTATGTACAGGAGTGTGCAGGAGCGCACAGGCATGTACAGGAGTGTGCAGGTATTACAGGAGGGTGCAGGAGTGCGCAGGTATGTACAGGAGTGTGCAGGTATGTACAGGAGTGTGCGAGTATGTACAGGAGTGTGCAAGTATGTACAGGAGTGTGCAGGAGTGTACAGGCATGTACAGGAGTGTGCAGGTATTACAGGAGTGTGCAGGAGTGCGCAGGTATGTACAGGAGCATGCGAGTGTATGCAGGAGCATGCAGGCATGTACAGGAGTGTGCAAGTATGTACAGGAGTGTGCAGGAGCGCACAGGCATGTACAGGTGTGTGCAGGTATTACAGGAGGGTGCAGGAGTGCGCAGGTATGTACAGGAGTGTGCAGGTATGTACAGGAGTGTGCGAGTATGTACAGGAGTGTGCAAGTATGTACAGGAGTGTGCAGGAGCGTACAGGCATGTACAGGAGTGTGCAGATATTACAGGAGTGTGCAGGAGTGCGCATGTATGTACAGGAGCATGCAAGTGTATGCAGGAGCATGCAGGCATGTACAGGAGTGCGCAAGTATGTACAGGAGTGTGCAGGAGCGCACAGGCA
This sequence comes from Calotriton arnoldi, assembly GCA_963921515.1. Classification (NCBI taxonomy): domain Eukaryota; kingdom Metazoa; phylum Chordata; class Amphibia; order Caudata; family Salamandridae; genus Calotriton; species Calotriton arnoldi. The sequence continues at coordinate 309,853 of CAWUFW010009679.1, forward strand.
TGTACAGGAGTGTGCAGGTATTACAGGAGGGTGCAGGAGTGCGCAGGTATGTACAGGAGTGTGCAGGTATGTACAGGAGTGTGCGTGTATGTACAGGAGTGTGCAAGTATGTACAGGAGTGTGCAGGAGCGTACAGGCATGTACAGGAGTGTGCAGGTATTACAGGAGTGTGCAGGAGTGTGCAGGTATGTACAGGAGCATGCGAGTGTATGCAGGAGCATGCAGGCATGTACAGGAGTGTGCAAGTATGTACAGGAGTGTGCAGGAGCGTACAGGCATGTACAGGAGTGTGCAGGTATTACAGGAGGGTGCAGGAGTGCGCAGGTATGTACAGGAGCATGCAAGTGTATGCAGGAGCATGCAGGCATGTACAGGAGTGTGCAAGTATGTACAGGAGTGTGCATGAGCGCACAGGCATTTACAGGAGTGTGCAGGTATTACAGGAGGGTGCAGGAGTGCGCAGGTATGTACAGGAGTGTGCAGGTATGTACAGGAGTGTGCGAGTATGTACAGGAGTGTGCAAGTATGTACAGGAGTGTGCAGGAGCGTACAGGCATGTACAGGAGTGTGCAGGTATTACAGGAGTGTGCAGGAGTGCGCAGGTATGTACAGGAGCATGTAAGTGTATACAGGAGCATGCAGGCATGTACAGGAGTGTGCAAGTATGTACAGGAGTGTGCAGGAGCTTACAGGCATGTACAGGAGTGTGCAGGAGTGCACAGGTATGTTCAGGAGTGTGCAGGTATGTACAGGAGTGTGCAAGTATGTACAGGAGTGTGCAAGTATGTACAGGAGTGTGCAGGAGCGTACAGGCATGTACAGGAGTGTGCAGGTATTACAGGAGTGTGCAGGAGTGCGCAGGTATGTACAGGAGCATGCAAGTGTATGCAGGAGCATGCAGGCATGTACAGAAGTGTGCAGGTATGTACAGGAGTGTGCAGGAGCGTACAGGCATGTACAGGAGTGTGCAGGTATTACAGGAGTGTGCAGGAGTGCGCAGGTATGTATTGGAGTGTGCAGGTATGTACAGGAGTGTGCAGGTATGTACAGGAGTGTGCAAGTATGTACAGGAGTGTGCAGGAGCGTACAGGCATGTACAGGAGTGTGCAGGTATTACAGGAGTGTGCTGGAGTGCGCAGGTATGTACAGGATCATGCAAGTGTATGCAGGAGTATGCAGGCATGTACAGGAGTGTGCAAGTATGTACAGGAGTGTGCAGGAGCGTACAGGCATGTACAGGAGTGTACAGGTATTACAGGAGTGTGCAGGAGTGCGCAGGTATGTACAGGAGTGTGCAGGAGTTTGACGGGTATGTACAGGAGTGTGCAGGGGCATACAGGCGTGTGCAAGCATATACAGGAGTGTGCAGGAGGGTGCAGGTATGTACAGGAGTGTGCAGGTATTACAGGAGTGTGCAGGAGTGCGCAGGTATGTACAGGAGTGTGCAGGTATTACAGGAGTGTGCAGGAGTGCGCAGATATGTACAGGAGCATGCAAGTGTGTGCAGGAGCATGCAGGTATGTACAGGAGTGTGCAGGAGTGTACAAGTGTGTGCAGCAGCGTGCAGGAGTGTGCAGGTATACATATTCATGTTGGCATGTGCTGGCTGGCTCCTGAATGCCCGGGGGTGCCCGTGAATCATGCTCATGCTGCAGCGCTCGTACATAAAGTCCTCTCTCCTTATGATACAAAAGAGCATGGCACTCTAGGACAGCTGATATTTCACTAACCTTTATTTCCTAAAGCAGATGTATGGTGCGTCAACCTGTTTTTGCATATATCACCTTGGTCACGACCCGACCGCTATATTTGCTTGCTTTTTTCTAGTGACCTTTCCAACAAACATCAACAACGAACTAGCCTGGGATTGCGTTCATCGAAGCCATCTTGGTATTTGCAGATCATAATCTCAAAACCATAAGAGGTTTTGTGATTTTCTTTAGGATATTCCCATCATGTACATACCAATTACACACATTTTGTCCCATACACACGACATAAGGATCATACACAGGTGACCTTTTACCTAGTAGCTTACCTCTGTCTCTTCGACAAACAGACTCTCGGTACCCTATCTTCTTAATCCCTGTACCCAACGTACATAAACATGTCCCCAGGCATGGTAGATTTATTCTGTATAAGGGTCACCATTTCTTTTCATCCATGGCCAACAGCCAGCTGTGCATCAGTGTTTTTGTTTAGAAAAGGATTAGCAAAGGATTAGTGAATGTTTTCAAAACATATCGATTCTGGAAGAAACCCTGGAGTGACCACTTTCGTATAAAAGACCCTCACTCCCCCTTAGAAAGACAGAGGAGAATTCCTTCCAGGCTGGACCGAGACTCTGCAGGCTGATCCTTCGACAGACAGAGACCTGACATCCCTTGCGGGGTGTCATCCTCGACGCAGAGACGGGGTCCTTCATTCAGAACCATCAGGTGAGGGGTTAGCACTTCCCCGGGGGATTCTTGGCTCCATTAGAATCTATCCTGACATTTACATACACATGCTTCACCTGCATATCTAGGCTAGGTACACATAGGTAGGCTACGCATCGTAGGAGTACGCCAATGCTATTGTTATATATAATCTGCTTTTATTCATCTTATGAGCACTATGGTGGAAATGTATCTACTATTCACGATATTGGTACTAGCGATTACATTTGTCTGCTCCTGTCTTTTTATTGTCGCAGCTAATATGTTTCCCACTAGACTGACGCTTGACCAATAAATAATTATTGAAACCGTTCCAATCGTCATTCTATGTGTATTCTGAGAAAAGTAAGCACGAGTGACTGGGCGAAAGATACCGTATTGTTTCCACGATACCTGAGGAATCGGGGTTGTCATGTTCAGTGGTTGCCAGAAACTACCAACACCACTGTAGAATACAAGGGGGTGGTAGTGGCATCGAAGAGCTAGCTGGTCTAACGGCTGACTCATCCTGTGGTAGTGTCCAGAGTCTGTCTGCACAAAAAGCCCTCGGTTTAGGTCATCCAAAACGCGCAGGTCCTGGAGGGTCCTAGGAACTACACGACAGTTTATTAAAATGTACATGTTTCACCTTGTACTGTGCCGAATAAATGCTTAAATCAACAGCATCATTTGATAAATCCTTTACCTCATCTTTTACACGCTGACATGCTTGATCGAAAAGAAGTGCTCTCTTCGACCGCATCAAAGCAAGATCCAACCACAGCAAGGAACTCTTCAACATCCTCAGAGAGTTCCCCAGTCCCTCGGCCACCGAAAACATCTTCACCCCTTCCCAGGAAATCTGCGACATCCTGGCGGGCTTCTTCCATGACAGGATCTCCACCATCTACAGAAACTTCGAACCCCAACCCACTGACATCCTCACCCAACTTGACCCCACGAATAAGGAACTCAACCACCTGCTCACCCCTGGGACTAGCTCACCATGCAAGACACCACAGCCATCATGAATTCCGTTCCCTCAGGAGCACCCACGGACCCCTGCTCCCAACATATCTTCAACCTCGAGAGTAAGGCAATCAGCAGCAAGCTCACTGCAATTTTCAACACATCCATCACCATGGCCACCTTTCCCGAACAGTAGAAGCACACAGAAGTCAAGCTCCTACTGAAGAAACATTACGCTGACCACAACAAACTCAAGAACTACCGGCCCATCTCTCTGCTGCCCTTGAGAAGGCCATCAACAGCGAACTCACAGAACACCTGGAGAACAACAATCAACTGAACTCTTCTCAATCAGGATTCCACACCAACCACAGCACCAAACACTGACTGCTGCCAGATATTGTTGTGTGGTTGCATAGGCCCTGTGCACAAACAATTCCATTTTACATGTTCACATATTAAATTGACATCTTTTTGAACAGTGACCTTTGTAACACATTTTACTTGCACATCAGCATACTCTGAAAATAATTGTTTGCATATACATTTCCTTGTAGGCACATTATTGTTTTGTAGAACACTATGTACGAGGTCCCAGATACTGTGCGCAAATCATGTTATGGATTGTTGTCTGTTAGGCGACGGCCCTGGGTGGGTAGTATAAACAAGATGCGGCTGAACCAAAGATCAGGCACTGAATGCATGGGTTTAGTTTAATAGTTAAACCGAATGAGCCCTTGCTTAGGCAGAGGAGCATTTTTACAGAATTGTCATGGTCCTGGAATGCCTAAACTCTGGCCCAGCTGGATCCCATCCCTATCCTGAGAAGGACAGCGGCCTGCTCTACATCGGACCAGGCTGGAGGATGAAACATGCACACAGGTACATGGGGATTAGATCACTCTAAATGGGATCTGGCAGATTAGCAAACCTATATTTCGTAGAATAGGGAGAAGTAGGTAGGAATGCAATTATATGTTTACATATAATCTGATGCAATGTGCAATGGTTGAATTGTTCATGTCAAGTTCTAATGTTGCAGACATCCTCCTGTGCCCCACAGGTGAGAGGCCTAGATGGCTCCCTGTGAGCTAGCCATGTACCACGTCAACATATTCTGATGGTATATGTGGAATCAGTCCCATATAGTCTTGACGCTTATGTTGCCCAAAAAGCACAGTCTTACTGAGAAAGTAGTAACCATACGACATGGCGCCACCAACGTTCAAGTTTGGGTACTTATTTACTGAGTCTCCAGAGTAGTTTTCTTAAGTGTGCCCAAAGACACTACTCACCAATTAACCGGAGATGTCCGTGGCGTTAGGGATAGATCCTCCTCAGTTAAATACTTTTGTCTGTAGGTTGGTCAAGCTTGAACCTTTCAAAGGATACTCCACTATAGTTACCTTCTCTGATTCTATACATCAACATGGCTGACGGTGAACCCGTAACATATTGTTGGTGTATGTAATGCATGAAGGTGTGTATGCATGGATGATTGCAAATTGGAAATAGAATCATGAGAATGGGTTCCATCGATCAAATAATACTAAAGGGATCTCTGGCCCTGGCGAAGGCTGTGTGACCCAGATGGGCATTTAAAGTTGGCAGAACATGTAGACCATTGATGCAGGAGTACTAGTACACTCCACTTTATGTTTTTTATCTTGCCATGGGGCCCCAAGATTAAAATATTTTGATTTATGACAATCCCATGGGCAATCTTAACTGATTATTATATAGATTCCCTGGGCACAGTAACAACAATAAGCTCCTTAATTAACCCCATAAGTGCAGCTGTCAGCCAATGGCCCATGTCACAACTCCCTCCCCAGTCCATCGATTGCCCATTGGCCGACACTGGGAAAGGCTGAAAAACATCACCTGGTGCTTGTACCTGAAGATTTCTTTTTTAAAAGTAAGAGGCAGGGGAGACGCAGAATCGCTTCCGCATCAGCCCATGTCCCCCCTCCCGCCCATCTGTGATGTCAGCGGGCAGAGAGGCGCATTGACATCACAGATTCCTCACCGGAGTGGCGAATAGAGCAGGTTAGAGCTCTCCCGCTCCGGTGATGAAAAAAATGCCTAAAATGGCCACCCCAGGTTCCTCATTGGAAAGGGGAGAGTCTCCCCTTTCCAATGAGGCCTCCCTGAAAGTGTTATGTGTAACCCTGGGTATAATACTTTGCTACGCTCACGGAGCATGCAAAGTTTGTGTTACTACGCACTACGCAAATTGCACGTAGCAGAGTAAAAAACTGTGCTAATCGACGTAGCGTAGCAGCAGTATATTAAACACATACAAATGCTTTGTTAAAGCAATTTTCTATGCTAAAAAGCATATAACAAATTCACAAAAGTGAACTTTGACAATGAAAATATCAAGCAATGAGAGAGGTGATGATTTTGGGGTCCCCCTAACCTAGGGGAGGACCAAGCAGATGCCTTGAACACAAAAAGCATATCATGTGAACGATTCAATGGTGGTCCCTTCCTCCTAGGACCACCCCAAGCACAGTTATGGGCAAAAATACAATCCCAACCAAAGGCCCTGCAAAGCATTATGGGACGAGATTAGCAGTGGGCAGTGAATATTATAGTGTCCAATATCAAAATAATTCTACAAAGAGCTGCAGTTCAACTAGTCGTTACTAGATGTCCCTCACGAGTCAAATGCAAAAGCATTGAAACCCTTTCATGAAGCTTTTGCATTTGACTCGTGAGAGACATCTAGTAGCGACTAGTGGAACTGCAGCTCTTTGTAGAATTATTTTGATATTGGATACTATAATATTCACTGCCCACTGCTAATCTCGTCCCATAATGCTTTGCAGGGCCTTTGGTTGGGATTATATTTTGCCAATAACTGAGGCTTGGGGTGGTCCTAAGAGATTGGACCACCACCGAATCGTTCAAAGATGTGCTTTTTGTTTTCAAGGCATCTGCTTGGTTCTCTCCCTAGGTTAGGGAGGATCCCAAAATCATCACCTCTCTCACTGCTTGTTAATTTATTGATTTCACTTTTGTGAAATGCTATATGCATTTTAGCATATAAAGACAGAGATACTTATTTTATCTTAACTTGCACTGTGCAAGATGCCTTTGGCAATTATTGTACAGTGCAGTCAAGCACACAGCTACGCACTACGCAATTTGCATAGCTACGTGTAGTTCAAAATGTACTTCACGTAGCTACGTGAAGTGCTACTACGCAAACTACGCCCAGGTTTAGTTATGTGTATTGCGGTTGTGCCACGATCCACAGCCAGGAAACCCACTAGGCAATCATGGACTTTAAAAGGAGGTCTGCCCTCGTGGCAATGGCAGGCCTCCCACCAGTGAAATCTATTTAAAAAAAGTGAAATTGTCAGGTGGATTGCCCTTTTTTGCATACCGGCCGACCTCCTGTGGGCCCCAAATTTGTTTTTTTGGAAATGTCCCAAAGAATAGAGTGCAGGCCTTCTCTTAATGAGGGGAAATTCCTTTGACGTTTAAGAGGTGTTTGTGGTATCGCCTTCCTCCTCCACCACCGATTATCAGGATGCACGCCAGCAAATTCACAAACCCAGGGTAAATATATATATATATATTCACTGAAAAAACCATAGGTTTCAGGCACGTTATAGTTAGAAATTAGCATTTAAAAAACCTTTGAAATTCACTGAAAAAACCATAGGTTTTAGGGACAGTTATAGTTAGTTGGACATTGCACTCGTACAAAACCCGTGAAATTCCCCGTTATAGTTAGTTCAGCTAACTATAACTCACGCCCCCGCAATGCACTGCTGATGACATCACATATTACATCACTCATGACATGGTCAGTGACATCACTGATGACATCACTGATGACATCTCAAATGACATCACTGATGACATCACTGATGACATCATCCAGTGACTGTGTGTTTCTGTAAAGTTTAAATATGTTTAATATATATAGGGAAAGGCGTATTGAAGAGTGAGTGGGTGTATAAGTGTCTGAATGGATGATTTAGTAGGTGCGTGACTAACTGTATAAGTGAGTGATTAAACTTATCTTACTGAATGCATGGGTTAGTGACTAAACTGGGTGAATGTCTGTATCCGTCTGTCTGTTGCTGTGTAAGTGGCTGCATGGGTTTGTGAATAGCTACATGAGTGTCTATGTGAGTTATTGATTGGTTGTCTGAGTATCTGTATGGGTGCCTGAGTGTTTGTGTGGGTGGGGTGTGTGCGACTCTGTACATAGATGTGTGAGTGGGTGATTCACTGGGTGCATGATTTGAAGAGTGCGTCTGGGATGGACTGCTTGGGTGGGTGAGTGTGTGTATGGGTGTGTTAGTGAGTGAATGTATATCTCAGTGGTACATGTGCGAGTAACTACATATGTAAAAGGAAGTATATATATATGTGTTAGAGTATTTAAAAGGCTATACGTGAGAGTGTGTGATTGTGAGAGTGGCTGTATGGATGCGTGTGTGCTTGTATCAGTTATTGTATAAGAGCGTAAGAATGTGCTAGTATTTGTATGAGTAAGTGAGCTGGTGTGTGTATAACTATATAGGTGAGTAAATGGGTGTGTGATTAAATTTTTGCATGACTGACTAGGTGTGTGAGTACCTCTATGGATGAGTGGCGGTGTGTGAGTGTTTATATAGGTGTATGAGTGCATATGATAGTCCTGTACTGAGTGACCATAAGTATGAGTGACTGTACGGGTGAGTGAGTGGATGTGTGTGTAGACCTAAGAATCAGTGAGTGGGTATGTAGTTATTGGTGTTGGAGTGTCTTTGTTTTTGAGAATGGCAGTCTGTAATTTAGAGTGGGTGTATCAAAAGTTATATTAGGGTGTGAGAAGATGCATGAAATTATCACATGGATGATGTCATCAGTGATGTCATTTGAGATGTCATCAGTGATGTCATCAGTGATGTCACTGACCATGTCATGAGTGATGTAATATGTGACGTCATCAGCAGTGCATTGCGGGGCGTGAGTTATAGTTAGCTGAACTAACTATAACGGGGGAATTTCACGGGTTTTGTACGAGTGCAATGTCCAAGTAACTACAACTGTCCCTAAAACCTTATGGTTTTTCAGTGAATTTCTAAGGTTTTTAAATGCTAATTTCTAACTATAACGTGCCTGAAACCTATGGTTTTTTCAGTGAATTTCAAAGGTTTTTTAAATGCTAATTCCTAACTATAACATGTCTGAAACCTATGGTTTTTTCAGTGAATTTCAAAGGTTTTTTAAATGCTAATTCCTAACTATAACATGTCTGAAACCTATGGTTTTTTTCAGTGAATTTCAAAGGTTTTGTAAATGCCAATTTTTAAATGTATTAATTGTTATTTTTATTTTTTTCATACTGATTTACTACATTTTTTTAAACTATTTATTTTTAGATATTTTATTTTTAAATTACATTGTAATTACATTATACATTACATTACAAAATATACTTTCTCAGAATGAATTAATTTACTTTAAATACTTTGCAAATAGGCAATAGACTTTTAAGTACAGTAGTTACAGTTGTTGCAATGGGCAACACAATTTCAAACACAATGCAACATTGAGCTCAATGTGAATTTCTAGCTAAATGCAATTAGTTACTTTATGGATTACTTTTCTAACCACAGGACTGGATCCTAGATTCAGTCCTGGGACATCTCCTGTAAACAGTTGAGTAAAAGCGTTTTGGTTACAGTCGTGATTTTTAAGGAATATTATTGTATTTTAAAAGTTGACACTTAGAAACTTTTTCATATAGAATCACCAATGTTATCCTATGGGAGGAAATTCACTTAGCAGGTAAGTAGTGTTATCGTTACTTTTTCTTACTCAGTGGTGGATCCTGGAACCAGCACTGGTGCATCTCCTGTAAACAGTTGAAAGAATGCGTCTAAGTCACACATGCGATTTTTAAGGAATATTTGTAGTTTGTGAAAATCTTTACTTTGAAACTTTTCTGCTGAAAACCAGACAATGGATTCCTATGGAAGGAAATTCAAGTTACTGTTAAGTACGGTTAGAATTACTTTTCAGGGTTAGTGCTGGGCTAAAAGATGCAGCACTGGGTTCTCTCCTGATAACAGGTGAGTAAATCGGAATTCGTATTTCGTCAGATTTTAGAGGAATATTTGTATGTTTCAAAAATCGACACTTAGAAACTTTTTCAGCAAAAAGCAGGCAATGATATCCTATGGAAGGAAATTCAAGTTACTGGTAAGTACGGTTAAAATTACTTTTCAGGATCAGTACTGGGCTGAAAGATGCAGCACTGAGGTCTCTCCTGATAACAGGTGAGTAAATCGGAATTCGTAGTTCGGCTGATTTTAGAGGAATATTTGCACAATGGTGAAGGAAGGGGGTGGGGCCTAAGGTGACATGTCTACAGACACGCCCTGTGGCGCGTTTTAAGTTGGACAATTAATTCCTCCTCAATCCCGAGGGTCCCTAGGGGCCAACTAGCCCACCAGGTACCTCCAGTATGCCAGGGGGCTGCGTTGCAGAGAGGTGTTCAGAGGCCACGCCCCTTTTTACAACACTCTGCAACGCAGCTCCGTGGCGCTTACTGGAGGTACCTGGTGGGCTAGTTGGCCCCTAGGGACCCTCAGGATTGAAAAGGAATTTATTCCCCATCTTAAAACGCGCCACGGGGCCTGTTTGCACACATGTCACCTGAAGCCCCGCCCCTCCCTTCACCACTGTGCAAACGCGCCCCGTGGCACGTTTTAAGTTGGGGGATTAAGTCCCCTTGAATCCTGAGGGTCCCTGGAGTCCAACTAGCCCACCATATACCTCCAAAAGCGCCACAGAGCTGCGTTGCAGAGAGGTGTAAAAGGGGCGTGGCCTCTGTACACGTCTCTGCAACGCAGCCCCTGGCACATACTGGAGGTTCCTGGTGGGCTAGTTGGCCCCCAGGGACCCCCAGTATTCAAGGGGAATCGTTCCCCCTCTGCAAACGCGCCAGGGGCGCGTTTGCAGAGTACTGCAGGGAGGGGCGGGGCCTCCGGCACGATGTCGGTCGTTTTTTTTTTCTAGTTTTTTTTTTAATGGGGGGGGGGGCTGCGTGGCCCCCTTCCCTTGCCCACTTTTGGCCCCGGGGACCCCATCCCCCGGGGCCTGAGCATTTTTTTTTAATTTAAAAAAACGGGAAGGGGGCCGCATAGCCCCCCTTCCCTGGGCCTGTATTGGCCCCGGGGACCCCATCCCCCGGGGCATGGCCTCGATTTTTTTATTTTTATTTGGAGGGGGCTGCGTGGCCCCCTCCTCAGGCTCATTTAAGGCCCGGGGACCCCATCCCCCGGGGCCGGCCATGCACTTTTTTTTCTTTTTTTTAAATTTGGGGAGGGGGGCTGCGTGGCCCCCCTCCCTGGCCACTATGGCCCCGGGGACCCCATCCCCGGGGCCTGGCCTCTGGTTGGGGACTGTGGGGGGTCCCCAATTCCCCCACAGTCCAAGCCGGCTCCCCGCCTCCTGCGCGAGCCGGCATTGCTTTTCCACATGGGGAGCAGCTAACATGCTGCTCCCCATGGGGAAAAGCAATCAGCTTTGGATATTGGAAGCGAGAGCAGGTTTCCTGCTCTCTCTTCCAATAGTCCCATTATTGGCAACACACCCCACCCAACCATAACAGAGTATGCATGCATAAATAAATACACAACACAACTTTTGTTTGGGAAAATATTGCTGCAGGTTTATTCCATACAAAAGTATGCAAATATGGTGGGTTATCTTACGGGCGATCCAAGGGCAGGCAGCTGTACCACTCTACGCTGCCCTGCCCGCCTGATGAGCCAAGCACTGTGGAGAATCCAATCAGCGCTACCCTTATGGGGGTGATCCCCTTACTGGATCACGTGACACATTGGTCCCTTATTACTCACGCCCCTTTCGGGGCGGAGCGTAGCAAGGCAAGCCCCCGGTTGTTCAGGCCCACAACCGCCTGAAGGACTAACGGGCGCCGACGTAATTGTTCCAGGACCCTCCCATGAGGCTCCTGGGATTTGGCTCTGGCACCCCTATTGTTCCCACGCAGAGGTACCCTTCTGTACCCATCTGCTTCCAGATCGCCCTGTAACTCCGCCTGCAACGACAAAAGAAAAACATTACAACGTTCTATGTACTTCGCCTGCCAACCCCACGCTGGGTAAGCGGTAGGGTGGGAGACGGCGTGTCCGGCGCAAAGAGGACGCCAAGATGGCCAGGGGAGGCATAAATACCTCCCCACCTCCTCTGCGTGCCGGAAGTGATGCGTCTGGAAGGGGGCTCCTCCTCGAGCCCCGCATTCTGAGTGGGGGTGGGGAAGTGCCCAAATGGCACTAAAGGGGCCGCCCGTTTAGGGTGGCCCCCTGCGGGGGCCGCGGGCAGCCGCATAGTCCCATTATTGGCAACACACCCCACCCAACCATAACAGAGTATGCATGCATAAATAAATACACAACACAACTTTTGTTTGGGAAAATATTGCTGCAGGTTTATTCCATACAAAAGTATGCAAATATGGTGGGTTATCTTACGGGCGATCCAAGGGCAGGCAGCTGTACCACTCTACGCTGCCCTGCCCGCCTGATGAGCCAAGCACTGTGGAGAATCCAATCAGCGCTACCCTTATGGGGGTGATCCCCTTACTGGATCACGTGACACATTGGTCCCTTATTACTCACGCCCCTTTCGGGCGGAGCGTAGCAAGGCAAGCCCCCGGTTGTTCAGGCCCACAACCGCCTGAAGGACTAACGGGGCGCCAACGTAATTGTTCCAGGACCCTCCCATGAGGCTCCTGGGATTTGGCTCTGGCACCCCTATTGTGCCCACGCAGAGGTACCCTTCTGCTTCCAGATCGCCCTGTAACTCCGCCAAAGCTCTGGAGGCGGCCCCCGTCGCCTAAAGAGCCCCCCACCAAAACAGTTCCTTTCTCACTGCAACCTGCAATTTCCCGGGCCTCATTCATGTCCAGCAGGAACAGATCCAAGCCCACTTGTGCCAAGTGCACCCCACTTTGTCAAAATAACCTTTGGTGTTCGCCCGGCCTAGCCCATGCCTGATGAAGCCACAGCCCCTTGCTCTGCGAACTTGCGCATGGAGCAGTTTATCCTTCTCTGGGAATGTACCAGTGCCTCGCATTACCTGCAATAATGTGATGGCCTCCCAGGAGGGAGCTCTACTTTTACACATCGCTATATTACCCTTCAAGCTGATGTGGCTCCCACCTCCTGCAACCTGTAGTTGGTCATTCTAGCATTTCGTGCTTCCTAACACCTGTTTCCCTAATTTATGGAACAGCAGCACACTTGCTTAGAAGACCGCTTCCACAACCAGCCTATATGCTCTGGCTATGCGGACGGGCATTTCCTGCATCACTGAAGCAACCCGTAACCTGCCCTTGGAGCAGAGTGCACCTACTTTGTTGAAGTTGACCAGACATGTGCACAGACCTTTGCAATTAATAAACCCTCGCGAACAAGACTGTTCGCATTGCGCACACTATTGCAGTCACAGCAACCATTTGGAGTAACAACTTACGCCACCTACCAGGCTTGCTAACTAAAGCTCGATCACAGACACACACATACCTGATAACCAGCTGTGACCCTTGATGCTCAACCCAGGTAGTGAACTAGTATTTTGATATACCAGGGAATATTGCCTTCCATAAGATCAAGCTGCACCTGAGCATATGGTCTTCACCTACTGGGCCGAGGTGCAGTGTGTGCTCTGAAATGGTCAGCGATAGAGCTCCAACACATTTAAAGCCGCTCTTGGAGCCACGGCACACATTCTGGCCTAACCAACTGACGCATGCCACCTGGCTAACTTGTCGCTGCGAGATTTTGATCTCAACACCACCCTCTTGGGGTTACCGGTGCACACCGTCTGTAGATACTTGCCCCCAGTCTATTTGTGCAGAAACCTGCAATGTACCCTTCTGCCCCTGTATGGGCAGGAAAATTCCTGTAACATTGCAAATCCCACAGCACTCACATTCTCGGGCAGTCCGGTGGGGGAGAGAGGTCCTAGAATTGGTTCTGCTGCATTGCCTGGCCTCCTAGCCCGCAAGCACCCTCGTCTGACAGCAGACTATCTGCCGTGTCGCCCGCGCAATGTCCGCACCCTGGCGCAAGACGTCACCGTTCTATACCTCTGCTAACAGACTACCTTCAGTGAAGCTGGAGTGAACGGTTGTATGTTGTGCATCTCATAAGAACCTAGGTTTGCTTTTGGCCGGGATCAAATTGTTGCATCTGTCGCACTCACAATGGTGGCAACGTGCAGTTCTTTTGCATTCTACACTGCAGAGTGTGCCTGGACAATCCTAGACACCCCCTGTGTGCCAACCCGCTTTGACCCAAGATGCAAAGCACTCGACCCGGTACACTTGGTTACCCCGGACTTAATTGCCCTCCACCGAAATTCATGTGTAAGAGTAGCTGGTCCCCGATTTAATTCCTGGTGGTCTATGCGTTATGCCATACTCCTTTTATGCCTTTTTCAAAGCAGTTAACCCGCTCACACACTAGACCCGCTGGTAGCAAGTTCAGTATAACCTGTACATGGAATTTAAATTCTTCTAACTGCACTGTGGGCAAACCACACTCACTGCTACTGGTGTCTGACTAATCGGCCCTTGGAGGCCGTATCAATACTGCCCTGTCAGCAAGTGCGCCCACTGTACAGTTGTAATTTAGTAACTCATGGCACTGACAACCGCAGGTGCCTAGTACCGGGCTGTGTGTATGCAGCCCAGGAACCTGGGCAATAGGCTTGGTGTGGATGGGTTGGTAATGCCAGGCATAAGTGTAATACCTTTGACAAACCTCTCCTGACCAGCATCTATATCATTCTTAAACATATTTACTGGTTTTGCCACATGGCACCCTTCTGGTTGGTGATACGGAACCACCTACCCAGCGTAAGCTGACAGTCCTGACGTTGCCGTCACACCACCTGTGTCCCTTTAATCACCCTCCATCTTCCTGTGTCACCTGACCTTGGTTCTAGAGTGCACTTACTTCGCCCGTTGACCAGACAATTCCACAGACCTCTTTGATTGCTAGACCCTGGTGAACACATCAATGGTGTCAAATCTGGTTTGAAACAATATATGTATTGTGCCCGCTATTGAAGACAACTCACCCCTTCGTGGAGTGACCACTACACAGGAGCCTACACAAGGCACCCAACAGACAAGTTGACCCAGACTACCTTGTGTTCGAGTGCCATATTTGGAAGGAGCCTAGCCTTCACTTGCTGCCCCCTGGGAAACACAATGCCCGTGCTCTGGCCGCAACGCGGCGATGTCCTTGTGTAGCATCGAACCCCTGGTCAAATAAGAGTGCCAACTCCAACTACTTAAACCTGCACCTTGACCATGGGTGGAGTCTAGCTGTCCCCAAACTTCTGCTGGTGCAACCCACGGTCACGCCTCCTGTTCAGTTCAATTTAGTAATTCATGGCACTGACCACCACAAGGGCCTAATACTGGGCTGTGTAACTGCGGCCCAGGGTGACCTTAAACAATTGGCTTGGTGTGGATGGGTGCTAACATTACCTGGCTGAAGTGCAATCCCTTTGACAATCACTCCTGACAAGAAGTGCCAATGCAGTTAGAGGGTTATCCAGCCCGACTTACTTCCGGTCCCAGAATCTGAGTAAATTAGTGAAAGATGCATGTCTGAACTGGTAGCTGATACTGTTACTTACGCCTGCAAATGCTCTGCTCAGAGCAGCCCGTTAGACAATGGCTTCCATCGAAAGGCGGTGTCAACATACCTCCAAGCACTTAAGGCGGTACCTCTGAGTAGGGCTCCAATCTAACAGATGCCCCTTGCCTCGGATACCGCATCTGGCTGAAAGCCTCTCAGTGCTACTGATGCCTTGGCGCTTCCTGCCCCACAGCCAGCTCACCCTGATACAATCCGCTCGTGACTGGGACTAAACCGTGCGGCGAAAGCACGAGGCATCCTAGCCCGACCTTCGCTCTTCACCAGGCTCCCACACAAGAGCCCTCCACAAACCTTGTGCCCTACAACATTCGCCCTGTGGGGCAGTTGCGAACGGACTGCAAACAACTCCTGGGCATTCTCTACCAATGTTGTAACTGGAGTTTCTGGTTGGCTAGGGTATGCACCTAAGCCTGTCCGAACCCACCTCTCTAGTCAGAAGGGAGTACACTTAAGCTGCCACCTGCCCACCCCTAGGGGGCTAGGCAGAGACATGGCTTATCCCAGGGGCAGTGTAAATTTACTGTGCCAACCGCACATCCACAGTGGCACATTACAGAAGAGACTCCATACCATGTTATTTTGATTACCCTTCGTATCGTCCATACAAGAGAAACTAGTTCCATATGCCCCTATTACCCTGTGCTACCAAACCTCGTCATGACATCACAGGGATTACATAACTCACTAGGTCAATCGGGCCACCGTCTTACAACTCAGCACAACCCCGTAGCTGCCGGTAGGAACTGCACTTAGCATAACACAGCACAGAGTAAATATAAATTTGTACTTTCCCACCAATGGGCTGGTAACCGACGGCCAAAATAAGACAGAACCTGAGCATGAGATCCCAGTTTCCTAGAGTAAAACAATAATTATCAAATGTGAGAAAAGTTTTTCTAACGCAGCCACTGATGGTTTATACGTAAGTGACTGGCCCCCTTTATGGTACGACCAAACCAAGGCTGAAGCAATAGGAGCATGCGGCCTTAAGCAACGGGTGTCTTTGTGTCCTGGAAACATTATTAGCCACGCAAAGAACCATGGACATCACCTTAACTGCGAGACACCAGCTCGTCAATGAAACAGTGTTGGATATGGGACATAGGCGCCATCCAAAACTACTGAATTAAAATTCAGCGAAAATAGTTCTATGAGAGAAAAGCATTGAACGAATCGTTCATCAAAGTCAAAAGACATATCAAACCAATTTGGTCTACTGTGCTGACAAGGATGGAGCAATGCCAATTATCGCTATTAGTGAATGAAGACATTATTCAATCATTTCCAGCCAAAGTGAGAAAACTGCCCCCAAGTGGCCTCCCCACTTTAGGGCACCGTAGCAGTACAAATGGTGTAATACACCAATAATCAACCCCAAACTGATATACTGTTTAGCCCCACCCAGGGCACCCTGTCCGGTTACTGTCAAGGCAGACGCACTGCAGCGCCAACTGAAGGCGGAGTAACACAAGATCTGACCTAGAGCTGTTCACGGCGACACATACATCAAGACGCCCAATATTGCGCAAAACTAGAATCAGCATTCGCCCGCGCTACAGTACAGCAAGGCCATTCTACAGACAACCTGACACTTGTGCCACTAAATGCCAGGTGAGGCCCGAACTCACAACCTCAGCATTGCTTTGCTTTGTACTGCTGTATAAGTACCGTGCGCTAACCGATTGCACCACTGGAGCTTTAACCACACGACAAACCACTTTTTTTTTTTTTTTTGGGGGGGAAAATTATTACTTCCCCGTCTGCTGCTCTGGGTGGGGGCCACTCCGTTCAGCCCCTTCAAAATGCTCCAAAACTTGGCCGCGATCCCATCGGTCGCTACTCTGGAAATCGAAGGAAAGTTGAAGATGATGCCCGACTCGCTCACCCACACATGCATCAGCCATTTCGTGTAATCTCAAGGTGTGAAATGTGGCAGCAGAGGACAACGCTCCTCCAACCGTGGCTCACTGGGCTTTGAAGTACTGCAAAGTTAAAGGCACCTCTTATAAAGCCAACGTACATGACTAAAAGAGGCACCGTTTGAAAGACCCTTCCACCCGACACACGGTCTAAAGGGCCAGATGCAAATGTGAGTCGGATACGAAGATGCCAACTGATTGCCAACCAATCCTCAGTAAGATAGCCAGCTGAGTCCTAGGAGGGACCCCTAGGGCAGTTTGGCGCCGTGCATCTGGGGAAGGGTACCGTCCGTTACCCGGCTCAGAGTGAGCGGGAACAAATAATGGTCAAGGGCCAGTCCTCCGGGATACATCCGGGTGCAGCTCTAGCCTAACATATGCCCCTTGCATCGGATACCAACCGTAGCGCAACTGGCTGCAAGCTGCTCAGTGCATCTGATGCATCTGCGCTCCCTGACCCACGGCCAGCTCCCCTGATACAAACCGCTCATGACTAGGCTTGACAGTGCGATGATAGCGCGAGACGCCCTGTGGACTAAGACATTCGCCTGTGGGGCAGTTGCAACAGGACCGCAAAGCACTCCTGGGCATTCTCTACCAATAATGTATATGGGGTGTCTGGTTGGCCAGGATATGCACCCAAGCCAGGCAGAACCCCCCACTCCAGTCCGCGAAGCCAGCGAGGATAATCCGCCGCGCCCGAACACTGCAACACGGCCTGTGCTGCAACGAACCAAAACATGCCTAACAGGGCCCAAGGCCAGCCTGACCCAGGGTGAAAGGAACCTTCATTTGTATGCCCAGGGTGAAAGACCGCAGTGCTCAGTGATGCAGCATGCCTAGTGCGAGGACAGTAGTGCAGTGCCACCTTGTGGCCTACACACTTTCTCAGCCCTAGGCTCAACCTGGACGTGGACTTACTCACGAGCCCGCTGCCCATACCGAAGAAGGCTGGGACAACAAGGCAGGACTCTGCCAGGAGTCTAATGATGCTTAAAGATGCCGTGACCACGTGTCAGAGCCACCTGCAGGTCCGAAGAGGGCTGTGCATTGCCCAACAGCAAGAAGGATTGGCAGGAACGTGCGACTTGGGCCCGGCCGGGAGCGCCGCACCGCGCTCAGAAAGCATTAACTACTCTTGGCACCTCTGCCACACCTCAGAGGGGTTGTCCGCCACAGAATGACGGGGGCCTCAAACCACCGCCACAGGGTCAAGAAAGCATGACCTGCTGACATTCCATAGGTGGCCCCCCTGGAACACACCCCTGCTATCCATTTGTAATTGCTCATCACTCGAGAGACACTGGGGAGGCGCCGTGTCCTTTCGGTGTGCTCTTTCTAACCTTAGAATAAAACAGTGGTGAACTGACTGCCGTGAAACACACCGTTCGTGGTCCTCAACCTTAGGAAACAACGTGCAATATCTTATTTAACAAATTGTCTCTTCGAAGAAAACATGGAGCAGCGCCATCTGATGGCAACACTACCCCCGGAGGAGTGATAGCTCAGACCGAATTAATATTCGAACAGGCCAACAGTTTGTCCTGACTCCGTTAACTAAAATACCCTTCCATCGTCAAATACACTGTATTTTCCCGATGCTCAAGAATATGTGGTCTGCAAACCTGAAACATGCAATATTCATAGTGCAGTCATCATTTACCGAGAAACGGTCCGCTCTGATGGACTCGGGACTTGTGCATGAAACCAGGGCAATGTGAACCTATTTACAGTTTAAAACTTTAAGATATTGCCCGAGTCGAACATCATCCTGCCTGGTGTTGGCCTTGCGAATTCTGCCGTTATGCCTCTCCAGACCAGGCACTCATAACTGTAGTGCCTATCAGTATGGATGACTCATGTACTTCGAAGTCCCCTGTCTATGTAACATTACCCAACATCGATACAACATTACCTCTGTGAGTCTGAGGCTACTTGGGCTTGATAGTGAAGTTAAGTGCTCTGCCGCCCACATAGGTGTGAGTGGCGCTATAAAGCCAGTTAGCTGCAACTGTGGAAAGAGGTTATAACAGAAAAAACGCTCTAAGCACAGGGGACAGAGCATGAATGTTGCGTAATGTTGTACTTTAGTGAAGCTGCTGGGTAACATGGGAACTATTCAAATCAGCCCAAGCATGCCGAAATGGGTGCGAACTTCACGATACTACCCTGCCTGCGCTGCTGCGAAAACGGGAGGGCGACCCCAGGCAATTGGCAATCAGACTGCTGCAAGGACCCCCGTTGCAGAGCAGGAGAAGAGGCTGTCCTAACATCCTGACTTTGCCTCGCTGACAAGGTCCCCAGAGCCGGTCGTTAGACATTTGCGGCGGGCGGCGTGAGTTAGTGCTCGGCAAGCCGCCCGATAGAACTGCCTCCTGCGCTGTGCCGCCCGGGAAAGGCCCCCTTTTTTTTTTGTGACAAATCGAAGGCCCGACTGACCGCAGTCTGATGCGCATTTCCAGCAGGCGCTGGGACACGGGCCAGTTTAACCATCTGCAGCTAGGCCAACTACCAGGAGCATGAATCAGAGGTGGTCCCCCGGCTGTCCCCACCCTGACCTCGCACCACTGTGCCACCCACACGTGGTCCTCTCTACTACACATCGCTACTACAACGCTGATGTAACCTGAAAGTTGCTTACTTAGGCAAACCCGCAATGAAAAGTCGCATGCTGGGATGAGGGCTCCCTCCAGCAAGGCGCACAGCAATGGGCATGGGCAGGAGGATGCAACTAACTCAGGCCAGCTAACCGGAGCCGGGGGCATGCAACTCCACCCCCACCCTCATCTCATACCGCGGAGCCGGCAAAAGCCCAGGGAGGTTCTGCTGCGGAAACCCGCTGAACACCGAGGTGTCCCACAAATATGCCCCCCGCCAGGCACCGCAGTTTGGGACAGGACCCCCGGAGCTCCTGCTGCCCATGTGGCTAAGGGGGTGTGTGGGGGGAGTGGGCTCATCCCACACAAATAATGGCGTACCCACCAGGCGGCACGGGGTGACCGGCTGCACGGCAGGCAAGGGGCGTGAACCGCAATGCCCGGGGCAGGAGGGAGGCCCCGACTGAACCCACCGCCCGATCGCGGTCTGCGGCATGGGCATACAATCATAGGTGGCGGGGGGTAGTGGGGCTATCCCATGGGGCCTCTTCCCCTTGGGGTATGTGCTTACCAGCCGAGCCATGTCCCTGGCGTGAGCCGGCCGGATGACCCGGACGCCACCCCCCTGCTGGCACCTGACTAGGCCACATCGGCCGTCCCTTACCCTGTAAAGTTACTTCCCCACTGCCGTGAGGGAGAGTAGAGAAAGGTCGTGCTGAATACACTTGGCCCCCGACTATGTGGCCAAACCAAACTCGCCATGCCCTCGTCCATGGAGGAAGTCATACCCCATGGTTCGGTCCGGCCACGGCACCCCAAAACCTACCCGTCGGGGAGGGTGGGGGAGACGGGGGAGCGTAAAACCACAAGGCCTCGTGTTTGGGTAGCGGGGCACTAACCTCACATCGAACGATGACCTGACAACCGAGCCTCAGCGCATCATGCCCCGGCCCTGCCGAGTGCCTCTACCATCACTCTTCGCATGTAGGGCCCGGGAGTATAACTCCCCCGTTGGGCCTATGGTTCTAGGTGCCCCAGCCATGCCCTGCAAGCGTACGTCCCAGCCCCACTCCATCCCCTTAGGTGCACAGTTAGGGGACGGGGTGGGCGCACCCGGCGATGCTCCTGCCGCTGTAGCAGGGAAGGGAGCACCACAGGAGACCCTCAGCCCGGCGGGGGCAGGGGCTCACCAGAAATAGGCCCGCAGCCCATGACAGGGGTTCTGGTCGAATCACCTCCCCTTGTACCCGACCGCTAAGCGTGCAGGCCAAACGTACCGACCCGCAGTGGATTGGCCTAGGATCCCATGCCCCCAGGCGCCACTGGACGACCATCCAGTGCCCGCGCCCCCTTTGCCCATGATGCATCCGCCAGGAACTCCCGGGAGCGGAGCAAGCCCGAGGGGGGGAGGTAGGCGGCATACCCATGACTCCTGGAGACGACTCACCAGTATTCCACTGCGAGTGGCTGAGGCCCGGACTATGTGCGACGACTCCACACGATGGAGTGGCTGGACGACCCCACACAACGGCGTGTCCGGCGCAAATAGGACGCCAAGATGGCCAGGGGAGGCATAAATACCTCCCCACCTCCTCTGCGTGCCGGAAGTGACGCGTCTGGAAGGGGGCTCCTCCTCGAGCCCCGCATTCTGAGTGGGGGTGGGGAAGTGCCCAAATGGCACTAAAGGGGCCGCCCGTTTAGGGTGGCCCCCTGCGGGGGCCGCAGGCAGCCGCATATCCAAAGCAAGTTTGCAATGACAGGACGGGAGCCGCGAGGCTCCCGTCCTGTCATTGCAAACAGCAGTGTCCCGGGGGTAGGCACCCGGGACACTGCAGGAGCCGGCCCTGGGGGGTGGCGGTCCCCAGGGCCATCACTGGCTCCAGGAGGGGGCCGCGTGGCCCCCTCCCCACATTTTCAAAGCCCCGGGGAGGTGGTGGTCCCCGGGGCTTCGGAGGTCCAAAACGGACCCCCATTTTTAATTTTTAGTGCCCTGGGGAGGTGGCGGTCCCGGGCGTGTGGGGGCTGGAGCCCCCACACAGAGTAAAAAAATAAAACAAGCCCCGGGAGGTGGCGGTCCCCGGGGCAGCGGGAGGGCAAAGAGCCCTCCCGCACCATTTTTGTTAAAGCCCCGGGGGTGGCGGTCCCCGGGGCTTGGGGGCCCTTAGAGGCCCCCATACATAAATGTAACCCCCCCACCATGCCCCCGGGACTTGGCCCACCCGGGGGCAAGTGTAACATCAAAGCGCGGGAGACCGCGCTTCGATTTTTTCGGCAGGATCCGCGCGCCCTGAGCGCATCCTGCCGATTTAAAAAAAAAAAAATGCTTTTTTTTGCCCAGGGGGTCCTTGTGGGACCCCCTGAGCAGGCCTAGGGGGTTAGAGTGTTTCTACCCTGCCCCCTTGTGCGTTTTGCGCACTTGTTTCTTCTGTTTTTTTTTCTAATCGGCAGGATCCGCACACCCTGAGCGCATCCTGCCGATTTAAAAAAAAATGCTTTTTCTGCCCAGGGGGTCCTTGTGGGACCCCTGAGCAGACCTAGGGGTTCAGGGTGTTTCTACCCTGCCCCCTTTGTGCGCTTTGTGCACTTGTTTCTGTCCCTCGGTTCTACCGAGGGACAAAATGGCTGCCAATACTTCCTGAATCGGAATGTTGACAGCCAGCTGACAGTCAATTAGCATGCAGCTCGTGATCGGGAGGGTACGCGGACCCTACTCGGCCATAGATATATATGTGACTTTACTTGTGAATTTCTCAGGAACTACTGAACGGATTTACACCATTTAAGCAAAAGGCACCAGTCTGAACCAAGGGCTACCTCTTTGCCAAATTTGGTGTAATTCCGTTCAGCAGTTCGGGCTGTAGCTGCGACTAAAGGTTCCTATGGAAAAATGAATGGGGAAAACGCGTTTTGGGACCCCCTTTTTCTCGGCCCCGCTTGACGAATCAACCCGAGACTTTCAGGGTAGGAGCGGAGCGAAGCGCCCCAACAAGTTGGAAACTTTCACGAAGATTCGTCAACCGGCGCCAACGTTATTTCAAATAGAATGTCGCGGATTTCCAATGGATAATAGGTCCTAACTATAACTATCTACTGGCGACCGCCAGTAGATAATATATATATATATATATTCACTGAAAAAACCATAGGTTTCAGGGACGTTATAGTTAGTTGGACATTTCACTCATACAAAACCATAGAAATTCCACCGTTATAGTTAGTTCAGCTAACTATAACTCGCGCCCCCGCAATGCACTGCTAATGACGTCACATATTACATCATTCATGACATGGTCAGTGACATCACTGATGACATCACTGATGACATCTCAAATGACATCACTGATGACATCATCCAGTGAATGTAGCTTTCTTTAAAACTTAAATATGTATTATATATATACCAAGCTGTATTGAAGAATGAATGGATGTATAAGTGTCTGGATGGAGGATTTAGTAGGTGTGTGACTGACTGTTTAAGTGTATCTTACTACTGAATACATGGGTTAGTGTCTAAAGTGTGTGAATGTCTGTATCACTCTGTTGTTGTGTAAGCTGCTGCATTGGTTGGTCAGTAGCTACATCAATGTCTATATGGGTTATTGATTAGTTGCCTGCGTATTTGTATAGGAGACTGAGTGTGTGTGTGTGGTTGGGTGGGGGGTGTGTGACTCTGTGCATAGATGTGTGAGTGGTTGATTGACAGGGTGTATGAGTTTAAGAGTGCATGTGGAAACAGTTGTATGGGTGGGTAAGTGTGTGTATGGGCGTCTTGGTGAGTGAATTAATGTCTCAGTGCACATGTCCAGCTAAGTACATATATAAAAGGCAGTGTATGTGAGAGTTGGTGTATAGAAATGACTATAAGGGAGAGTCAGTGATTGTGAGAGTGGCTGTATGTATGAGTGTATACTTGTATTAGTGATTATATAAGAGACTAAGTATGCGTTACTATCTGTATGAATAAATGAGGTGGTGTGTGTATAACTGTGTAAGTGAGTAAATGGAACTGTGATTGATTCTTTGCATGAGTGACTAGGATGAGTACATAACTGACTAGGATGAGTGTTGGTGTGTCAATGTCTATATAGGTGTATGAGTGCATTTGATAGTGTTCTATTGATCAGTGACTGCATGTATGAGTGATTGTATGGGTGAATGGGTAGATGTGTGTGTAGACCTAGGAATCACTGAGTGGGTATGTAGTAACTGGTATTAGTGTGTCAATGATATCGAAAATGGTAGTCTGTATTTTACAATGTGTATCAAAGGTTATATTAGTGTGTGACGAGGTACATCAGATTGTCACATGGATGTTGTCATCAGTTGTCATTTGAGATATCATCAGTGATGTCATCAGTGATGTCACTGACCACGTCATGAATGATGTAATATGTGACGTCATCAGCAGTGCATTGCGGGGGCGCGAGTTATAGTTAGCTGAACTAACTATAACGGTGGAATTTCTATGGTTTTGTATGAGTGAAATGTCCAACTAACTATAACGTCCCTGAAACCTATGGTTTTTTCAGTGCATTTCTAAGGTTTTTGAAATACTAATTTCTATCTATAACGTCCCTGAAACGTATGGTTTTTTCAGGGAATTTCAATGTTTTTTTAATGCTAACTTCTAATTATAATGTTTATTTAACCTATATTTTTTTCCGACACCCAAGAAGGACACAACACCCACTGCCACAACCCTCAGGACCTCCCCCCGTACCACCCCTCTCCCTACTGTAATTTTTTTTATTTGTTATTTAAACTATATAATGTCTTCTTGTTTTTTAAATATTAAACAACTACATACAGTATGAAAGGGAGCCCAGCCCAGAACCACATCTGAAGACCAACACATGTCATAGACCTACCGATAAAGCAGCTCCGACACCCAAGAATGCCACAACACCCACCACCACCCCCAGGCCCCCCCCCTCTACCACAGAGGCAGTGCAGAACAAGACAGCGAACTTTCCGAAAACGGCATGGCCCCTCAGCCACACAATAGCTGAATATTGGGACAGGTGTAAACAAACTATATGTGAAGGAAGCAATTCACCCATGTTTAAC
This sequence comes from Calotriton arnoldi, assembly GCA_963921515.1. NCBI lineage: Eukaryota > Metazoa > Chordata > Amphibia > Caudata > Salamandridae > Calotriton > Calotriton arnoldi. The sequence goes on from CAWUFW010009679.1 coordinate 334,536, forward strand.
AATGCACACAATGCAAAGTGTAGCGGTGATGTGCTGGACACATCTCAGTATGCAGAACACACACCTCTCCATGTGCACAAATACTACTGGTGCTTGTAGTGTTGTGGACAGTGGACCTAACCATGTTACGTCAAACACTAGGGAAGATCTCAGTCACGTAGCTGTGTCGTCCCCCCCTGTAAGCATAAGCGTAACCGGAGTGGACTGGTCCTACGTACGCCACTTCAGCGTAGGAGTGTGAATAAATAGGCCGGAGCTCTGGGCGTGGTTCACTTGTGGGAAGGCCAAAGCGTCTGCCAGGGCAGCACCCCTCACCCTGCCATGAGGCCGCCAACATGACCGCCAGCCTCCTCAGCCGATCGCTGGCTTCCGCCACACAGGCCCCCAGCGGCACAGCACCGCGGACTTATGTCTGTACAAACTACTGCCTTCGATATACACTGCGGACAGCAAGGCTCACAATTCAGATCGAGTCGCGATTGCAGATGACGCAGTCCCGTAGGCAAGAGACATTGCTGAAGTCAACAACACATGGCTGTGGGCCCTTCCTGACCGCTGCCTCCGGCCCTACACTGCGGTCAGTAGGGCTCACAATTCAGACGGAGTCGAGATTGCAGATGACGCAGTCCAGTAGGCAAGAGACATTGCTCAAGTCAACAACACGTGCCTGTGGGCCCTTCCTCACCGCTGCCTCCTGCCTCCACTGTGGTGAGTAGGGCTCACAATTCAGAGCGACTCACGATTGCAGATGACGCAGTCCAGTAGGCAACAGACATTGCTACCATTGCGGCCAGCCCAGACCACGCATCATCGCTGACTGCGCACACGCTAAGTGCTTCAAGTACCACTAACTCTGTGCAGCTCAAGTCAACGCCACGTGGCTGTGGGCCCTTGATGACCGCTGCCTCCGGCCTACAATGCGGTTAGCAGGGCTAACAATTCAAGATTAGTGCCAATGCTAATTGTGTAAGAGAGTATAATCGGTTAAGAAGACTGTATGCTCCCAATCTGTGCAGCTCAAGTCAACGTCACGTGGCTGTGGGCCCTTGCTGACCGCTACCTCTGGCCTACACTGCGGTCATCAGGGCTCACAATTAAAATTAAGTCTTGATTCATTAATTACAGAGTCCAGTAGGCAAGTAACTATCACAGGCCTAAAATCTACATAATATCCTTTTAGTATCCTTGCTTCAAGAACTTTTTTTATATCAGTTATAGCTTTAGTACAATCACCAAATTCATCTTCAAGTGCAAACGCACACTCATTAGCAGTCTACACTGTGGGCAGCAGAGCTCACAATTCGAATTTTGGACACGTGGTGCCACTAACCCTGTTCAACAAAAGCCGCGACACTTGGTGCCACTAACCCTGTTCAACACAAGCCGGCGACACGTGGTGCCACTAACCCTGTTCAACACAAGCCGATCCCACATGTGGAACTGTGTCCTGAGTCCTGAATGGCAGTGACCCCAACTCCGTGAGAGAACCACAGCAGCAGACTCCCTTTGATTAGTGAGGCGTATTTGCATATGGAAGGCCGGCGACACATGGTGCCACTAACCCTGTTCAATACAAGCCGATCCCACATGTGTAACTGTGTCCTGAGTCCTGAATGGCAGTGACCCCAAGTCCGTGGCAGCGACCACAGCACCAGACTCCCTTCGATCAGTGAGGCATATTTCCATTTGGAATGCCGGCAACACGTGGTGCCACTAACCCTGTTCAACACAAGCCGATCCCACATGTGTAGCTGTGTCCTGAGTCCTGAATGGCAGTGACCCCAAGTCCGTGGCAGAAATCACAGAACCAGACTCCCTTCGATCAGTGAGGCATACTTCCATATGGAAGGCCGGCGACACGTGGTGCCACTAACCCTGTTCAACACAAGCCGATCCCACATGTGTAACTGTGTCCTGAGTCCTGAATGGCAGTGACCCCAACTCCGTGAGAGAACCACAGCAGCAGACTCCCTTCGATTAGTGAGGCGTATTTGCATATGGAAGGCCGGCGACACATGGTGCCACTAACCCTGTTCAACACAAGCCGATCCCACATGTGTAACTGTGTCCTGAGTCCTGAATGGCAGTGACCCCAAGTCCGTGGCAGCGACCACAGCACCAGTCTCCCTTCGATCAGTGAGGCATATTTCCATATGGAAGGCCAGAAACATGTGGTGCCACTAACCCTGTTCAACACAAGCCGATCCTGTGAGAAGTTGGCCTGGCATATGCTGTCCACTAATTATAGTGGGCACCTTGCACCAGTCCAAACAACCCCTTATTGGAGATAGGTTTAAGACAACCTTATTGAAAGCTATCCTAGTGGTAGCTATGGAGAGCAGCCTTCAGGCTAAGTCTTGAAGGAATGTAAAGCAGCTTGTTTTACCAGTCTATAATCTCTTGAGTGACCAAATGAAAGAGCACCACACCAGGTATATATTCAAAATATATGTATTTATTGCTAAACACACCCCTCTAGTCTCTTTATGAGGCTAGAGTTCGAAGTACATAAGTTATAAGATATTAAATCACAGTAATAGCACAAATACACGTTTGGGCCCTAGGGGCGTACCAAACCATATACCAATAAAGTGGTATGCGAACCACGACTGAACTAGACACTAGGCCTAGAGCCTCTAGAAGTGCTTGGACCACAAGGAACCACCCAAGGTAGTGACACAGGGGACCTACGGGAGACGCGTGCAGTGTAAATACACAACCGCGATACGCCGTTGACATCTATGGAGAAAGTCGGGATCGGGAAAATAGAGAAAAGGGACACTTAAAGAGGACTAGGACAAAACCCTTTGAGATCTAGGACTTTGAAGAGTCTCTACCCACGGGAGCACCGGAGTACTCGTGTTACCTCACCCAGGAAGCCGGGTGCATAGGTGCCTTTCGGGGTCGGGTTTCGTCATCGATTCGAATGGCGATCTGCTGCAAAGTGCTGCTGGCGGCCAAGAGAAAAGTGTCCGGGTGGATCCAAGAGTGGATCGGAGTTCTGAAGAACCTGAAAGCAGAGGGGACAGAGTCTGGGTCACTAGCCAGTGACCAGGAAGGCGATGGAAAGATGCCCACCGATGTCGAGTGCTTCAGGTGCGTTGACAGTCATCTTGACTCTTCAGCCACGAGGTCCAGGAGGTGTTGTCAGCAACCAGGAGCAGGATTCGGGCTGGTACACGATGTTTGTCGAGTGCTGAGGTGTCAGCGACCAGATTGGACCCAACAAGCCTTGGCAACGGCACGTCTTGGTGAAGATGTAGATCGTCGATGGTGCAGACCAGCAAGGTCTGTGGAACTCACCCAGCGAGGGTAAGTGAGGGCAGGCCTGGAGCAACCAGGATGCCAAGTAAGAAAAGGATTGGCCTTCGTTAAGGGCTACTAGCCAACGGGCTAGCGACCGCAAAGGAGCCTCGTGACGCCGCACGTGGAGCTGGCTTACAGGACACTCGTGGAGTGGGGGCCAGTGATCTTCGGTGCAGGTGGTGCTGGAGGCTAGGGCTACTCGGAGCCCAAAGCACGACTTCTTGGGAGACCCAGAAGAGGATGCACTTGCAAATGTGCTCGGTGTCCAGGGGTCACGGTCTCAAGTCACCCACGATAGTCACAGGCCTCAGCTTTGCTGGGGTCTCAGGGTACCCTCGGGGAAGTCTGAGAATCCACCTCTGGTGATGCGATGACTTCGGCGTCCGGCAGGAGCTTCAGAAATGCGAACCGGACAGATGCTTCTTTGGTGCCTGCCAAGCAGGGAGTCACTCCTTGACCCCAAGGGAGATTCTTCAGTCCTCTAATCTTGTCGTAGAGCATCGAAGGTCCAGGATTCAGTTTCAGAGTTTCATCCAGGTATAATCTAAAGTCCTAAGGACTGGGTACCTACCTTTATACTAAAGATAGGGGTTGGACTACTCTGTGGCCCCACCTATGGGTGGGTCAGGGCAGAGGGTGGCTACACCCCTTTCCCTTTGTCCAGTTCACGCCAAAGCAGGGGCTGCAAGCCCCTGATCCGGTTTGAACTGGGGTATGCACTAGGGACACCAAATGTGCCCCCAGTGCAGGACTTCAAAGCACCCGAAAGTGCTCCCGCCCAGCCCCAATACACATTATCCTGTCTGGGGAGGTGGTCACACCTCCCTGGGACAGAAACCTATTGTCCAGGCCTCCCCTGCCGGAGTTTCGTCCAGCAGCAGGAGGCCAGACTCGTGTCTGTGGCAGCAGCATCCATTTTGTGATGCCAGGGCTCTGGAAAGAAGTTACCGGACTAGTCAGAGTTAACATGTCTTTCCCTCTAGAAGGGTGGAATGCTACCCCCGCCGCCAGGATTGGCGGGGGGTAGTATTCCAAGATGTTTGACACCAAACACGACATGTTTAGGTGCAGCCATTCCAAAGTTAGCATTTTACCGCGAGGATATAATGCGCTTAAGAGTATATGGTCAGGCTGCACTACAAACAGCATCAGAGATGGTCTCCGAACGCTGCAGAGGGGCCCTGCTCATGCAGGGGCACCCTCTCACATAGGAACCACGCACTCTGCCTTTAGGATTGATAAGGCCTGCCTTAGGAGTGACTTATAGGTTTATATGTGTGTATGTATTTCATGATATAGGTAACCTATATCACAGTAAGAGTGCATGCACCACCTTACCCAGGCTGCAGTAGCAGACCTGTGGTGTCAGTTTGGATGGCCTTCCAGGGGTGGCATAATACATGCTGCAGCCCCTGGCAGGCCTCTGAGGTACCTATGCCCTTGGTACATAATATACCATATACTAGGGACTTATAAGGGCACTCCAGATCCCAATCAGTGATGTGCCTAAGGCACATGGAAACCATTTTAGAGAGGAAGCAGCTAGGCTGGGGTTCTGATTAGCAGGGCCCCAGCCAGACTAATGTCGAAAAACAGTGAAGCATCAGCAAAAAGTGGGGGTACCCATGTGAAGCAGATCCTACTCTCCTACACAACCCCCCAAACGTAGGGACATTAAACTAACCTTGCCCAGTTAAGTCTTCATGTTCTAAGTGGAAATACCTAGAGAGTCCATCTGCATTCGCATGGTTACTCCCAGGCCTATGTTCCACTGTAAAGTCCATCCCCTGTAGGGAAATGGACCACCTAAGCAGTTTGGGGTTTTCACCCTTCATTTGTTTTAGCCATAAGAGGGGCTTATGGTCTGTCTGAACCAGGAAGTGTGTACCAAACAAGTATGGCCTCAACTTCTTCAGAGCCCAGACCACAGCAAAGGCCTCCCTCTCTATGGCTGACCAACGTTTCTCTCTAGGGGTCAGCCTTCTGCTAATGAAAGCTACTGGCTGATCCTGACCTTCTTCATTCAATTGTGACAGTACAGCCCCTACCCCCAATTCAGATGCATCAGTTTGAACAATGAACTTCTTGGAGTAATCAGGACTCTGCAGAATTGGAGCAGTGCACATGGCCTGCTTCAGGTCATCAAATGCCTTTTGACAGCTAACTGTCCACTGAACCTTTTGGGCATTTTCTTAGAAGTTAAGTCATTCAGGGGTGTCACTATTGATCCATACCCCTTGACAAATCTCCTATAGTACCCAGTCAGGCCTAAGAAGGCTCTCACCTGAGTCTGGGTAGTGGGAGCAGTCCAGTCCATGATGGTCTGGATCTTGCTCTGCAAAGGTTGAACCTGGCCTCCACCCACAAGGTGGCCCAGGTACACAACCTGACTCTGCCCTATCTGGCACTTAGTGGCCTTGATAGTCAGGCCTGCCTTTTGCAGGGCCTGTAAAACATTCCTGAGGTGGACCAGGTGATCCTCCCAGGTGGAGCTAAAGACAGCAATATCATCTAGATATGCTGCACTATAGGCTTCCAGTCCTGTGAGAACTGTATTCACCAACCTCTGGAAAGTGGCAGGTGCATTCTTCAGACCAAAGGGCATTACCACAAATTGATAATGTCCATTAGGGGTTGAGAATGCTGTTTTGGGCTTTGCAGTATCAGCTAGTCTGATCTGCCAGTAGCCAGCTGTTAGGTCAAATGTGCTGAGATATTTGGCAGAGGCCAAAGTATCTATGAGCTCATCTGCCCTGGGTATTGGATGGGCATCAGTCCTAGTGACTGCATTGAGACCCCTGTAGTCCACACAAAACCTCATCTCTCTTTTTCCACCACTGGTGTGAGGTTTTGGTACAAGGACCACTGGACTAGCCCAAGGGCTATCTGAGGGTTCAATAACTCCCAATTCCAACATTTTCTGGACTTCAGTCCTGATACAGTCCCTGACATGGTCAGGTTGCCTATAAATCTTGTTTTTAATAGGCAGACTGTCCCCAGTGTCCACTTCATGAGTGCACCAGGTGGTCTGACTGGGTGTCAGTGAAAACATATGTCTAAACTGATTGAGGACTTGCCTGCAATCAGTTTGTTGCTAGCTAGTGAGGCTGCCTGCCAAGGCTGCACCATCAACTGACCCATCGTCAGGGTTCTGTGAGAGCAGGTCAGGGAGTGGGTCACTCTCTTCCTCCTGCCCTTCATCAGTAGCCATGAGCAAGCCCATGTCTGCCCTGTCCACATATGGTTTTAACCTGTTGACATGGAGAACCCTGTGGGGACTCCTGGGTGTTCCTAGGTCTACTAAATAAGTGACCTCACCCTTCTGCTCAACAATAGTGTGGGGTCCACTCCATTTATCTTGGAGAGCTGCTGGGGCCACTGGCTCCAACACCCACACCTTCTGTCCTGGCTGGTAAACAGTCAGAACAGCCTTTTGGTCATGCCAGGCCTTTTGAAGTTCCTGGCTAGCCTCAAGGTTTTTGGTTGCCTTTTCATGTACTCAGCCATCCTGGAGCGGAGACCAAGTACATAGTCCACTATATCTTGCTTTGGGGGCTTGAGAGGTAACTCCCATCCTTCCTTCACCAAGCACAGTGGACCCCTCACAGGGTGGCCAAACAGAAGTTCAAAAGGGCTGTAACCAACCCCTTCTGAGGCACCTCCCTATATGCGAATAAAAGGCAGGGCAAGAGTATGTCCCATCTACGCCTAAGCTTTTCTGGGAGCCCTTTAATCATGCCCTTCAAGGTTTTGTTGAATCTCTCAACTAAACCATTGCATTGTGGGTGATAGGGTGTGGTGAACTTATAAGTCACTCCACACTCCTTCCACATTGCTTTTAAGTACCCAGACATGAAGTTAGCACCCCTGTCTGATACTACCTCCTTAGGAAAGCCCACTCTTGAGAAGATTCCCAGGAGGGCCCTTGCCACCACAGGTGCTGTAGTGGTCCTGAGGGGAATAGCTTCATGATCCACTACCACCAGGATAAACCTGTGCCCAGAGGCTGTTTGGGGATCCATGGGACCAACAATGTCAATCCCTACCCTTTCAAAGGGCACCCCCACCGCAGGTAGTGGTATCAGGGGGGCCTTTGTAGTGCCACCTGCTTTGCCACTGGCTTGGCAGGTTACACAGGAGCGACAAAACTCCTTACTGTCTTCAGACATGTGGGGCCAGTGAAAGTGAGGGACAATTCTGTCCCAAGTCTTGTTCTGGCCCAGGTGACCTGCTAGGGGAATATCATGGGCTAGGGTCAATAGGAAGCCCCTGAACTTCAAAGGTATTACCAACCTCCTGGTAGCACCAGGCTTGGGGTCTCTACTCTCTGAGTACAGGAGTCCATCATCCCAATACACTGTATGGGGACCACTAGCTTTCCCAGCAGCCTCAGCAGCAGCTTGCTGTCTGAGGGGTTCAAGGGAGGGGCAGCTCTGCTGCTCCTGGCTCAGATCTGCCCTAGAAGGTCCCCCTGTCCCCAAGAGCTCAACCTGGTCAGGTTCAAGTTCCTCTGGGACAGTTCCTTCTTCAGGGCTGAGATCATCCCCCTCAAGGGACTGATCTTCCTCCTGAGCCAAGGGGGAAGGCACTGCCTTAACCCTACTACTCCTCCTCTTGGAAGGCACTTGGTCCATTCTTCCAGAATCCAAGGCCTGTTCAGTGCTAGACATTTTGGCTTGTGACCTGGTCACAGCAAACACATCTGCAGGGATCCCCAGCATTTCTGCATGGGTCCTGAGCTCCACTTCTGCCCAAGCAGAAGTCTCTAAGTCATTGCCAAGCAAGCATTCGACTGGTAGGTTTGCACTTACCACAACCTTCTTAAGGCCAGTTACCCCTCCCCAGGAGAAGTTAACAACTGCCAGAGTATGGTCTGTTCTGACATTGCTAGCATTGGTCACTTGGTACATCTCACCAAGCATAACTTGCCCAGGTAGCACAAGGTCTTGTGTCACCATTGTGACACTTGCCCCTGTGTCCCTAAATGCCAAAGCCTCACGTCCATTGATTAAAGGCTGTTGTCTGTACTTGCCCAGATTACTGGGACTAACAGTTGAGGTCACATCCATGCCTCCATCACAGACTAACACAGCCTGAGTCAGTTCTCTGACTAGGTCAGAGCCCAACTCAGTTCCCAGGGTGAACCCTACTAAACCCTTTGCTGGAGCACTTCCACCAACTGTACTAGGGGAACAGGTGCCTTAGGGGCATTGGTGGGTGCTGGACTGGAGTCTTTGGACTTGGTGCAATCACTGGTCCAGTGGGTCTTTTGCTTACAGACCTTGCACCATGGTTTTCTTTGGCCTTTCCCTTTGGTAGACTGTGAATCCCCACCAGAAGAAGATTTTTGGGGACCTGATGAAGACTTTTGATCTTTACCCTTCTCCCCACCCTTTTCAGAGTTCTTAGCATCTTGCTTCTTGGTTTCCCCACCTTGGTTCTGTACCTTCTGCTTCACCCTGGTTCTGACCCATTTGTCTGCCTTCTTTCCCAATTCTTGGGGAGAGGTCAGATCAGAGTCTACCAGGTATTGATGCAACAGCTGATTTTGACAGTTATTAAGAATCTGCTCCCTCATTATCAGATTGTACAATCCTGAGAAGTCACACACCTTACTGCCAATCAACCAGCCTTCCAGAGCCTTGGCAGAACAATCCACATAGTCTACCCAGTCTTGAGTCTGTGCTTTTGGGTGTCTCTGAACTTCAACCTGTACTGTTCAGTGGTTAGGCCAAACCCATCAATAAGAGCACTCTTCAAGACCTTGTAATTATCAGCATCCTCCTCTCTAACAGTGAGGAGCTTATCTCTACCTTTGTCAGCAAAGGAGAGCCACAAGATTGCTGCCCACTGCTCCTGAGGGACCTTCTGTACCTTACAGGCCCTCTCTAGAGCAGTTATCCACTTGTGGATGTCATCCCCATTCTGATAGGGAGGGACAATCTTGCTCAGGTTCCTATGGTCATAGGACCTTTCCCTATCTCTAGGGATCTGGCTGCCACCATGGGACTCTAGTCCCAACTTTCTTTTCTCTCTAAAGAGATCAAGGGACTCCCTGTCTAAGGCTACTTGTTTCCTTCTGAGTTCAAGCTGAGCTTCCTCATATTGATTCAGCCTCTTTCTTCTCTCATGAGAGGATTCCCTCCTATGAGATGAGACAGAGCTCCCTATTGAGGTGCCAGAGTGGTTGGACTCCTGAGAAGGAGACCTAGACCTCCTGGTCACACTCATAATCCTTCCTGGGGGGACAAAGAGTGCATCATTCTGATCCTCCTCTTCCTCCTCCCCAGGAGGGGTTGGATTTTCCAGGTCAGGGTCATTGTCACCCTCCTGGCCAGTTTCAGAGGGGGCTGGGGTATTGGTACCCCTGGTCCCTTCCTCATCTTCTGCCCCACCCTCAGCTCCTACCCCTTCAGTCCCTACAGGTCTTACTAAGGTCATAAGCCACCAACAACTCCTTGAGGTGTTGGGTGGTGGGAGCTTTGGCCTGTCCTTATTTTTCTCAAGTTACATAAAGCTCTCAATTCCAAGAATGGGAGTGTATCATACTTGGAGGGTGGAAGCTCACTGGCTTCCTGCAAGGATTCTTTGGATCCTGCCCTTAAAGACATTACTAGGGTGGTGTGGTGTATGCACTACCTACTCTAGTGTGGCCTACTAAACTCTCTTGAGTTGTAGAAAGGGTTGTGCTATCCCTTAACACACAACTCTAAGTTCAGTAGAACTTACTGTATTCTAAGCTTAAATTATATGTACCTTGAGGTACCTTTAGTGGTTTTCAGTTGATCAATTCAATTGAGATTATCTGGTAAAACAATAGCAAGCTGGAATCCCACACGCTGCACACCAATGTGAGAAGTTGGCCTGGCATATGCTGTCCACTAATTATAGTGGGCACCTTGCACCAGTCCAAACAACCCCTTATTGGAGATAGGTTAAAGACAACCTTATTGAAAGCTATCCTAGTGGTAGCTATGGAGAGCAGCCTTCAGGCTAAGTCTTGAAGGAATGTAAAGCAGCTTGTTTTACCAGTCTATAATCTCTTGAGTGACCAAATGAAAGAGCACCACACCAGGTATATATTCAAAATATATGTATTTATTGCTAAACACACCCCTCTAGTCTCTTTATGAGGCTAGAGTTCGAAATACATAAGTTATAAGATATTAAATCACAGTAATAGCACAAATACACGTTTGGGCCCTAGGGGCATACCAAACCATATACCAATAAAGTGGTATGCGAACCACGACTGAACTAGACACTAGGCCTAGAGCCTCTAGAAGTGCTTGGACCACAAGGAACCACCCAAGGTAGTGACACAGGGGACCTACGGGAGACGCGTGCAGTGTAAATACACAACCGCGATACGCCGTTGACTTCTATGGAGAAAGTCGGGATCGGGAAAATAGAGAAAAGGGACACTTAAAAGAGGACTAGGACAAAACCCTTTGAGATCTAGGACTTTGAAGAGTCTCTACCCACGGGAGCACCGGAGTACTCGTGTTACCTCACCCAGGGAAGCCGGGTGCATAGGTGCCTTTCGGGGTCGGGTTTCGTGCGTCGATTCGAATGGCGATCTGCTGCAAAGTGCTGCTGGCGGCCAAGAGAAAAGTGTCCGGGTGGATCCAAGAGTGGATCGGAGTTCTGAAGAACCTGAAAGCAGAGGGGACAGAGTCTGGGTCACTAGCCAGTGACCAGGAAGGCGATGGACAGATGCCCACCGATGTCGAGTGCTTCAGGTGCGTTGACGGTCGTCTTGACTCTTTAGCCACGAGGTCCAGGAGGCGTTGTCGGCAACCAGGAGCAGGATTCGGGCTGGTACACGATGTCTGTCGAGTGCTGAAGTGTCGGCGACCGGATTGGACCCAACAAGCCTTGGCAACGGCACATCTCGGTGAAGATGTAGATCGTCGATGGTGCAGACCAGCAAGGTCTGTGGAACTCACCCAGCGAGGGTAAGTGAGGGCAGGCATGGAGCAACCAGGATGCCAAGTAAGAAAAGGATTGGCCTTCGTTAAGGGCTACTAGCCAACGGGCTAGCAACCGCGAAGGAGCCTCGTGATGCCGCACGTGGAGCTGGCTTACAGGACACTCGTGGAGTGGGGGCCAGTGATCTTCGGTGCAGGTGGTGCTGGAGGTTAGGGCTACTCGGAGCCCAAAGCACGACTTCTTGGAAGACCCAGAAGAGGATGCACTTGCAAATGTGCTCGGTGTCCAGGGGTCACGGTCTCAAGTCACCCACGATAGCCACGGGCCTCAGCTTTGCTGGGGACTCAGGGTAGCCTTGGGGAAGTCTGAGAATCTACCTCTGGTGATGCGATGACTTCGGCGTCCGACGGGAGCTTCAGAAATGCGAACCAGACAGATGCTTCTTTGGTGCCTGCCAAGCAGGGGAGTCACTCCTTGACCCCAAGGGAGATTCTTCAGTCCTCTAATCTTGTCATAGAGCGTCGAAGGTCCAGGATTCAGTTTCAGAGTTTCGTCCAGGTATAATCTAAAGTCCTAAGGACTGGGTTCCTACCTTTATACTAAAGATAGGGGTTGGACTACTCTGTGGCCCCACCTATGGGTGGGTCAGGGCAGAGGGTGGCTACACCCCTTTCCCTTTGTCCAGTTTGCGCCAAAGCAGGGGCTGCAAGCCCCTGATCCGGTTTGAACTGGGGTATGCACAGGGACACCAAATGTGCCCCCAGTGCAGGACTTCAAAGCACCCGAAAGTGCTCCCGCCCAGCCCCAATACACATTATCCTGTCTGGGGAGGTGGTCACACCTCCCTGGGACAGGAAACCTATTGTCCAGGCCTCCCCAGCCGGAGTTTCGTCCAGCAGCAGGAGGCCAGACTCGTGTCTGTGGCAGCAGCATCCATTTTGTGATGCCAGGGCTCTGGAAAGAAGTTACCGGACTAGTCAGAGTTAACATGTCTTTCCCTCTAGAAGGGTGGAATGCTACCCCCGCCGCCAGGATTGGCGGGGGGGTAGTATTCCAAGATGTTTGACACCAAACACGACATGTTTAAGTGCAGCCATTCCAAAGTTAGCATTTTACCGTGAGGATATAATGCGCTTAAGAGTATATGGTCAGGCTGCACTACAAACAGCATCAGAGATGGTCTCCGAATGCTGCAGAGGGGCCCTGCTCATGCAGGGGCACCCTCTCACATAGGAACCACGCACTCTGCCTTTAGGATTGATAAGGCCTGCCTTAGGAGTGACTTATAGGTTTATATGTGTGTATGTATTTCATGATATAGGTAACCTATATCACAGTAAGGAGTGCATGCACCACCTTACCCAGGCTGCAGTAGCAGACCTGTGGTGTCAGTTTGGATGGCCTTCCAGGGGTGGCATAATACATGCTGCAGCCCCTGGCAGGCCTCTGAGGTACCTATGCCCTTGGTACATAGTATACCATATACTAGGGACTTATAAGGGCACTCCAGATCCCAATCAGTGATGTGCCTAAGGCACATGGAAACCCTTTTAGAGAGGAAGCAGCTAGGCTGGGGTTCTGATTAGCAGGGCCCCAGCCAGACTAATGTCGAAAAACAGTGAAGCATCAGCAAAAAGTGGGGGTACCCATGTGAAGCAGATCCTACTCTCCTACAGATCCCACATGTGTAACTGTGTCCTGAGTCCTGAATGGCAGTGACCCCAACTCCGAGAGAGAACCACAGCACCAGACTCCCTTCGATCAGTGAGGCATATTTCCATATGGAAGGCCGGCAACACGTGGTGCCACTAACCCTGTTCAACACAAGCCGATCCCACATGTGTAACTGTGTCCTGAGTCCTGAATGGCAGTGACCCCAAGTCCGTGGCAGCGACCACAGCACCAGACTCCCTTCGATTAGTGACGGGTATTTGCATATGGAAGGCCGGCGACACGTGGTGCACTGAACCTGAACTACGCAGGCCGGTGGGGCCACCAACCTATGCACGTGGCTGTGGGCCCTTGCTCACCGCTACCTCTGTCCTACACTACGGTCAGCAGGCCTCACAATTCACATAGAGTCCCAATTGCACATGACGCAGACCAGTAGGCAAGACACATTGCTCCCAGTGCGGCCCGTCCGCACCAAGCATCATCACAGGCTCATACAGTCTCAATGCTTCTGGTGCCACTAACTGTGCACCTCAACTCAACGCCACGTGGCTATGGGCCCTTGCTGACCGCTACCTCTGGCCTACACTGCGGTCATCAGGGCTCACAATTAAAATTATTTCTTGATTCATTAACTACAGAGTCCTGTAGGCAAGTAACTATCACAGTCCTAAACCCTACATAATATCCTTTCTTCAAGAACATTTTTTATATCAGTTATAGCTTTAGTACAATCACCAAATCCATTTTCAAGTGCAAACAAACACTCATTAGCAGTCTACACTGCGGGCAGCAGAACTCGCAATTCCAACTTTGGACACGTGGTGCCACTCACCCTGTTCAACACAAGCCACGACACGTGGTGCCACTAACCCTGTTCAACACAAGCCTGCGACATATGGTACCACTAACCCTGTTCAACGCAAGCCGCGACACGTGGTACCACTAACCCTGTTCAACACAAGCCGGCGACACGTGGTGCCACTAACCCTGTTCAACACAAGCCAATCCCACATGTGGAACTGTGTCCTGAGTCCTGAATGGCAGTGACCCCAAGTCCCTGGCAGCGACCACAGCACCAGACTCCCTTTGGTTAGTGAGGCATATTTCCATATGCAAGGCCAGTGACACGTGGTGCCACTAACCCTGTACAACACAAGGCGCGACACGTGGTGCCACTAACCCTGTTCAATACAAGCCGATCCCACATGTGGAACTGGGTCCTGAGTCCTGAATGGCAGTGACCCCAACTTCATGGCAGCGACCACAGCACCAGACTCCCTTCAGTTTTATTTGTTGTTGTTTTCTTTAAATAAATACAATAGCACAAAGGGTGATAGAGGTCTTTGCACGAATGGAGTTCCCCCGAGAACTGGTGACAGACCAGGGCACACCTTTCGTATCACGTCTTATGAAGCAGGTCTGCAAGTAGTTGGGGATCAAACACATACGAACCTCTGTGTACCACCCCCAGACTGATGGCCTTGTAGAACGGTACAATGGAAATCTAAAACTCACCTTAAAAAAGCTATTGAGTGGGGACGGAAAGAACTGGGACCAATTGCTTCCCCTAGCCCTGTTCGTAATCCGCAGCGGTGTTCAGAGCAGCCTAGGGGTCTCTCCTTTCGAGCTAATGTTCGGGAGAAGACCACGCACACCCCTTGAAATTACGAAGGAAAGCTGGGAGGAACGGGGGTTGAGTGAAGCCCAAGCCTTACTGGAGTATGCAAACCAGGTTAAGTCGCGGCTGCACAAGCTGAGGTCTTTAGCTCAGGAGAATCTAGAAAAGGCACAGACCCAACAAAAATACCAGTATGATAAGGGCAAGAAGTGGAGGGAGCTAAAGCCGGGGGACTGGGTCCTGCTTCTCCTCCCCTCCTCCACCCACAAACTCAGAAAGGAGTGGCAAGGACCGTACAAGATAGAGCGCAGGGTCGGGAATACCACCTATGTATTGCAGCTCTCCCCTGGGAAGACACAGATCTATCACGTAAATCTGTTGAAAAAGTGGTTAGGCCCCCTCCCCAATAAACCCTGCACGGTGTCTCTTGCGTCCCCAACCAAGACCTCGGTAAAAGACACCCTGCTAAGCCCAGACCTCGAGCCCCAGGAAACAGCAGAAATAAAGGACTTTTTGCACACATACTCTGCTATATTCTCAGATCAGCCCGGTAGGACCTCTTTAGCGGTACATACAATACCCACCACTGAAGGAGTCGTAGTCAAACAGAGACCGTATCGGGTCCCCGAGGCACGTAGGGCAGCCCTAAGGAAAGAGGTAGCTGACATGTTAGCCATGGGGGTGGTGGTGCCGTCTAAGAGCAACTGGTGCTCACCGATCGTCCTAGTCCCAAAACCCGACGGGAGTACCCGGTTCTGCATTGATTTCAGGGCGGTGAATCGGATATCCAAGCAGGACGGTTATCCCCTCCCGAGGGTGGACGAATTAATTGAACGCCTTGGTGAGGCTCGTTACATCACCACCATCGACCTCACCAAGGGCTACTGGCAGATCCCCCTTCACCCCGGGGACCAGGAGAAAACGGCCTTTTTCACCCCGGACGGTTTGTTCCAATTCACGGTCCTGCCGTTTGGCCTCCATGGTGCCCCGGTCAGCTTCCAGCGGTTAATGGACACTCTTCTGAAGCATCACCAGGGGTATTCGTCAGCCTATCTAGACGATATTGTGGTGTTTAGCAAAACCTGGCCGGAACATCTTCGCCATCTATCAGCCATCCTGTCCGAGCTAACAAAAGCGAATTTACACATTAACGCAAGGAAGTCCCGGTTTGCTTTCCAGAAAGTAAAATACCTGGGGTACTTGTTGGGGAAGGGCTTGATTGAACCCCAAAACGAGAAGGTGAGGGCTATCCAAGACACCCCTTATCCCAGCACAAAAAAAGAACTAAGGGCTTTCTAGGGTTTGAACGGGTACTATCGACGGTTTATTCCCCAGTTTTCTGACACCGCCGCCCCCCTCACAGACCTGCTAAAGAAAAACACTGGCCCCAGTCACCTCCGTTCCCCGACCCAAGACGAACTAGCTGCATTACAGACCCTGAAAGACGCCCTTACCACTCCCCCTTTTTTACTGACGCCAGACTTTCAGAAAACTTTCATCCTACAGACGGATGCCTCAGGGATGGGAATAGGAGCCGTTCTCTCTCAGTTGGATGATGAAGGGTTGGAGAGTCCTGTTCTATACATCAGCAGGAAACTCTTCCCCAGAGAACGAGTATACCCCATAATCGAAAAAGAGTGCTTGGCCATCAAATGGAGTATAGACAAGCTAAGATATTATCTAGAGGGACGCTCTTTTCTGTTGTATACGGTCCATGCTCCACTCACCTGGCTACAGCGGAATAAGGGCTCCAATGACCGCGTCCTTAGGTGGTTCCTGTCCCTTCAGCCTTATTGCTTCCATGTGCTTCACCGCAAAGGCAGGGAACAGGGCAATGCAGTCTACCTGTCAAGTTATCCTCGTTATCCTCGTTCCCCCGATCGGGGAACCTCCAGGGGGGGCATGTGTGAGGAGTCCGCTGACAACGGTGGACCTGATTGGCCCCCTGACCCGGTTAACGGCGTGATGTTGCCTTCTACGCAGACCGGTGTAGAGCCCTTTAAGGAAACTCCGTCGGAGGAGTCCCCGGAGGCGTGGCCCGTGACGTCAGCATCTGCCGACCAATCAGAGTGGAGAGAAGTCGGAACAAGAGAGGAGAGCCCCGGGACGTATGCGGAAGGAGAATCCCAACCGGCAAGAGCTGTGGAGGCGTGGAGGTCGGAGAACGCAAACGGACGGAGAGGAATAGGGAGACAAAGCACCGCGGACGACGAAGACGTCAAGCCGGGAGGCCAACGAAACCGCGTTCCGCCCCGCCGCCCTCCAGGAGGAGGGTGGCTTGACAAGGTACGGGCGACAATACAGGGGTTTTCAGGGCACGGGTAGGGGGGAGGTAATCAAGAGGGAGGTCACGTCAGGGATCGGCACGGTGTTGGTGGTGCATCTTCCCTCACTCCCCGATCCCTTAAACAGGGAAGGACGCAGCTTCCCCACTGACCCCGCTCTATGCTTTCTTTTTGGGTGTTTGGACTGCTGAACCACGGACGAGGGGAGAAGGCGAGACGGACCAGCGGCCATCGTCATCAAGGACCAAGAGGCGACTCTCACAGCGGCCCTACCAAGGGGAGGACCCTGCTGCCCATAAACTGAAATTCAAGCTAATAAATATGCTTTTCACCTCATCCCTGGTCTCCTTGTGGCTCAGTATACCTCCTGACAGTGAAACCGTGACACTCTTCTACCTTGTGTCACATTGAGTCTCCTCATTCTCTGCTTTTGTGTCTCAGTTCTCCAGTCGCTGAGGTCTTAATGTTTTTTTGAGGAATGCTCCTGCTCGCAGCACAACAGCCCCCCCTTACTCTCCTGGCTGAGTCATCAGCAGCTTGGAAATGCCAAGAATGTAGCCATTTTGTCCTGCCATTGCTGCTCAAGGGAGGGAGGAGTAACTGGTTAAGCCTAGCACCTTCAGTGTGACACTTGTGTTGATATAGGTGAATGCAATGTCAATGTAACCTGTGATATATGTGGCAATACCAATACATGCAATGTCGATGTACACCATAAACTATGCATGCATAACAATGTCAATACCAGTAAAAGCAATGTTGATGTACGCTATGACAACTGTATGCATAATAATGAGAATGTCTGTAAATATGATATCAATGACTGCCATGTTCTATGTACACATAATAACAAACTTGTATCATTGCTGTTGAATTCACCCTAGATTACCTCCCCATCAACACTGAGACAGATACGTGGTCAGACAGGCCCTGCGACCCAAACCCAGGCATACCGATTGATATGTCACAGGTGGAGTTACACTCAGCCCGAAGACAAACGCGCAACCAGGGAAAACCCTGATCGATCCCACAGATAGGCAGTAACACCACAAACAGGTCCAAGGAAATTTTCCCCAATAAAACACGTTTGGCCAAAAGGCACACATTTTCAAAATACCACCAGGTTACATGCCTCATGTAGTTAGGAACACTCAGCCAATTATGAGACAGCATGCACACCACATGTAGTGATCACCCATTCCCCAGGCCGGACATCTGGACACGAACACAATGGCCCACACTAGGTCTCCCCGAGGTCAAGAGCCATCTGTGTCCCCCTTTCAGATGGTTGTATGTATTGATGATTTTTGACTAGGCCCGGACCCACATGCTCTCTAAGAATATGAAATTGTTTTATTGTGCCTCATGAACTGCACATATGATCGGCCAAAACCTCTGCACATTGAGACTGTCTTAAGAACATGACTGTTGATGCTCTCCAGGCCTCTGCATTTAATTAAACCAACTTGTTCCTGTTTTGCCAAACACCTCTTGTCTTTTCATTTTTTCAAGGTAAGTTCATATCCGAACAACATAGATAGGAGAGATTGGTTTGTTGAGCCCGACTGCTGCCGAAGGACAAGGACCCTTGCCCAAATGGATTCACATCTGCGCAACGAGATCAGTGTGCAGACACCCTAACTGATGAAAAGTTCTGCTGAATCTGCGGGAAGGAGGTCTGTCTGGAGGCTGCCATCACAAGGGCAAGAGACTACATCTGATCCTTAGTCCCAGCATGTGGCGTGTGGCAAACTAGGTAGTCAGCACACTAGAGAAGGTGGAGGTAGTTTGTAGTTTTTTCGCTAGAACCGCTGAGCATTACACAACTGGTACACCTGGGCACTTGGTGTGTTATATAGGGCCATTTATTTATTCTTTCTTGGGCCGCTGAGCGTTACACAGACGGTCTTATTTATTTCAATTGAACCATTGAGTATTACACAACTGGTACATCTAGGCCCTTGGCGTGTTATATAGGGCCACCAGCTTGATCTTATTTTTTAGTTAAAGGAGTTTTCTTAGGGACTGTCGGTTTCTTAACACTAACAATCAATCTATCAATCAATTATGTGTATGTAGACCGTGGCTTGTCACCCCTGAGGGTATCCAGGCGCTTACTGCTGGTCTCATTCGACCAGCCAGGTCTTGAGCTCCTTCCTGAAGGTGGTCAGCGATGGTGCAATGCGGAGGTGGAGAGGTAGATCGTTCTAGGCTTTGGTGGGGAGGTGGGAGAAGGAGCGTCCTCCAGTGTGGCTGCAACGTATGCGTGATATCTCTGCGAGGGTGAGGTGTGCTGAGCGAAGGTTCCTGTTCGGCTGGTGGAAGTACAGGCAGTGGTTCATGTAGGGGGATCCTTGGTTATGGAGGGCCTTGTATGTGTGAGTCATGGTCTTGAAAAGGCATATCTTCTGGAGTGGGAGCCAGTGGAGGTCCTTCAGGTGCTGGGTAATGTGGAATATCTTTGTCAGGCTGAGGTTCAGTCTGGCTGCTGCTTTCTGTATCAGCTGTAGTCTCTGCATGAGCTTGGTGGTGGTGGAGGCATAGAGTGCATTGCCGAAGTTCCGTCAGCTGGTGAAGAGGGCCTGTGTTATCGTTTTCCTGGTGTTGGTGGGGTGACAGTTAAAAATCTTTCATAGCATGCGGCGTGTGTGGAAGCAGGCTGAGGAGACAGCGTTGACTTGATGTTTCATGGAAAAGTTTGCTATCAAGTACGTTACCGAGGTTGCGGGCGTGGTTTTTAGGAGTGGGGGTGGGACCGAATTCCGATGGCCACCAGGAGTTGTTCCATAGAGTGGTGTGCTTCCCAAAGATGAGGACTTCCATCTTGTCTATGTTGTGCTTGAGGCAGTTTTCTCTCATCCAGGCTGAGGCATTCTACATACAGTTTTGCAAGTTGGTTTTAGTTGAAGTAGGGTCCGCTAAGAGTGATAGGAGGAGCTGGGTGTCATCGGCATAGGGAATGATGTTTATGTCGTGATATCTGCCAATGTCCGCAAGTGGTATCATGTAGATGTTGAAGAGGGTTGGGCTCATGGATGATCCTTGATTTACGCCACAAATGTTGTGTTTGGCCTGCGATGTGAAAGGGCGGATCCTGACTTTCTGGGTGAGTCCTGTGAGAAAGCATGACATCCATTTGAGGACGTTGTTGGTGATGCTGATGTGTTGAAGGTGATTGATGAGTGTGGTTGGAGACAGTGTCGAAGGCTCCAGAGAGGTCAAGCAGGACTAGGGTGGCTGATTCTCCTCTGTCCAGTAGGGTAGTAATGTTTTTTGTTGCGGAGATCAGGGATGCCTCGGTGCTGTGGTTGGTTCTGAAGCCTGATAGCAAGGGGTCGAGAAAGTTGTATTTTTCCAGGTGCTCAGTGAGTTGGAGGTTGATGACCTTCTCCAGGTCTTTGGTGAGATAGGGGAGTAGTGAGATGGGTCGTAGTGCTGGTGATCGCTGGGGTCTGCCGAGGGTTTCTTGAGGAGTGGTCTGACCTCGGCGTATTTTTAGGTGATGGGAAAGGGGACTGTGGTTAGCAAGGTGTTGGGGATGGTGGTGAGTTGTCTGCTAACTTCCTCTCTTCTGAGGTTGAAAAGTCAGTGGGGGCAGAGGTCGGTGTGTTCCTGAGTGGATTGTGTTCATCAGTGTGGTTGTGTCTTATGTGCTGAGTTCTTTGCATTCGGTGATCTAATGTTCGGCGGTGGTGGTTGACTGTTGGCAGATGGGGCTGGTGGGTTGGGGGTTGAAGGTTTTGTATATGGCTGCTATATTATTGTGGAATTGGTCGGCCAGGGCATCGCAGAGTTCATGTGATGCTGGGATGGCATTTTCTGCAGCTGATGGGCAGAAAAATTCTCAGACAATATCTGAAAGACATGAAGAGGTGGATTTTTCTCTTCGACCACTGGGCATTACAATAGAAGCTAAGCACAACCCCTGGGTGTGATATAGGGTGTAATTCAGACGTTAGTGAAAAATCCAGACCTTGGTGAATAAGGTGTAGCTTGTGTCTAGCCACAGAGGGCTGATAGTGGTCAGGTTGTTCCTTTTTCTGCACTCAAATTGTTGCTTTTTTTGTCCCCAAGCTGGTACTGACAGAATATCGGGCTCACTTAGCTCCATGTACCACACAGAGGATCCCCTTGCCTCTGGCTGTAGGGTGCTAGGAGGGGGCTAAGATTTTTTGGACAAAATAACCATTTTTTTCTGTTGGTCTTTTCTCTTCTAGTTTTTTTAGGTTTTCCATTTATGCATTGATGAAGTTGAGGTGCTGTTAAAATTTTGCAATTGTGCTTCATGTTTGAATGTTAGTAAGTTTATGCGTTTATGAAATAAGAACACATTTTTCCCACAAATCAGAATTTTACATTAGCTATTTGGCTGCAAAAAATCAACTCATACTGTTCTGAACTAACCACTCCATTTTGTTACACGTTATTACTATTTCATTGCATTTGTATTTGTCAATTGTCAAGCATTTTTTTGATGTATTGTCTTTATAGAGCTTGTAAGCAGTAGATTGTTGCCGGTACAGCCTTGTGTAGACAGTTTCAGAGTAGAATTTTTAATTGTTTAAAACCTGGAAACAGTCAAAAGTTTATAAACACCCTAACCAGTTTCCTAATCCATTTGGCGACACCTCTAGACCACATGCAAGCTAGTTTCACCACACAGGCTGGGAAACTAGAGAAACACTGCTGTGACTGGCACGCCCATACCAAGGCACATGCATTTCCCTGGACTGAGGAGGGAACGTTTGATACCAATATCACAGAACACACAAGGACACACATGCAGACAAGACACATGGGCCAAGAGAGGTCTGGAAGAGAGGCTCGGTTAAAACTTTGGGCCAACTGCGGGGTGATCCCAACTTGCAACCTACATGGACACAGAACTAGTGCCATTGGGGGAGAAGGCTCCAGCTCCTCAGGATCCAACAGCGAGGGCAAAAGCATAGGATGGGGCCCGCCAACACAGGGGAAAAACAAGGAATGTACACCAGAGGCTACCAAGGTACTTAAAAATGTGCTTGTCCCACTATCAGTCCCGGATAGCCCTGAGGAGGGCCCTGTGGTCACGATGTTAATAGGCGAGACACCCTAACACTTTCTGGTGGATACAGGGTGGCAAGGTCATGCTTATGAGAAAGAGTAGCCCACATATCAAAGACCACTGTCAAAATACAGGTAATCTCGGGTTCCATGGCCGAGGTCCCCCTCACAGAACCCCTCAACTTGGAAATAGGGGCGAATAGGATAAGGGAATAATTATTGTACCATCCTGCCTCCTCAATCAATATACCAGGATGGGACCTATTGTCCAAGCTAAGAATGTCTATTCAGTACACAGAGAATAGGACTATAGCCTGCTCCTCCCCTGGAGTCTCCTCCCAGAGCACAAACCAGCAAACCACTCCTACACGATGAGGATGCTAGCCAGGGTGATCCCAATCCATTGAGCTCCATTCACGAGGGTAGTCCTAGGTTACATGGGAAGCCTCTTAGAGTTATATGAATTAGCTCGGCAGTGGGCAGTTCACACACACCACCTCTTGGTAGAAACTGCCAAAAGGATAACATGTAAGATGCGCAAGGGGCAGGAGACTCAGGACCATGATGCGTACATGCCCCCTGAATCCCTATGGCTAGGTGGGGAGTAGGCCTAAGGCACATAGTGACAATGACGGTAGCAAGCAAACCGCGTGCACCCCAGGGTTACCCGGTTCATCCTCTGACACCACCCTTGCACCTCCCTGAGTGAGGAAGTGGCACAGACAAGGTGGCCCCTAGCCGAGTGGTACATTTCCTGCACTAGAGGCCCCCTACCTGTTACCAATGTGGTACACAGGCGAGTGACCACTGTAGGAAATAAGGCATGCCCATTCGGCAGAATGACACCCCGAGTAGGTATCCCCACCTGCCACATGGGAAAAATTCCAGAATCTAAATTAGGCAGGCCACCGTCCACATTCTCCACCCAGTGGGACCCTTGGAATGAACATGACAGGGAGGGGTAACTGTCTCGGGAGGTAATACCTTTATGCAATCGCCCAATCCAAATACGCAGTAAATACAAACCCCCAATATGACACATCCACTTCATACCTACTTCAGAAAACTCACTACAACAGTAAAAAACTCAAGCCTTTACTTGCGTGCAAGAAAAACTCAGGCTGCCATATATTTGGTTGATCGGGAATCCATGCTAAATCCACCATTTTGGCTGCCTGCAGGGAACTAGGCCCCACTCTGCTGCTATTCCCCAAGGTGGGGTTGGCTGGACAAACCCGTGGGAGGGCAGTCTGACGAGGGGTTAGGGCGACTGGTGCATAACAGCAGGCACCCAGGTCCAGCAGTCCAAGTCCAGTCTTGGGCGAGGTATGCAAGTCTCACCAACCCCAGGGTTTCCACCAAATGGAGGAGCCCCTTTTTAGTTCCAAAATGAGGTGGCGCTCCGGTGCTAGAGTCCAGGTTTCCCGTGCACTTGGGTGTGGAGATGATCAATAGAACTCAATAGTCAGTGCACAAATCTGGCATCAAGTCAATAGGGAGATTCACCCAGCAATCAGCCATTTCAGTTTGTTACTCATAGCATGACAAGCCCTAGCCACGCACCTGACTCCCATCGTAAGCAGGACATTAAGCCTCCTCTTCTCCTCTGATTCCAAACACATCCATAGTCTGCTCATCAGATCATGCCCCTCCAAATCAGCGGGAGCAGCATGTCAGTGGGTCGGAAGTCCCTGATTTATGCTGAGGGCGGCAAACCCAAAGCATCCTGATCCGAGGGAGAGGGGGCAACAGGAGGGAAATGGGTTTCACAGATGAGCATTGCAGCTTCCCTCACAAGGTGCATTGAGATGCTAACCACCTCACCCAGCTTGTCAAATAGGATACACAGAGCTGCACAAAATTAGTTTAATGAAGCAATAGGCCCAATAATAGTCATTACCACACCTGAATCTGGGGCCCACAGAGCAACTTCTCAACCCCCACCACTATGCCGCATTACAACCAGCCCCACACGAGACCTCAGGAAGGTGCCCAATAACCTGACGAAAAAAGATCAAAAGTTGCCCAAAAAAACAAGCTTCCAGAAAAAAGGCATAGTCAAAACACCCAACTCCATTACGAAGAACATCATTACATGCCACCTGCAGAGACCAGAGGGACATGCATGTGATTACGGGAACATTGCCATTACCCACATAAAATAACAGTTCACTTCCCCTCACATCACACACAGCCCATGCTGATCAAAAAGACATCCCCGTACTGGTAAAAATAACTAACACACACACACACACGCGCACACGCACACACACACACACACACACACCCTCCCCCCCTACTCTCCGCGCCACAACAAGGAGAGGGGGGAATACTGACAAAATAATGCAACCCAACTTAAAGTGACACCACCTCCTCTTTCCAGTACCTCACTAGAAATTTTCGCACACAGTGAAAGATATAGAGTGTAACCCTAAAAAGAAAAACACAGGAACTCTCCAAAAACTCTAACAATGTGTTTTTTTCAAGCTAAAATACAACGCACAGCTTTTATCCCACATGTCTGCAATAGAACCACACGTGCACTTTTGTTACTGCGGCCCGAAACTCTCAAAAGGACATTATCAAGGCCAACTGCCTTTTAAAAAAATAATAAGAGACTCTTGTTTACTACACCAAGACAAGACATCCCTGGGCACCCAGATGACAGACATTACCCTTGAAGACCATCCCAACATCTTCAAATATTTTCCAAGTTATGTATTTTTGTACACCCTCTGTTTAGCATCGGTGCTCTCGTACCCCACCAGAGCCAGAAATATGCCTAGTTTCATGGAACCTACTTCGACATTTTTGCAATGCATGCCGCCGGGGATCGAACAGTGACCCCAGTGCTCCGGAGTCAGCCACTCTGGCTGCTGCGCCACACCTCTTCCCTCAGAGGGGAGGACACCGTTTGGCCCTGGAAATCTGTAGAAAAGAGGCCACTGCACCAGTGCACAAATATATCGGCTCCCACCTCCGTCTGTGGTCCCAGAGTAGCCTTTAATATATTTGGGGCCGCCTTTTTTAATGACCTTGGACCCCGGACATGAAATGCCAGTGCAGGGCCTCTCACCTTGACCATGCCAGGGAAATCATTTCCATTGGAGGAGGTCAAATGCCAGCATATACACCCCGTGCCAGGATATCTGTGATACCAAGAATAATAGGTACATATGGTTGGAGGGAAAGGGGCAAGCCCTAATTGTACGAAAACTTACACTGTATCCTTTGTGTTTCAGAGGCAAAGGAACCATACCACTTGCTCTTGAGCTATATTTACAGTATTGTACTCAGTATGCTCCTGACCTGGTCAGTGTGACTGCTGTCCCCCTGCACAGCTCCACCACTAAGTGCTGCCCCCTCTGCTCTCTGTTTGCAGGGTGTTCGAGGCCCTCTTCCACCCAGAAGGCTCCTGGCTGTGCCTCATCCCTCGTGGTCCAGTGGGAGAGCACACTGCTCTTCTGCGGTTCCGCCTCTGCCTCTTTTTACCTCTTTCCTTTTGTGTCCTCTTTTTCTCTTTCCTTTGTATTGTCCTTCTGTCACTTTTTCACTTCTCACTCTCCTCATTCTTCTCACTCTTTGCTTTGTCTTCCTTGGTTTTACCCCTGCCGCTGCTGCCCCCTAGTTGCTTCCCCCTCCAGTGTGCCCTTCCAGCTCTCGCCTCCCAGCTGACCCATCCTCTCCCGCTCCCTAATTAATTGCGACTGCTGTGAGGCCACGTGCTGCAGGCACGCAAAGGCAAGCCTGTCTGCCCCTGACCGTGACCAGCGCCAGGGACCCTGGTCATCTGACGTGTAAGTAAAAAAATATATATATATGCAAGTCCGTTTTTATATAGCACAGCTACTCACCCTTACGGGTCTCAAGGCGCTGGGGGCCGTAGTGGAAATTAAGTGAGCTATTGCCCAGAGTCACATGGTGCTGAGCTGAGCTGCCGCCAGAGCCGGTGATCGAACCGTGAACCCTGTGTTCCGAAGTCAGCTGCCCTGGCCGCTGCACCACACCTCTCCACGTGCCACGGCTACACCTCCAGCACCCTCCACGATCTCAACAACAACTGCCAGCTCACAACGCCAAACAACACCCACGGCCCCCTCTCCTGTCTACACTGCCGCCTCACCTTCACCCACCTCCATACCACAGCAGCATCTCTCAACCTACCAGACATCACCGCTCACAAACCACTCAACTGCATCCTCCTCAACCTACGTTCCCTACAAAAGCATGCCATAGAAATCATAGACCTCTTGAACACCAACTTCCCTGACGTTGCCTTCCTCACAGAAACCTGGACCAACGCCAACTCTGCACCGACATCGCCACCGTCATTCCCGATGGATACAAGATCTTGAGCAAGGACCGCCCTATCCATCCAGGAAGAGGAATCGCCGTTGTTCACAAAAGCACCCTCCACATGACCACCAACCCGGACAACACAACGACCCTCATAGAGCACCTCCACTTCCAGATCCAGACCAACCCCAAAATGACTCTCTGCGGAACCCTCATCTCAAGGCCACCTGGCACCGTGCTCCCTTTACCAACGCCATCACTGACCTCATTGCACCCCATGTCCTCTATATCCTATTCGGAGACCTAAACTTTCGCCTGGATAACCATGACGACTTAAACACCGTCTCCCTCCTAGAGACCCTCACCAACATAGGACTTAAACAACTAGTCACCGCCCCCACGCACACAGAGGGACACACACTCAACCCCATCTTCACCGAATGAAACAACGTCTCCTACAGCCACACCATGGAACTCCTCTGAACAGATCACCACTGTATCCACTTCTTCAAAAAGCCCACCATACACAAGCACCCCCACCGCCTCCCCCGCAGAAGCTGGAACAAAGTCACCGAAGACCAGCTCACCTCCGCCCTGATCAGCACCCCACCACTGACTACGTCAGACGCAAACACCGCAGCACACAAGCTTCACCGCTGGATCACAAACTGCGCCGACACACTCACCCGCCTCAAGTAAGCCACCAGAAGACACATCAAGACTGCAAGCTGATTAACCCCTGCACTCCAAGAATCCAGACGCTTCTTCAGAGGACTCGAAAAGACATGGAGGAACAACAAAACCCTGGAAACACGCGCTGCCTACAAAGCAGCCACCACCGCATACCACCAACTCATCAAACCCACAAGGAAGAAATCCCTCCAAGACAGAATCCTCACCAACTCACACAACACCAAAGAACTCTTCTCCATCATCAAGGAGTTCACCAAACCCTGCAGCGAAACAACAGATGTCTACCCTCCTAAGACCTCTGCAACAGACTCAGCACCTTCTTCCACCACAAGATCAAGATGATCTACGACAACTTTGACAACCAAGACCACCTCACCGCTCCAGCTCCCCCATCATGCGATGCCACCCAACAGACCCCGCTCAATGGATCCCATTCACGACAGAAAACACCTTGAAGACCATGAAAAACATCCACTCCGGAGCACCCTCAGACCTCTGCCCACACCACATCTTCCACAAAGTCGCCTCTTCCATCGCAACCGAACTACATCAGACGATCAACTGCTCCTTCGAGACCGCCACCTTCCTCGACGATTGGAAATGTGCCGAAGTCAACCCCCTCCTGAAGAAACCCTCCGTGGACCCGACGGACCTCAAGAACTTCAGGCCCATCTCCCTGCTTCCCTTCACAGCCAAGGTCATTGAAAAGGCCGTCAACACCCAGCTAGCAAACTTCATTGAAGCTAACGACGTCCTGGTCATCTCCTAATCTGGATTCCGAAGTAATCACAGCACCTAGACTGCCCTACTCGCTGCTACCAGCAACATCAACTCCCTCCTCGACCAAGGCAAAATGGCAGCCCCCCTCCTCCTGGACCACTCAGCAGCATTCAACACTGTCTCCCATCGCACCCTTGCCACCAGACTCCACGAAGCCGGCATCCGCAGCAAGGCCCTCTACTAGATCCGCTCCTTGTTCACCGGCAGAACTCAGCGGGTCAGACTCCCTCCCTATCTCTCACAACTGACAGAGACCAACTGTGGAGTACCCCAGGCTCCTCCCTCAGCCCCAACCTCTTCAACATCTACATGGCCCCCCTAGCAACCATTGTCAGGAACCACAGGCTCAACATTGTCTCATACGCCAATGACACCCAGCTGATCCTCTCCCTCACCAACGAACCCGACATCATCAGAAACAACTTCCAAGAAGGCATGAAAGCTGTCGCCACCTGGATGAAGAACAGCTACCTGAAACTCAACTCAGAAAAGACAGAAGTCTTCATCCTTGGCTCCACCCCCTCTGCATGGAACGACTCCTTGTGGCCCTCCGCCCTCGGAAATCCCCCCACCCCGACAGACCATGCACGAAACCTCTGCATTCTACTAGACTCATCGCTCACAATGAACCACTAGATCAACGCCATCTCCTCAACCTGCTTCAACACCCTCTGCATGCTTCAAAAGACCTTCAGATGGATCTCAACCAAATCCAGAAAAACTGTCATGCACCCACTCATCAGCAGCAGACTGGACGACGGCAACACTTTCTATGCCGGAATCAACAAGAAACTCCTTCGCAAACTCCAGACTGTCCAGAACGCCGCAGCCAGACTGATCCTTGACATTCCCCGTCGCAGTCTCATCACCCAACACCTGCGCAATTTCCACAGGCTTCCAGTCGAAAGAAGAATAACTTTCAAACTCCTCACCAATGCATACAAGGCCCTTCACCACACCGGACTCGCATACCTGAACAGTTGCCGCTGCTTTCACGCACCCAAAAGACACCTCTGATCAGCCCAGCTCTCACTGGCTACCGTCCCACATATCAGCAAGACTAAAACGGGAGGAAAGTCCTTCTCCTACCTCGCAGCCAAAGCCTGGAACACCCTCCACATCCGGCAATCTCCCACATTGCCCCAGTTCAGGAAGGACCTCAAGACTTGGCTTTTCGGGTGAACCCAGCACTCAACAGAGCCACCCACCCACCCCCTAGCACCTTGAGACCCTCACGGGTGAGTGGTTGCACTTTACCAACCCTGATTGATTGACTGATATGCAATAGACCCTAACATAGTGAGGATTACTCAGCCTGGCGTTATGAAGGGTCACAAAGTGAAATCCAGACACATTGCACCTATTTCTCTAATGGATTCCTGCCATAACTTAATGGATAAATACCAAGTAAATTCTCCACAAGGAGCTGGATAAGTGGCAGGAACCGGTACAATTCTTTGATAACTGGCAGGATGTGAGCCGTCGCTGCTGTTATTTCACTCATGTCATAGGTCTGGTGGCCAACCCGACTCAGAGTTTTTTTTTTTTTGCAGAGTTTTATATAGCGCGAACTTGACCCGAATCGGGTATCAGAGCGCTTTACATAGCACCAGTTACATTACATGAGGACACACATTCATTTTTGTTAGGCACGGGGAGATTAAGTGATTTGCCCAGAATCACAGGATGTTCAGCGTCATTGCCGAGACTCAAACCCAGTTCCCCAGATTCGAGGTCGACCGCCCTAGCCGTTAGGCAGTGAAGAAGTATTTTAAGACACTACTTGAAGGGAGATTGTGAGTTAATGTGGTTAGTGTGGTTGAGGTACTCAATCTTCCTAAACCCATTGGCCGTGGTCCTTTCTCAATTTTGGCGTACCCCTTCCAGGTGGTTCCCCCCTTAAAGGGAAGGTAGCGCTGGAGGCTTGATGCATTTTCCTCCTGGTGGTCTTTTCTGTCTTCAGTCAGGCCCAGGCAGACTTCAAGCACAGAAACCAGTCCCAGGATGCTTGTTTCCAGTTCAGGGAAGACCTGGCTTGACAGTTCAGGCTGGACTGTTCCCATGAGGCACAGGGTCAAGACTGATTTGCATATAGCTGGGTCTGAACTGAGGTGCGAAGTGAGCTAAAGAATGATGATGGATTCAACCCAGATCTGTGACTGGGGGAGAGTGTCTGAAAAGTTTCAGCGCTCCGTCCATCATCTCCTTGTGTTAGACTTCAAGCACAACCTGCCCTTGCTTAACCAATCACACACATAAAACAGTGTTGACAGGTAGCCAGGCCTTGTACATCAAGCCACCCACCTGTCTTTATGGGGAACCCTACATTTATTCCACACTCACCCAGTCATGTTGAGCACTGTCAGACAGAAGAGCCATCAATATCATGCGCATGCTCACTTTTTGCCAGCATGATTGGTGTGTTGAGCGCTGCTCTGGGCTCCGGACCGGAACCTTTGCCGCTCTATACCTTGTGTAAGTTGTGTGTGCGCTGCTCCAGTCTCTGCACCTGAACCTTTGTTGCTTTATCCCTTCTGTAAGTTGTGTGCACTGCTCCACTCTCCACTCTCTGCACCTGAACCTTTGTCGCTCTATCCCTTGTGCAAGTTGTGTGTGCTCTGCTCCAGTCTCTGCAACAGAACCTTTGTCATTCTATACCTTGTGTAAGTTGTGTGTGTGCTGCTCCAGTCTCTGTGCCTGAACCTTTTTCGTTCTATCCCTTGTGTAAGTTGTGTGTGCACTGCTCCAGTCTCTGTGTCAGAACCTTTGTCATTCTATACCTTGTGTAAGTTGTGTGTGTGCTGCTCCAGTCTCTGTGCCTGAACCTTTTTCGTTCTATCCCTTGTGTAAGTTGTGTGTGCACTGCTCCAGTCTCTGTGTCAGAACCTTTGTCACTCTATAGCTTGTGTAAGTTGTGTGTGCTGCTGTAGTCTCTGCACCTAAACCTTTGTCACTCTATACCTGTGTAGTGGAGAGGTGTGGTGCAGCGGTCAGGGCAGCTGACTTCGGAGCACACGGTTCACGGTTCAATCCCCGGCTCCGGCGGCAGCTCAGCTCAGCACCATGTGACTCTGGGCAATAGCTTACTTAATTTCCACTCCGGCCCCCAACACCTTGAGACCCGTAAGGGTGAGTAGCTGCGCTATTTAAAAACGGACTTACTTTACTTTACTTACTTTACCTTGTGTACATTGTATGTGAGGTGCTCCAGTCTCTGCATCAGAACCTTTGTCATTCTATACCTTGTGTAAGTTGTGTGTGCGCTGCTCCAGTCTCTGTGCCTGAACCTTTGTCGCTCTATCCGTTGTGTAAGTTGTGTGCGCTGCTCTACTCTCTGAACCTTTGTTGCTCTATCCCTTGTGTAAGTTGTATGCACTGCTCCACTCTCTGCCCCTGAACCTTTGTCGCTCTATACCTTGTGTAAGTTGTGTGTGCATTGCTACAGTCTCTGTGCCTGAACCTTTGTCGCTCCATACGTTGTGTAAGTTGTGTGCGCTGCTCCAGTCTCTGTGCCTGAACCTTTGTTGCTCTGTCCCTTGTGCACATTGTGTGCACTGCTCCACTCTCTGCACCTGAACCTTTGTCGCTCTATACCTTGTGTAAATTGTGTGTGTGCTGCTCCAGTCTCTGTGCCTGAACCTTTGTCGCTCTATCCCTTGTGTAAGTTGTGTGCACTGCTCCACTCTCTGCACCTGAACCTTTGTCGCTCTATACCTTGTGTAAGTTGTGTGTGCATTGCTACAGTCTCTGTGCCTGAACCTTAATTGCTCTATACCTTGTGTAAGTTGTGTGCGCTGCTCCACTCTCTGCACCTGAACCTTTGTCGCTCTATACCTTGTGTAAATTGTGTGTGTGCTGCTCCAGTCTCTGTGCCTGAACCTTTGTTGCTCTGTCCCTTGTGTACATTGTGTGCACTGCTCCACTCTCTGCACTTGAACCTTTGTCGCTCTATACCTTGTGTAAATTGTGTGTGTGCTGCTCCAGTCTCTGTGTCTGAACCTTTGACGCTCTATACCTTGTGTAAATTGTGTGTGTGCTGCTCCAGTCTCTGTGCCTGAACCTTTGTCGCTCTATCCCTTGTGTAAGTTGTGTGTGCATTGCTACAGTCTCTGTGCCTGAACCTTAATTGCTCTATACCTTGTGTAAGTTGTGTGCGCTGCTCCACTCTCTGCACCTGAACCTTTGTCGCTCTATACCTTGTGTAAATTGTGTGTGTGCTGCTCCAGTCTCTGTGCCTGAACCTTTGTTGCTCTGTCCCTTGTGTACATTGTGTGCACTGCTCCACTCTCTGCACCTGAACCTTTGTCGCTCTATACCTTGTGTAAGTTGTGTGCGCTGCTCCAGTCTCTGTGCCTGAACCTTTGTTGCTCTGTCCCTTGTGTACATTGTGTGCACTGCTCCACTCTCTGCACCTGAACCTTTGTCGCTCTATACCTTGTGTAAATTGTGTGTGTGCTGCTCCAGTCTCTGTGTCTGAACCTTTGTCGCTCTATATCTTGTGTAAATTGTGTGTGTGCTGCTCCAGTCTCTGTGCCTGAACCTTTGTCGCTCTATCCCTTGTGTAAGTTGTGTGTGCGCTGCTCCAGTCTCTGAACCTGATCCTTTCTCACAGTATACCTTGTGTAAGTTGTATATGCGCTGCTCCGGTCTCTGGAACTGAACCTTTGTCATGTATCCAAAGTCTCCTCAGGACTCGTGCATCAGAAACACTGCATTACAGTAGTGAAGACTACAAGTCTTACCTTCCTTTTCCTCCTTACATCTCCTCTCTCTTGCCTCGCTCTCTCTTCTCTCTGAACAAAATACAAAGACTGTGAGTTGTGTGTAGCCATCTTTGTCCTATCACATGAACAACAGGTCAGCATTGTGAGTATATGTCAGGTCACATTCTGAGCTCACTTCCTGAACCAGAAGGTTAAGACACTTTTTTGGTGTTCCGGTGGCACAATGTGCCACTGGCATATTTATAAGGCCACATAAAGCCACGTTATGTGGCTTTTTATGGCCTAATAAATATGTGCCCCTTTAACACAGAAAACTGCATGAAAGGGGCATTCCATGGGCGTTGCTTGGGGTGTTCCAAGCAACATCCATGGCTTTTTGACACTGCCTCAGGTTTACGAGGCATCTTTATTTCTCCTTGTTTTTCCTCTTTCTATGTCTGCTGCAGAATGCAGCAGACATAGAAAGAGGAAGAAGCCTCTTGTTATTGTTTTTATGCAGGAAGGTTTCCCTTCCTGCACAAAAATAATCATCCCCGCAACGCAGGCGCCCTTGCACCATGGTGCAAAGGTGCCTGCGTTGGCGCACGGCAGCCCTTTGTGGCCGGCGCAGGGGAAAAGTACAGGAATGCACCGTATCTAATAGATATGGCACATTCCTGCCCTTTTCTTTTGCCGTAGGGCAGCGCCGCAGCAATTAATGAGGCCCATTGTCTGTTTCAAGACATGAGCTCAGAATGAATGACTCTGTGCCCTCATGCAGCAATATGTAGGTGTTATTGTCCATACACTGAAATCAGTACTACTACTGAATTACATCATTACAAAATGTAATACCAACAAACACAAAGCCAAAAGCAAAAGAAGATGGTTGTACACAGCAGGAAAATAGGTTATTAGCTGGGGAAGTTGTGAGTCCCCCACATGCTGTCGGGTCAAATACGCAGTTTAATAATATAAATCTGGGCTCAGTATTTAGTAACACCACAACAGACCATTAGTAAAAACACAACTCAATAAAAATCCTGCAACTAATTTCAAACTATTAAAAAGTGTAATAAGACAAATGACTCCAAAATTTTCTTTTGCAAAACATTCATAAATACCTTAATTATTCAGTATCTGGAAGGGACCTCTTCTTAACACACCCCTTCCAAATACCAATTTGGTATGTATTCGCAAACCCAAATTGTGATTCCATAATATGTTACTGAGTTGCAATTTGAGTTTTCCCAAATGCCATTTTGCGGTCCCAAAGGCTTTAATTTTGAGGATTGGAACCTGTGCGAATGTAACATTGTTTGCACAAGAGGGCCACAGTTTGTTTTTGGCCACAAATTCTTCCAGCAGGGCAAGCCTGAAGCTGTGTCCGACAAAGTCCTCTGGAAATCAGACACCTTCGCTGAAAGTTCTCTCTGAAGCTTTGGAGGTCTTGAAAGTCCCAAAAAGTTCTACATCATAACTTTTCAGATTTTTTGTAGCATTTCTCCTTTGTCTCTTCTAAGGCTTCCAGGAGCAGCGATATCGGCAGCAATAAGGGACCAGGCACACTCAACAAGGTCTAGGTCTAGGTCAGGTCCAGTTGTAGCTGGTCAGCTGTTCACTCCAGTAAAAAGGCCTCTTGTAGCTTTTGATGTCCCTGTAGCTTCACAGGAGGTCAGCCAACTCACCCATTGAGTCCACTTCTTAGTCCTGGGTACAAGTAGGAGCAGGCCCAGCCATTCACATCTCCACACCAATTTCAGATTGTAGGTCTAGTCATATTCTGTTCTGACACAGGTCCAGAAAGATTCTTAAGGAGCTGGGGGTGAGGTGTTACTTTTGTTCAGTTCACTAGCCAGTGGAGTGATGTAACTCTTAGGCACTCCCTAAATAATGGACAAAACATTCCCAGGGGCAAACCTTCCCATTTTTGCTGCAAATCCTATTTGCCTCATTCCAAACTATCCCACACTGCTCAATTCCCAGCAAAATCCAGTCTGGCAGAATCTTTCTGGCTCTGGAGGGATCTTGTGGCACACGTTCAGCATACCTAAGGGTGTGCGCGAGTTAATGAGTAGTCCCCTCTCCTCAGCCACTCCAAACTGGTCATGGGCCAGCTCCTCCTTCCACTGAGACCAAAGTAAAGGGACTGATGTGCATTCTGCAGTCAAAAGACCCCTCTTCTCCAAGCTTCCCTTTGCACTAATCTATAACCCCTTTTAAGTTTGTGAAGTTCCTGGACATCCTAAGCTGCCCTGCTTGCACTAAGCTGAGTCACGTTCCTCCCCCGACCCATCCTGCCAGTCCCAAGCCACTGTCTCTGCGCTAAGAGCAAGAGTTCACATCTCATGAAAGCAGCACTGACAGGCCAGCTGCAGACAGGATAGTGCCAATTACCACACGGGCACTTTAGGCATCGAAATTATAACTTTAAAAGTTACTTTTCTTATTTATCAAGCATCCAACTTCACCATTGAATTGGATTTTTAATAAATGTTAAAAAGAGTGCCCGTAGCTTAATCCCCCCAAAAAAGATAGAGGATTAACATGCTTTTATTCATAACACCAGCTGCAGTTCTACCAGTGAAAATAACTTTTGGGAGCTGGTCACTGAAGGAACATGCAAACATTAAATTCTTACATGTTCCACTTTTAAATACCAGTTACCTCACCTTGTGGGCTACAAAGCCTACTTCCGGGACTTATTACTTACTAAAAGTTGATTCTTTCCCGTCAGAAAGGGTTCTTTTGACAGGTTTTCTGCAGGTTTGAAAGTCGCCAGGCTGCCAGGTAGGCCTTAAGCAATGTTTCCTTGTCCGCCCAGTGGAAGCCACAACAGTCCATAGGTGGCTTTCAACTCTTCCATGCTAATGGTGCATTTCGTATCCATGTCCTTATTGGGAAGTTGAATATATCAATTGGGAGTTAGCCAATTTTACCATGTTTTAGAGGTCAGAGGGCATAAACTGGGGCCTGGACAGCAGTTCCCCAGTGTGCAGAGTTCTAAAACTAGCAGCATTAGACAACCACAAATGGGAGTGACTACACAAAGAGACACACTTTCTCACATATATCTAGATAGACACTTTGATCCTGATTCACAAATGTAAGTTCAATTAATCAACAAACTTTATTCGCATTAAAAATGTATAAAAGTACATAAAATATCATACAAGGAGTCAATTATACATTAAATCCACCTTTAAAAGCATACAATTTATGACTTGATAAAAGAAAAGATAAAAGCCCTTTAAAATATAGATAAACAAGCCTGACCCCGTAAAGCTCATATCAGTTGCTCCTATAGATAAATATCATATATACTGCAATAACTAGTAGAAACAGATATATCAAAAAGTGCAGAATGTGGATAGCCGTTTCCCTCTTTTTGCGCCAACTAGTATACATCTATCCAGACTCGAGGATCTCTAGGTCAGATGGCTATAGGGTGGATGCCCTTCTACTTTTTATGGCCGCTTGTAAAAAAGATGCCATCACAAGACACACAAATGGCGTTTCCAATTGTTGAAGAACTAAACGTGCCGAAGTGTGGTTGGTTAAACTAAACTTTCGCAGTAAAGGGATAATATACTTTTTCCTCTCTTTCCCGTAAAAAACACAAAAAAACAGGATTTGTGAGGTAGTTTGTTTAGATAATGCATCGCATGGGCACGCTGGAAGACGAGCTAAAGAGTATGTATTAGCTATGTAACCCAGCATAAGAGGGATGTAATTTAGGCGTAATCTAGTCAGAAAGTAACATTGATGGTGGTTCACAATGAAAGAAAGGTAGGAAGAGGCCCCGGGCGAGATGGGCGGGACAGCTTGATACAAAATCACTGTATGTTTTGCCATATTCCTTTCCTGTCTAGCATGAGAGCAATTAGCTAGAAAGATATCTTTCAGTCTTGATTTCAGAAAGAAGGGTTTTCGTAAAGTTGTGCCAAACCCAAGGAGGCAAAAGTCTGTCTCACACATGTAGGCCAGGGAAAGGATTCTGCGTGATCTAGATTCATTGCATCCCTTATGATGTGTTGGTTGAGTGGCACCTCTTCTCTTCTCCATATTGAAAGTCACAACAATAGCGGGGCTATTTTAATACTATCGCTAATGTATGGCAGATCTAGCTCTTTATGTGCAATGAAATGTGGGCATGAACCCGGGACATGAAACTCACAAAAATTAATGGGACGCTAATAATTGCAACAAAAACTACAGATTATGTGTATGGAGAAAAGGGAAGTCATTATCTTAAAGACGAGAACCCTCACTCACCCAAGGGTGACATGCTTCATCATTGGGTCCCCTCTTACACACTGCGACCGCAAGGTACACAGTATGGGCTACAGCTCTCCCTCTGGAGAGGAGCGTGAGGTGTTTTCTGGTATTCCCAATGTAGGCAATTGGGGTGAGGGGCAGAGTGCAAAAGAAAACTAACAGTGTATTAAAACTAGCTCATGGGTGACTAATGTGAGTTTCATGTTCTGGAGTGGTGATGTGGATGCTCATATTCACTCCTCTTTCTAAAACCTTTTAGTGAGTTATATATGAACCCGGAACAGACAGTAGCCTCTTGGCGAACTTGTCTTCTATGATTTTTAGGGGTTCAACATGTGCAGTGCCCTATATTGCTGCCCCATAGGTCGCTATAGATATGGTTTTCGCTAAATAGATTTTATTCTTTTCCTGTATGGGCCTATTACCAAGGTTTTTCATAAATTTATAAAGAGCAGCTGTGCTTTTCGCCATATTATTTGTTTGGTTTGTTACCATCTCTTTCCATGTGAGACTATTATCAAGCAGGATGCCTAAGTAGGCGAATTAATCAGCACATTCTATACTATTGCCCTCAATGTGAAATCTCCTCACTTTTGTCTTGCCACCACCCATCTTCAGGATGAAAGATTTTGTCTTATTTACATGCAGATCCAAATCTACCATATAGGCTGAGTAGAACGCTATCGAGTTTTGCAGGGCCATCGGGGTTCTGGCCATCAAAACTGCATCATCTGCTTATAGCACAATCGGGAGAGAAATAGATGCGGCATAGGGGACAACCTTGCAGCTATCGATCAATACCTTATTTAAGTTGCTAGTTGCGCCCGTCAGCGTCCCGGAGGCGGCCAGCGCCAGCCACGCTGCCCGGGAGCCCTCAGGTATTAGATGGAGATATACAGCGGCCGCTCTACGGGCCCTTGATTCTACTCCACACTGCTAAGTAGGGCGGTGGGATGTGGCCGGGGCACCAAAACAGGCATGTCACTTTTGTGGGTTTAAGTTGTCATTGGGTCATGTTTCCTCAGATAACACTGACAACTCATCTGGGCAGTCGTCCAAGGCTCCCTTTATTCGGGCTGCCTCTATCAACGCGCGCTCTCTTAGGAAACACCATGCTGATGTTTTTGAGCTGTTGGAGGATAATTCACTGGACTTATTGTTTTTAACTGAAACCTGGTTAGATCCCTCTTCAGACCCGACTGTCTCACTCGCAACACCTGTGGGCTATAAAATTTCCCGAGTTGATCGCCCGGTGGGGCGAGGGGGTGGGGTTGCGATTATATATAAAAATAAGTGGGATCTCCGTAGGGAAGAGGCTACTTCTTGGGGGGGCTGCGAAGCCTTAGACTTCAGTATTCGCCTCTCAGCTCACTTTACTCTAGGAGGCTCATTGATCTATAGGCCTCCGGGCCCAGTGGGGCCTTTCCTCCAGGCTTGGGGAGATGTTGTTCCCACTAGGGCGGTCAGATTTGCCCATTATATGGTCCTGGGTGACCTTAATATTCTTTTGGATCAGGCTGACTGTAAAGATGAGTGTGACCTGCTGGATGTGCTACAATTGGCACAGCTCAACCAGCACGTCAGTCTTCCAACGCATCAAGCTGGACATGTACTTGATCCCATCTGTACCAACTTCCCGATTCAATTAAAGGATCCTTGTCCGGTCACCTGGTCGGACCACTTTATAACCCACTTCTCATGGGAAGTGCCCAATACTGAGCCTTTAGTACATTTAGGCTACAAATCAGCTTTTGGCAAAATTGATCCTTTGGAGCTAAATATGGCCTTGGCAGCCTCCAAGCCTAGTCTGGCAGGAGAGCTTGAGGAACGTGTCGCGGAGTTTTCTAGTTGGGTCTCGAACGCAGTTGCTACGGTGGCCCCTCTTCGTTCCACCAGGTTGGGTAGAGAATCCCCGTCCAAACCTTGGTTTAATCCATCTCTTAAAGCTTTGAAGCATGATTGCAAAACCCTTGAGCGGGCCTGGCGGAGGGGTGGTTATTGCTCAGCCGAAAAGAGAAAGCTCAGAGACAAGCAGAAGACATATTATGCAGCTATCAAGCTGGCTAAAGGGCAATTCTACTCAGCCCGTATTGAATCAGCCAACAATAACTCTAAGGACATTTTTGCAATTGTCCAGAGTTTTATGTCTCCTGTGGCCCAAGCTAGTGTGTCGTCATCCTCACCTTCTTGGTGTAATATCCTCTCTCGCTACTTTAGGGATAAGATCCTGGCTATTCAAGCAGCATTTACCTCCTGCAGTATCAATATGGAGACAATTCTGGAGTGTCATCCTGTTGATACAGGCCACGCACTGTCAGAGTTTAGACCAGTTGACCCTCTGGAATGTCTCAAAATTCTTAAAGGCCTAAAGTCGGGCTCGCCTTCGGACCCCTGTCCTGCCAGGATACTGGCAGCGGTTGCGGAGGTCGCTAATGTCGCTAATGTAGAAGTGAACTCCATCATTAATTTGTCCCTCCAGAAAGCGGTGGTTCCACTGGCTTGGAAGGAGGCCAAGATCCTGCCTCTTCTGAAAAAGCAGTCATTGGACCCCCTCTGTCTGGGGAATTACCGGCCTATCTCCCTCCTTCCTGCATTGGCGAAGGTGTGTGAGAAGGTGGTAAATAAACAGCTCACCGCTTTTGTGGAAAAGGAGGCGCTCCTACATCCAGCTCAGTCTGGGTTACGGGCGTCACACAGCACAGAAACGGTGTTGGTTGAGGTGGCGGAGGCCATTCGGGAGTGTCTGGACGCCGGCAGGAGGGCTGCGCTAATTTTGCTCGACCTCTCGGCGGCATTTGACACGGTCCCGCACTCACTTCTTTTGTCACGTCTGGCCAAGATCGGTCTGACGGGCACTGTGTGGGGCTGGTTTTGTTCTTTCCTGGAAGGGCGGTCCGAGCAGATCTGGATTCCGCCGTCCTCCTCTTCCCCTCAGCTAGTAACAACGGGTGTCCCGCAGGGATCTTCCCTTAGTCCCCTCCTATTTAATATCTATGTCAATCCTCTGTTATATTTAGCTGAGGAGCTGGGGGCTAAGGTGTTGGCCTATGCTGATGACACCCAGCTGCTCTTCACCTGGGACAAAGACGCGGACTCTGTTATATTGGCCCAAAATTGCCTCTCATCTATCTTCAAATGGCTGGCGGAGGCACAGCTTAAATGCAACGAAGGAAAATCAAAGATTCTGCTTTTTGGTAAATTTCCTTTCAATTTTAGAGAGCAGCTCTCGCCTCCCGAGTACCCTCTACCGACCTCATCAGGGCAGCCAGTAAAAAACTTGGGGGTCTGGTTCGATGAAGATCTTTCCTTCTCAGTACATATCAAGAAGCTGGCCTGCGGTTGCTTCGGCCTGCTTGAATCTTTTAGAAGATTTTTTTCCCTTTTGCCGCAGGCGGCGAGGGTAACGGTCACCTGTGCGTTGATCCTGTCTCGGTTGGATTACGCCAATGCCCTCTTTGCTGGTATACTGAGCTACCTGTTGAAGAAGCTCCAGGTGGTTCAAAATACTGCAGCTAGACTCCTATTGGGTTTGTCAGCCAGGGACAGTGTGCATCAGCAGTTGCGCTCTCTCCACTGGCTGCCCATGGCGTCTAGAGTGAAATTAAAATTTCTGATTTTGGCCCACCGTGCGCTCCACGGGTGCGGCCCTCTCTACCTGCAGAGGCGTTTATCCTTCTACGTTCCTTCGCGCTCTCTGCGCTATTCGTCCTTATGTTATGCCCAGGTCCCACGTTTCAAGCGTCAGAGGTTAGGAGGCAGCTCTTTTGCAGTGAAAGCAGCGGCTGCTTGGAATGCTCTCCCTCTGGTCCTGCGCACCATCCAGGATCCAGTTGTATTTAAGAAGAAATTGAAAACTCATCTATTCATCTGAAGCCCACTGCTCTACCCCTTTTCGGTCTCGCGCCGGGACACTCATGAGTAGCCGTGCGCGTAATAAATTTATATAACATAACATAGTGAGAATAGGAATGGGGCAAGGACACAACCCTGCCTCACAACCTTCTCAATTTTAAAAGGTTTAGTGCACTCCCCTTGCCTACCGTAGAGCACTACTGCCTCTGCCTCTACATACATTTTCCTTATAAATATAATTATCCCTGGTTCAACTCCCATGGCCTCCATGGAGGACCACAACTTACTGTGGTCCACACAGTCAAATGCTGCTGATAAATTCATGAAGGCCATATAGAATTGGCTCTTCTTTGCTATGGAATATTTAGAAGCTACTAGTGTAAGATTGAGACTTTGATCAAGAGTCTCCATGCCCGTCCTGAAACCGTATTGTACCGTTGCTAGGATGTTATTGTCCTCCGCCCAGTCTTCTAACCTGTTGAGCAGGAGTCTCCCCATTAGTTTGGCTGAGCTGTCAATTAATGAGATGGGAAGGTAATTTGCTGGGCTTGATACGTCCCCCTTTTTGTACACCGGGATGATCACGGAGCGCTTCCAGGAATGCGCTGAAAACAATGGTCAGCAGGGGTTTAATGGCAAGAAATAGATCCACTGGGACACCATCCGGACCAGCTGCCTTCAATGCAGAGGATTGGGACAGCGCAAGCTCGATTTCTTTGAGTTCGAACTTCAGTGGGAGAGAGTCATTTTGGCTTATGACATGGCTCTCTACAATATGTTCATCCCTTTTTTGGAAAATGGCCTGATAGTGAGATACCCATGTATCCTCGTCAATATGTGAGTCCAGTGATGGGCCTCCTTTCTCTTGCAGGAAAGGGGAATTAATCACTTCCCAAAATAGTTTGGTGTCCCTTGAAGATGAAGCTTGCCGTAATTTCTCCCAAGCTTCTTCTTTCTGCTGTTTCTTTCTTTTTTCCCTTGCTAGTTTATATGCCATCCTGCAGTTACTAATTAAGTCTCTATTTCGTGGTTTAAGCTTAAGTGCATATTTCAACCTAGCTGCGGCTTGAGAGCAATCTTTATCAAACCCTTGGATTATAGGGCTGGACTTTGTTTTTAGGTTTGAACAGGTTAATTGAGTTCTCGCATATTCCAGAATGCTTTCAAATGCATTAAGTATCTGTTTTTTGTTTGCCCGAGGGTCTAGGCACAGGGAAACCTCCTTTCCATTATTAGTAATGATCTCAGCAATTGAGGACTTTACATCCACTTTCTCCCATCTTAAAGTGAAACCATTCTTTCTTTGAAAGATTGGATTAAGGGAGAGTACTCCACACCTTTCCTTGTGCTCCCCCCATGGGTAGCTGAATTTGATTAATGCATGGTCACTGAAACCCGTCATCTTAACCTTTAGGTTGCTTACACTCCCACCAAGGACCCTGCCCTAAAGAAGATGGTGTCCGGGTCACCTGTACTTGGATTTGGATCATTTCTGATTTCCAATTGGAAAGAGACTAATAATATGACTTGCACGGTAAAAATGACTGATTGCCTCCCCGTTTTGATCCATGACCCCGCATAAACGTGGCTCCTGTCTGGGGCATCTATTTACATTAAAATCACCAACCCATATAACTTGTAATGGTTTTGGGTGGTTATAGATCAAATCTTCCATAGTTCTGCCTAGGGCCTCTACTACAAATATTGGGTTCATAAAACAATTATTGTAATAGTTTATTCGTAGCAGGTCACTATTTTTGTGTCTTTTCTCAATTAATATGTGAAAATATGGTGAGTTATTCCAGAATTTAACTATTTTGAGCGAGGTCATATTCGCAGCTAGTGTTAAAATACCACCCTTTGCTCTGCCTCTTGCGGAAGGGAGGGCTGGGGTTTGGAGTGAGTGGTAGCCATTTAGATTGATAGCGGCTATGTTCCATTTCTCTTGGAAGCAGATAATGTGTGAATTCGTCAATTCTGTGGTCACTCGTTATTGTCCCTTTTGTTGATATACCCGCAATATTCCATATAAGGCAAGTGATTCCCTTCTGATCTGGCCATGATTTCCTTTGGTTAATCGAGTCCTTCCTCAGTTCCTATCTTGCTGGTTACTGCTTCAGTACTCTGCGTTGCGGGTTGTACGACAATTGGCTTTAGTGGGTGCTTTGCTGTGTGGACCCCTCTAACAGGTTCCTCATTTATGGAGTGTGTCTCCTTACGAGGCGGTGTGAGTCAGTCGCAGCTATCCAAGTTCTCCAATGCGGATCATCTATTTCTAGTAGGAATGTTTAACATGACCATCTGTGGGGGGCATAATAGATTGGCCATTTCACTAATGGAGTTTTTATCAGTGAAATGTAAGACTGGAGAGGGGGATTTATAGAAGAAGCCTAGTTGGCCAGTGTAAATCGGAGTCAACAGTGTGGGAGCTGCGGGGAGTTGACATAACAGGTCACCTACCAATCGTGGGATGTCAAAATTGAGCACTATAAATCACCCTCTATTGTTTTTGGAGCATGGCCAACCCATGGCATTCTTCTAGCCATTATCAGTTGATCCTGGATGAAGCGACCGGCTCTGGCAAATCTTGTTAGCCAGTGCCGGGCTTTATCCATGAGTTGGCCCATGGATTCTTGTTGGTTATCTCTTAATAAATGGACATTTACCATGATTACTACAAATGGGCATGAAGCGGGAGGTAAATTTAGGCGATGAGAAATGTTTACCTTCCCCTTCCTACCCACCTGTGGGCTTTTCCTCGGGGTTATTTGGGTCTCACTCCCAGATACTCCGCTTCTACCCCCTGACCTGCCCTCAGTGCCATACTGCCCTCAGTGCCTCCTTTGTGTATATACTCTGAATTAGCGTCACTCTTTGGTTTTCATTAGGTGGATAGGTTAAATCAGGCCATCCTTGGTCTCTTGAGGAGACAGGATGTACACCTACATTAGTTTGTAAGTTTGTATTCAACATTAAATGCTGCTGTGAGGTTTGAGTATTTCAGCCATCCCCAATCCCAGCCAATTGCTTAACAGTCAGGATTTCCTGCAATGTCCGCTCTATACTAGCCAGGCGCTGGGTAATGGGTTGTAATAGTTGCGCAAGGGTATCACATAATTTGTCACACATTTCAGGACAATTCAAGCACGGGGCTGAAGGACCATTTGGTTGACCTTGAGAATGACCTTGAGGTTTAGAAATAGATTGTGTCACTTGAGTCTTACGTGCCCTTTTTGAGGTGTGCAGAGAATCTTTGATGGCACCTCTTTTCCGTTTCACAGTAAGGTCAGTGGGAGCAGAGATTACTCCTCCCTAATCTCATCCCCTTCAGTAGTAAGTCTGCCCCTTTTCCCACACACTCCCCTGGGGCCTCCCACATTTAATACTAAAATATTTACTTGCATGTGCAGAGACTCCACAGTCAGGTTGTAGAACTCCGCACATGTAGGCATAGACAAAACGTATGTTTTGTAGTATGTTTTGTAGTATGTTTTGTAGTATGTTTTGTAGTAGTCCATAACATACTACAAAGTGTAGTTTGAGAATCAGGCCCTTCCTCTACCGAGTAGGAAAGGATAAAAATAACAATGCACAGAATAATACATTATGCCATTTCTGCCGACAGGCCAAGTCCAGCCATATACAATCTTTAAAAAAGAATGCAGTCTGCTCTTTTGCACTTTGGCTTCCGGAAATCTGCTGATGCCTCATAATCAAATAAAAAGTTCCTCTAAAATAGGCTTTTCGTTAACTTGTCAAAGAGCTCGTCAGCTCTGGGCATGGGGTGTGTGTCTGTTTTGTTAACTGCACGGAGTCCTCTGTAATTTAAGCAGAAGTGGAAGTCTATGTAAGGAGGCTCACACTACAAATTAATAAAGTATTTTATTCAAGTTGTAATCATACAACAGGCAAGGACAAAAGCTAGGAAGCAACCAGCACAGATGTTTGTATGGCATTCTTGACTCTACACTACATTCTAGATTCTACACGACATTATATGCTACATTCTAGATTACACACTACATTCTAGACTCTACCTTACATTCCAGCTTCAAAATTACATTCTAGACTGTACACTACATTCTAGACTGTACACTGCATTCTAGATTCTACACTATATTCTTGGCTCTACACTACAGTCTAGCCTCTACACTACATTCTACATCACATTCTAGATTCTACACTACATTCTAGGTTCTACACTACATTCTAGTTTCGAAATTACATTCTAGACTCTACACTATATTGCAGACTCTATCCTACATTCTAGATTCTAAACTACATTATAGACTCTACACTACATT
Source organism: Calotriton arnoldi (assembly GCA_963921515.1). Classification (NCBI taxonomy): domain Eukaryota; kingdom Metazoa; phylum Chordata; class Amphibia; order Caudata; family Salamandridae; genus Calotriton; species Calotriton arnoldi. Next base: position 379,300 of record CAWUFW010009679.1, read on the forward strand.
ATATGCTACATTCTAGATTACACACTACATTCTAGACTCTACCTTACATTCCAGATTCAAAATTACATTCTAGACTCTACACTACATTCTAGACTCTACACTGCATTCTAGATTCTACACTATAATCTTGGCTCTACACTACAATCTAGACTCTACACTACATTCTACATCACATTCTAGATTCTACACTACATTCTAGGTTCTACACTACATTCTAGATTCTACACTACATTCTAGACTCTACACTACATTACAGACTCTATCCTACATTTCTAGATTCTACACTACATTATAGACTCTACACTACAATCTAGATTCTATACTACATTCTAGACTTTACAGTACATTCAAGATTATATAATATATTCTAGACTCCACACTACATTCTAGATTCTATACTACATTCTAGGATCTACATTACAATCTATACTGCAATCTAGATTCTACACTACATTCTAGACACTACATTACATTCTAGATTCAATATTACATTCAAGACTCTACACTATATTGCTCGGATATGGATTTACATTAAATAAATGAAAAGACAAGAGGCATTTGGCAAAGCAGGAACAACTTGGTTTAATTAAACCATGTGGCCAGGAGAGCCTGGAGAGAATGCATCTGCTCAGAATTAGGCCTGGGAGTGAAATTCCGCTACGCTCAAAGTTTTTCCCAGTCCGTGCTCCACATAGCGTGCGGAGTTCAGAAAACTCCGCTCTGCGTAACAGAGTTTTGTCATCGCTCAGCAAGGTTAAGTTGGCAAGCGCGAGCAAGGAAAATCTTACTCCAGACCACCTCCCACAGAGATGGCCACTACAGCTTACGTTGACAAACCTTCCGTTCGCGTTGAGGAAGCTGCTGCTCGAGTAGAACATCTACTCAAGTGGCAGAAACAAGCAGCACCCTCTTGTGCTGCGCATGGTGCTGTTTGCGCAGGACAAACACTGGTGCTAAAAATCAGTGTGAATGGTGCGACCTAACACACTCGCTGCTTGCAGAACTCTGTGTAGCGCGGCTGAGTTTTTTCGTCACTTCACAGAGTTCCTTGTAGTGGAACTCCACAAACTCCACCCAGGTCTATTCAGAATCTCTCGATGTACAAAGTTTTGGCTGTCAAGTTATACAGTTCATGAGGTACAATAAAATGTTCTCTACATTCCAAAAGAGCATCTTAGTCCTAAATCAATCACATGTGTGCATCTGATAAGGACACAGGTGGCTCTCGACCTCAGGGAGAGCGTAATGTGGGCCAGTGTGTAAGGTCCAGATGTCCGGTGTGAGGAGTGCATGATCGCTACGTGCAGTGTGCATGTCGTGTCCTGAATGAATGAGTGTACCTACCTACATGTGGTATCTAGCTTTGTGGTATTTCTGTGGAACACAAGCCTTTGGCCAAATGGGTTTTATTAGGGCCAATTTTCTCGGACTTGTTTGTGGTGAAATTATCTGTGGAATCGATCAGGGTTTTCCCTGGGTGTGTATGTTTGCCTGTAATTTATGAGGGACCCCACCTGTGTCTTGTTAATTGATAAGTATTGGGCATGGGTTTTAGGACTTGCCTGATTGCGTATCTCTGACTCTGGTTTGATGGAGAGGTCACCCTGGGTGAATATGATAGCAATGATATGAGTTCATTGGAACTCCTGAAATGAATATGGCAGCCATTGGTATCATTTTGGTTGACATTATCAACATTACGTTTACACTGGTCATCTTGTGCAATGATATCAATCGTATTGGTGTTAACGAGGTTATGTTTGCTCTGGTCTGAATGCACACTGACATTGGTCTTGGTAGCAACAACAATATTATCATACGAGCGTGGATTATTACAGACATTGGTATCACTGTTGCTGATGGCGGCGCTGCTGTGCGGTACAACTAACGGTGTTGTATTCCGCTTTAGGTATCCGTATATAGGTTTTCTTGAATCATGTCCTTATATAGGCACAATTCGCATTGACCTTATATAGGCATAGAATCCCAGTCCTTATTTAGGCATTAACCGTGCACTCCAAATACAGGCATGGTCACCAACATCCATCCACCCTAACGTCACAACGAGTTCTTAGAAACCAGACCCTTAAGCTTCGGGAGTTCCCCTAGCACAGAACTATTGATTTCTCCAAGAACTCATCTATTATGTATGAACCGTTATACCTTAAGGGTTCATTCCCGACGTCTTCCTCTGTCCGACTTCACGTCAATGTTAACATTCCAAGACACCTCCCAGGTATAAATATACCTTCCCTTGCCCAAGCAAGTTAGAGGAGACCTCGACTTCAGAGGAGCCCGTATCCCGGCCTGACGCACTGAGAAGACGCTGTCATTCCTGCATGCAGACGAATCCAGCTTCCAGTGTTCTGACTCCCTTCGCGGGGTGTTAGAGTTCCAGATCCGGCAAGAGATTCCCACCTCTCTCATTCTCAAGGTATGGAGCTGACTAGAACCTAGAGGGACTCTTGGCATACTTGGCATACTAGACTTAACATACTCTTAGTATACCATACTAGAGAATACTTCTCCTACTTCTTACCTTTCCCTACACCTAGACTAGGTTAGGTACATTGGGGTAGAACTAGCTTAGAGACGCATCGTATGAGTACTCGCATTTTTAGCTCATGTTATTTATGTACGTGAATATATGCTAAAAGATAATGCTAGCGCAGTATTATTTATTTCTACTGCTTACGCTGTACATTATTTATCTTGCATACTGTCTTGTGATCATAACAGCACATATCTCTTACACGAGAAACAAGACTGTTCAATAAAACCCTTTTTATTGAAGCGCCCGTCTTTCCTTTCTGTGTAACTCTGTAGAAACTAAGCATGCATGATTGACTGAGTGAAACTTATCTATTGTTTCCACGATTCTGAGACGCGTTCCGATTCTAAAGGGAAACAAAGTTGTCATGTTTTTCGGTTGCCAGAAACTACTCCCTTCTTGTTCTCAGGGAGTTTCTAGTGGCCTCTGAGCTAGCTGGCACAAGTAATTAAGTTGAATATACTCGATAGGGACATACCGACCTTAGTCCTATGTCAAACCTATAGGTTATATTATTCCAATGCGCAGAGCCTATTAGGGAAATAGGAACTACACTACATGGCGCCCAAACGTTTGGTAAGGCAGTAATTTAACGCTAGATACTGAGTAACTCAGTCGTGCTTTTCTCAGAGACCCCTACTCACATACTCCATAAGACGTCTGGAGTGGGTAGGGTTAAATATCCGCCATAACTAATTAGGACAAAAACCCTATATATTAGTTGTTTGGTTTGTTCAACGTTGAAGGATACAGTGTTCCAAAATATTGTGCACCTTATCTTTTTTGTTTCCTTGAAACTTGTTCTACATTTTTCAAAAAACAAATGTCCATAAACGGTGACGATGCCACCAACACCGGTGGAGCTACGGCTCAACCAGTCATAACAGCTTTTAACTTTACAGGTTTAATTGAAACCGAGGAGGGTGTTATAGACATCGCTCCAAACTTAAGAAGAGCCATCACTCTAAAACTTATAAAACACGGCCTACCACCAAGAGGAGGTAGAGCAGTTTTCGTGATAGAGGCACACAAATCCTTTCAGACAGAGGTATTCTATTCATGGGTAATATTCCCAGAATCAAATCCAGTCACAAGAGTGTTTCACTTCTACAAAGAAGATGAACCACCAGAGGAATATATTCCTTTCGAGGATATTGAAATTCCACTAACATACCAGGAACATCAGCTCTTGTTTAAAGGCGCCCTAAAACATCACAGAAACATTACCAGGCTCGGTCAACTAGGTAGACCAGGAGCAACTTGGCCGATTCTAGCCGGCTACACTCCTCATCCTGACCTCGAAATAATGTCAGACGAGGAATTACTTACTCAACTTACAGAGTTAATAAAAATCTACAGACAACTAGTCCAATATGTCATGCGGACTTTCACAGTCCAACCACCATTGACACTTCCAAATCAAACTCCTCAACAGGGGAATACACTAAAAATTACACCACAGACTCTATACGCAGTCATGGGTAAAATTCTCACAAAACGTGAGCAAATTCCATTTTGGATAGCTCAAAAAATTACTCAAATCGAAGAAGTATTTCCAAATACTAGCCCTTATGAGAAACACAGAATCCTAACAATCTGTTTACCAATGGGGATCACACCACAACTTGAAGACTGCACCACTTGGGGCTCTGTCTTTGCTGCCATCCATACTAAAACACATGGTATTCCGTCAATTGCAGTAATACCTGATGTCCTGAAACAAATTCAAAACGAATACGGGGCACAGCCTGCTCTGAATTTAGGTATGAAATTACTGAAAAATTTCGACCAGGTCTCAACAATAATATTATCTAATATTAAAGGGGAGGCAGCAGCAGTGGCGATCCGCCAACGATTAAGGGAATTCGATGTTACAGAACATCAAACAGAACTACCCAGAATAATAGAACAATCTTATGCAGAATTAGGCAGAGATAGTTTGGGTGGAAGACCACTGAAACCAAAACTATCTGAAAGTCCTGAGAAGGACTCTATTAAACAAACTCCTACATCTTCTAAAAAGATGTGGGAAACTAATAAACAAAATTCAAACGAGAAACGTTCTCAATCCCGAGGTAGGTCTCCTCAAAAGGAGCCCTCTAAAAGGAGGTATAACCTCAGGAATAGGGATAATTTTAAAAAACCTGACAGGTATCAAGATACTGATACACGTTCCTCTCGTACCTTTCAGATCTCGTCACAGACATCGGAAAGAAGAGGACAGTCAGAACATAGAGAAGAACGCGTGAAATCGAAAGACGACAAACACGTTCAGAAAAGTAAATCTATACCTCAATCTCTCAAAAGAAGGTAGCAGGTCTGAAGGTCAGACATGCCGAGGATACTGAGAACACAACTCAAGAACGGAGAATGGGCTCAGACAATGCTGGACAGTGCGGCAGAAGTCACAATAGCTCGCCAGAACCTGAAGGAACTTCTGGAGATAGTGGACTTGAATGAGTACATCACAGTTGAGACTGTAGACACCAGGGTTAGTACTCCACAAAAGTTATATGAAATAACACTCCGGATGGAGGGAGACATACCTAGACAGGTGAAAGCACTCTTTGGGAAAAACTTTCAAGGGGCTATGACATACTTCTAGCAGAAAAAGACTGGCCACCACAATTTGTCAGGGAGTGCCCACATGGCGAGGACATTATTATGCCTGCCTTCGCCAACCATATTCCAATTCACCTAAAATATACTTATGCCAGGAAATGGGCAGTTGCCCAGGCCCCAGCATTATACAAAAATCATGTAGGATGGGATGAGGACTCACCTCACCATAAAATACATCTAAAAATGAATCTACTGCACAGAGGCAGTACCCAATAAAGCAAGAAGCTAAAAAACAGGTCAGGGAGATCTTAGATCAACTTGAATACCAAGGGGTGATTGAAACATGCACCTCTTCAATGAACAATCCTTTGTTTCTGTCTCCAAACCAGACAATACATATCGTCTAGTTTTGGATTACAGACACTTAAACACTTGTTCTAAAACCTTTGCAGTGCAAAATGCACATAGTACAGCATTAATGAATAACATTGTGCGCAAAAAATATAAAACCATATTGGACATCTCAAATGGTTTCTTTTGTCAAAACATAGCACCTGAAAGCAGGTACTTGACAGCTTTCTCAATAATGGGGACCCAGCGTCAATTTTGTCGACTCCCACAAGGGTTCAAGAACAGCCCGGGGTTATTCTCAGCGGGGGTAACGGAGTTACTACAAATTTATGATAATGAGGCATTGTCATATGTCGATGAAATCTATCTGACAGACGATGACCTAGATAAACACTTGAACAGGGTGAGCACCATTATATTGGGCTTCGCATCTGAGGGCTATAAATTCAACTTTAAAAAATCCAGAATTGCCCATCTCAATGTCCTTTTTCTAGGATATGAGCTTTCAAGTGAAGGCAAGAGCTTAGCAGCCAACTTTTTAGAAAGGTGTGCGCTGCTCCATCCTCCAAAAACGCTGAAAAATTTACAATCCATCCTGGGTCTCCTAAATTTTGGAAGAAGTTACATTCTAAATTACGCAGAAAGGGTTAAACCTCTCTACGCACTAATCAAACCTGATTTTTCAATCAAAAATTGGACACAGGAACACACAGAAATCTTGCGTTCACTCCAAGCTAACATGTTAGCAACAAATCACTTACAAACACGCGTAAGTCAACGCAATTTGGTGATCCGAATATTTTCGGTCAATGCGGATTCACCTACTTAACATTTAATGAGGGTGAAAAAGTACCAATAGCATACAAATCTCATTTGTATACAACAAGCAGAAATGCACTTCACTTCAACTGAAAAAATACTGACAGCAGTTCAAACCACTGTAGCAAAAGAAAGAGCTCTAGCCCAAGGGAAACGCATTATTGTCGTAACCCCAGTGCCAGCCTTAGAGGCGGTCACAAAAGCGAGCATTCCAAATGCAAAAGCTTTACATCCTAGATGGATACAATGGGTTAATTCTCTTGCTGCAACAGATGTTGAATATGTTTTTGATCCTGATTTAAAAACACAAGCGTTCCTGCAATATGAACATGAATGTCCTCTGCCCACTGAGATTCTGCCTCTCGATCAGTATGAATTCATAATTTACACTGACAGATCCGCACAACCCAATAGAAGGGAGTAAGCAAGCTTACAGTGCAGCGTGCGCAATCGTTAAAGGTCGCATGCGAGATGGCAACTTCAGAACTATGGTCACAAAAACCCAATCTCTAGGAGATTGTACAGCTCAGCGAGCTGAACTACAAGCATTCAAACTGGCACTTGAAAATACAGATCGCGAATTCCCCACACTAATAGTGTGCAATTCTTTCTACTGTGTGCAGTCGTATAATGAATATATACAAACTTGGCATGAAAATAGGTTCAAAGATGCAAAAGGTGGCACAATAAAGCATAAAACGCTTTGCGAACAAGTCGTTCAGTTAAAAAGCGAACTACCAAAGGCTCACGTGATACACACACTGAGTCATCAACGTGATGGCGTTCACGTTGCAGGGAATTCATTGGCTGACGAAGCCGCAAAGGGGGCTGTTCAGACGGCTTCCGTAGCTGCGATCACTCGTTCAAAAACGAGAATAGACGATGAGATAATGTTGGCTGTCAATGCTACGAGCAAAGGCAGTGGTGCAGCGTTACCAAAAAAGTTTCCACTCAAGTACTCTTATGTAATTGATGCGAACAACATTCCTTTTGCTCGAATCCCTGGAGTGGGGGATAGGGTAATTCCAAACAAGGAATGCAGATTAGGACTGATCCTAGCAGCACATGAAGGGATAGCCTCTGCCCATGCAGGTATTTCTGCAACAGTATCTTTACTGAAACAAAGATATTGTTGGACTGGCATAGGAAACAGAACAATAACTATGTTTTGGAATGTGAAATATGCCAACAGATGAAAGTTTCCACAGTGAAACGTCCTGCGCAGACACCCCTGTTAATTTCAGACAAACCATTAGCTTGTGTTTACCTGGACCACTGCGGTCCCTTGCAAAGGGACGGTAACTATAAATATATCATGGTCGCAGTGGATTCGTGCTCAAGGTTCCTATGGATATGGCCTCAGCGCTCGGCTGACGCTCGAACTGTTATAAAAGATTTGCGAGTCTTTATCGGCACATACGCAATAGGCACGCTACATTCTGACCAGGGCTCTGTGTTTAGCTCTCGGGCTTACAAAGAAGCCGTGGCCAGTCTGGGCGTTGCATTGCGGTACTCCTCTCCATTTCATCCTGAGGGAAATTCTGTTGTGGAAAGGAAAAACCAGGACATAAAGCAGTCTATAACAGCTAGGGTATTAGGTTCGGGTGATGGGTGGGTCAAACATCTTTATGGGGTCCAACGCTCATTAAATAACTTGCCAAGAAGTTCTCTAGGGGGGGTCACTCCATATGAGGTCCTATTTGGGAAAAAATGTGGGTGCCTGATCTAGAATGTAGAGGCACAGTGGTGGAAAATAAACCCTTTGATATCAAAGATCGTTTGGCTGTTTTACAGGATCTAATTGAACTAAGATCGGAACAAAGCAACGTATTCCTGCAGCCAACCACCACTGGGGAAAAACCGGCGGTCCCAGCAAGGCCTGTCTGGATTCCAAAAGTTGGGGATCTAGTCAGAGAGAAAATTGCGGACAAGAAGGAATTTGGACCTTCTTACAGACAACCAGTACCTGTCCTAGCCGTACACGGAACAAGAACAGTACTTCTGCCGCCCCTTGCTGGAAAAAAGGAGAAAAGATTTGTGTCCATCGACCTCATCAAACCACAGTATGTGGCCAATACTAAATAGTAGGCCTCGTGGACTCCGACCTAGTAGCAGACGCACTCCTCTCGCTACTATCCAAGAGGTTCAGACTGAAAGACTGATAACCATCGAGAATTCAGCAGTAACAGATGAAGGACTGAGCTATGGAACTCATCCCTCTTAAAACTCAAGTAACAGTTCGTCCACATACACCTGTCTACACCAATGTAACAAGTGATCAACTAGTTTCAGCGATTTCTACAAATCCTGTTGCAATTCCAACAATTGACAGAACTGCTTCTGGCTATTTCATTAACTTTGATACGTTTTCTGAGGATCTGAGTGAGCCTGAGACGTCGCCAGCATCAAGAACTTTTAAACAGCAAGTACAAGACTTTTTTCATTTTTTGAGAAAGACTTATCTGGTTTCACCATGGATTGAACTATGGATTATTTCTGGAATATTTTTCTTTCTGCTTTGGCTAGCTTTGGTTTTGACTATCAGCGTGCTTATAAATGGCAGATACATCCATTTGGACATTGAAAGTAAAGATGTGAACTTACTTTTGAAACCACACAAATCATCCCATCGTGAAACAAGAGACTTGCCTGCAGTAAACATCACAGCCGTTCCTATACAGGATGGTATAGTGTGGGACAGAACTGATTTCGATATTTTCGGCCCTACGGAACATTTGAACATTCCACATTTATTTAAAATTTCACTAAGTGATTTTGTTTCATCCAGTACCTATTCTGATGATTGGGACTATGAAACTGTAAATGACATGATGTTTGACCTAGAAAAGTCTGCTGCATTTTCTAATAATGAATATTTAGAGGGTTCATCAGACTATGAACAGCTGTATTGCTATAACCACTATGGTCATCATTATTTGCATAAATCTGCAACACCTAGAAATGTGTTTATGTTTAACCAATGGGAGCATTGTCCTACACCACCGAAAGGTAGTTCAAAAACATTTGCTAAAAAGTTTCCATATTTTTCACGATACAATACATCTGATCCAGAAACATTTTACTATAAAAATGTAAACAAAGCAGGATTGAAAATATGTTAACAAATACAAAACAGATTTACTCTGCAGCATTTATTGCCCAACTGTCTAGACAAGGTTTCGACTTATGGAAAGACACAATAGACACAAAATCTGTCTGGGGTACTAAAGATTGGCAAGTGCAGGGGATAGAAGCTTTGTTTAGAACCTGTATCATCCCTCAGCAAATAATGTTTTTGAATGACTGTGCAACAAACTTCTTGCCTTGGTTTAGCCAAGATCAAAGACATGAAAACTCCTTCTGTACCAACACCTGCCAGTAATAACAATACACAATACACAGGCAGTGGTGACAGTTGACAATATACTACAACTCAACAGAACAAATCCTGATTGGAGAAAATGGTTGATCTGGCCCACAGACACAAACAACTGTCAAGAGAGATTCCTGAATAAAACACAGGGGTTTACTATTCATAGGCCAGACCCACGATACGTCCAAAGACAACATCCGGGGGTAGTAGCAACATACAGTGTAGGAAAATTATGCCTCGATTGGCTGCAAAAATCTACACTTAAGGATGTGAAACAACACTTATCTTTACTTAAAGAAGACGCAGACCTTAGGGAATTCTTGCTTGGACCAAGAAAATCGCGTCAAAAACGTTTCATATATGCCGGCATCTATGCTGCTTATAATGAAGCATGGAAGGTGTCACAGATGGAGGCCGCAGAACGAATACGTGAACTTGATCGTATTAATTTAGAGAAAACTCTCTCTGTGGTCGATAATGGGTTAACAACTTTGTCCTCCAGAATTTATTCATTGGACAGTATTGTATCCTCTGCTATCGACATACTGGAACAAGATTTAGCCATGTTACAGCAAGGCCAGTCTCAGTTACGTTCTATTATGTTATTAAGCTGGACGCTGCAATCTTTGCGTGCGGGCTATGTGCCTTGGCGTTTTATCAACACATCGGCTCTGTTTGCAGAATACAATTTAACTGATAAACAGATCGAACTGGCACAAAGAGGAGCAAAGTATACAGTACTGAGCATTGAAAAACTGGAAAAACTACCATTCACGGTGGCAGAAAAACCAGCTACAGAATGGCTTATTCATGGCAAAATCACTCTGCCTGTTGTAGTGTGGATTGTGACCTCATTGTTTACATTGGTAAGTTAGCTTAGGCCTAACTGCCATGATGCCTTCTTTGCACATGTTACTCTGTGACTTTGTTTTTCCAGACTCTGCTTGTGCCTGGCTATATTAGAACTGTCTGCCTTTTTGCCTTTCACCTTTTCTCTTTGTGTGCTTTTAATATTGTGATCTCCCTGTTGGTGGCACTTGGAGAAAAACCTTTCCAGGGAGAAGAGCTGTGCTTGTCTGATGATGTAAACCTTGCATCTAGATATTGAGGTATGGGGGTCCGCCTGACAAAGTCCAGAGGTCTTCTATTTTTATAATAAACTAGTTACTAGCACGGGGAGGGTGGTAAGGCAATTTAGCCCTATATCCACTGTCTTTATAAAATGCTGTCCCCGTTTGTATTCTATGGAATTGTAACCATGCTTATTATTTTATCGTTATGCATTATGCTGATAGTACTGGCACGTGTACTTTATCTTAGAGCACGATAGTTGAAATAAACATTTTAAACTATACTGTGTCTCTTATTACGCACGTTGTGGACAAGTATGAGTGAGTAATGAAAGAGTGTTCTTGCTCCCGCGATTCCTGAGAGAGTCCGTGTTCTGGGATGTTTAATCATTGGTAGCTTCGCTGTAGTACGGAGAACGAATGAGACGCTAAAGCTAGTCGGATTGGGATTGTGGGTACTAAGGTGCATGGTTGGTACACCACTATACACCGAGGTCCTATTTTCCTGTGCATAGCTCTGTATATGTGCAGAATCCCCGCAACATGGCGCCACCAATGTGGTGGGCTTCTTATCTGCGAGATGCTTGAGTAGTGCTTGTGCTTGTCCACAATAACCTTTGCTTACGCTTCCGGAAACGTATGCGAGGGTGATACCTCCTATATTGATTTTTTTATAGGTTCTTTCAAGCTTGAAGTTATTAAATGGTGTTTTCTTTTATGTTAACCCTATATTGCGCTGCCACACACTAGGTTGTTGATCATTCCTGGTCTTAATGGCCGCAAATGTAAATATCCTGGCACATAGCAGCGCTGTGCTCCGGGCTCATTTACTGGCTTATGGGGTGGCCTGACGCGGGTGTCACTCTCATCTTTGTGGTGCAGGCTGATACGGCTCACCATTTTGAGGTGTTTTATTCTTGGGTCACTATTCTGGCGGTGGAAGGAGCTGACAATTTGTTTCATGTTTACGCTCCCACTGCCCTACCCAATGCTTATCGGCCTTATCAGGCTCTTGAAGTACCACTTACGGCATGGCAACACCGTATTTGGTTTAATGGCGCCCTCCCACATCCGGTCACCCCGGTTCGTTTAAGCCCCTTATCAATAGATGGGGCCACTTGGCCAGTCTTGGCCGCGTATACCCCACATCCGCGTTATTTGACGCTTGCAGTTGATGAACTGCTCGCGTTGCATGCGTCTTTAATCCGCGTGCACAGAGCTTTGGTACAATATGTTACTGACAACGTCCAGGGGGCCCCTCCTGGAGTTGCGGCGCATCCAGCTGGACCGGGCGGTGTAACCATAAGTCCCGTCATGGTTAATTCGGTGATGGGCAAGCGCCCACAGAATAAGGATGATTTGCCTTATTGGCTTGCAGAAAAATGTGACCAGCTGGAGGCTGTTTTTCCGAATACTTCTCCTGTGGACAAACACAGGATTTTGACGATTAGTTTTCCGAAAGACTTAATTCCAGAGTTGACAGAATGCAACAACTGGGGCAAGGTATTCGCAGCAGTGTATGCAAAGTGATTCGGCACTCCTTCCATGACGTTTCTGCCCTCTGTAATTAAACGGGTGCAGGATGAACATGGCCCTGAAGCGGCTGTGGAATTGGGGATGAGACTGGTGGGAGTGTTCGATGTGGTGGCTGATCTAATCCTTGCGAACGTCAAGGGTGACGCAGTCAACTTTCAAGTCGCTAATGCTTTGGCTTTGGTCCCGGAGCCGGACTAGCCACGCAAATTACCGAAAATTATTGCACAGGCTTATAAAACCATTGGCCGCAATAGTTTGGGGGTTAAGTCTTTTGCTAAAACGCAAACTCAATCACAACCACAACAAAAAACTCAGTCTGAGAAGGAAGAGAAACCGTTCTTTTCTAAAAAGAACTGGAAGTTGAAAAAGCAGGGTAAGCAACAATCAAAACCAGGGTCGCGTGCTGCATCCCTGGTTTCCGTATCTTCGGAACGCACTTATGATTTGCGCGACAGAGCGAGAATTAAATCTCCAGATAGATTTCAAGTCCCTGACCCGCGTTCTCCTCGTTCTTCACAGGCACCATCGACATCCCAGACTGGTGGAGGAGATCGCCAGGATAGAGGCAGGGGTCGTGAGGCCCCAGAGGGACGAGACCAACCTCGACAACCAGGCCGAGGGAAACCAGAAGAATTTCCACATTCTCGCCCACAGTTTCAGAAGAAAAAAGTTGCAGCATTTACAGCGAGGTATGCCACAGACGGTGAGAACGAGACTCCTGAATTGGACGTGGACAGTGACGCTGCTAGACAGCGCCGCGGAAGTTACCATAGTGCGGGAGGCACTGTGTCCTCATGTGGAGGCGACAGCAACTGATACTTTCATTACTGTCGAGACAGCTGACATCCGAGTGGCACCCCCTGACAGACTATTTAATATTGCCATTCAAATTGAAGGTGACATTGAGCGTGTTATTAAAGAGATTTTTGGGGAAAATCTGACCTCTTCTTACGACATTTTGTTGGCAGAAGCAGATTGGCCGCCCCCCTTCGTACTTGCTGCACCGAGAGGGGAGGAGGTAATCCTTCCGAGCTTTTCGTGTCATGTCCCCAAGGACAAAGCGGAGGCTCTTGCAGCTGAATGGGCTGTGGCCCAGGCCCCGGCACTGTACCGTAATCACGTGGGCTGGGATGAGGATTCACCCTCCCATGATATGCCATTGCGGTCTCTGCCACAGCCCCAACCCCAATATCCCCTCCGGCGGGAAGCTAAAGGTCCCGTTTCCGACATTCTGACACAGTTAGAATATCAAGGAGTAATTGAGACATGCGTGTCACCAATGAATAATCCCCTTTTCGCGGTTTCTAAACCCAATGGGTCATACCGCTTGGTATTGGACTACCGGCATTTGAACTCCCATTGCCGAACCTTTGCGGTACAAAATACCCACAGTTCTGCGCTCATAGACAGTCTTGTTCGCAAAAAATATAAAACGACACTTGACCTTTCCAATGGATTTTACACGCACAATTTGTCCCCGGAGTGCAGCCAATGGAGCGCTTTCACTTCCGGTGGAAAACATTTTAAATTTCGGCATTTGCCCATGGGCTACAAGAACAGCCCGGGAGTCTTCGCCGCCCGTGTTGTCTCTTTGTAGGACAGCATAGACCCAGATGCGTATTCGTACGTCGACGATATCTATCTGACAGACGACGAATTATGGCCGCATCTTTCCAGTGTGGACCGCATTATTCTTCAATTTGCGGTCTTAGGATACAAATTTAATTTTGCCAAATCACACATTGCAGAATTCACTGTTTTGTTTTTGGGCTATGAGCTCAACAATGAAGGTAGGGGCTTAGCTCCCCATTTCTTGGAGAAGTGCGCATTTTTGCGCCCTCTAATGACCCTGAAGAAACTTCAGTCATTACTGGGATTTTTAAACTTCGGGCGTTCTTACATTCCCGAATATGCCCAGCGTATCAAGCCTCTTTACGCCTTGATACAACCGAACATTTCGAAGTCATGCAGGCTTCTTGAACATTCCTCTATACTGCACTCTTTGCAGTCTGATCTACTTGAATCTAAGTTCTTGTTGACGCGTGATAACCACACGAACCTGGTGATTAGAATTGTGCCAGGGGCAGTGAGTTTCACGTACTTAACGTTTAACGAAGGTGACACAGTACCTATTGCATACAAGTCGCATCTTTACACTTCAGCGGAGTTGCGCTTTTCCACTGTGGATAAAGTTTTGACTGCAGTGCAAATGGCGATTCTAAAGGAATGCGCACTGGCACAGGGAAAACACATTTTGGTGGTAACACCATATCCTGCCCTTGAGGCAGTGACGAAGGCAAGTGTACCAAACTCCAAGGCTTTGCACCCCCATTGGATACAATGGGCTACATCTCTGACGTCCCCGGATGTCACTTTTATTTTTGATTCCTCTCTTCAGACACGGGAGTTCTTGCAGTATGAATCTGTTCATCCTCCTCATCTGTCTTTGCTGCCGCTTGAGGAGTACAAATGTATCATTTACACCGATGATTCTGCGCAACCGGCCACCGGTTCTAAGCATGCTTATTCCGCAGCATGTGCTATTGTTGCAGGGACTATGGTGAACGGTGAGTTCAAATCGAGTGTGGTGCACACGCAGGCACTAGGAGACAGTACTGCACAATTGGCCGAGCTGCGTGCTTTGGTGCTCGCACTTGAGTTCGCGAATCCAAACGTGACAACACTTATTGTATGCGATTCTTACTACTGTGTTCAATCCTTCAATGACAACTTATTCTTTTGGTCTCAAAACGACTATAGAGATGCTTAAGGAAGCACAATTAAGCATAAAATGCTTTGGGTTCGAGTGGCAGATCTTAAACAACGTCTGCCTCTCACACAGGTGATTCACACTCTTGGCCACCAGCGTGTGGGCGCACACGCTGTCGGTAACAGTTTGGCAGATGATGCTGCCAAATCAGCAGTAGCCACGTGCTCAGTAGCAGCAGTTACAAGATCCATGACAAAAATAGATAATGAGATTTTGGCAGCTATTGCTGCAACAAAGGAAGGTGTTAATTACCCACGGGGCTTCCCTTCCAAGTACCCTTATCTCTTAAGTCCCGAACAGGTTCCTTTCGTAAGAATTCCAGACGTTGGTGATCGGCTGATTCCCAAAGCGGACCGCAGAACTTCCTTGATAACGGCCGCACACGAAGGCTTGGCTTCAGCCAATGCTGGCGTGTCTGCGACTGTTTCCATCTTGCAGCAGCGTTACTGGTGGCGTGGTTTATATAAACAGACCCGTACTTATGTGCTTTCTGGTGACGTTTGTCAGCAAATTAAGCCTTCAACGGTTATACGACCACCACAAACACAGCTCTGCATTTCTAACAAACCTTTTGGGTGTGTTTACCTGGATCACTGCGGTCCATTTTCTTCTGACACTGCATATAAATACATCTTAGTTGCAGTAGATTCGTGCTCACGTTTCATCTGGGTTTGGCCACAACGAAGTGCTGACGCTCGAAATGTCATAAGGGATTTGCATGTCTTTGTGGGAATTTTTGCCTGTGGCACCCTCCATTCTGACCAAGGTCCAGCATTCGCCTCTAAGGCGTACAAAGACGCAATGCGGTCTATGGGGGTGCTGGTGCAATTTTCGTCTCCGTATAGGCCCGAGGGAAACTCAATTGTGGAGCGAATGAACCGTGACTTAAAGCAAACCTTACAGCTAGACTCTTAGGTACTGGCAGGAACTGGCTTGCCCACTTGTATGGCGTGCAACGTGCACTTAATAATCTCCCTAGAAGATCTCTGGGTGGGCGGACCCCATACGAAATGCTCTTTGGCATACAAATGTTTGTGCCAGATCTTGATGGTCTAGACATGGCGGCAAATGCCGCAATCTTTGACGTAGCTAATCATTCTACTATGTTGCAGGACTTACAAGAGACCCGTGACAAACTGCAAACGAACACTTGCCTTCAGCCACTGACGCTGCGCTGCAGATTCCAGTTGCCGGCTGGCTGCCGAAGGTTGGAGATCTGGTCCGAGAGAAGGTGGAGAACAAAAAAGAATTTGGCCCCTCTTATCGTGCACCGGTTCCAGTTCTTGGCTTGAAGGGTACTCGTACAGTCATCTTACCACCCCTACCTGGTCGCAAAGACAACAGATACACCTCAGTGGACAATGTCAAGCTACAACATCTGGCCGATCCTGAATAGCGTGACACCTGCGGTATCATGTCCGGCAATTTCAAGGAATCGTGGCCCTCCTGTCTCCACAGACGTTGATGTTGCCATTGGGATGGTCGCTTTGCCAGATTGCCTGCTCAATCTCCCGGGTTCCTCCTGCAACGAGGAAACCGAGTATGCATACCCCGCCAATGAGTTGGTGGCTCATTTACCTACAACACCACTGAGCCCAACCCGTTTTTCCTTTGATTCGGCTTCCACCTCATCACTTATCCCGTCCAGCTTCAGTATTTTTATATCCTGGTTCAGAGACAATTTTTTAGTCCCACCATGGACATACATCTGGTTGGTACTATTCTTGATTTTCCTGTTCATGTCCATTGGCTTTGTGACAGTTTTTTTCTTGCTCATCAATGGTCACTATACACCAGAACGCTCTGCGGTGAACTCTGTCACTGGAACTTTGGCTCCGCATTCTTCATCTCACATCATGAAGCGTGACCACACATTTGTGAACATTTCTGCCTTCCCAGTCGCTGATGGCATCGTATGGGATGCTGTAAATTTCCAAATTCATGGACCAACCGAGATTATTAATGTACCGAATGTCCTTCGTGTTTCCATGGGTGATGTGGTGAAAAGGAATATTCATTCTGACAATTGGGATGTGCATGCCGTTGAATCGTTGTTCTCTGATTTGAAATATTATGCTGATTTATATTGTTACCAGCATTGGGGCAACCATTTTCTCCACAAACCAAGTACACTTCGGGGTACTTTTAATTACACCCAATGGGAACATTGTCCGACCCCTCTACCTGGTAGCTCCCACACAGTTAAAAGTAAATTTACGTACTTTACAGACTTTGATAGATCAAACCCTAGGTCCTATTATTTTAAATTGAACATTTCGTCGAATCAAAAGGTCATGTTGACACACCAAATTGCTATATTCCGGTTCCTTTCTGGACGCATTAGCCGTGGGTGGTTATGAGCACTGGAAGGACACCATCGACTTAAAGTCTATCTGGGGCACGAAAGCATGGCAGGTACGCGGTACGGAATACTTACACCGTGCTTGCCTAATCCCGCCCCAAATTTTATTTTTAAATAGTACGATCTATCAAACAACTTGTTGGGGTTTGGCTACTTCCAAACAATTGAATGCACCCTCCATTCCCGTCTTGTCTTCATATCCCAACGAGAGCTTGCATTTCAATATCTCCCTTGCAAATTTGCAAGCTTTGTTTCAAAATATTTCCTTTAACATTTCTACGATTGTTCAGTCACCCTGGTTGGCTTGGCCCATAGCATCAAATGCCTGCCAACTACGTTTTCATGACTCTGCTCCTGGTTACAAACAGGATAGGCCAGATCCAAGGTTTTCTGACTCTCGTACTGTTACAACATATTCTGTTGGTAAATTGTGTAAACTGTGGTTGCAGCACTCTTCATTAGATTCTGTAAAACAACATTTATCCCTCCTATCAGGCAACATTGATCTGTCCGATTTTGTTCTAGGGCGTCGGGGTCCAAGACCTAAAAGATTTATTTATGATGCTTACAATGAACTCTGGAAGCTTTCGCAAATTGAAGCTGCTTCCCGTTTACGGGAAATCGATCAGGCAAATCTAGAAAAAGTGCTCGCTGTTGTTGACAATAGTATTAATACCCTGTCTTCCCGCATTTACACATTAGAGAATATTGTTTCATCTGTTATTGATATTGTACAAGATGATGTGTCTGTGTTATATCATGGTCAGGATCAATTGCGTTCAGTAATGCAGTTTGCGTGGACGTTGCAAACATTGAAAATGGGCAAAGTTCCATGGCATTTTTTAAACACGTCTGCCTTGTTCGTGCCATTTAATTTAACGGAAAAACAGCAATTCATGTCCATGAAAGATGCAACATACACTCTCTTACATATCGAAAAGATAGAGCCGTTACCATTCTCTGTGGCGGAGACTGACTCTGCAGTGTGGCTAGTTCACGGGGTTATCGTTTTGCCTTTCTCTTTGTTTGAGTTCAGTTCATGCATGAAACATTATCCTGTTGGCCGTTTTCAGCCCTTAGGCAGTGCCTTCTTGCATGAACTTTGGTCCCTGCCTTTTATGTACATATGCCTTAGGGACGGAAAGGAGGTCTTTCTCACAGGAGAGTCTTGTGATTCTACAGTGGGTCATTCCCTAATTTGTAAAAACATTAAATTGCACGGGGCTTGTAATGTTTCTGCTCCGAATCTTGCTTGTGTTTTGAAGGGCATTCCAGCACCTGTTATATCACCTACTTTCACTGTGCTTGCAAATGGTAGCTATCTGCTTCTGAATAATCAAGACTGCTGTGGAATGCAGGCAGGCATCCCCTACATTGTAACAGTTTCACACCGTGTTGTGTGCTGCAAAAATGTGCTTTTTCCACCCCCGCACGAAATGATAGATAGTTCCATTTGGACTTCCATACCCACTTTGAAGGCGGATTTAAATAAATTGAGCAGAATAAAGGCGCTATTTTTAAACCAGGAGGTTATGCTCACTTCCGCACGGGAGACATTCGTCCTCCAGGTGGCTAGTACCCACAGTGAGATACAGGCTCTTTTGAACACAAACCTCCCACAACATTTCGGTGAACTGATTCACCACGTATTCAATGCTTCTAATACCGAAGGTCTTGTGCACTTTTTTAAAGTTGTGGGCTCTGGCCTTTTCTAACCTCCTTTCAAACTATATTTGGTGTAATTCCGGATTTTATTCATTCTATTTTTTCCAGCGTCTTTGGCGGCTTCCCATTGCTCCTAGCCTTAGCTGCTGGAATATTACTTTTAATTTGTTTGCTGCGCAATAGCTGCACTTCCTGGGGGCCTACTCGACCAAGGTCGACTCCGGATGCTCCGTGAACGCATGCTCATCAGCTTCGGCATCCTACCATTGGCGACACTCGGCGTGTCCTATAGACTTTCTTTTCGCTTTGCGTATTTCACTTGCGTGCAACCTGTGATGTCTTGCTTACGATGTCCTTTCTCTTGGTCCTTGGATGTTTGCCTCTCCAATACGTCTCAGTCGGACCCGGATTTTGGCCAGTTGATGGGCCCCTTAGTGGCCCATGAACGGGAATGTTCCGGCACTGGATTGATGGCGCGTGCGGCTGCACTTGGGGTTTTGGCGCAATGGGATATCTGGGCGGCTGCTCAGAATCTCCTACAACGAAGTTATATTGAGTATCACGCAAGTTGTCCCGCAATGCTGATCACTGCTCCCTATTATGAGGAACATGAATGCAGTTTTCATTTATTGAACTGGATGGCGTCTCTTTTTTCCAGACGACACCAATGATGTCCTCTTGGAAGGTGTGGCAGTTTTCTGCGCATACACTCTATTGGATTAGGGGCCTTCGCTTACAACGGACTGCATTTCTGGATTTTTTTTTATTGTTTTGTACTGCCCTAATTTCTAGACCTATCTGCAATTTTTTTTATCCTGAACTTTTTTCCCATCCACTGTCCTTCATGGGAACTTTTCATAAATAGACGTTTACATTCTGCTCCATCTATTTGAACTCTGGTTTCGTCATATGTCTTGGCCTATGGACTGACCAGGGGAGGGTGTAGTGTGGATTGTGGCCTCATTGTCTACATTGCTAAGTTGGCTTAGGCCTGGCTGCCATGATGCCTTTTTTGCACACGTTACTCTGTGACTTTGTTTTTCCAGACTCTGCTTGTGCCCGGCTCTATTAGAACTGTCTGCCTTTTTGCCTTTCACCTTTTCTCATGTTCCCTGTGGGTTTCATCTGCACACCATGTACAAGGTCGAAAAACAACGTCCCTTGTTATTGCTGATCTGGTTAGCCCCTCGCACTTAGACATAACACGAAATACAGCTGCATTGGAGAAATGTGTGTGCTTTTAATATTGTGATCTCCCTGTTGGTGGCACTTGGAGAAAAACCTTTCCAGGGAGAAGAGCTGTGCTTGTCTGATGATGTAAACCTTGCATCTAGATATTGAGGTATGGGGGTCCGCCTGACAAAGTCCAGAGGTCTTCTATTTTTATAATAAACTAGTTACTAGCACGGGGAGGGTGGTAAGGCAATTTAGCCCTATATCCACTGTCTTTATAAAATGCTGTCCCCGTTTGTATTCTATGGAATTGTAACCATGCTTATTATTTTATCGTTATGCATTATGCTGATAGTACTGGCACGTGTACTTTATCTTAGAGCACAATAGTTGAAATAAACATTTTAAACTATACTGTGTCTCTTATTACGCACGTTGTGGACAAGTATGAGTGAGTAATGAAAGAGTGTTCTTGCTCCCGCGATTCCTGAGAGAGTCCGTGTTCTGGGATGTCTAATCATTGGTAGCTTCGCTGTAGTACGGAGAACGAATGAGACGCTAAAGCTAGTCGGATTGGGATTGTGGGTACTAAGGTGCATGGTTGGTACACCACTATACACCGAGGTCCTATTTTCCTGTGCATAGCTCTGTATATGTGCAGAATCCCCGCAACACTGTGACTACTTTTCAGTTTCAGTATTGCCTCAAACAAATGCAAGCAGGCAAATATGAAAGGTTGGGTAAAGAATACATTAAGACATCCTGGAATTTACCTCACACATATAGATGTTGGAGTGGGGATCGTGAAGTGTTTCTAAGCGGTACACACTGTGAAAGTGCACTGAGCGGTTCACTGATTTGTCAGGACATTTCTTTACACGGGGCTTGTAATGGTTCTGTGGCAAATTTGTCCTGCCACCAGCAGGGTACACCGGCTACTGTGATTAATCCAACGTTTGGCCAACTTTATAATGGGAGTTACCTCATGTTGAATGATCAGAGTTGCTGTGGCATGTTGCCAGGCATCCCATATCTAATAACGGTCAACTCCAGGGTCACTTGCTGTATGCAAGTATTGTTTGCCCCAATAGACACAGTCAGGGAGTCGCCTCTATGGCCTTCGTTGAATGGCTCTTTTATACGATTTGATACTTTAAGCAGAATGAAAGCCATGCTTATACAACAAACAGTGCCTCTGACCTCGGGCAAAGAAATCTATGATTTACAAGTTGCAAGGACTTCGGCTGAGATACAGGCTTTAATTCGTACAAACTGCCCTATATATTTCGTAGAAATGATAGGACGTATCTTTAACATGTCTGACACAAGCGGAATTGTACATGTATTTAAGACCATCTGTTCCGGACTATTAGCACCTTTCCAGGCTGTCCTCGGAATCATCCCAAACTTCGCACATTCGGTGTTTGGTGTTGTGCCGTTAATTCTAGCACTTGTTGCAGGAATTCTGTTTCTATTCCCCTACTACGCTATGGCAAGCCTATTCGCCAACATCACTCCGAGCGATGTGGAGAAAGCTCTCCTTGAACGGAAATGCCGTGAGCGAATAGTACAGCTTTTGGGCATGCCTCGTCTACGGGAACTTAATACAACGTGGTTCCTGTCATTCAGACCAATCTGGCAAGATTGCATCTTACCTGTTCTACGCTGCCTGTTTTGCGGTGAAGAATGCGTGCTAGACACCTGTCTAACACTCCCATCATTCATGCCAACGGATGCCGATGCTCTGCTGGACCCGATAATGGCCCATGCTGTGTGTTGTCCCCAGAGGCTACCAATCCTGATGACGGCATTAATTGAGATCTCACAGACGCTTCCGGCAGCTGCTGAGGTATGAGATGGATCAACAGACACACAGGTAACAACAGCCGCGAACATTGCATCTTCTGCTGAAGGCGATGTTTCTCATCTCTGTGCAATTAACCTTCTGAACGAGGTGTTCCAAATGTCACCAACTTCGGTGGACGATATTTTGGCTACGGAAATAGATTATCTAATGTTTACGCCAGACCCATACACTGACTTTGATTCGGCTCACAATGTACCAGGGCAACAATGAAGTTTGGCCTTCATATTTTCAAACTTGGAACTTATCCCAGAATTGAACATTTTTCTTTTTCAAATTTTTTGAAATGACATGGCAAAATGAACAATCTGCTTACAGTAGAACTAGTCTTATAAAACTGACTTCTTTGAATACTTCCAGGGACACATTGTCACCTTACTTGTCTAACATTTCATTTAATTCCATGATATGTAATGGCTTTGATTTTTGAACACTTATCGACCTTTTCATCATATGTATATATTTCTGTTTCATTCACGTTCCATTTTATTTCAATTATATGCTTAGAATGAAAATGATGCTTTAAATGTACAGTACCTATTTTGCTTTCCACAGTTTATTTTAAACTTCTTTTTAAAATGCTTTTAGAAATGTTTTTAGCAACATGTGGTACTCAATTTTATGTTTAGCATTTAAATGTTTAGCATTTAGTATTATCGTTCATTCGAAAGTGGAGTGGGTGTTGTATTCCACTTTGGGTATCCGTATATAGGTTTTCCTGAATCATGTCCTTATATAGGCACAATTCGCTTTGCCCTTATATAGGCATAGAATCCCAGTCCTTATTTAGGCATTAACCGTGCACTCCAAATACAGGCATGGTCACCGACATCCGTCCACCCTAACGTCACAACGAGTTCTTAGAAACCAGACCCTTAAGCTTTGGGAGTTCCCCTAGCACAGGACTATTGATTTCTCCAAGAACTCATCTATTATGTATGAACCGCTATACCTTAAGGGTTCATTCCTGACGTCTTCCTCTGTCCGACTTCACGTCAATGCTAACATTCCAAGACACCTACCAGGTATAAATATACCTTCCCTTGCCCAAGCAAGTTAGAGGAGACCTCGACTTCAGAGGAGCCCGTATCCCGGCCTGACGCACTGAGAAGACGCTGTCATTCCTGCACGCAGACGAATCCAGCTTCCAGTGTTCCTGACTCCCTTCGCGGGGTGTTAGAGTTCCAGATCCGGCAAGAGATTCCCACCTCTCTCATTCTCAAGGTATGGAGCTGACTAGAACCTAGAGGGACTCTTGGCATACTTGGCATACTATACTTAACATACTCTTAGTATACCATACTAGAGAATACTTCTCCTACTTCTACCTTTCCCTACACCTAGACTAGGTTAGGTACATTGGGGTAGAACTAGCTTAGAGACGCATCGTATGAGTACTCGCATTTTTAGCTCATGTTATTTATGTACGTGAATATATGCTAAAAGATAATGCTAGCAGTATTATTTATTTCTACTGCTTACGCTGTACATTATTTATCTTGCATACTGTCTTGTGATCATAACAGCACATATCTCATACACAGAAACAAGACTGTTCAATAAAACCCTTTTTATTGAAACGCCCGTCTTTCCTTTCTGTGTAACTCTGTAGAAACTAAGCATGCACGATTGACTGAGTGAAACTGTTATCTATTGTTTCCACGATTTTGAGACGTGTTCCAATTCTAAAGGGAAACAAAGTTGTCATGTTTTTCGGTTGCCAGAAACTACTCCCTTCTTGTTCTCAAGGAGTTTCTAGTGGCCTCTGAGCTAGCTGGCACAAGTAATTAAGTTTAATATACTCGATAGGGACATTCCGACCTTAGTCCTATGTCAAACTTATAGGTTATATTATTCCAATGCGCAGAGCCTATTAGGGAAATAGGAACTACACTACAACGGTATACATTCACATTGCATTGATGGGCATTGTGCGACCACAAACTATGGCATAAGTTCACATTGCATTTACTGATATTATCGCTGTCGGGCCAGCACATATTATGACATTCATTGAGATCATATTCACCCATCCCAACAACTAAACTGTAGACTCTACAATGCATTATAGATTCTATACTATAATCTAGGCTCTACACCACAATATAGACTCTACACTACATTCTAGGTTCTACATCACATTCTAGACTCTACACTACATTCAAGATTCTATATTATATTCTAGGCTCTATACTACATTCCAGATTCAATACATTCTGGATTCTATACTATATCATAGATTCTACACTACATTTTAGATTCTACATCACATTCCAGAATCCACACTACATTCTAGATTCTATATTACATTCTAGACTCTACACTACATTCAAGATTATATACAACATTCTAGATTCTACAATACATTTTAGACACTACACTACATTCTATATTACATTCTAGACTCTACACTACATTTTAGATTTCCCACTTTCTAGATTCTACACTACATTCTAGACTCTACAGTGCATTCTAGACTCTACAGTGCCTTCTAGATTCTATACTACATTCTAGATTCCACACTACATTCTAGATTCTATATTACATTCTAAATCCTAGACTACAGTCTAGATTCTATACAAATTTTAAATTCTACACTAGACTCTAGACTCTGCACTAAACTGCATTCTAGATTCTTACACTATATTCTATATTCTACGCTACATTGCAGATTCTATACTACATTCTAGATTCTACACTATATGCTAGATTCTTTACTACATTCTAGATTTTATATTACATTCCAGACTGTAAACAACATTCTAGATTTCATACTTTTACAAGCTTCTACACTACATTCTAGACTCTACATTACATTCTACATTCTAAAGTGTACACTACATTTAAGACTCTACTCTGCACTCTATACTCTACACTACATTCTAGATTACATTTCCTACAAACTAGATTCTACACTACATTCTAGACTTTAAATTACATTATATATTCCTGAATACATTCTGCAATCTACAACTGAACCCACTATTGCAGAACAGACTGACAACTAAACATATGCATTCCCCAATAGTTTGTCCACCCCTGCTTGCTTGAGCACAGCCCGAAACTATTTGCAAGGCCTTCTGAACCCCAAGTTCAGCCTGTGTGAGACTTCCTCCCTGATACAATTGAGAATTTTTCCTGACATCTGGATTGCCTTGGAGTTATTGAATGCTTGTCCAGTAATCAATGAAAAGAGCTCAGAGACCAGCTTTGTCAGGCAATCCTGATGCTTGGATGTCAGGGACAGGGGAGAGCTAAACTTTTCCCATTTGGCCATCTTTTACAGCCTGCTTGGGAGAGGCAGTCACCTCTTGACACTGGTCTCTAGCATCAATGGTACCGTGAGGGGGACTCTAGAAGCACTGGTCCTATACTGGGGACTCTAGCAGCACAGGTACCGTAAAGGGGACTCAAGAAGCAAGACTACTCTTAGGGGGACTCTAGCAGCACTGGTACTGTAAGGAGGGCTTTAGCAGCACTGGTCCTGTACAGGGGACTCTAGCAGCAAAAGTACTTTAAGGAGGACTCTAGCAGCACTGGAACCATAATGTGGACTCTAACAGCACTGGTACTGTAAGGGGAACTCAAACAGCACTGGTACTTTAAGGGGAACTTAAACAGCACTGGTACTGTAAGGGGAACTCAAACAGCACTGGTACTTTAAGGGGAACTTAAACAGCACTGGTACTTTAAGGGGAACTCAAACAGCACTGGTACTGTAAGGGGGACTCTAGCAGCACTGGTACGGTACTGTAAGGGGGACTCTAGCAGCACTGGTACTGTAAGGGGGACTCTAGCAGCACTGGTACTGTAAGGGGGACTCAAGCAGCACTGGTACTGTAAGGGGGACTCAAATAGCACTGGTACTTTAAGGGGAACTCAAACAGCACTGGTACTGTAAGGGGGACTCTAGTAGCACTGGTACGGTACTGTAAGGGGGACTCTAGCAGCACTGGTACTGTAAGGGGGACTCAAGCAGCACTGGTACTGTAAGGGAGACTCAAGCAGCACTAGTACGGTACTGTAAGGGGGACTCTAGCAGCACTGGTACTGTAAGGGGGACTCTAGCAGTACCAGTCATACAAGGAGGACTCTAGCAGCACTGGTACTGTAACAGGGACTTTAGAAGCAAGGGTGCTGTAAGGGGGACTATAGCAGCTCTGGACCTGTTCAGGGGACTCTAGCAGCTCTGGTACTTTGAGGGGGACTCTAACAGCACTGGTACTGTAAGGAGGTCTCTAGCAGCACTGGTACGGTAAGGAGGTCTCTAGCAGCACTGGTACTGTAAGGAGAAATCTAGCAGCACTTGTAGTGTAAGGGGGACTCTAGGAGTGCAGGTGCTGTTAGGGGTACTCTAGCACAACTGGTACCGTGAGGGGGACTCTAGCAACATTAGTACCATAAGGGGGACTCTAGCAGCACTGGTACTGTAAGGGGGACTCTAGCAGCACTGATACTGTAAGGGATACTCTAGCAGCACTTGTACTGTAACAGTGACTTTAGAAGCAAGGGTACTGTAAGGGGGACTATAGCAGCTCTGGTACTGTTCAGGGGACTCTAGCAGCACTGGTGCTCTACTGGTGACTCTGACCAAAAAAAGGAAAGGAGATACCCTGATTCTGCGAAAAGGGACGGGGTAGCAATATAGAAAGTCACAAATTGTCCCTTTTCAAGGAACTGTACTATAGGCAAATTTCTCCGTATATAAGAGCTTGCCACAGTATGGATCATGTGCTATGTCTAGTTACTAGCATACAACAACTTTTCAACAAAGTGTCACAAAATCTTAATTATCTGCTGTGAATTATTCTATCAAGAAACAGTAAGGAGATTCCGATATATAAAAGAATATTTATTTGTATAAAAATATTAATGTAAATCAGTCAATAGATTAAACATATCTTCTCACAGAGAAGTTACAATACATATACATTAACAATTTATTACACATGTCAAAAAAGAAAACTTATTATGAAGTGTCGACGCGGCGTTTTGGTGAACAGTAATTCCTTCACCTTCTTCAGGACAAAGTTTTTCACATAAATCTAAATAGCAGAAAACATTTATTAAAACACGTGTATTTTTCTCAACACAGCAGTGCCTCAATACTATAGAGCATTTGTTGAAACACAGATTTAATTAAACATTTCAATTGAAAAACAACCTAATGCAAGTTACTGCTAGCAGATGTAAAATAACACATGATCCATAACATAAAAGTGGTAAGGTATTCGATAGACCCACCTATTAATATTATTACGAGACCCAGAATTCAAGTCGTCTCAAAGCCTTCAATAACTTAATATCCTTTGGTCGGGGGGCAAAACTCATCCGAACAAAAAGGTTTGGAGATTGTTGATCTAAACAGAATCAAATTGTTCATTTAGCTGTGATAGATGTCTGACTTAATATATAGGTCACATCCTTGGGCCATAACGTACCTTTATATTAATACGAAACCTCCAAAAGTTTTGATAGAGCCACCGGCGGTTCAATTAAAACGACGTTATGGATGAGGGCCTGCATTCTAAGTGAGAAAACGTAGTTAGTATATTATTTCTAATGCTCGTCTATTTATTGGCTTATGTGCGCAAAGTCTCCTACTGCAACAGAGCTTACCATTTAAAAACTAGAGAACATATATTTGGTTAGCTTCACCGTTGACTTCAGTCACTCGACATTTTTAACCATTGTCGGCACTGTAATTCAAACGGA
This sequence comes from Calotriton arnoldi, assembly GCA_963921515.1. Lineage (NCBI taxonomy): Eukaryota > Metazoa > Chordata > Amphibia > Caudata > Salamandridae > Calotriton > Calotriton arnoldi. The sequence goes on from CAWUFW010009679.1 coordinate 407,111, forward strand.
ACAAATAGGTATATTTAAGCTTATATTTAAGCTAAATCAAATGGAATTGACCTCAGTCATACTCTATGTCAGTTTTTACCTTTTGTCAATGATATGACGAATGTCACACTGCAAGTCGCACTGTGCTTCAAGTTGATGCGGACTCGTAAAGTGGATTTCTGAAACATCAACAAATCCCCTGATAGTTTTAACTGTGCTAGGAGCAGTATGCCCCAATAGACTACCCTTCCTTATTCTAAGTATCCTATCTTAGGTTGCTGGTTATCCGTATCAAACACCTAACTCTCCTTAATCAAAGGTTATGGCTATACATAAGTGAGATTTATAAATGATACATCACTGGAGAAACTCCATGATCGGACCTCAAAACGATCTACCGCAAATAGCCACATTAACGTATTCTCAATTTCCTTAAAATTTGCGCGTTATATGTAAACTTATTAAATAACCAAAATACTGGGCATATATTGGCATTAGGTCAGATGGCTATTGTTAAGAAACTTACAGAGTAGCTCTAGATTTAATAAAACCGCTTTGTAGGAAAGAATGAGAATCAAGGCTTCACCGTAGCCTTTAAACAGATTTATAAAACCTCCTTCTATCAGCTAAATGAGCTTTCCTCCATAAAACTTTGTTGGAGCTAAGTTCTATGTCTATTTCAACTTTACAAGAATGCATGAAGAGAGATTCAGAGCAGTTCCAGAGACTAACAATACATCGGGGCAACATACTCACCGTAAAAGAAACAGGCGGCCTCCCTGCTCTATCAAAAACTATCGGGTCGGGTTACACGCCATTACGATGTGCGTTTCTTTTTATAGGTCCTAACCTTGCCAGGGAATTGATTGGGAGGCGGAGCCTCATTTTAAACTGTATTATGTCTGCACTACCAACTATTAATTATCATTAAAACAGCGAAAAATTTGTAATTTAATTTAATTATATACATTTTTTATAACGGTTGATCCAAAGGAATAACCTCAAAAAATAAAAATAGAGACCGCTGATTTATCGCATCCAATCGTGCTCTGGTAGCTATGAAGCTATGGCGGCCATCTCTAAGGGCCGTTATGTTCCGAACTCCTGATCTATATACTGCAATCAGGAGTTAAACTACCCATTCTTTTAGGTAAGGAGATGAATACACCTAAATGATACTAAGCCTGTATCAAGAGTAACTCACTCTATTTATTTACAACGGCACGAAGGTATTCAGTTATGAAAATATTAGTGAATTTTATGGCAACCACCTCTGAACAGGAAATAAATAATTCACTACATCTGACTATCCATCCCGGTACTAAAAATATTCGTGAATTGTTGTGGCGGCCATCTTTGATCAGAAACTAAGTAATGCCCTACATATGGCTATCCTTACCTAATGTTTAATACTTCAAGAAAAAACGTGCTACTTGTATAATTGCAAATAGATATTATGTTTTGCACAACCGATTTTATTACAAATGAATATCCTGTTTTGTTCGACATGAAGAAAATTAAATTAGCCTTTTCCACTCTTCTTTACTGTTCAACCCATTTCTGTACGTGTTAAACTTAGACATATAGAATTGTTCACATTTTTTCCTTTTTACTGTGAGGTCACCACCCCATATGGTTGTTTGAATGGCCTCAATAATGCACCATTTAAGATCTTCTATCTTGTGATCTTTCTCAAACCAATGCTCCACTAACGGTGCGGTTCTCTTCTTAGTTCTTATGGCTGATTTGTGTTCGTTCATTCTGACCCTAACTTCTCTAGAGGTCTCACCAACCTTTGTTACAAGGACACAATATCAAATAGACAACATTTTTTGTTCGGCAGTTGACTAGATCTTTTACATTATGTGTGACCCCATTATGTGTGATCACAGATCCTTCAATTATGTTGCCGAAGTTGGTACATGAATTGCATGGAAAGGTTCCCTTGGGGAAGGGACGACTATTAGATATGCTAAATTGTTTGCATTCTACTTCACTTCTGTACGTATGTACTATGCAGTTTTTAATAGTGCGATTCCTTCTAAAGGAAAACATGGGTTTTTCTAATATAACAGCATTTTGCTCATTCAAAAGATGCCAGTTCCTATTTATTAGATTTTTGATTTTATTGCTAATGTTGCTGAAATTTGTAACAAAGGTTATTGGCAATTTGTTCACATCTGTGTTCTTGACTTTCGGTTCAAAAAGTGAATCCCTGTTATAATCAATCAATCAATCAATCATATCATTTGTAAAGCGCACTACTCACCCGTGAGGGTCTCAAGGCGCTGGGGTGGGGAATGCTGCTACTGCTCGAAAAGCCAGGTCTTGAGGAGTTTTCTGAAGGTCAGCAGGTCTTGGGTTTGCCGTAGGTGGATGGGGAGGGTGTTCCAGGTCTTGGCGGCGAGGTGGGAGAATGATCTGCCACCGGAGGTCGCTCTTCGGAAGCGGGGGACAGTGGCGAGGGCGAGGTCTGCGGAGCGGAGCTGGCGGGTGGGGGTGTAGAAGCTGAGTCGTCTGTTGAGGTACGTTGGTCCGGTGTTGTGGAGTGCCTTGTGTGCGTGGGTGAGGAGTTTGAAGGTTATCCTCTTGTTGACCGGGAGCCAGTGCATGTCTCTCAGGTGGGGTGTGGTGTGGCTGCGGCGAGGGATGTCGAGGATCAGGCGTGCAGAGGCGTTCTGGATGCGTTGGAGCCGTCTCAGGAGTTTGGCCGAGGCGCCTGCGCAGAGGGCGTTTCCATAGTCCAACCTGCTGCTGACGAGGGCCTGGGTGACCGTTCTTCTCGTTTCAGTGGGGATCCACTTGTAGATCCTGCGGAGCATGCGGAGGGTGTTGAAGCAGGCGGAGGAGACGGCGTTGACCTGTTTTGTCATGGAGAGGGTGGAGTCGAGGATGACCCCTAGGTTGCGTGCGTGGTCGGTGGGTGTTGGGGCGGTTCCCAGTGCGGTCGGCCACCAGGAGTAGTCCCAGGACGAAGGGGTGGATCTGAGGATGAGGCCCTTCGTCTTGTCCGAGTTCAGCTTCAGTCGGCTGTTCCTCATCCATTCAGCGACGGCCTTCATTCCTTTGTGAAGGTTGGTTTTGGCGATGTGGGGGTCCTTGGTGAGGGAGAGGATCAGCTGGGTGTCATCGGCGTAGGAGATGATGTTGAGGTCGTGCCGACGGGCGACGTGGGCGAGCGGTCCCATGTAGATGTTAAACAGAGTTGGGCTGAGGGAAGAGCCCTGGGGTACGCCGCAGATGATCTCGGTGGCTTTGGAGCGGAAGGGGGGAAGGCGGACGCTCTGTGTTCGGCCAGAGAGGAAGGAGGTGGTCCAGTCCAGGGCCTTCTCTTGGATCCCGGCGTTGTGGAGGCGTGTTCGTAGTGTGTGGTGGCAGACCGTGTCGAAGGCGGCTGACAGGTCCAGGAGGATGAGGGCCGCCGTTTCTCCGTTGTCCAGCAGGGGACTTGATGTCATCGGTGGCGGCGATGAGGGCAGTCTCGGTGCTGTGGTTGCTGCGGAACCCGGACTGGGAAGGGTCCAGGATGTTGTTCTCCTCGTGGTAGCGGGTCAGTTGTTTGTTGACGGTCTTCTCGATGACCTTTGCCGGGAACGGGAGCAGGGAGATGGGCCGGAAGTTCTTGAGGTCCTTGGGGTCCGCCTTGGGTTTCTTGAGTAAGGCGTTGATCTCGGCGTGCTTCCAGCTCTCCGGGAAGGTTGCTGTCTCGAAGGAGGTGTTGATGACTTTCCGGAGATGGGGTGCGATGGCTGTGCTGGCTTTGTTGAAGATGTGGTGTGGGCATGGGTCTGACGGAGATCCGGATTGGATGGTGTTCATGATCTTGATGGTGTCGTCGTCGTTGATGTTGGTCCAGGAGAGCAGGCGGTTGGTGCGGATGGTGGTCGTGGGGGCGGAGGTCTCAGTGGTTGTCGGGGCAGTTGTGGCGTTGAAGCTGTTGTGGATGTCTGCAATCTTGCGGTGGAAGAAGGTGGCCAGCGAGTCGCACAGGTCTTGCGAGGGTGGGACGTCATTGGTGCTGGAGCTGGGGTTGGAGAGTTCCTTCACGATGTTGAAGAGCTCTTTGCTGTTGTGCGCGTTGTTGTCTAGGCGGTATTTTTTTTTACAGAGAGAGGCTATCCCAAAAAACTAGTTAAGCGGGCTTACAAAAGAGCGAAATACTATAACAGGGATTCACTTTTTGAACCGAAAGTCAAGAACACAGATGTGAACAAATTGCCAATAACCTTTGTTACAAATTTCAGCAACATTAGCAATAAAATCAAAAATCTAATAAATAGGAACTGGCATCTTTTGAATGAGCAAAATGCTGTTATCTTAGAAAAACCTATGTTTTCCTTTAGAAGGAATCGCACTATTAAAAACTGCTTAGTACATACGTACAGAAGTGAAGTAGAATGCAAACAATTGAGCATATCTAATAGTCGTCCCTTCCCCAAGGGAAACATTCCATGCAGTTCATGTACCAACTTCGGCAACATAATTAAAGGATCTGTGATCACACATAATGGGGTCACACATAATGTAAAAGATCTAGTCAACTGCCGAACAAAAATGTTGTCTATTTGATATTGTGTCCTTGTAACAAAGGATAAGTTGGTGAGACCTCTAGAGAAGTTAGGGTGAGAATGACCGAACACAAATCAGCCATAAGAACTAAGAAGAGAACCGCACCGTTAGTGGAGCATTGGTTAGAGAAAGATCACAAGATAGAAGATCTTAAATGGTGCATTATTGAGGCCATTCAAACAAACATACGGGGTGGTGACCTCACAGTTAAAAGAAAAAAACGTGAACAATTCTATATGTCTAAGTTTAATACGTACAGAAATGGGTTGAACAGTAAAGAAGAGTGGGAAAGGCTATAACCGTTATAAAAAATGTATATAATTAAATTTAATTAATTTTTTTCGCTGTTTTAATGATAATTAATAGTTGGTAGTGCAGACATAATACAGTTTGAAACGAGGCTCCGCCTCCCAATCAATTCCCTGGCAAGCTTAGGACCTATAAAAAGAAACGTGCATCGTAATGCCGTGTAACCCGACCCAGTAGTTTTTGATAGAGCAGGGAAGCCGCCCGTTTCTTTTACGGTGAGTATGTTCCCCAGATGTATTGTTAGTCTCTGGAACTGCTCTGAATCTCTCTTCATGCATTCTTGTAAAGTTGAAATAGACATAGAACTTAGCTCTAGCAAAGTTTTATGGAGGAAAGCTCATTTAGCTTATAGAAGGAGGTTTTATAAATCTGTTTAAAGGCTACGTTGAAGCCTCGATTCTCATTCTTTCCTACAAAGCGTTTTTTTTAAATCTACTGCTAATCTGTAAGTTTCTTAACAATAGCCATCTGACCTAATACCAATATATGCCCAGTATTTTGGTTATTTAATAAGTTTACATATAACGCCGTGAGTTTTAAGGAAATTGAGAATACGTTAATGTGGCTAATTGCGGTAGATCGTTTTGAGGTTCGATCATGGAGTTTCTCCAGTGATGTATCATTTATAAATCTCAATTATGTATAGCCATAACCTTTGATTAAGGAGAGTTAGAGGTTGCTGGTTATCCGTATCAAACACCTAATACGGTAGGAACCTAAGATAGGATACTTAGAATAAGGAAGGGTAGTCTATTGGGGCATACTGCTCCGAGCACAGTTAAAACTACCATGGGATTTTGATGTTTCAGAAATCCACTTTACGAGTCCGCATCAACTTGAAGCACATTGTGACTTGCAGCGTGACATTCGTCATATCATGGCAAAAGGTAAAAACTGACAGAGTATGACTGAGGTCAATACCATTTGATTTAGCTTAAATATAAGCTTAAATATACCTATTTGTTCTGTTTGAATTACAGTGCCGACAATGGTTAAAAATGTCGAGTGACTGAAATCAACGGTGAAGCTAACCAAATATATGCTCTCTAGTTTTTAAATGGTAAGCTCTGTTGCAGTAGGAGACTTTGTGCACAAAAGCCAATAAATAGACAAGCATTAGAAATAATATACTAACTACGTTTCTCACTTAGAATGCAGGCCCTCATCTATAACAGCTTTTTAATTGAACCGCCGGTGGCTCTATAGAAACTTTTGGAGGTTTCGTATTAATATAAAGGTACGTTATGGCCCAAGGATGTGACATATATATTAAGTCAGACATCTATCACACCTAAATGAACAATTTGATTCTGTTTAGATCAACAATCTCTATACCTTTTTGTTCGGATGAGTTTTGCCCCCCGACCAAAGGATATTAAGTTATTGAAGGCTTTGAGTCGACTTGAATTCTGGGTCTCGTAATAATATTAATAGGTGGGTCTATCGAATACCTTACCACTTTTATGTTATGGATCATGTGTTATTTTACATCTGCTAGCAGTAACTTGCATTAGGTTGTTTTTCAATTGAAGTGTTTAATTAAATCTGTGTTTCAACAAATGCTCTATAGTATTGAGGCACTGCTGTGTTGAGAAAAATACACATGTGTTTTAATAAATGTTTTCTGCTAGTTAGATTTATGTGAAAAACTTTGTCCTGAAGAAGGTGAAGGAATTACTGTTCACCAAAACGCCGCGTCGACCCTTCATAATAAGTTTTCCTTTTTAACATGTGTAATAAATTGTTAATGTATATGTATTGTAACTTCTCTGTGAGAAGATATTTTTAATCTATTGACTAATTTTCATTAATGTTTTTATACAAATAAATATTCTTTTATATATCGGAAACTCCTTACTGTTTCTTGATAGAATAATTCACAGCAGATAATTAAGATTTTGTGACACTTTGTTGAAATGTTGTTGTATGCTAGTAACTAGACATAGCACATGATCCATACTGTGGCAAGCTCTTATATATGGAGAAATTTGCCTATAGTACAGTTCCTTGAAAAGGGACAATTTGTGACTTTCTATATTGCTATTGGGGACTAACAGCACTGGGCCTGTACTGGGAACTCTAGCAGCACTGGTACTGTATGGTGGACTCTAGCAGCACTGGTACTGTCAGGGGGACTCTAGCAGCAAAAGTACTTGAAGGAGGACTCTAGAAGCACTGGAACCGTAACGGGGACTCTAACAGCACTGGTACTGTAAGGGGAACTCAAACAGCACTGGTACTGTAAGGGGGACTCTAACAGCACTGGAACCGTAACGGGGACTCTAGAAGCAAGGTTACTGTAAAGAGGTCTCTAGCAGCAGTGGTACTGTACTGGGGAATCTAGCAGCACTGGTACTGTACTGGGGACTCTAGCAGCACTAGTGCTATACTGGGGACAATAGCCACACTGGTATCATCACGGGGACACTCGAAGCATGGGTACTGTGAGGGGGACTCTAGCAGCACTGATCCTGTAACGGGGACTCCAGCAGCAAAAGTACTTTACGGGGGAGTCTATCAGCACTGGTATCGTAACGGGGACTCTAGAAGCATGGGTACTGTAAGGGGGACTCTAGCAGCACTGGTACCATAACCAGACCAGGTCACATGGTCAATCAATGCTACCTGAAAGCTTACCACTAGCAAAAAGGCATAATCCCGGGACAGCCCACACAGAATACCCACCACAAAGTCAAGTCCACAGCAACGCCATTGCAGCTTCTAATCAGCCCCATGGAAATCAGGCAACCGGTGGCCCACCACAGCAGGGACTGGATGGTTGGCCGACCATGGAGCAACAATCAACACAGACAAAGAGCCCAGCCCAGCAAGGGCCGGGGCCACAGCAGGGAGGTGTAACTGAGGAGGCAACGCCTTTACACATTCACCAAATAGGAACACACAGTAGCATAATATTACCCCCAACAGGATGTATCCCCCTTATACCATCATCAGATACATTTCTTTATCTAAATCCCCAACAGTTGTGTAGACTGCCAAATGCTAGATCGATCGGGAGGCCATGCCAGAATTCGCCATTCAGGTGCCAATAGGGGTCTAGGCGTCCCTCCGCTGTAGGTCCCTTAGGGTGGGGCTAGTTGACCACACCAGAGGTGATGACAGTCTGATGAGGGAGCATGGCAGCCCCCCAGCTGGTGCATAAAAGTGGGCACTTAGAACCTATCACCCAAGTCCTAATTTCGGCAGGCTAATCAAGTCTAGCCAACTTCAGGGTTTACCAGCAAATTGAGGCCCTCCTGTAGTTCCAAAATGAGGCAAATCCCCCTGTGTTGGGAGCCAAATTCCTCACATGCTTAGGGAAAAGATGTCCTCAAAACCCCAAAGAAACACAATCTTATGACCCCAGTCTGTAGTAGAAAATCCACTGAGTTATTAACACCACCCATATGGGGCAGAACATGACGAGTCTCAGGGGTACACCCGACCCTTATCGGAAAACACAGCAAACAAACCAGATCCAAGTCATTTCCCTGCAGGGCCCTACGGCGATCCATGGACGAACATCTGACCACCTCCGGTATTCCTTCTTAAAGGCAGCAACGCCCAGACTACTGGTAAACGCCTACCAGAACCCACATAAGGCAACCCAGAAACAGCCCAAAATTCTCAAACCCTGCAGAAAGAAGGTGCAACCCAATAATCCAACCCCATTTAGATAGAACCTCATTGTGCGCCATGTGCAAAGACCAGAGAAATGCTCATGTGTTAACAGACAGACCACCATATAATTAAGACTCCTCTGGTTCTCAAAATTGCATGCAGCCAATGCAGGTAAAAAGGACATCCCCACCACGGACATAATAACACCTTTTTATGGAGCATCCCACAGAGGAAAATACTGTCCCCACCGTAGCAAGCAATGAGGGAGAAAAAGTACAAATAATGCCCTCGTAACCATACACACCAGACCCAGATCATCCCTTGAGAAGATCTGTCCGAGCTGTTTCAACATCCGCAACAGAAGAAAACAACACTGTTGCATCAGGCTCAAAGAAGAAGAACTGCTGATTATTTTGGTTGGGCTCAGTACAAGGACATTCCAGAAGAATTCAGACTGTTCACGGACACTCAAATCAATGCAGGAGGGTCCATACTGTTCTTCACCATTCAAAGAAAAGCAAATGCCCGCTGGTTACAAAGTACCAGGTGGGAACAGTTAAATATTATTAATGACACGAGTTCGGCCATAATGCTATCAGGGAAGAACTGAGAGCTGTACGCCTCATGGTGATGCAACATCAGTATTTGTTAGACTTGATGACCGCGATGGAGCGAGGGGTGTGTTCCAAGATCCTCTTGTACTTTTACCCCTTAAAACAACATGGACAACGGGAAACTGGCTCTTGACATCCAAGCACTGCATCGTCTACAAACGGACATGAAGGAGGAGAGGGGGTGCCCCTGAGCAGGACTGGTATCTTAGTCTCTTTGCCTGGCTCCCCTTACGGGTGAACAGGCTGTGCACATTGCTGCTTCCAGTTGTCATGGTTGTGCTATTACTGTGTGGTTTCCTACAGGTGGGGGTTTCCTGCTGTAAAAATGCAGTCCGCAAACTAGGTAGTATGAAAATAGCTAGGGAAGAGATAACAGACAGCACAGCAACACACACCATTCCAAATAATGTGACTGTCATGATGTACGAGGAAAATTATATAGTTGAAATTGCAACCAGAGGGGAGAGTGTTGCGATTGATAAATATTATAGCAATGTACACCCTGATGTATGCACGCATCGCAGTGGCAGTACCAATAAATGCAATATTGATGTATGCTGTAATCTATGCACGCACAATGATGTCAATACCAGTAATTGCAATATTGATGTACGCTGTAACCTATGCATGCACAGTGATATCAATACCAGTGAATGCAATGTTGATGTACGATGTAACAACTGTGTGTATAATAATGAGAATATCGGTCAATATGATATCAATGACCACCATGTTACACGTGCCCGCACTCACGAACTCATATCATTGTTGTCGTATTCATCCAAGATGACGTCCCCATCAACCCCAAATCAGAGATACATGGTTAGGCAGGACCTGTGACCCAAACACATGCCTAGCGATTGACAGGTCCAAAGACAAACGCGCTCCCAGGGAAAACCCTGATCAATCCCACAGAGAGGTAGTCACGCCACAAACAGGAATAAGGAGATTGGCCCCAATAAAACACGTTTGGCCAAAGTTAGATGACACATGTAGTTAGGAACATTCAGCCAATCAGGACACGCCATGCACCCCACACAGGGATATCATGCTCTCACCACACCAGACATCTAGACACATGCACTGGCCCATACTAGCTCTTCCTGAGGTCGAGAGCCATCTGTGTCTCCCTTATCAGATGGTTGTACTTATTTATGAGTATGAAGCTTTTCAGAGAATGTCGAAATGTTTTATTGCACCAACAAAATGTATATATGTGCGGCCAAAACTTCTGTACTCCGAGACTGTCTTCAGAAGCGCCTCTGTCGATACTCTCCTGGCCGCTGCGTTTAACCTTTCGGTGCTCATGACGGAATGGTTCCGTCATGGGCACCAGTGCTCGTGTGGTCATGACGGAACCATTCTGTCATGTGCAAAAGCGCACTGAATCCCTCTGCTGAAAACAGGAGAGGGATTTCCTTTTTTCTTTTAGCCTCGGCAGGCATTTTATTTTCAATGAAATGACGATCAAACGCATGGCGCGCTGACATCATTACATTGAAAATGAAACTGAAGTTATCCAATTGGCTAGTTTGTTTCAGTGCTTCGGTGCTCGTGGGGCTATCTCAGCTCCCCAAGCACCAAAATACACGGGAGTGGTATCATTGGAAAGGAGAGAATCTCCCCTTTCCAATTGTACCCAGCCCTAGTGGAACCCTGCTTGGGGATCGCCCTCAGGATCCACCAACTAGGCACCAGGGAGGGGGAGCGGCCCCTTGGGCAAGGGTCTTTGCTCCACTCACTTTGAAATGGGCAAATTCAGTCTTTCTGCCCCCAAGCGAGAGGCAGAGAGCACCCTAGACGCCAGAGATTCATTTTTTATACTTGAGGGGTGGGAGCTGACAAGAATGGGCAGGCCAATGCCCCCACCCTCCACCTAAAAAAATGCCAAAGTTTTTCTGAACCCCAGGAGGCAGATGGGGACAATAGCCCCTGATCTGCCCCCCCCCCAGGGGGCAGAAAGCCCACTAGGCACCATGGATTAGGTTTTTTTTTATACATAGGGGGGGCTGCCCAGAATGGGTATGCCACTGCCCCCACCCTCCCCAAAAAATGGCCACAGTCAATAGCCCTCGATCTGCCCCACCCAGGGTGGCAGAAAGCCCACTAGGCACTGACCTTTTTATTGCAATGTGCCTAGCTGTGGATTTTGGGCCCTAGTGCAGCCGGCACCTTGGGAAACCTAGCAAACCTTTTAAATTTTTGACACCTAGGGGAATTCAGGATGGGGTGCCTTGTGAATGAATGAATGAATTTATATTTGTATAGCGCATGGCTACCCTGAGGCCTCCCAGCGCTGAGGACAGATGTAGATGGACACAAGGCAGAGAGTTGTGTGCCTCTCACCAGGTTCTGTTACTCAGAATCCCTTGCAAACCTCAAACTTTGGAAAAAAAACACACATTTTCCGCACATTTCTGTGATGGAAAGTTCTGGAATCTGCGGGGCGCCACAAACTTCCACCCACACAGCATTCCTACACGTCTCCTGATTAAAATGGTACCTCAATTGTGTGGGTAAGCCTAGTGCCCGCAACAGGAAACGTCCCAAAACGCAACATGGACACATCACATTTTTCCACTGAAAACAGACACTTTTTCGCAATGTGCCTAGTTGAGGATTTTGGATGGATGAAGAAACCTCAGTGATTGTATCTTATTTTTAGTTGAGAGGTTGCGGACTAGAGCTTGAATATATGTTTTCATTTTTGCCCCATGCCCATTCTACCCAGGAGTTTAAACAGGCATGCCAAGGTACCCTGGTGAAATCCTTCTCCACGTTTGCGAGAGAAAGACTGCAGGTTGGTAGGCCAGTTCTGAGGCTTTGAAGTTGTATGCCAATCTGTTTGCCAGTCTTTAATAAAGCCTAATTGGTGCACCATTATTAATAAGGGCCAAATTACGTGGAGTCGATTTACTAGGATCGATGGACTAGGATGGATGCATAGAGCTTCACGTCACAATTTAAGAGTGCGATAGGTTGACATGACCCACAATTTCAGTGATCCTTACCTGGTTTGAGTAACAAGAAATGGTGTGGGGATACCATGGAGCCTGTCATTGACCATAATATCAAAATGAAATTAAACACCTGTCTCAGAGGATCTGCTAGGAGAGCAGAATATGTTTTATAAAAAAGAATCTTGGAAGCCGTCTGGCTCCAGGACCTTGCTGGCGGTAGGCATGGCTTTAATTGCCTCTCTTATCTCTTCAATTGTCATCGGTTCTTCGAGTTCCTAGAAGTCTGCTTGTAGATCCAGTAGAGAGTAGTCTCATAGGTAGTTATCTTGTTGGAGGTCTAGTTGTTCTTGTGCAAAAAAAGTTGAGTAGAAAGTTGTAAAGATATCTCGGATATTGCTTGAGGAGGGGTGTCTGTTGCCGTCTCTGTCTGTTATTTCCTTTTACGTGGTTGTGCATTTGCAATCCAACAGACTCATGGCTTTTTCACCTTTTTCATAATATTTTTGCTTAATGCATAACAAGCAGGCACCTTTCATGGACAATTGATGAAGCGCTCTTCTAAACCTACGAAGTTCCCAAGTTGTGCGGTGTGCTTCCCTCTGTTTGTTTTGCTGTTCTACCTGCGTAAAGTGGGCCATCAAAACATTCTTATTTTTGTTTGGCTCGGAGCTCAAAAGTAGCAAAGTGGGAAATTAATTCACCTCAGATTACCACCTTGGCCGCATCCCATAATGCGGCTGGCATTACCTCCCCATTGTCTTTTCTTCTGTGTTACTTTATTCGGCAAATATTGCCATAAAAGGTACCACAATAAAAAGTAGGCGCGGGCGGAGATCTCCGCTCCGCCAGCGGAGTCTGCGGAGATTTCCCTACTCCGTGCTCCGCTGAGAACGGCGAGTAGGGAAAAAAACTCTGACTCCGCAGCGGAGCGGAGTTAGCCAGCCCCCCGCTAAATTAGGCCCCCGCCTCCACCCCAACTAATATACTACTGACAACATAATTTAAAAAGAATAAAAGTCACTTACCGGTATTGCGGCGTCACCGGGCTGCCCTCCTCCTCCTCGCCATACATCTTGCACGAACTGCGCGCACGTGCGCATGCGCAGTTCGTGCAAGATGTACGACGAGGAGGAGGAGGGAAGCCCGGGGACGCCGCAATAAGGTAAGTGACTTTTATTCTTTTTAAATGATGTTGTCACTAGTATTTTAATTTAGGCGGGGTGGAGACGGGTGGCGGAGCGGAGTTCCACGGAGTTTCAAGCCAACTCCGTGGACCTCCGCATAGCTGCACTCTGCAAGCTCCGCCCGGGGTTAATAAAAACATACAATTATAAATGCGGTAGAAAGCCTAATGATTATGAAGCTTACAATGGAAGTAGTGCCACTCTATAACAACAGCTCTCAATTCATATCCAATTATGGGAATATTCACATATCTAATACATACAGGAACTCCAGAGCGTCCTCGACTACTACAGAGAATGTCGCTCCTACCCCCTCGCCCATTGTAAATTTTATTAACAATTCTTTCATAGACTCCTGTATTGCAATTAAAAATCTTCCTATTGCACATTCAAAATCTCATATTTATCAACAGATTAAGAGCTTGATCCCTATTAATAAATTTATACATAATAAAAAGGGGTTTTAAAAACTTTTTCCATTCTTCTAGGAACCACAAACAGTCCAGCAAGATGTGTGGTCCACTGCATTTTACATTTAGCCCACATGTACACAAACCCAGTTCATTTCTCATCGCAGTTTTTATTTTCCTATCTACATTACATGGGTTCAAGCCAACTCTAAATTTCAATATCACATTTCTAAGCTTAGGACTTGGCTATGATGGCCCGTAGCTCCTGTTTGGAGATCTGCTGCCCTAGTTTCTATGTATTTATTTATTTAGGTTTTATAAGGCGCACAGCTACCCAAAGGTTTCCCGGCGCCGCCTTGCAGGTTGCCAAAAGAGGAAGGGGAAGCCTATTGATCATAAGCCAGGTTTTCAGAGATCTACGAAAATGGGTATAGCAGGTCTCTGTCCTAAGTGCACGAGGAAGGGAATTCCACATAGTAGGACCCAAGCAGGAAAAAGAGCGACCACCCATCCGGGATAATCTGTGCCTAGGGACCATAAAGTTAGCTTGATTAGCTGAGCGAAGGGGGCGGGAAGGAACATATGGTTGAGCAAAGGTGCTCAAGTATTGCGGGGCCTTTCCAGTTTTGATCTTGAACATGATAGTTAGAGTTTTAAATTTGATGCGGTTTTCCACTTTAAGCCAGTGGAGTGAACGCAAAGAACCAGAGGCAGACATAGTTCTAGGGATACGGCATAGAAGGTGGGCAGCGGCGTTCTGTACTACCTGTAACTTGCGTATAACATCCTTGTTGGATCCCAAAAAGAGGCTGTTGCCATAGTCCAGGCGAGAGGTAATCAAGGCCTGAACTACGGTTCTTTGTGTAGAATCTGGCAACATCCACAAGATCTTTCTTAGCCACTTAAGGACGCCAAAACAGGTCGCCGCCACCTTTACTGCATGATGTTTCATCGAGAGTTGATCATCGATGATGACACCCAGATTGCGAGCTTGGTGGGTAGGCTGGGGAAAGGCACCCAATGCAGGCGGCCAGTGCTGAGGACCCCAAAGTTCTTTATTCTTCCCTAAGATTAGCACCTCAGTCTTCTCCCCATTGAGTTTCAGTGAATTAGCCTGCATCCACTGCACGATATTGCGAAGCCCCGTTAAGAGAGAAGAAGATTGCGCAACTTCTTTAGCAGACAGGGAGAAGATAATTTTTTCCTATGCTGACGACACCCAAATAGACAGTCCCACCTCCTCGGCAATATCAGCCAGAGGCTTAACGTAAATATTAAATAGCAGAGGGCTGAGTATAGAGCCCTGTGGTACCCCATGGGGAGAGGCGTGAATTTTAGATACTGCCGCTGGGGAAAAGACCTGAAACGTATGGTCCATTAAGAAGTTAGCCAGCCATTTCAGGGCGAGTCCGGTTACGCCAATGGATTGTAAGGCTTGCAGAAGCATGGTGTGAGATACCGTGTCAAAAGAGGCGCTCAAATCTAATAATATGAGTGCCACAGTGTCGCCGGCGTCCAAGCGGCTCCGCATCATTTCGGTAACTCCCAGAAGTGTGGTTTCTGTAGAGTAGCTTTCTCTAAAGCCCGATTGAGAGGGATGCAGAAACTCATAGGTCTCAACATATCGGGTTAATTGCAAATTCACGTGTTTCTCCAAAATTTTGGAAAAAACTGGGAGCAGAGAAATGGGGCGGAAATTGGACATTTGAGCCGGGTCAGCATTAGCCTTCTTCAGGAGTGGAAGAATCATAGCATGTTTCCACTCCGATGGAACCAAGGCTTCCCTTAGGGTTGCATTAAGTAGTTCCATGATCAGCTGTAGAGCAGGTGTCTCAAGTTTTTGCAGTGTGGTAACTGGGAGGGGGTCCAGAGGGGAACCCGATTTGAGACTTTTTAAGATCTGACTGAAGGAGATGATATCTAACGGGATCCAGTGATCAAGTTTACTAAGGCAGACCTCCCCCTGTACCTCCGACTGAAATCCCGAGTGAGATAAAGAAGATGCGGATGTAGTTAGCTGTGAAGTAATGATCTTGGAGGTGTTAAATGTTAAATGAATTTGCTCCACTTTATTAAGGAAAAACATAGCCAGCGCTTCGCATTGTGATTCCAAAGCATCGGAGGCGGAGCTTGGGTGGCCGCGCCAGAAAGTTCCTTAACCAATTTAAAAAGCACCTTAGGACAGTTTTTGGCATGAGAAATTGTGGAACTGACATATTCTGCCCGAGCGGTATTGAAAAGAGAGTGGTATTCTTTAATTGCCTGTTTATAAGTAATTTTAGATGCAGGTGCATAGTCCCTTCTCCAGCGCCTTTCCAGCGCCTTACACTTGTTTTTCTCTTTTTTTTAAAGTAGGAGAAAACCAGGGGGCAGGAGAGCGATGGTTTTTCACCTTCTGAGTAGAGATAGGAAGGCAGAAATCAACAGAACTAGAAATCCAGTTTTTTATGGTGCCCAAATCTGTCATAGAGACCTGGTTAATGACGGGCGCATTATTAGCTTAGAAATTGTTAAAAAATTTCATATCCAGTTTCCCCCAGTTTCTTAAGTTAAACTTACTACCCGGAATGGGAACGATTAAATAGGATGATTCAATTCCGACCCTGAAACCGATCAAAAAATGGTCGGACCAAAGGACGGGAAGAGCTGGGGAACAGCTAATACTGGTGATGTTAGCAAAAAATCGGATCTAGTAAATGGCCTGCCACATGAGTGGGGCCGGTATTGTGAAGCACAATATTCATAGCCGCCAGATCAGTAATTAAAGTAGTGCTGACAAGGCAGGAGGGATCATCAAAGTGAAGGTTCAAATCACCTAAAATTGTGAAATTGGCTGCGCTGAGCAGGTAGGGGGCAACCAAGTCAGGAAGTGTGGAAGCCCAAAGACCCGCCGGGCCAGGCGGACGATAAAATAAGATTCCTGAAGTAGTGAACTGGGGAGTTAAGGCTAGTTGAAATGACATGGCCTCGCAGTCCTTATAGCTCAAATTTTCAAATTTGCATGTGTAGCGGCTGTTGAAGATAATGGCCAGACCACCGCCAATTTTGTCTTTACGAACATTTCTTACTATAGAATAGCTGGCTGGTAGCGCGGCCGCTACATCAGGCCCCGAGTTTTCATGGAGCCAAGTCTCTGTTAAAAAGATGGCGTCTGGGTGTTCACTGATCAAAAGATCAAATATATCCACTCTGTGTTTAGAGAGAGAGCGTCAATTTATACTAAAAAATGTGAATTCAGAGTTATTAAGAGTGGAATTCCCAGAGAAGACTTTATCCTGTGTTCTTGTTTTATGCGCAAGGTTATTGTTGCAAAAAGTTTTGGGATCTTTATGGGACATAGGTGGCAATGTAAAATCACAACTAACACAGCTCCTGATCAAAGCATCCATGGCATTAGTAGACGCTGGGTATAGTTGTACACACGTATGTAAAGTAGGGCGCAGAGCCATTAATTGTTTAGAGGTGTACCTAAGGGGGTCAAGTAGGAGTTGTGCAGGGAATATGGCCCCTGGACCGGTTCGGGCGCGGACGGGCGCAGACGGGCTTGCCTTAGGCTTGCCTTCGACGCACCATCGGCGCACCCGCTGCGCGCGTCCGCTGCGCGACCGTGCGGTGTCCATTAAGTAGAAAAATGGGCGGGCG
This sequence comes from Calotriton arnoldi, assembly GCA_963921515.1. Classification (NCBI taxonomy): domain Eukaryota; kingdom Metazoa; phylum Chordata; class Amphibia; order Caudata; family Salamandridae; genus Calotriton; species Calotriton arnoldi. Next base: position 424,399 of record CAWUFW010009679.1, read on the forward strand.
GCATGCAGAAACTAGAGCGCTAACTGCCCGAGAAGCATGGCTAAGCGATAGTGGGCGTCACGTAAGCCAATCAAGATTAAGAGGAGTATAACACACTCCGTAAACATCAAAAAGCAGCGTTAACAAAATAATAACCCCCAATTCAGTGTTGATAAGCAAAAATAAAATTGGATTTAAAAGCAAGTCTAAAACAAGTTCATTTAAAATTCAGTGCAAACAGGCAAACCTTTTGGCGCTGCGTGACCGTCCCGTGTCCCTTAAGTAGGATAATGGGCGGGCAGCGTGCAGAAACTAGAGCGCTAACCGCCCAAAACGCGTGGCTAAGCGATAGTGGGCGTCGCGTAAGCCAATCAAGATTAAGAGGAGTATAACACACTCCGTAAACATCAAATAGCAGCGTTAACAAAATAATAACCCCCAATTCAGTGTTGATAAGCAAAAATAAAATTGGATTTAAAAGCAAGTCTAAAACAAGTTCATTTAAAATTCAGTGCAAACAGGCAAACCTTTGGTTCTAGTGATAGTTTAGCACAAATCTTACATAGCGTATATCTAACTTAGGATGCCAAGTTCAGTTCACTTTCGTCTATTTCTCATTAACAAAGGTGTGATATTTTTGGGGTCCCTCCCCATTGTCATTCTCCTCAAAGTATCTCACGAGTACTCCCATTGTATTTTCACGGACCACAGGATTGTAAAAAGCTATTAATTAGGTATCTAGGAATGGGTCTTGGAGATTGTGGGGGGAACATATAAACCAGTTTTTTAATTAAAAATAATATATTCATTTATAGAGACATACACACACAAATATCTAAATATATATACACATATATACATACCTATACATGTATATGCATATATATAAAAGACAGCCATTCAGATGAGATGTTAGAAATAGTATGACTAATTACTAGTACAGAAACAATAGTATATATCTTTAAGTCTCAGAATTGTTTATGAAAAACTTACAGTCACAGGATGATGTCATCAGTGATGTCATTTGGGATGTCATCAGTGATGTCATCAGTAATGTCACTGACCGTGTCATGAGTGATGTAATATGTGAGGCCATAAGCAGTGCATTGCGGGGTCATAAGTTATAGTTAGCTCATGTATCTATAACTGGTGAATGTCTATGGTTTTATACGAGTGAAATTTGAGCCTAACTATAACGTCCCTGTAACCTTTATTTATTTCAGTGGATTTCTAAGGCTTTTTTTTATTCTATTTACTAAATATAACATGCCTGTAACCTTTGTTTTTTCAGTGAATTTCTAAGGTTTTTAATGTTATTTCATAACTCTAACGTCCCTGTATCCTTTGTTTTTTTTCAGTGAATTTGTAAGTTTTTAAAAATCCTATTTCCTAACTAGTGGTGAAAGTGAACGTGGCCTCCCATGAGCTCTCAGCAATCTTGCTGTGTGGGACATACTGGAGGTAACAGGAGGGGATCTTGGCCCCCAAGGACTACTGGAGGAAACACGAGTGGATCTTGGCCTCCAAGGACCCCCTTGAGCCAAGAGGACATCATCCCCCAACCAGCAGTGCACCAGGAGGCGCGTTTGCAGAGTGGTGATGAAAGGGGTAATGACCTCTGAAGTCTTCTCAGCAATCAGGCTGTGTGGAACTTGCTGGAGGTAACAGGAGGGCTTGTTGGCCTGAAGGACCCTCTGGACCCAAGGGGATTTCATCCCCTAACCAGCAGTTCTCCAAGAGGTGGTTTGCAGAGTGTTGGAGAAAGGGGGCGTGGCAACTGAAGTCCTCTCAGCAATCCCACTGTGTGGGCCTAACAGGAGGTAACAGAAGGGCTTGTAGCCTCCCAAGGACCTTCTGGACCCAAGGGGACTACATCCCCCAACCAGCAGTGCGCCAGGAGGCCAGGCTTCTTTTAAAAAAAAAAATTATAAACTAAAAGGGAGGGGTGCCGACTGGCTCCCTCCCAGGTGCATTTCAGCTACGGGGACCCCATCCCCTGGGGCCTGGCCTCACTTGTGGGTGCACTGGTCCCACCCAGGGCACAAACTCTGTTGGGGCGCCTCCTGCGGGAGCCACCATTGTTTTGACAGAGAGGGAGCTACTGAACATACAGTTCCCTCTCTTTCAAAGCAATTGTATTCAGCCTTGAGCAAGTGAGAGCAAAATGCTCTCGCTTGTTCAAAGCGGAGCACAGTATGCTATGGCTTGTCGGAGTGATAAAGCTCCTGCCAAGCCATGGCAAACAGCTGTCCCGTTGACAAACCTTCCGTTCGCTTTAAGGAAGCTGCCACTCGAGTAGAACATCTACTCAAGTGGCAGCGCCCTTTTGTGCTGCGCATGGTGCTGTTTGCGCAGGACAAACACCCGGTGCTAAAAATCAGTGTGAATAGTGCTACCTAACACACTCGCTGCTTGCAGAACTCCGTGTAGCGCAGCAGAGTTTTTTGGTCACTTCACGGAGTTCCGCGTAGTGGAACTCCGCAAACTCCACCCAGGTCTACTCAGAATCTCTCGATGTACAAAGTTTTGGCTGTCAAGTTATACAGTTCATGAGGTACAATAAAATGTTCTCTACATTCCAAAAGAGCATCTTAGTCATAAATCAATCACATGTGTGCATCTGATAAGGACATAGGTGGCTCTCGACCTCAGGTAGAGCGTAATGTGGGCCAGTGTGTACGGTCCAAATGTCCGGTGTGAGGAGTGTGTAATCGCTACATGTAGTGTGCATGTCGTGTCCTGAATGGATGAGTGTACCTACCTATATGTGGTATCTAGCTTTGTGGTATTTCTGGGGAACACAAGCCTTTGGCCAAATGGGTTTTATTAGGGCCAATTTTCTCGGACTTGTTTGTGGTGAAATTATCTGTGGAATCGATCAGGGTTTTCCCTGGGTGTGTATGTTTGACTGTAATTTATGAGGTACCCCACCTGTGTCTTGTTAATCGATAAGTATTGGGCATGGGTTGTAGGACTTGCCTGATTACATATCTTTGACTCCGGTTTGATGGAGAGGTCACCCTGGGTGAATATGATAGCAATGATATGAGTTCATTGGAACTCCTGAAATGAATATGGCAGCCATTGGTATCATTTTGGTTGACATTATCAACATTACGTTTACACTGGTCATCTTGTGCATTGATATCAATCGTATTGGTGTTAACGAGGTTATGTTTGCTCTGGTCTGAATGCACACTGACATTGGTCTTGGTAGCAACAACAATATTATCATACGAGCGTGGATTATTACAGACATTGGTATCACTGTTGCTGATGTCGGCGCTGCTGTGCGGTACAACTTATGGTATACATTCACATTGCATTGATGGACATTGTGAGGGCACAAACTATGGCATACGTTCACATTGCATTTACTGATATTATCGCTGTCGGGCCAGCACATATTATGACATTCATTCAGATCGTATTCACCCATCCCAACAACTAAACTGTAGACTCTACAATGCATTATAGATTCTACACTATAATCTAGGCTCTACACCACAATATAGACTCTACACTACATTCTAGACTCTACATCACATTCTAGACTCTACATCACATTCTAGACTCTACACTACATTCTAGGTTCTACATCACATTCTAGACTCTACACTACATTCTAGATTCTATATTATATTCTAGGCTCTATACTACATTCCAGATTCAATACTACATTCTAGATTCTATACTATATCATAGATTCTACACTACATTTTAGATTCTACATCACATTCTAGACTCCACACTACATTCTAGATTCTATATTACATTCTAGACTCTACACTACATTCTAGATTATATACAACATTCTAGATTCTACACTACATTTTAGACTCTACACTACATTCTAGATTACATTATAGACTCTACACTACATTTTAGATTCTACATTACATTCTAGACCCTACACTACATTTTAGATTCTTTACTACTTTCTAGATTCTACACTACATTCTAGACTCTACAGTGCATTCTAGACTCTACACTGCCTTCTAGGTTCTATACTACATTCTAGATTCCACACTACATTCTAGATTCTATATTATATTCTAAATCCTACACTACAGTCTAGATTCTATACTAATTTTAAATTCTACACCAGACTCTAGACTCTGCACTAAACTGCATTCTAGATTCTTATACTATATTCTAGATTCTACGCTACATTGTAGATTCTATACTACAATCTAGATTCTACACTAAATGCTAGATTCTATACTACATTCTAGATTATATTGCATTCCAGACTGTACACAACATTCTAGATTTAATACTTTTACTAGCTTCTACACTACATTCTAGACTCTACACTACATTCTACATTCTAAAATTTACACTGCATTTAAGACTCTACACTGCATTCTATACTCTACACTACATTCTAGATTACATTTCCTACAAACTAGATTCTACACTACATTCTAGACTTTAAATTACATTATATATTCCTGAATACATTCTGCAATCTACAACTGAACCCACTATTGCAGAACAGACTGACAACTAAACATAAGCATTCCCCAATAGTTTGTCCACCCCTGCTTGCTTTAGCACAGCCCAAAACCTTTGCAAGGCCTTCTGAACACCAAGTTCAACCTGTGTGAGACTTCCTCCCTGATACAATTGAGAATTTTTCCTGACAGCTGGATTGCCTTGGAGTTATTGAATGCTTGTCCATTAATCAATGAAAAGAGCTCAGAGACCAGCTTTGTCAGGAACTCCTGATGCTTGGATGTCAGGGACAGGGGAGAGCTAAACTTTTTCCATTCGGCCATCTTTTACAGCCTGCTTGGGAGAGGCAGTCTCACCTCTTGACACTGGTCTGAGGTACCAGCAGTATGGAGAATTCCATCTACCAGTAGTAGAGATTAAGGGCCTGATTACGATCTTGGCGGATGACATACCCAGTCCACTGTATTACAAGTTCCATAGGATATAATGGAATTGTAATTTGGTGGACGGGATGTCGAGGCACGTTTGTGACAGAGTAACCCTGTCCGCTAAGATCATGATCAGGCCCCAAGTCTATTTGCATGAAAGGGTCGATGTGGCTCACAAATAAATCCACTGCTAATGAAATAATAAATACCAGTGATCTTTTGTGATTAGTGCCTTGTTGAGCTGACGAACTCTGGGTTGCACCTGCACTCTGGGAGCGGCAAAGATGCTTGAGAAGACTTTGAGCAGCATTGGCAGCAGCCGCAAATTTAACCTGCTAGTCTAGGGGCACTGGTACTCTAAGGAAGTCTCTAGCATCAATGGTACCGTAAGGGGGACTCTAGCAGCACTGGTCCTGTACTGGGGACTCTAGCAGCACAGGTACCGTAAAGGGGACTCAAGAAGCAAGCCTACTGTTAGTGGGACTCTAGCAGCACTGGTCGTGTACAGGGGACTCTAGCAGCAAAAGTAATTTAAGGAGGACTCTAGCATCACTGGAACCATAATGGGGACTCTAACAGCACTGGTACTTTAAGGGGAACTCAAACAGCACTGGTACTTTAAGGGGAACTCAAACAGCACTGGTACTTTAAGGGAACTCAAACAGCACTGGTACTTTAAGGGGAACTCAAACAGCACTGGTACTTTAAGGGGGACTCAAACAGCACTGGTACTTTAAGGGGGACTCAAACAGCACTGGTACTGTAAGGGGGACTCAAACAGCACTGGTACTGTAAGGGGGACTCAAACAGCACTGGTACTGTAAGGGGGACTCTAGCAGCACTGGTACAGTACTGTAAGGGGGACTCTAGCAGCACTGGTACAGTACTGTAAGGGGGACTCTAGCAGCACTGGTACAGTACTGTAAGGGGGACTCTAGCAGCACTGGTACAGTACTGTAAGGGTGACTAACAGCACTGGTACTTTAAGGGGGACTCTAGCAGCATTGGTACTATAAGGGGAACTCTAGCAGCTCTGATCCTGTACTGGGGACTCTAGCAGCACTGGTCCTGTACTGGGGCTCTATAAGCACTGGTACTGTAAGGGGGCTCTAGCAGCAATGGTACTGAGAGGGACTCTAGCAACACTGGTACTTTATGGTGGACTCTAGCAGCACTGGTCTAGTACTGGGGACTCTAGCAGCACTGGTACAGTAAGGGTATTCTAGCAGCAGTGGTCCTGTACTGAACACTCTAGCAGCACTGGTACTGTACTGGGGACTCTAGCAGCACTGGTACTGTATGGTGGACTTTAGCAGCACTGGTACTGTAAGGGGGACTCTAGCAGCACTGGTACTATAAGGGGGGGCTCTGGAAGCACTGGTATGATAATAGGGACTCTAGCAGTAAAAGTACTATAAGGGGAACTCTAGCAGCTTTGATCCTGTACTGGGGACTCTAGCAGCACTGGTACTGTAAGGGGACTCTAGTCGCACTGGCCCTGTACTGGGGACTCTAGCAGCACTGGTCCTGTACTGGGGACTCTATTCGCACTGGAACTGTAAGGGGACTCTAGTCACACTGGCCCTGTACTGGAGACTCTAGCAGCACTGGTACTGTACTGGGGACTCTAGAAGCAGTGGTCCTGTACTGGGGACTCTAGAAGCAGTGGTACAGTACTGGGGACCCTTGCAGCAATGGTACTGTAAGGGGACTCTAGTCGCACTGGCCATGTACTAGGGACTCTAGCAGCACTGGTCCTGTACTGGGGACTCTAGCAGCACTGGTCCTGTACTGGGGACTCTAGCAGCACTGGTCCTGTACTGGGGACCCTTGCAGCACTGGTACTGTCCTGGGGACCCTAGTACTTTCCTCTCTGTTGACTTGTCTAGACTCCTTCCTGCATTCCAGTGTAATTGCAAATGCTATTTATATAGAGCTTTCTACCCATGATAAGGCATTGAAGTAGTTTGCTGCATATATCATGCAACTGCGGATCTAAAGGATAGGAGTAAATAGGTAGTACATTTGTCATATGTGCCTCTTTTCTGCTGTAGGATTAGCTCTTTTAGGTTTGTAAGTTTGAGCTCTTGAGATCCCATGTATTTCCTCTTGTGTTCTGGATAGGGACAGCTGCATTGAAGTGGATCAATAACGGAAGCTGAGATGTTATTGGGAGTGGTGGACATGTGCACCAGTTAGCTGGATGAATTGGATGTAAAAGAGGGAGGAGCTTGGAAAGTGTGTTTGGGAGTCCATAGTCGACCTAAAAAGGTTTGGGATGAATCAGAGAGTGGAGGGAAAGGAAGCGTTGGACACTTTATTTTCCTTCCATAACACAGAGGAGGGCATACAGAAGGGCAGAGGCTTGCAGATTACTACATAATATTATAGAAGGCAGACATTAGTACAGTAAAGCTGGGCACTTGCCAACTAGAGCATCCTGGAGACGTTGCTCCATCGCAGGGATAGGAGAGAACCCTGTCTGTGCCTCTAGATATAGGGATGGATGACAAAACCTCGCTGTTGTATTTTAACTTTAGTGGAGGGGTTGCAGACTAGAGCTTGATTATATTTTTACATTTTTGCTCCCATGCCTATTCTACCCAGGAGTTTAAACAGGCAGGCCAATGTACCCTGGTGAAAGCCTTCTTTATGTTTAGAGAGAGAAGGACTGCAGTGACTGGGTTTGTGAGTGGCACTATGTGTCTGTGAGTGGGTGTGTGTGTAATTGTGTGGGTCTGTGAGTGGGTGTGTGAGTGCCTGTGTGTGCCTGTGAGTGGGTGTGTGTGTGTGGATGTGTGAGTCTGTGAAAGGGTGTGAGTAGCGCTATGGATTTAGGGCATTTGCATACTTAGGGTATGTAAAAGGGAGAATCATGGACTCTGCTCTTACCAGGACATGACAAGAAAGAAACCACTCATCACAGTAACTACAGATAAGATTGTGCTCCATTAGATCAACAATGCATTCACCTCCATTAAGGATTTCAGATTGTTTTCCAAGATTGAATATGAGGGGAAACACATTTGAATGAACGTTTGTGCTTTACTGAAGTGGAGCTTCAGCTGGGGCACCTGCTATGTTTATATTTGTTAGTGCTTCCTGTTGAGGTTTAATTTCTGTAAAATGCACACGTGGGCCAGACTGGAGCCTCATTTTCCCCCGGAAGAGTCCCCAGTTTTGCCAAAAAGTCTACCCAACTAGAGTACCTTCAACTGGTTAGTTAGTAAGCGCTACCTCGTTGGAAAAATATCTCATGCATATTCTGCAATACAGCTGCGTAAAGGACCAAGGGGTAATGTCTCCAGTGACCTTGTGTGCATGCAAGTTGATAATGTGATTGTTCCTCAAGCATCTTCATCCATAAATTTGTGAGAACATGAATTGAATCCTCGTCAAGAGTAGATGATAAGACTACAAAGAGGTGAATCGGCTTCTAACAGGGATACTTCCTCTTGACTAAATGAAGTAAGTGCTTCTTTCTTTGGTGGAGATGTCCTTGTAGTCCTCTGTATCAATAACAAAAACTTGTGGGAAAAGGTGGGAAGACCTTTGCATACTGCTAAGGAAAACGGGGAGCGGGGCCGGGGCCCAGCCACAATTCAGTGGCCCCCGGGGACCCTATCCACCGGGACCTGGCTGTGTCTCTCAGGATGCCCTGGCCCCAACCATGGCACCAAGTGTGCATGTTGGGGACCGCCTCAAGGCCCCCACGGTCCCACCAGGCTCCCCCTCCTGCTGGAGCCAGCATTTCTCTCACATAAGGGAGCTGCTGGAAATGCAGTCTTATTTTAGTTTATTGAAATGCTCGCTCAAACTGTTTTGATGTAAAAAGTGTAAGTGCTGAGCATATAGTATGTAAATTGTAAAAGTGCACCACATACAAATCGCCCTTATGATTCGACAAACAAAAGTTAATTTGAATTGTATTATCCAAATTATTAAAGTTGTCATGAATTCCCCACTAAAGCCAATGGAGGCTAGGTTATCCAAGCAGATAAAAAGGCTTAACAAGCTTTGCCAAGAATGGCATTTTCATAGGAAAGCACACACGTTTACCTGGCCTAAGGAGGGTACATTTGAAAAAACGTAATTGAGCACACTAAAACACAAAAACTAAATACACAGGACAGAAGAGAGATAAAAGAGTCAGTCTTAGATTTATAGGCCATCTTCGAAGAGGTTCAAACCGATAATCTCACAATGTCAATAGCAAGCAACAAGTCAGCACCTCCCCCATCATATGCAGGGATGGACGTGCTTACACCCGCTCCCCCTACATTAGGATATTCAAACCCAATACTAATAGAAGCTGACGAGCCCTCCATCAGAAAAAGGTCAGATACGTCTAAGCCCGAGATCTCTAAAAGCAAGTGAGCCCAGACACCTCAAGCACAGCTAAAGTACCCACAAAGGTGCACAAAAGCTTGACTCCTCGTCCACCACACTCGACTCATTACACCTCAGGCAAGCAGAAACATGTGTCAGGGAAGTTTATGGTGGTTCTTGATAGTGACCTGGCAGCTCAGGAGAGTTAGGGACCGATGACAAGGGTGGGGCAGCAGGGGGTGCCCAGGTAGTGGAGGAGGAAACAGAGAGCGAGTTGGAAGGTAAAGCCAGGCTAACGAGGACAGCACATAGCTCCTGGCAAATGGGACAGACCAGATGAGGTGAAGAAGAGAGGCTTGAATGGAGGCTTGCAACCAGAGCAAGAGTTATAAGAAAGAATAGCGTACACTTTTCCTGAGGAAAGCAGGACCAGGCCAAGGGTGCAGAGCTGGGAAGAGTCGGAGGTAGATGAAAAACTACTAGCAAGGCTCAGAGGCACATCGGTAAGTCAACAGAGGATAGGGGCTGACCAAGAGATAAAGGAGCAAGGCAGCCTGGTACTTACCCACCAGTGACGCAGGAGAAACAAAATGGCACCTGTGCGTGTACACAAGGGAAGCAGCGACAAGGATACATGGGTGCACAACAAATATAAACTTATCCCGACAGAGATAATAGCTAGAAAAGAAGGTAAAACCTTTGTGTACCCTTTTTGTGACTTACTGGCAGACTGGACTGAGGAGAGGGATTAATATGAGAGGTGTTGGCTGAGGGAAGGATCGTTTGAGCCAGAGGACATGGAAATAGAGGACTGCATCCGACATGAAGGAGGACACCCCAGTTGGGACTTCCTCTACATGCGGCAATGCCTCGCAAGGTGAGAATGATACATTGAGGAAAAGCCCACAGAGTCACCCAGAACAAGAATATACCTGCTACTGCAGAAGGGTGCTGTGGGGATTATATATGTGCCATGGGCCCAGATGGACAAAGAAGGGCTGAGGACAAAGTTACTGTCATTGCTGGATGGGACACTGAAATGGATTACATGCAGGTATCAGCCTAGTGATAGGGGACATTAGGAGTTTGCTGAGCAGTCTAATTTTTGGAGCAGACTAGCACAGTGCTTGCCCGGGCTCGCATTCCAGCAATTATGCTAACAGAAATCCAGCAAGACGAGGCCGTTTAATATATACAGGCACCAAATCTGGACTGCAAACACAAATGGGGCTGCCCCTAGTTGGGATTTCTACAGGATTTTTAGAGATGCATGTCAAGTGGGGGCATCTCACAAAAAGTGAAGGACTGCCCTCACACACCACCTGGTGTCATGCTTCATCATAGGCCGTCCTCGCCCTCTAAAAACTTTGTTTGATAGAGGGCGGGCATACACCTGGAAACAGGGATGCACTTCTAAAATAAGTGGGGGCCCGTGAATAGTGAAAAGTGATTTAAAAACCATTACAGTTGTCAAAAAGAATAATTTAATTGAATGGGCAGCTGTATGGTATTAAAAGAAATGGGAGGTGATATGGGAACTAATTATCTCCTCACCGTGCTAGATGTGGTCAACATGTTTCTGCTAAGGGTCCCCGGAGGGTACATAGCATTCGTCAGCACCAAGTTTGTTAGAGGGTTCCGTCTTCATATATACATAAAGATCAACCACTAAAGGAAATGGGGGGGTTTATGAAGATATAACTCTCCCCACTAGTGTAGTACTCAAAAGAAATGCCTGTAGAAAAAGAAAAACAAATACATACAGAATATGAGGGTTTCTGTCTGTAATGTTACATTGCATACATCACCACACTTTAAAGCGTGCGTGGTGGTTTCTAAGTGAAAAACACGTGTCAGTCATCCGTGTCAACACTTTTAAAGGAGAGAAGAAATGTCTCTCACTGCTTACCCTAGGTCACTATCCTACTTACTCCATGGGAGGTCGAGGGAGGAAGGCCCTACTATGACATCCTGGAAAGAGAGACACAAAACCACAGCCTGGAGTTGATAAATCAGGTCCATGGTAGGGAGAAAAAAGCATATACGCAGATGCATGTTAAAACTGGTGCGTTCCAATGGTAAGGTTTAAAAATGCACCAACGCGTTTTAAGTACGCTCTTACATCCGTCCACAACACACACACTCTTACTGTCTTTTTCAGAATAATGGTGGGAAGGGAGCGGTCTTTCCCACCATTATTCACCGACGGGAAGGCGAAGCGGACAACTGTAGGAAACACGGCGGAAGGAGCTAACTCTAACTCCCACCCCTGCAATGCACTGCTTATGAATTCACATATTACATCACTCATGACATGATCACTGATGACATCGCAAATGACATCACTGATGACATCATTAAGTGATTGAGTGTTTTTAACAGGTTTATGAGTGTTAAATATATATACACCAAGGTGTATTGGTGAATCAGTGAGTGTATCAGTGCCTGTAAGGATGATTCAGTGGGTGCATGACTGACAGTATAAGTGAGTGATTAGTTGTCTCAGTGAATGTATGGGTGAGTGACTGGTTGTGTGAATGTCTCTATCAGTCTCTATCAGTCTAAGAGTGCAGTCTAAGAGTGCATATGTGACTGACTGTTTGGGTGAGTGATTGGTTGTCTGAGTACCTGTTTGGTTGTCTGAGTGTCTGTGTGGGTGGGTGAGGGTGTGTGTGACTGCCTGTATGGATGAGTGAGTGGGTGAGTCAGTGATTCAGTGGCTGTATTGGTTAGTGAGTGAGTGTGTGAGGGGCTGTATGGGTGGGTGAGTGTGTGTATGGCTGTGTGATTGAGTGAGTGGATATGTCAGTGGTAATGGGAAATATGAGTGACTGTATGGGTGAGTGAATGTGGTAGTGGCTGTATGGGTGAGTGTGTGCTTGTGTCAGTAACTGTATAGGTGAGTGAGTACGTGTTAGTACCTGTATGAGTAAGTGAGTGGGTGTGTTTGTGTATCTGTATCGGGGAGTAAGTGTCTGTGTGATTGACTGCTCTATGTGTAACTGACTCAAGGTAACCTTTGTTTTTTTCAGGGAATTTCTAAGGTTTTTTAAATGCTAATTCCTAACTATGATGTCCCTGTAACCTTTGTTTTTTTCCTATGGTTTTTTAAGTAGTAGTCACGTTTGCAGAGTGTTGGAGAAAGGGGGCGGGGTCTGACCAGCTCTCAGGAATCCTGCTGTGTAGGACTTACAGGAGGTACCAGGAGGGCTTGGCCCCCAAGGTCCCTCAGGAGTAAAGTGGAATTCATCCTCCAACCAGTAGTGTGCCAGGAGCCGTGTTTGCAGAGTGATGGAGAAAGGGGGTGGGGCGTGTGACCAGCTCTCAGGAATCGTGCTGTGTAGGATTTACAGGAGGTACCTGGAGGGTTTCTTGGCCCCCAAGATCCCTCAGGAGTAAAGTGGACTTCACCCCAACCAGTAGTGCTCCGGGAGCTGTGTTTGCATAGTGGTGGAGAAAGGGTGTGTGGCCTCCGGGGACATCTTAGTAGTCCCACTGTGTGGGACTTACTGGAGGTAACAGGAAGGGGAATTGACCCCCACCTTTAGAAAAAAGACGCACAGATCCACCTGCGAATTCACAGCAACATTTTTTTTATAAATCCTTTTTAACTCCAGCGGGGTCCCTCAGGACCCCCCACCATATCTGGGGGTTCAGGGTATTCATACCCTGCCCCCTTTTCTTTAATTTTTACTTTGTTTGTGGGACTCCGCTTCAAGCTGAGTCCCAAGATGGGTGCCAACACTTCCTAGGTGAAGTGTTGGCAGCCAATCAAATTTTAGTATGATCCGCAAGTCCACTGCAAGGACTTGTGTCCCCAGATATCTATATTACTTTAAGATAAATATCTCAAAAACTACTAAACAGACCTACACCAAATCACAAAAAGCACGTTTTCTGGAGCAACAGCTAGCTTTTTGCCAAATTTGGTGTAGTTCCGTTCAGCGGTTCAGGCTGTAGTCGTGTTAAAAAATGAAAAATCCCCTTTAACATAACATGGGTAAAACGCATTTTGGGTCCCTCCTTTTTTTCTTGGACCCCGCTTGACGGATCACCCCGAAACTTTCAACTCAGCAGCTGATCCAAAAAGGGGAAGTTTTGTGAAACTTTTGTGACGATTCGTCAAGCTGTACCAAAGTTATTAGCAAAACTAAAAAATCTTTTCCTATGGAACTTTGGTCCTAACTATAACTATCTTCTGGTGACTGCCAGTAGGAGATTTTTTTTTAGCAGACACCCTTCACTGGTACGGTCCTAGAATATACAGAGAAGGTCTATCAATTTTGTGAACTCACTCGGCAGTGGGTATGTCGCATAGACCACCTCTTAGTCGAGACAGCTAAAAAGACGAGGGCCCTGATAATCAATAGGGCACGTAGGATGGTAGGAAGTCAAGATTACGACATGTGTGGCACAGTTGCTCGGGCCCCGAGACTAGGTGGAAAGCAGGGCCAAGGCACATAGTGGCAACAGATGTAACAGCCAAAACACACATGCCTCTAGGAACACTGAGTGGACACACTCGTGACTGTCACCACCATGCCACCTCTGCGTGCAGGAAGGTGGCGCAGACGAGGCTGCCTGGCACTATGTTTTGTGTTACCCAGCTTTGAAGACGTCAGACGAGGCTGCCTGGCCCGATGTGTTGTGTTACCACGCCTGAAGCTCACATTCTGCTGTCAGATATTGTACCCAGATGCGCAGCCACTGCTGAGAACACTGCATGTGGAGTAGAGAGAGCCATCACCAGAAAGCATCCCCGCTGACCACATGGGGAACGAAGCCGAGTATGAGACAAGCAGGACGTCACACATATCACCCACTCAGCGATCCACTAGAAAGGTCCTCAACCAGGAGCGTGCCTGGAGAAACTGGGCTAACTCGGCCCGCCATAGAAAAACCACCCTCAAGGTGTTAGCCATTTGAGCGCAAATGGCACTAGTCTTGAAGGGAGTCACGCTGCAAAACCCCAGAGCATCTCAGCCTAGCTATAACGACAGAGGCCAGTAGTGCCAGACCTTAGGGAATGCCACTATTGCCTCAGGGTGGGTCACTTTGCAGACATATGCCGGCTAAAGGCATATCACAAATGAAGGTCGATGGACCAGGGCCATCCCCTGCAAAGTCCCCACACACGAAACCAAGCCCAGGGAATCCCGAATGCATTTTACACTCAGCCGCAGGGAGGTCATTCAGCCACTGCACTACCCCAACAGGAGTCAGTGGTTGAACAAACACAGGGCAACAGCAACCACAGACAGGGAACCCAGCCCAACAAGGACCGGGGGCAAAACCATGGCAGGGAGGGCTAACTCTCTGGGGAGGTAATGCCTTTACACAATAGCAAAACCCAAATATGCAGTAAGTTAAAAAAAAACAATGTGAAACATCCACTTCACGCTCACTTCAAAATTAAGACTAGTGATACAACATTAGGATTTTAAACCTTTACTTGCGTTCAGAAAAACTCAGGTCTGCTGTATGATTTATTGATCAGGAATCCGCCTTCGCTCTAGAGTCCCCACTGTGCTGCTGATTCCCTGGGGCGGGGTTGGCTGGCCATGCCCCAGGAGGAGGGAAGTCTGATGAGGGGGAAGAAGCATAGAAACAGACACCCAGGTCCCCTCACCCAAGTGAATTCGGGACAGGTTCCGATGACTAGGTTGAAAGAACCCCATTCTCGTGCATCTGGCCTGGGATCCATGTTTCCATCATGGCCTGTAGTCCCCACAGCTCCCCATAAGCTGCAGGCGTCCTACACATGGAGGCCCCCTTTCAGTTCTAAAATGAAGTTGTCCTCCGGTGTCAGAAGCCAAGTCTCCCACATGATGTGTATAGTGCAGATCCCATAACCACCATAGCACATGCACAAATCTGACAGATTGCACCACCGCATGGCACCGAGTCAGTAGGGAAGTTCATCAGAGCAATCAGCTGTCCCAGCCCATTACTCATATTGGGCAAATTTCGTCAAGTTCTAACCTCGCACTGGACTCTGCATGCAGCAAAATTCTGCCTCCTCCTTTTCATCTTTCCATCAAGGTTTTCCAAACATCCAGAACCTGTTCGCCAGGTCATGTCCCTTCCAAACAATGAAAGTACAGACCATCAGTTAGAAATCCATGGCCACAGCCAGGGGCAGCAGGCCCAAATATCTTGGATAAGATGCAACCAGATGGAGAGGCAGGTGCCAGGAAGGAGAGAGTCCACAAAAATCTATCATAGTTCCATGCAAGATACTCAGAAATACACTCACCACCGTTTCTAGGCCTAGCAATCAGCCAACACACATGGCCTCACACACACCATCTGGGGTGGCAATAAGCACAACCTCGGACACTGCCACATCAGAAACACACGGGGGGCCGCAGAGCAGCTCTCCGGCCAACCACATCAGAAACAGCAACTCACATGATGATCTAGGGAAGCATCCCAAAGACCAGTAAAAGAAGCCCAAAGCTAGCCCAAATAGAAGCCTCTAGAAAAAGGGCATAGTCAAGACACCTGGTACCACTAGGGAGAATCACACTGCACGTCGTGTATCGGGACTAGAGGGGCACACGCCTGATCACAATGCATGTTGCATTCACCCCCTCCCTTACATTGCCCCGCATACATGTAGGCCAAAAGGCACTGCCCACATCAATAAAGAACCCCCATGCATACACTAGGAAGGTAGGATATCAGAAGACTGGCAACACCCGTAAAAACGTTAGTTAAAATAACTAAGATCACCCCCATGCGCACGAAGACCACCCCGTAAAATATTGTTTTATCTATCATGGTAAGGGAAGGAGAGCCAATGACTCATAAGGAAAAAACCAAGGCGACCCATGAATACCCATCCACTGTTTTTAAAAGTAGGTACACCCGGTTGGGACCACTTTCTGGTACCCCACTAAAATGAACTGAATGAATACAAAAAGCACACCCATAAAAGTAAAGCACAGGAACCCCAAGAATGATTAATGGTGACACACATAAGGATGAAAATGTTTTCTAAACTAACCAACGAACAACAGCTCTTATCCAACAGGTCTGCAATCCAGCCACCAAAGAGCACCATCTTTACAGCGGCCTGCCACTCTTCACTGAACACTCCCACAACTCCAACAGTACCCAGGTTTGCGAGTCAAAGATCACAAACTCTCACTACGTACTTTTTAAAACTTTTTTAAACTAAAGAAACCTCAATCACCAGAGGAATTCAGGCGTCTCCCTTAGAAGCTTTCCCAAAACCTGCAAAGTTCACAAAGTTATATATTGTTGTACGATTGTATGCCCTCTTTTTATTATGGTTGTGGCCGCATCCATCCGTTACCAAAGTTCTCCCTAGTCAAATGGAGTCCACCCTGACATTTCCACTGCTCTTGCAAAGGGACCTCTCTCATATCACCTATAATTATAGTGAACAAAACTCTAGTATTCCACATGCACTGCACAGCACTTTCTTATACATTACATGGTATCAGCACATAACTGCTGTGGGCGCCCAGACATCAGCCAGGTCATGTTATGTCTGTTTGCTGATACCACATGCAGTAGGTGCAGACACGCTTTTCTTGTTCCAAGAGATAGCCCCTGAAAGAGCAACATATCTTCTCCACCTGTACCTATGTAAGACTAGGCTCAAGACATAACCTAACAAAGTAGAACCCCATAGAGTAGTAGAGAATGTGTGCCGATACGAGTCCAATCCCACAGCACTGTACCTCTTCACTGAGCCTAGCAACATTCAAACTGAGCTAGACAGGATGCAGAGGAAGGGCACCATAGGGGAGGATACTGTTTGGCCCTGGGACTTTCCAAAACAGAGATTCTTGGAAGTAGCAAAACCATTGCACTGGTAAACAAACACATCTGCTCCCGCTTCCATCTGTGGTCCCAGGGTGGCCCTTAGTGTGTCTGGGGCAGTCTTATTTAATAACAAATGGACCCCAGACATGTAGTTCCAGTGTAAGGCCATCCTCCTCAATGATGTGAAGGGAAATGAGTCTCGTAGAGGAGGATTGAACACCAGCATAGATACCCCATGTCAGGAAATCTGGGATACTGAGATAGATAGGTACACATGGTTGGAAGGAAAGGGGCAACCCCTAATTGTACGGAAACTTACAATGTATTCCTTGTGTTTCAGAGGTAAAGGAACGATTCCACTGGGCACAAATGAGAACTGTGGGGCAATACATACCCGACATGCAATGGGGCAATTCCACACTGATGGATATGTATTGGCAGTGCGCTGAGTTTACCCACACTCAACTCATCCCCAAATGGTGGGGTCTCTACTCCTTTGTCACCAGACGCACCCTGACCCGGTCATCCCTCTAGAAGATCTGTCAGAGTTGTTCCAACATCAGCTACATGAGAAGACAACTCTGTTGCCTCAGTTTCAAGAAAAAAGAACTGCTGACTATTTTGTCTTGTCTCAGTACAAGGACATTGTGGAAGAATTCAGACTGTTTACAGATGCACAAGTATCAGCAGGAGGGCCATATCTTTCTTCACCTTGTAGATGAAAGGGAACACCTGCTGGTAGCAAATAACCAGATGGGAAATGTTGAAAATGATGAATAGCACTGAACTCAGACTTAATGCGATCAAGAAAGAATTAAGAGCCATCTGACTCATGGTGATGCAACATCGATATGTGTTGGACTTGATGACCACAACGGAGGGAGGGGTGTATGCTGAGATCGGTGTGTCCTGCTGTACGTTTATCTCAGGCAATGGTATGGACAATGGGACTCTTGACTCTTGCCATCCAAGCACTGCACCATTTATAAACAGCCAAGCGTAAGGAGGGAGGTGGCCCTGAGCAGAAATGGTTCGCCAATTGGTTTTCCTGACTCCCCCAGTGGTTGACTGGTCTGTGTATGTCATTGCAGCCCATTCTTATTTTTATATTGTCTTTGTGTGGCTTCCTACAAGTGAGGGTTTCCTGCTGTAAAAACATAGTCCTCAAATTGGGTAGAATGCAAGTAACTAGGGAAGTAGTAATAGTCCAAACTGAAACACAACAAGCCCCTAAAAATGTGACTGTCATGAAGTGTGGGGCAGATGATGTAGTTGAAAATTCAACTAGAGGGGGAATGTTAATATTAAAGAAATCAATGTCGATATACATAATGATACATGTGTATATAAAAACAAAATCACATCCCTGTTGTCGAATTCACCCGACATGACCTCTCCATCAACTCGGAGTCAGAAATACGTGGTCAGGCAGGCCCTGCGATCTAGGCCTGAGGCAAGTGATTGACAGATCACAGGTGGGGTGACACATAGCCAGTAGACAAATGTGCGAACAGGAAAAACCCAGATTAATTCCACAGATAGGCAGCAACACCACAATGGTCCAGGGAGATTGGCCCCAATAAAATGCATAAGGCCAGAGGGGTGCGCGAATTCTTAAAACACCATAAAGGTAGATGCCACATGAAGTTAGGAACACTCAGCCAATCAGAACACAGCACACGCAGTGATCATGTGCTCTTCATGCCGGACATCTGGACATATTACCCACTGGCCCACATTGTGTCCACGCAAGGTTGAGACCCACCGGCATTTGTTATCAGGTGGGAATAATTTACGGCTCCAAGACTAGGTCTGCATTCCTTTTCCTAAAAAGGACCTCTGAATTGATTTATGATGCGCAAAGACCTGTATATAATGACACTCAGATCAATTGTACTTTGAGACAGGCCTCTGTAACTGTTCTCCCGGCCGAAGTGTTTAAATAAACCAACTGTTCCTGTTTTGCCAAACGCCTCTTGTCTTTTTTTTTTTTTTTTTAAGGTAAATTCATAATTGAGCAACAACACAATTCAATTGACTAATATGTATATCCTTACAAACTGAAGCATAACCCCATGGTTTTCAGTTAAACATGCTATTCTGTCTTTCATTCATTCATTCTTTCATGCTCTCCTAGTTTAAGCTCCGGTAGTACCCACATGTACTACCCAATTTTTCTACAGATTTATACAGTGCAAACATTATAGCGCTTTACATGAGCATCGGATTACATTACATGAATACCAGATTGCATGACATTTTTTTAGAGCAGGCAGATTAAGTGATTCACCCAAGATCACAAAATGTTGAGCCAAGACTGGGACTTGAACTTGGCTCCCCAGTTTCTAAGTCTATCTTCACTGCACATACTTTTACAGAATGAGCAGTATACTTTCATGGCACTTACCTCTGACAAAGATCCATCCACAAACACACACAGTGGTGCACGTTGACAGAGCAATGGATAAACACTGTAGGTACCAAACTGTGCCGGCACTGAACTCTTGAGGACCTGAGGGAAAAAAGATTGTTTGCAACATTTAGAACGTGTCCAAATAGAAGTTTATCTCATGATAGAGTGAAGTACCTGCTGATATATTTTAAAATACTTGTATAAAACATTTACATGAATTTAAATGTTATTGTATAAGGAAAAAATGTAACATACAGGAAGGATTACTTTTAGCTTTGTCCAAGGTGCATCCATTGACCTGTGTGCTGCATGATGAGCCAAGAAAGTAGTGATGGCCCGGCTGAGAGCAGAGATATGCAGGATTGTGCTGCTGAAAGGTGATAGCCACTAAGCCCGGGTGAAAATTAAATTACGTTGGCGTAATTTCTCTCATTTTAGAAACTTGGTGCTAAATTTATGCAAAACTCCCAAAATTATGCCATAATGCCACATAATTACACCGCCATGCAGGCCAAATGTATAATGCAGAGTGCATGAACAGTACAAAGGAACGAAACGTGGGCAGCAATTGTGTTTTTCACTGTATTTTTTGCAAAATATTAATACAAGGATTAATATCCTACACTCATTCCTTTCATGCTCCTTGTACTCCAGCAAGATTGCCACAAAGTTCACTTTACACAATCCACTCATTTTGCAGTTAGAAAATGAAAATGAAACTCCAGTCTCCATGTTAAGCGGATAAGCAGCAATTTGTCAGAAGACACAGACTGACATTTGACTTCTAGTTTTGACAGCTCATCAAATGTAACAAGATAAAAACAACATTTCAAGGCGTATTTATTGCTCATTCACCTTCTGAAGTCCAGCATGGGTATTTCTGGGCGTGCTGCAGCACCACCTGTGCCCCTTCTTCAGGCGCCTATGCCTACAATACACTGAAGTACCCTTCCTTAACATCTCTGCGGTTAGTTTCCAAACAACAAGATGTCCTACCCCATTCTTCAGGTTTGGGGTGATTAGGGAACCCATGAACATTCTATCTATGCTGACACTGGAATATTCAACAGATTATGCATGAACACTGATCACACACACCAGCAGGATGGCAAACAGGTTTTTTTCCTTCCTGAAGTTGTTCACAAGTGCTTTCCCCAGAGCATAAAATCTCTGAAAAAAGCATTAGAACAAAAACCCCACTGTTCAACAGGTTCTTTCTGAGACATTTGTAATATCTTGTACTCACACCGCATCATGTTCAAAATGGCGGCAGCAGGTTCCCGGCCATTTGTAGACAGCTGCTCATGTTTGGCAGTCTCCAGGCCAATCACGGCTTATCGCTTTGGCGTCAGCACAGCTTTCACTTTCCACATTGGTAGCGGCACCAACAGCCACTCAAGCACATGCAGGTGATGGATGACAAGAGGATACTGGATCATGTAAATTCTCAATGCAGCTCACTTGGGAACCGCAGAGAGAGACTGTCACACCTGGCCTTGCTCTCTGGAAGCTCCTCGTGCCATAAACATGCTCTGCTTCACCTCCTGGATGATCTCACTTGGTACAGGGGAGGCATACTACTTCCCTCTCTCAGCAGGGAGGAAGCCTTCCAGGCATTTCAGGCAGGCCCACAGCTCCTCTAGCAGGAAGTGCAGACATTAAGTGATGTTCCCTCCACTCTGGGAGACTGCCAACCAGGGAGAGATCAGCCCCGGTTGTACAGTGCTATTTGAGCGCTCTGGAGAACACCCCTTTGATCAAGCGCTGGGAGACTGCCTTTGGTGGCAGCTGTGCGCTCTATAAATGTCTTGGTATGGTATGGTATCAAGAAGAATGTGGGACTTGTCTTTTTTCAAATGTCATGTTCAGACTGCTCCTTAGACACAGCCTTTGTGCAAGGTGATGGATCTCACAACAGACCTGGTCACAGTACAGATTCAAACAAGCACTGGCAAAGCGAGTAGTTGTCGTCTGACATGAGAGTGCTGACGTATTGGCTTAATCCATGCTGTTTATTATATTTTTGCAGAGCCCAGCAGCAGCTAAATGTTATCAGACCCCATGTTTGATTTATCTCTCTCCAGCACACTTAGTTTTTGTATTTGTCTTAAGGTCAGCCTCCTTATATCATTGGCTTGGTGGGTCAACTCCCTGCAACATCTGCTTGTCAGAACTGTCCATCATGTCTTGAGTCAGGTATTTTGCGGATGTTTACATTTGGAATGTTGACATTTTGCACTACTACCTTCCCTACAAAATACTCTATTGCTCTGATGCAATCGCATCACAAGTTTAAAAGAAAACTATACCGATTGCAATGCGGGTGAAGAGACCACAGCGGCGCTAAGCTATACTGGACAGTGGTTCATGCAGCCTCTTGTGCTTCACAAGTGTGGGCGAAACCCACAGCAAGCCTGTCCTTCCAACCAGGGTTCCTACTTCATGCAGAGACCCAACACTGCTCTAGTTATGTTTGCATGATTGTGGGGACAGTAACACAAGCCGGTCCTGGGCCCAAGGTCCCACAGATCTATGAACACCTCAAACAAATTCTAATTTAAAAATGCCATGAGTGTCATTGTGGTCTTTACTGCTCAGTTTAGCCTGAGGGTCATGGTGGTTTTTACTGCTCATTTCATCTTGAGTGTCAGTGGTTTTTACGACTCATTTCAGCCTGAGTGTCATGGTGGTCTTTACGGGCAGAGCATGCACGGCTCTGGTGCATGACTCTTAAGGTAGCCAGGTTTGGGTCAGCTAGAAGCAGGCCTTTGCCCTATGAGACAAGCATTATGAGGGTAAGGCAGGTGTGTTCACGCCATGAAATAGAAAAAGAACGACAAACAGGAGATAGAGACGTTGTTGTCAAACAAACTTGCATCTCACTCAGAAGAAAATGTTCTAAAGTTGTCACTTTTGAAAACACACTATCAGTTTCCCCCAAAACTCCCAGATTTTTAAGATCTCCTAGCAGTATGAGACAGCAGCACACTGCGGCCCTTGATGCTCAGGCCCCAGCCTGCAGCCAGCCCACTCTTTGGTGCTGTGCAGCAGACCTTACCTTGAAAAGTTAAAAGTATAAAAAAATATAAAACATAAATATGAACAAATAGTACTGTAAAATATATTAAACCAACATTTGGAAAAGTATTGGATTCAGGGAATATGAAATAAACTATTCCCACTTCAGTTTGTGCAATGGTAGGGAATGTGTAGGACTTCAGAGGGGTTCAATTACTATTCTCACTCCACTCTGCGCAACAGTAGGTAAAGCGGTGACTTCAGGAGGATTAGATTTACTATTCCCACTCCATTCTAGGCCACAGTAAGGGGAGTCCTTCACTTCAAACACATTACATATATTATGAATAACACTATTAATGTAGAAAAAAATATTAAACCCTTAATATAAACATTAGTAATTAACATGATATATATATATCTCAACCTCTCTCCTCGGAAAGAAAACGAGCCGCACTCACAACGGTAATGTTCACTGGTTTATTCAATTGCAGCGCTGGCAGTCCTGATGCATTTCGGTCATCTTGACCTTTCTCAAAGGGAAGCCACAGCATCGCACTGAACTCACACCCCAAACCAAGGTGATTCCTTCTATTTGTACTTTTGCCCCCTGCGTGGCGCCCTTGGTGGGCCTTTTTTAGAAGCATGCTGGTATTTGTGGTGCGAAATTCAGTCAATCATTACCCTCCAGTGGGTGATGCATATATATATATATACCGACAAATTGCTTTGAGATCCAAGGAGCTGCATGCTTAGCAGTTCCCTGGGTCTCAAAGCAATGCCGGCTCCCACAGGAGGCTGGGAGCCGGCAGGGACCAGGGGGCCTTGAGGCTCCCCTGTGGTCCCCAACAAAGAGGCCAGGCCCGGGGGATGGGGTCCCCAGGGCTGAAAACAGCCAGGGGGTCGTGCAGGTTCATTTGCAGGTTCATTTGCAGGTTCAAAAATGCAAGGTGGCATTGTTTACAATTCAGTTTTCATAAAATGGTAAAATATAACAGCTCCTCAGATCCTTAAAAAAGATACAAAAAAATAAAGTATGTAAAGTGCTCTGAGTGCATTTAGGGAGACTTTTGGACCAGTCATTTTAGGTTGGAAATGTTACTAGATGGTGAAAGATATTAAATCTAAAGCTGGTCGGGACAAAATTATGCTGGGTGCTGTGGAAAAACATTAGGCAAGGTTGCAGGGAAAAAGTAATCAGAGATAATTGGTTCCTAAATATGCTGGAGTTAGTTAGTTCAACAAATAGCCTAGCTTCCTTAAGCATTGCAAGACACATCTTGCTTAGTTCTTTCCTTGTTAAAGACTGAAAAGTTTGAGGGTATTCAAACAATTCTGGGTGCCCCAGGTCCAAACAAATCTGTTTGATGTTTTTAGCCAAGGAATTTGATAGAATGTGGTCAAATTGAGGCAGTCCTTGATCCACGTTGCTATTAAGAAGTGTGTCAGGACTGGTCCACACTTTGTGCCATAGAAGGATAGGATGTGATCATGCTGTGCTGGCTAAATACGCCTTCCCAGTTCTGAATGGCAAACTTGGGCTGAGAAGTTCTGAGACACTGAGAATAGAGATCTAAAAAATGAATTCTGCACAGTTTGTATGAGGTCGTATCAAAGAATATATATAGTCACTGAAAAATCAAAGGTTACAGGGACGTTATAGTTAAGCTCGGATTTCACTTGTACAAAACTAGTGAAATTCAGCAGTTATAGTTACCTGAACCAACTATAACTTATGCCCCTGCACTACACTGCTTATGACCTCACATATTACATCACTCATGATATGGTCAGTGACATCACTGATAATATGCAAAACTAGCTTGCCACTCACTTCAGCTGCTGTATTGAAAGTTTCGGGGTGATTTGTTAAGCGGGGATCGAGAAAAGGGGGTGTCCCAAAACGGGTTTCCCCCATGCAATTTCCCATAAGGATTTTGAACACGACTGCAGTCTTAAGAAACTATAACTTGTGCCGTTAAGTAGCTTCAGGCAACAAGTTATAGTTTCTTAACCCCTTCGCCGCGGCGCGAATTCCGCCGTGGCGCGGGGGGACTAGGGGGTGAGCGCGGCGCTTCGGTGCTTATGACAGCACCACGCCGTCATGAGTCACGGGCGGCGTGTGCTCATGACGGCGTGGTTCCGTCTTGACCACACCCGCTCATTAATTCGCCCGCACAGGCGGGGAATTAATGCCGCGTAGGCGGAGCGGCCGCGGCATGACGGAACCACGCCGTCATGAGCACACGCCGCCCGTGACTCATGACGGTGTGGTGCTGTCATATGCACCCAAGGGGTTAATACAATGTCAACCTAACTATAACGTCCCTGTAAACTTTGTTTTTTCAGTGAATATATATATATATCAAATTCTTCCCGATAAGCCTTCCCTTACATTCAGACGTGCACCATCAATGAGGGATTCATTAGTAAAAAGCAGCCCAGAGGTCAGCTCTGCACAAAACTGGTTGTCACCTAAGACTGGATTATTTAAATGCAGTTCTTGCAGAGCTTGCAAATTCGGTGTCAATATGCAAAGTTACATGACTGCATTTTGTGACAAGCCAGTCAAAATCAAGGGGCACTTTACTTGCAAGACCGAATTTGCAGTGTGCGGACTAAAATACGTGGGAAGCACTAAACTTCAAGTTTATAAAAGAATCCTGCAACACATTAGGGCTATAGTTAATTCCGATCCCAGCTATCCGGTGGCTAGGCATTTCAAACTAGTATATCAAAACAATTTAAGAGAGCTGAAATATTTTGTGATCGGAGCCGTTCCCACATCAAGAAGAGGAGGCAACAGGGAAAAACTATTAAGGCAATTGGAATCTGAATTTATAATTGAACTAGACACCAAAATACCTAACGGGTTAAACATGAGTGAGGATATCCACATTTTTTTATGAGTCTTGAAAGTTTTTTTAGCTGCAAGTCTGATTTGTAATGGTGGCTAGCGAGTGACTGCAAATCTTCTCCAACAAATAGTACAATTCTGGGAGTGAATTATGATGTTTTACTACTCCCCCTGACCTTTGGTAAATTCTGATATTACTGTTTTAACCTTGCACAAGCACTTAGGCACTTTATTACTAAATCATCATTTAGATCGTTGTGCACTGTAGAGATGTTACCAACATGAGGCTTCTTGTCAGTATCGGATTGGCTAAATCAGCAACATTGGCACTTTTTTGCACAGAGCCCTTTTTCAATTACTTTGCACTTTACAGGGACAGTGCAATTAGGCGCACACAGCACTTTATTAGGTGTCAGCACAATGGATCATTACAAGAGTAGCAGCAGGGAACAAGACATCCAAGTGATTGTATTCAACTTTTAAACATACTGTTGGAATTACACATATTTCTAAAAAGAATATTAATTTGATCATGATAATGTCGTAAATAACAGAGCCATAGCTGATTGTTGCACTAGTATTACAATGTGATTTCGAAAATGTAAAGAATCAGCTCAATGAGTTAGAGGTTTTTATAACAATCAAATTTATATTTATCTATGAATCTATTTTACGCTGTATATATTTTTATGAACTGTCATGAATTAATCCATTTTGTTTACAATGTATGAATAGGGATAGTCTGTCATTCATTACAATTGTATGTATGTGCATGAGGTGTTTACAATTGGATAAAAGGGATAATGTGACGCAGGGTTGTCATGTGATCAAGACCATGTTCAAGCGGTCGAAACGTGTCATGGAAGTAAGGCGGTTGCAAATTTCTAACTATAACGTGCCTGAAACCTATGGTTTTTTCAGTGAATTTCAAAGGTTTTTTAAATGCTAATTTCTAACTATAACGTGTCTGAAACCTATGGTTTTTTCAGTGAATTTCAAAGGTTTTTTAAATGCTAATTTCTAACTATAACGTGCCTGAAACCTATGGTTTTTTCAGTGAATTTCAAAGGTATTTTAAATGCTAATTTCTAACTATAACGTGCCTGAAACCTATGGTTTTTTCAGTGAATTTCAAAGGTTTTTTAAATGCTAATTCCTAACTATAACATGTCTGAAACCTATGGTTTTTTCAGTGAATTTCCAAGGTTTTGTAAATGACAATTTTCAAATGTATTGTTATCTTTATTTTTTTGATACTGATTTACTACATTTTTTTAAACTATTTATTTTTTAAATTACATTGTAATTACATTATACATTACATTACAAAATATACTTTCTCAGAATGAATTACTTTAGTTTAAATTCTTTGCAAATAGGCAATAGACTTTTAAGTACAGTAGTTACAGTTGTTGCAATGGGCAACACAATTTCAAACACAATGCAACATTGAGCTCAATGTGAATTTCTAGTTAAATGCAATTAGTTACTTTATGGATTACTTTTCTAACCACAGGACTGGATCCTAGATTCAGTCCTGGGACATCTCCTGTAAACAGTTGAGTAAAAGCGTTTTGGTTACAGTAGTGATTTTTAAGGAATATTATTGTATTTTAAAAGTTGACACAAACTTTTTCACATAGAATCACCAATGTTATCCTATGGGAGGAATTTCACTTAGCAGGTAAGTAGTGTTATCGTTACTTTTTCTTACTCAGTGGTGGATCCTGGATCCAGCACTGGTGCATCTCCTGTAAACAGTTGAAAGAATGCGTTTAAGTCATACAGGCGATTTTTAAGGAATATTTGTAGTTTGTGAAAAACGGCACTTTGAAACTTTTCTGCTGAAAACCAGAGATGGATTCCAATGGAAGGAAATACAAGTTACTGGTAAGTACGGTTAGAATTACTTTTCAGGGTCAGTGCTGGGCTAAAAGATGCAGCACTGGGTTCTCTCCTGATAACAGGTGAGTAAATCGGAATTTGTCGTTCGGCTGATATTAGAGGAATATTATAAAGTTCCAAAACTCCACACTTAGAAGAATTTCCAAGTGAAACCAGTCAATGTTAGCCTATGGAAGGAAATTCAAGTTACTGGTAAGTACAGTTAGAATTACTTTTCAGGATCTGTACTGGGCTGAAAGATGCAGCACTGAGGTCTCTCCTGATAACAGGTGAGTAAACTGGAATTCGTAGTTCAGCTGATTTTAGAGGAATATTATAAAGTTCCAAAACTCCACACTTAGAAGAATTTCCAAGTGAAACCAGTCAATGTTAGCCTATGGAAGGAAATTCAAGTTACTGGTAAGTACAGTTAGAATTACTTTTCAGGATCTGTACTGGGCTGAAAGATGCAGCACTGAGGTCTCTCCTGATAACAGGTGAGTAAACTGGAATTCAGTAGTTCAGCTGATTTTAGAGGAATATTATAAAGTTCCAAAACTCCACACTTAGAAGAATTTCCAAGTGAAACCAGTCAATGTTAGCCTATGGAAGGAAATTCAAGTTACTGGTAAGTACAGTTAGAATTACTTTTCAGGATCTGTACTGGGCTGAAAGATGCAGCACTGAGGTCTCTCCTGATAACAGGTGAGTAAACTGGAATTGTAGTTCAGCTGATTTTAGAGGAATATTATAAAGTTCCAAAACTCCACACTTAGAAGAATTTCCAAGTGAAACCAGTCAATGTTAGCCTATGGAAGGAAATTCAAGTTACTGGTAAGTACGGCTAGAATTACTTTTCAGGGTCAGTGCTGGGCTAAAAGATGCAGCACTGGGTTCTCTCCTGATAACAGGTGAGTAAATCGGAATTCGTAGTTCTGCTGATTTTAGAGGAATATTTGTATGTTTCAAAAATCGACACAGAGACTTTTTCAGCAAAAAGCAGGCAATGATATCCTATGGAAGGAAATTCAAGTTACTGGTAAGTACGGTTAAAATTACTTTTCAGGATCAGTACTGGGCTCAAAGATGCAGCACTGGGTTCTCTCCTGATAACAGGTGAGTAAATCGGAATTCGTAGTTCGGCTGATTTTAGAAGAATATTTGCACAATGGTGAAGGAAGGGGGTGGGACCTGAGGTGACATGTCTGCAAACACGCCCTGTGGCACGTTTTAAGTTGGAGAATTAATTCCTCCTCAATCCCGAGGGTCCCTAGGGGCCAACTGGCCCACCAGATACCTCCAGTATGCGCCAGAGAGCTGCGTTGCAGAGAGGTGTTCAGAGGCCATGCCCCTTTTTACAACACTCTGCAACGCAGTTCCGTGGCGCTTACTGGAGGTACCTGGTGGGCTAGTTGGCCCCCAGGGACCCTCAGGATTGAAGGGGATTTAATTCCCCATCTTAAAACACGCCGGGGCCTGTTTGCACACATGTCACCTGAAGCCCCGCCCCCTCCCTTCACCACTGTGCAAACACGCCCCGTGGCGTGTTTTAAGTTGGGGGATTAAGTCCCCTTGAATCCTGAGGGTCCCTGGGGTCCAACTATCCCACCAGGTACCTCCAGTAAGCGCCACAGAGCTGCGTTGCAGAGAGGTGTAAAAGGGGCGTGGCCGCTGTACACCTCTCTGCAACGCAGCCCTGGCGCATACTGGAGGTTCCTGGTGGGCTAGTTGGCCCCAGGGACCCCAGTATTCAAGGGGAATTCGTTCCCCTCTGCAAACGCGCCAGGGGCGCGTTTGCAGAGTGGTAAAGGAAGGGGGTGGGGCTTGCGGCCCGATCGTTTTTTTTTTTTTCCGAAGGGGGGCTGTGTGGACCCCTTCCTTTTTCCTTTTTTTGGGCCCTAGGGACCCCATCCCCCAGGGCCTTACCCCTTTTTTTTCCTTTTTTTAAAAAAGGAAACGGGAAGGGGGCCGCGTGGCCCCCCTCCCGTGGCCGATTCCGGTCCCGGGGACCCCATCCCCCGGGGCATGGCCACTCTTTTTATTAATTTTTAAGGAGGGGGGCTGCGTGGCCCCCCTCCTCAGGCCTCCTCTTTGCCCCGGGGACCCCATCCCCGGGGCAGGCCTTTATTTTTATTTATTTTTTGGGGGGGTAGGGGGGCCGTGTGGCCCCCCTCCCGGGCCACTACTTGCCCCGGGGACCCCATGCCCCGGGGCTGGCCCTCTCCGTTGGGGACCGTGGGGGGGTCCCCAATCCCCCCACGGTCCCGGCCGGCTCCCCGCGTCCCTCGGGAGCTGGCATTGCTTTTCCACATGGGGAGCTGCTGACATGCAGCTCCCCATGTGGAAAAGCAATCTGCTTTGCTTCAATGAAGCAAAGCAGTTTGCAATGACAGGACGGGAGCCGCGAGGCTCCCGTCCTGTCATTGCAAACTACAGTGTCCCGGGGGTGAGCACCCCGGGACACTGCAGGAGCCGGCCCTGGGGGGTGGCGGTCCCCAGGGCCATCAATGGCTCCAGGAGGGGGGCCGTGTGGCCCCCCTCCCCACATCTGCAAAGCCCGGGGAGGTGGTGGTCCCCGGGGCTCGAGAGGTCCAAAACGGACCCCCATTTTAAATTTGTTAGTGCCCCGGGAGGTGGCGGTCCCGGGGCGTGTGGGGGCTAGAGCCCCCACACAGGTGATTTAATTTTTAAAAAAGAAGCCCCGGGGAGTGGCGGTCCCCGGGCGCTGCGGGAGGGCTCAGAGCCCTCCCGCACCATTTTGTTTAAAGCCCCGGGGGTGGCGGTCCACGGGGCTTTTTTTTTTCTTTTTTAAATCGGCAGCATCCGCGCACCCAGCGCGTTTTCTTGTAGGACCCCCTGAGCAGGGCTAGGGGGTCAGGGTGTTTCTACCCTGCCCCTTTTTGCGTTTTGCGCCCTTGTTTTTGTCTTTTCTTGTCCCTCGGTTCTACCGAGGAACAAGATGGCTGCCAACACTTCCTGGTTTGGAGTGTTGACAGCCAATTAGCATGCAGCTCGTGGTCGGGAGGGTGCGCGGATCCTCCGTGCCTCTAAATATCGAAAGTTTTATTTTGGATTGTCTCAGCAACTACTGAACGGATTTACACCATTTTTAAAAAGGGTGCTTTCTGAACCAAGCACTACCTTTTTGCCAAATTTGGTGTAATTCCGTTCAGCAGTTTTTGCTGTAGCCTTGCATAAAGTTTCCTATGGGAAATCGATTTTTTCACTCTTATTTTTTGAATTTCTCCGCAACTACTGAACGGATTTACACCATTTAAAAAAAAGGTCGTTTTTGAACCAAGCGCTACCTTTTTGCAAAATTTAGTGTAATTCCGTTCAGCAGTTCGGGCTGTAGCCGTGGCTAAAATTTCCTATGGGAATTAACATGGAGAAAATGCGTTTTGGGACCCCCCTTTTTTCTCGGCCCCCGCTTGACAAATCAACCCGAGACTTTCAGGGTAGGAGCGGAGCGCCCAACAAGTTGGAAGCTTTCGCGAAGATTCGTCAACCGGCGCAAGAGTTATTTCAAATAGAATGTTGCGGATTTCCTATGGATAAAGGTCCTAACTATAACTATCTACTGGCGACCGCCAGTAGATAATATATATACATATATATATATTCACTGAAAAAACCATAGGTTTTAGGGACAGTTATAGTTAGTTGGACATTTCACTCGTACAAAACCATAGAAATTCCCCCGTTATAGTTAGTTCAGCTAACTATAACTCGCGCCCCCGCAATGCACTCCTGATGACGTCACATATTACATCACTCATGACATGGTCAGTGACATCACTGATGACATCACTGATGACATCACTGATGACATCATCCAGTGACTGTGTGTTTCTGTAAAGTTTAAATATGTTTAATATATATAGGGAAAGGTGTATTGAAGAATGAGTGGGTGTATAAGTGTCTGAATGGATGATTTAGTACGTGAGTGACTGACTCTACAAGTGAGTGATTAAATGTATCTTACTGAATGCATGGGTCAGTGACTAAACTGTGTGAATGTCTGTATCCGTCTGTCTGTTGGTTTGTAAGCGGCTGCATGGCTTTCTGAATAGCTACATGAGTGTCTACATGGGTTATTGATTGATTGTCTGAGTATCTGTATGGGTGCCTGAGTGTTTGTGTGGGTGGGGTGTGTGTGACTCTGTGCATAGATGTGTGAGTTGGTGATTCACTGGGTGCATGGTTTCAAGAGTGCATCTGTGATGGACTGTATGGGTGGGTGAGTGTGTGTATGGATGTGTTAGTGATTGAATGTATATCTCAGTGGTACATGTGTGAGTAACTACATATGTGAAAGGCAGTATATATATGTGTTGGAGTATATAAATGGCTATAAGTGAGAGTGTGTGATTGTGAGAGTGGCTGTATGGATGAGTGTGTACTTGTATCAGTGATTGTATAAGAGCGTAAGAATGTGCTAGTATTTGTATGAGTAAGTGAGCTGGTGTGTGTATAACTGTATAGGTGAGTAAATGGGTGTGTGATTACGTTTTTTGCATGACTGACTAGGTGTGTGAGTACCTCTATGGATGAGTGGCAGTGTGTGAGTGTTTATATAGGTGTATGAGTGCATATGATAGTCCTGTACTGAGTGACTAAGTATGAGTGACTGTACGGGTGAGTGAGTGGATGTGTGTGTAGACCTAAGAATCAGTGAGTGGGTATGTAGTTTTTGGTGTTGGAGTGTCTATGGTTTTGAGAATGGCAGTCTGTAATTTAGAGTGGGTGTATCAAAAGTTATATTAGGGTGTGAGAAGATGCATGAAATTATCACATGGATGATGTCATCAGTGATGTCATTTGAGATGTCATCAGTGATGTCATCAGTGATGTCACTGACCATGTCATGAGTGATGTAATATGTGACGTCATCAGCAGTGCATTGCGGGGCGCGAGTTATAGTTAGCTGAACTAACTATAACGGGGGAATTTCTATGGTTTTGTACGAGTGAAATGTCCAACTAACTATAACTGTCCCTAAAACCTATGGTTTTTTCAGTGAATTTCAAAGGTTTTTTAAATGCTAATTTCTAACTATAACGTGCCTGAAACCTATGATTTTTTAAGTGAATTTCAAAGGTTTTTTTAATTGCTAGTTTCTAACTATGCTTACAGAGGTAGGACATGTGAAGAAAGAAGAAAAAACGCACAGAAAGAAGCAAAAGATGTGCAGAAAGAACCAACAGAAGAGCAGAAAGAGGCCTTGTTGCAAAATCATCCTGTGCCCACAACTTTTTCAGACGGGTACTGGTGGTAACTGACTCTGACTAACCAGAGCCAGTGCTATGCTAAAAGACACTTAGAATACAGTGAAAACACCTACATACACTAGGGAACACTATGCGTTGGGGTACCCCTGTGATTAGCATGACCTCCTCTGCAAGTCCCTAGTACATAATAGGGCAGGGGGATTAAAACTACCTCTTAAAACGCGCTACAGGGCGCGTTTGCACAGTGGTGAAGGGAGGGGGCCTGAGGTGACATGTGTGCAAACGCACCCCGTGGCGCGTTTTAGGTTGTGGGATTAAGTCCCCTTGAATTCTGAGGGTCCCTGGGGCCCAACTAGCCCCCAGGTACCTACAGTTAGGACCACAGAGCTGAGTTGCAGAGAGGCGTTCCGAGGCCACGCACCTTTTTCACCTCTCTGCAACGCAACTCTGTTGTGCTTACTGAAGGTACATGGTGGGCTAGTTGGCCCCCAGGGTCTCTCAGGATTCAAAGGGAATTAATTCCCCAACTTAAAACGCACCACAGGGCGTGTTTGCGCACATGTCACCTGAGGCCCCGCCCCCTCCCTTCACCACTGTGCAAACGCGCCCCGTGGTGCGTTTTAAGTTGGGGGATTAGGTCACCTTGAATCCTGAGGGTCCCTGGGGCCCAACTAGCCCACTAGGTACTTCCAGTAAGCACCACAGGCCTGCGTTGCAACGCCTGTAACAAATTGTGCAGTTGTGTTTAGGTAGTGAAGAGGGTCGTGCTGGGGGTAGTGTTTTAGGGTTTAGGGTAGTGCAGTGGTGTTTGTGTAGTGTAGGGGGTCATGCTGGGGGTAGATTTAGGGTTTAGGGTAGTGCAGTGGTGTTTGGGTAGTGTAGGGAGTCGTGCTGGGGGGAGTGTTTTAGGGTTTAGGGTAGTGCAGTGGTGTTTGGGTAGTGTAGGGGGTAGTGTTTTAGGGTTTAGGGTAGTGCAGTGGTGTTTGGGTAGTGTAGGGGTCGTGCTGGGGGTAGTGATTTAGGGTAGTGCATTGGCGTTTGGATAGTGTAGGGGGTACTGCTGGGGGTAGTGTTTTAGGGTTTAGGTTAGTGCAGTGGTGTTTGGGTAGTGTAGGGGTACTGCTGGGGGTAGTGTTTTAGGGTTTAGGGTAGTGCAGTGGTGTTTGTGTAGTGTAGGGGGTAGTGTTTTAGGGTTTAGGGTAGTGCAGTGGTGTTTGTGTAGTGTAGGAGGTCATGTTTTAGGGTTTAGGGTAGTGCAGTGGTCTTTGGGTAGTGTAGGGAGTCGTGCGGGGGTAGTGTTTAAGGGTTTAGGGTTGTGTAGGGGGTCATGCGGGGGTAGTGTTTTAGGGATTAGGGTAGTGCAGTGGTGTTCGGGTAGTGTAGGGGGTCGTGCTGGGGGGAGTGTTTTAGGGTTTAGGGCAGTGCAGTGGTGTTCGGGTAGTGTAGGGGGTCGTGCTGGGGGTAGTGTTTGAGGGTTTAGGGCAGTGCAGTCGTGTTCGGGTAGTGTAGGGGGTTGTACTGGGGGTAGTATTTTAGGGTTTAGGGCAGTGCAGTGGTGTTTGGGCAGTGTAGGGGGTAATGCTGGGGGTGGTGTTTTAGGGTTTAGGGCAGTGCAGTGGTGTTCGGGCAGTGTAGGGGGTCGTGCTGGGGGTGGTGTTTCAGGGTTTAGGGCAGTGCAGTGGTGTTCGGGCAGTGTAGGGGGTGGTGTTTCAGGGTTTAGGGCAGTGCAGTGGTGTTCGGGCAGTGTAGGGGGTCGTGCACGGGGTGGT
Organism: Calotriton arnoldi; assembly: GCA_963921515.1. NCBI lineage: Eukaryota > Metazoa > Chordata > Amphibia > Caudata > Salamandridae > Calotriton > Calotriton arnoldi. The sequence goes on from CAWUFW010009679.1 coordinate 458,562, forward strand.
GTTTCAGGGTTTAGGGCAGTGGTGTTCGGGCAGTGTAGGGGTCATGCTGGGGGTGGTGTTTCAGGGTTTGGGGCAGTGCAGTGGTGTTCGAGCAGTAAAGGGGGTCGTGCTGGGGGTGGTGTTTCAGGGTTTAGGGCAGTGCAGTGGTGTTCGGGCAGTGTAGGGGGCGGTGCAGGGGTGGTGTTTCAGGGTTTAGGACAGTGCAGTGGTGTTCGGGCAGTGTAGGGGGTGCTGCAGGGGGTGGTGTTTCAGGGTTTAGGGCAGTGCAGTGGTGTTCGGGCAGTGTAGGGGGTCATGCAGGGGGTGGTGTTTCAGGGTTTAGGGCAGTGCAGTGGTGTTCGGGCAGTGTAGGGGGTCGTGCTGGGGCTGGTGTTTCAGGGTTTAGGGCAGTATAGTGGTGTTCGGGCAGTGTAGGGGGTCGTGCTGGGGCTGGTGTTTCAGAGTTTAGGGCAGTGCAGTGGTGTTCGGGCAGTGTAGGGGGTCATGCTGGGGCTGGTGTTTCAGGGTTTAGGGCAGTGCAGTGGTGTTCGGGCAGTGTAGGTGGTCGTGCTGGGGCTGGTGTTTCAGGGTTTAGGGCAGTGCAGTGGTGTTCGGGCAGTGTAGGGGGTCATGCTGGGGCTGGTGTTTCAGGGTTTAGGGCAGTGCAGTGGTGTTCGGGCAGTGTAGGGGGTCTTGCTGGGGCTGGTGTTTCAGGGTTTAGGGCAGTGCAGTGGTGTTCGGGCAGTGTAGGGGGTCGTGCTGGGGGTGGTGTTTCAGGGTTTAGGGCAGTGCAGTGGTGTTTGGGCAGTGTAGGGGGTCATGCTGGGGCTAGTGTTTCAGGATTTAGGGCAGAGCAATGGTGTTCAGGCAGTGTAGGGGGTTTTGCTGGAGGTGGTGTTTCAGGGTTTAGGGCAGTGCAGTGGTGTTCGTGCAGTGTAGGGGGTGGTGTTTCAGGGTTTAGGGCAGTGGTGTTCAGGCAGTGTAGGGGGTCTTGCTGGGGTTGATGTTTCAGGGTTTAGGGCAGTGCAGTGGTGTTCGGGCAGTGTAGGGGGTCGTGCTGGGGGTGGTGTTTCAGGGTTTAGGGCAGTGCAGTGGTGTTCCGGCAGTGTAGGAGGTCGTGCAGGGGTGGTGTTTCAGGGTTTAGGGCAGTGCAGTGGTGTTCGGGCAGTGTAGGGGGTCATGCTGGGGGTGGTGTTTCAGGGTTTAGGGCAGTGCAGTGGTGTTCGGGCAGTGTAGGGTGTCCTGCTGAGGGGTGGTGTTTCAGGGTTTAGAGCAGTGCAGTGGTGTTTGGGCAGTGTAGGGGGTCGTGCAGGGGGTGGTGTTTCAGGCTTTAGTGCAGTGGTGTTCGGGCAGTGTAGGGGGTCTTGCTGGGGGTGGTGTTTCAGGGTTTAGGGCAGTGCAGTGGTGTTCGTGCAGTGTAGGGGGTCTTGCTGGGGCTGGTGTTTCAGGGTTTAGGGCAGTGCAGTGGTGTTCGGGCAGTGTAGGGGGTCGTGCTGGGGCTGGTGTTTGAGGGTTTAGGGTAGTGCAGTGGTGTTCGGGCAGTGTAGGGGGTCGTGCTGGGGCTGGTGTTTCAGGGTTTAGGGCAGTGCAGTGGTTTTCGGGCAGTGTAGGCGGTCGTGCTGGGGCTGGTGGTTCAGGGTTTAGGGCAGTGCAGTGGTGTTCGGGCAGTGTACGGGGTTGTGCTGGGACTGGTGTTTCAGGGTTTAGGGCAGTGCAGTGGTGTTCGGGCAGTGTAGGGGGTCGTGCTGGGGGTGGTGTTTCAGGGTTTAGGGCAGTGCAGTGGTGTTCGGGCAGTGTAGGGGGTCGTGCTGGGGGTGGTGTTTCAGGGTTTAGGGCAGTGCAGTGGTGTTTGGGCAGTGTAGGGGGTCGTGCTGGGGGTGGTGTTTCAGGGTTTAGGGCAGTGCAGTGGTGTACGGGCAGTGTAGGGGGTCTTGCTGGGGGTGGTGTTTCAGGGTTTAGGGCAGTGGTGTTCGGGCAGTGTAGGGGGTCTTGCTGGGGGTAGTGTTTTGGGGTTTAGGGCAGTGCAGTGGTGTTCGTGCAGTGTAGGGGTCGTGCTGGGGGTGGTGTTTCAGGGTTTAGGGCAGTGCAGTAGTGTTCGGGCAGTGTAGGCGGTCGTGCTGGGGCTGGTGGTTCAGGGTTTAGGGCAGTGCAGTGGTGTTCGGGCAGTGTACGGGGTTGTGCTGGGACTGGTGTTTCAGGGTTTAGGGCAGTGCAGTGGTGTTCGGGCAGTGTAGGGGGTCGTGCTGGGGGTGGTGTTTCAGGGTTTAGGGCAGTGCAGTGGTGTTCGGGCAGTGTAGGGGTCGTGCTGGGGGTGGTGTTTCAGGGTTTAGGGCAGTGCAGTGGTGTTTGGGCAGTGTAGGGGGTCGTGCTGGGGGTGGTGTTTCAGGGTTTAGGGCAGTGCAGTGGTGTACGGGCAGTGTAGGGGTCTTGCTGGGGGTGGTGTTTCAGGGTTTAGGGCAGTGGTGTTCGGGCAGTGTAGGGGGTCTTGCTGGGGGTAGTGTTTTGGGGTTTAGGGCAGTGCAGTGGTGTTCGTGCAGTGTAGGGGTCGTGCTGGGGGTGGTGTTTCAGGGTTTAGGGCAGTGCAGTAGTGTTCGGGCAGTGTAGGGGATCGTGCAGGGGGTGGTGTTTCAGGGTTTAGGGCAGTGCAGTGGTGTTCCGGCAGTGTAGGGGGTCGTGCTGGGGGTGGTGTTTCAGGGTTTAGGGCAGTGCAGTGGTGTTCGGGCAGTGTAGGGGGTCGTGCAGGGAGTGGTGTTTCAGGGTTTAGGGCAGTGCAGTGGTGTTCGGGCAGTGTAGGGGTCGTGCTGGGGCTGGTGTTTCAGGGTTTAGGGCAGTACAGTGGTGTTCGGGCAGTGTAGGGGGTCTTGCTGGGGGTGGTGTTTCAGGGTTTAGGGCAGTGGTGTTCGGGCAGTGTAGGGGTCTTGCTGGGGGTGGTGTTTCAGGGTTTAGGGCAGTGCAGTGGTGTTCGGGCAGTGTAGGGGGTCTTGCTGGGGGTAGTGTTTCAGGGTTTAGGGCAGTGCAGTGGTGTTCGTGCAGTGTAGGGGGTCGTGCTGGGGATGGTGTTTCAGGGTTTAGGGCAGTGCAGTAGTGTTCGGGCAGTGTAGGGGGTCGTGCAGGGGTGGTGTTTCAGGGTTTAGGGCAGTGCAGTGGTGTTCGGGCAGTGTAGGGGGTCGTGCTGGGGGTGGTGTTTCAGGGTTTAGGCCAGTGCAGTGGTGTTCGGGCAGTGCAGGGGGTCGTGCTAGGGGTGGTGTTTCAGGGTTTTGGGCAGTGGTGTTCGGGCAGTGTAGGGGGTCTTGCTGGGGGTGATGTTTCAGGGTTTAGGGCAGTGCAGTGGTGTTCGGGCAGTGTAGGAGGTCTTGCTGGGGGTAGTGTTTCAGGGTTTAGGGCAGTGCAGTGGTGTTCGGGCAGTGTAGGGGTCATGCTGGGGTGGTGTTTCAGGGTTTAGGGCAGTGCAGTGGTGTTCGGGCAGTGTAGGGGGTCATGAAGGGGGTGGTGTTTCAGGGTTTAGGGCAGTGCAGTGGTGTTCGGGCAGTGTAGGGGGTCATGAAGGGGGTGGTGTTTCAGGGTTTAGGGCAGTGCAGTGGTGTTCGGGCAGTGTAGGGGGTCATGCTAGGGTATGTGTTTCAGGGTTTAGGGCAGTGCAGTGGTGTTCAGGCAGTGTAGGGGGTCGTGCAGGGGCTGGTGTTTCAGGGTTTAGGGCAGTGCAGTGGTGTTTGGGCAGTGTAGGGGGTCGTGCTGGGGGTAGTGTTTTAGGGTTTAGGGTAGTGCAGTGGTGCTTGTGTAGTGTAGGGGTCGGGCTGGGGGTAGTTTTTTAGAGTTTAGGGTAGTGCAGTGGTGTTTGTGTATTGTAGGGGGTCATGTTTTAGGGCAGTGCAGTGGTGTTTGGGTAGTGTAGGGGGTCGTGCTGGGGGTAGTGTTTTAGGATTTAGGTTAGTGCAGTGGTGTTTGGGTAGTGTAGGGGGTCGTGCTGGGGGTAGTGTTTTAGGGTTTAACCCCTTGACCGCGATCGGAATTCCGCTCGTATGCTGGACATTCCGATCGCGGGTGGGGTCGTGACGAGCTCAGCTCGTCATGCGCACAGCGCTACCGCGCAGCATGACGAGCTGAGCTCGTCATGAGCACGGAAAGGGTTAAGGTAGTGCAGTGGTGTTTGTGTAGTGTAGGGGGTCGTGCTGGGGGTAGTGTTTTAGGGTTTAGGGTAGTGCAGTGGTGTTTGTGTAGTGTATGGGGTCATGTTTTAGGGTAGTGCAGTGGTGTTTGGGTAGTGTAGGGGTACTGCTGGGGGTAGTGTTTTAGGGTTTAGGGTAGTGCAGTGGTGTTTGTGTAGTGTAGGGGGTAGTGTTTTAGGGTTTAGGGTAGTGCAGTGGTGTTTGTGTAGTGTAGGAGGTCATGTTTTAGGGTTTAGGGTAGTGCAGTGGTCTTTGGGTAGTGTAGGGAGTCGTGTGGGGGTAGTGTTTTAGGGTTTAGGGTTGTGTAGGGGGTCATGCGGGGGTAGTGTTTTAGGGATTAGGGTAGTGCAGTGGTGTTCGGGTAGTGTAGGGGGTCGTGCTGGGGGAGTGTTTTAGGGTTTAGGGCAGTGCAGTGGTGTTCGGGTAGTGTAGGGGTCGTGCTGGGGGTAGTGTTTGAGGGTTTAGGGCCTTGCAGTCGTGTTCGGGTAGTGTAGGGGGTTGTACTGGGGGTAGTATTTTAGGGTTTAGGGCAGTGCAGTGGTGTTTGGGCAGTGTAGGGGGTAATGCTGGGGGTGGTGTTTTAGGGTTTAGGGCAGTGCAGTGGTGTTCGGGCAGTGTAGGGGGTCGTGCTGGGGGTGGTGTTTCAGGGTTTAGGGCAGTGCAGTGGTGTTCGGGCAGTATAGGGTGTGGTGTTTCAGGGTTTAGGGCAGTGCAGTGGTGTTCGGGCAGTGTAGGGGGTCGTGCACGGGGTGGTGTTTCAGGGTTTAGGGCAGTGGTGTTCGGGCAGTGTAGGGGGTCATGCTGGGGGTGGTGTTTCAGGGTTTGGGGCAGTGCAGTGGTGTTCGAGCAGTAAAGGGGTCGTGCTGGGGCTGGTGTTTCAGGGTTTAGGGCAGTGCAGTGGTGTTCGGGCAGTGTAGGGGGTCATGCTGGGGCTGGTGTTTCAGGGTTTAGGGCAGTGCAGTGGTGTTCGGGCAGTGTAGGTGGTCGTGCTGGGGCTGGTGTTTTAGGGTTTAGGGCAGGGCAGTGGTGTTCGGGCAGTGTAGGGGGTCTTGCTGGGGGTGGTGTTTCAGGGTTTAGGGCAGTGCAGTGGTGTTTGGGCAGTGTAGGGGGTCTTGCTGGGGCTGGTGTTTGAGGGTTTAGGGCAGTGCAGTGGTGTTCGGGCGGTGTAGGGGTCGTGCTGGGGCTGGTGTTTGAGGGTTTAGGGTAGTGCAGTGGTGTTCGGGCAGTGTAGGGGGTCGTGCTGGGGCTGGTGTTTCAGGGTTTAGGGCAGTGCAGTGGTTTTCGGGCAGTGTAGGCGGTCGTGCTGGGGCTGGTGGTTCAGGGTTTAGGGCAGTGCAGTGGTGTTCGGGCAGTGTACGGGGTTGTGCTGGGGCTGGTGTTTCAGGGTTTAGGGCAGTGCAGTGGTGTTCGGGCAGTGTAGGGGGTCGTGCTGGGGGTGGTGTTTCAGGGTTTAGGGCAGTGCAGTGGTGTTCGGGCAGTGTAGGGGGTCGTGCACGGGGTGGTGTTTCAGGGTATAGGGCAGTGGTGTTCGGGCAGTGTAGGGGGTCATGCTGGGGGTGGTGTTTCAGGGTTTGGGGCAGTGCAGTGGTGTTCGAGCAGTAAAGGGGGTCGTGCTGGGGCTGGTGTTTCAGGGTTTAGGGCAGTGCAGTGGTGTTCGGGCAGTGTAGGGGGTCATGCTAGGCTGGTGTTTCAGGGTTTAGGGCAGTGCAGTGGTGTTCGGGCAGTGTAGGTGGTCGTGCTGGGGCTGGTGTTTCAGGGTTTAGGGCAGGGCAGTGGTGTTCGGGCAGTGTAGGGGGTCTTGCTGGGGGTGGTGTTTCAGGGTTTAGGGCAGTGCAGTGGTGTTCGGGCAGTGTAGGGGGTCTTGCTGGGGCTGGTGTTTCAGGGTTTAGGGCAGTGCAGTGGTGTTCGGGCAGTGTAGGGGGTCGTGCTGGGGCTGGTGTTTGAGGGTTTAGGGTAGTGCAGTGGTGTTCGGGCAGTGTAGGGGTCGTGCTGGGGCTGGTGTTTCAGGGTTTAGGGCAGTGCAGTGGTTTTCAGGCAGTGTAGGCGGTCGTGCTGGGGCTGGTGGTTCAGGGTTTAGGGCAGTGCAGTGGTGTTCGGGCAGTGTACGGGGTTGTGCTGGGGCTGGTGTTTCAGGGTTTAGGGCAGTGCAGTGGTGTTCGGGCAGTGTAGGGGGTCGTGCTGGGGGTGGTGTTTCAGGGTTTAGGGCAGTGCAGTGGTGTTCGGGCAGTGTAGGGGGTCGTGCTGGGGCTGGTGTTTCATGGTTTAGGGCAGTGCAGTGGTGTTCGGGCAGTGTAGGGGGTCGTGCTGGGGGTGGTGTTTCAGGGTTTAGGGCAGTGCAGTGGTGTTCGGGCAGTGTAGGGGGTCGTGCTGGGGGTGGTGTTTCAGGGTTTAGGGCAGTGCAGTGGTGTACGGGCAGTGTAGGGGTCTTGCTGGGGGTGGTGTTTCAGGGTTTAGGGCAGTGGTGTTCGGGAAGTGTAGGGGGTCTTGCTGGGGGTAGTGTTTCGGGGTTTAGGGCAGTGCAGTGGTGTTCGTGCAGTGTAGGGGGTCGTGCTGGGGGTGGTGTTTCAGGGTTTAGGGCAGTGCAGTAGTGTTCGGGCAGTGTAGGGGATCGTGCAGGGGGTGGTGTTTCAGGGTTTAGGGCAGTGCAGTGGTGTTCGGGCAGTGTAGGGGGTCGTGCTGGGGGTGGTGTTTCAGGGTTTAGGGCAGTGCAGTGGTGTTCGGGCAGTGTAGGGGGTCGTGCAGGGGGTGGTGTTTCAGGGTTTAGGGCAGTGCAGTGGTGTTCGGGCAGTGTAGGGGTCGTGCTGGGGCTGGTGTTTCAGGGTTTAGGGCAGTACAGTGGTGTTCGGGCAGTGTGGGGGTCTTGCTGGGGGTGGTGTTTCAGGGTTTAGGGCAGTGGTGTTCGGGCAGTGTAGGGGGTCTTGCTGGGGGTGGTGTTTCAGGGTTTAGGGCAGTGCAGTGGTGTTCGGGCAGTGTAGGGGGTCTTGCTGGGGGTAGTGTTTCAGGGTTTAGGGCAGTGCAGTGGTGTTCGTGCAGTGTAGGGGGTCGTGCTGGGGATGGTGTTTCAGGGTTTAGGGCAGTGCAGTATGTTCGGGCAGTGTAGGGGGTCGTGCAGGGGGTGGTGTTTCAGGGTTTAGGGCAGTGCAGTGGTGTTCGGGCAGTGTAGGGGGTCGTGCTGGGGGTGGTGTTTCAGGGTTTAGGCCAGTGCAGTGGTGTTCGGGCAGTGTAGGGGGTCGTGCTAGGGGTGGTGTTTCAGGGTTTAGGGCAGTGGTGTTCGGGCAGTGTAGGGGGTCTTGCTGGGGGTGATGTTTCAGGGTTTAGGGCAGTGCAGTGGTGTTCGGGCAGTGTAGGAGGTCTTGCTGGGGGTAGTGTTTCAGGGTTTAGGGCAGTGCAGTGGTGTTCGGGCAGTGTAGGGGTCATGCTGGGGGTGGTGTTTCAGGGTTTAGGGCAGTGCAGTGGTGTTCGGGCAGTGTAGGGGGTCATGAAGGGGTGGTGTTTCAGGGTTTAGGGCAGTGCAGTGGTGTTCGGGCAGTGTAGGGGGTCGTGCTAGGGTATGTGTTTCAGGGTTTAGGGTAGTGCAGTGGTGTTCAGACAGTGTAGGGGGTCGTGCAGGGGCTGGTGTTTCAGGGTTTAGGGCAGTGCAGTGGTGTTCGGGCAGTGTAGGGGGTCGTGCTGGGGGTAGTGTTTTAGGGTTTAGGGTAGTGCAGTGGTGCTTGTGTAGTGTAGGGGGTCGTGCTGGGGGTAGTGTTTTAGAGTTTAGGGTAGTGCAGTGGTGTTTGTGTAGTGTAGGGGGTCATGTTTTTAGGGTAGTGCAGTGGTGTTTGGGTAGTGTAGGGGGTCGTGCTGGGGGTAGTGTTTTAGGATTTAGGTTAGTGCAGTGGTGTTTGGGTAGTGTAGGGGGTCGTGCTGGGGGTAGTGTTTTAGGGTTTAACCCTTGACCGCGATCGGAATTCCGCTCGTATGCTGGACATTCCGATCGCGGGTGGGGTCGTGACGAGCTCAGCTCGTCATGCGCACAGCGCTACCGTGCAGCATGACGAGCTGAGCTCGTCATGAGCACGGAAAGGGTTAAGGTAGTGCAGTGGTGTTTGTGTAGTGTAGGGGGTCGTGCTGGGGGTAGTGTTTTAGGGTTTAGTGTAGTGCAGTGGTGTTTGTGTAGTGTAGGGGGTCATGTTTTAGGGTAGTGCAGTGGTGTTTGGGTAGTGTAGGGGTACTGCTGGGGGTAGTGTTTTAGGGTTTAGGGTAGTGCAGTGGTGTTTGTGTAGTGTAGGGGGTAGTGTTTTAGGGTTTAGGGTAGTGCAGTGGTGTTTGTGTAGAGTAGGAGGTCATGTTTTAGGGTTTAGGGTAGTGCAGTGGTCTTTGGGTAGTGTAGGGAGTCGTGCGGGGGTAGTGTTTTAGGGTTTAGGGTTGTGTAGGGGTCATGCGGGGGTAGTGTTTTAGGGATTAGGGTAGTGCAGTGGTGTTCGGGTAGTGTAGGGGGTCGTGCTGGGGGAGTGTTTTAGGGTTTAGGGCAGTGCAGTGGTGTTCGGGTAGTGTAGGGGGTCATACTGGGGGTAGTGTTTGAGGGTTTAGGGCAGTGCAGTGGTGTTCGGGCAGTGTAGGGGGTCATGCAGGGGGTGGTGTTTCAGGGTTTAGGGCAGTGCAGTGGTGTTCGGGCAGTGTAGGGGGTCGTGCTGGGGCTGGTGTTTCAGGGTTTAGGGCAGTATAGTGGTGTTCGGGCAGTGTAGGGGGTCGTGCTGGGGCTGGTGTTTCAGGGTTTAGGGCAGTGCAGTGGTGTTCGGGCAGTGTAGGGGGTCATGCTGGGGCTGGTGTTTCAGGGTTTAGGGCAGTGCAGTGGTGTTCGGGCAGTGTAGGTGGTCGTGCTGGGGCTGGTGTTTCAGGGTTTAGGGCAGTGCAGTGGTGTTCGGGCAGTGTAGGGGGTCATGCTGGGGCTGGTGTTTCAGGGTTTAGGGCAGTGCAGTGGTGTTCGGGCAGTGTAGGGGGTCGTGCTGGGGGTGGTGTTTCAGGGTTTAGGGCAGTGCAGTGGTGTTTGGGCAGTGTAGGGGGTCATGCTGGGGCTAGTGTTTCAGGATTTAGGGCAGAGTAATGGTGTTCAGGCAGTGTAGGGGTTTTGCTGGAGGTGGTGTTTCAGGGTTTAGGGCAGTGCAGTGGTGTTCGTGCAGTGTAGGGGGTCGTGCTGGGGGTGGTGTTTCAGGGTTTAGGGCAGTGCAGTGGTGTTCGGGCAGTGTAGGTGGTCGTGCAGGGGGTGGTTGTAGGAGAGTAGGATCTGCTTCACATGGGTACCCCCACTTTTTGCTGATGCTTCACTGTTTTTCGACATTAGTCTGGCTGGGGCCCTGCTAATCAGAACCCCAGCCTAGCTGCTTCCTCTCTAAAATGGTTTCCATGTGCCTTAGGCACATCTCTGATTGGGATCTGGAGTGCCCTTATAAGCCCCTAGTATATGGTATACTATGTACCAAGGGCATAGGTACCTCAGAGGCCTGCCAGGGGCTGCAGCATGTATTATGCCACCCCTGGAAGGCCATCCAAACTGACACCACAGGTCTGCTACTGCAGCCTGGGTAAGGTGGTGCATGCACCCCTTACTGTGATATAGGTTACCTATATCACGAAATACATACACACATATAAACCTATAAGTCACTCCTAAGGCAGGCCTTATCAATCCTAAAGGCAGAGTGCATGGTTCCTATGTGAGAGGGTGCCCCTGCATGAGCAGGGCCCCTCTGCAGCGTTCGGAGACCATCTCTGATGCTGTTTGTAGTGCAGCCTGACCATATACTCTTAAGCGCATTATATCCTCGCGGTAAAATGCTAACTTTGGAATGGCTGCACCTAAACATGTCGTGTTTGGTGTCAAACATCTTGGAATACTACCCCCCCACCAATCCTGGAGGCAGGGGTAGCATTCCACCCTTCTAGAGGGAAAGACATGTTAACTCTGACGAGTCCGGTAACTTCTTTCCAGAGCCCTGGCATCACAAAATGGATGCTGCTGCCACAGACACGAGTCTGGCCTCCTGCTGCTGGACGAAACTCCGGCAGGGTAGGCCTGGACAATAGGTTTGCTGTCCCAGGGAGGTGTGACCACCTCCCCAGACAGGACAATGTGTATTGGGGCTGGGCGGGAGCACCATCTGTGTGCTTTGAAGTCCTGCACTGGGGGCACATTTGGTGTCCCTGTGCATACCCCAGTTCAAACCGGATCAGGGGCTTGCAGCCCCTGCTTTGGCGCGAACTGGACAAAGGGAAAGGGGTGTAGCCAGCCCTCTGCCCTGACCCACCCATAGGTGGGGCCACAGAGTAGTCCAACCCCTATTTTTAGAATAAAGGTAGGAACCCAGTCCTTAGGACTTTAGATTATACCTGGACGAAACTCTGACACTGAATCCTGGACCTTCGACGCTCTCCGACAAGATTAGAGGACTGAAGAATCTCCCTTGGGGTCAAGGAGTGACTCCCCTGCTTGGCAGGCACCAAAGAAGCATCTGTCCGGTTCGCATTACTGAAGCTCCCGTCGGACGCCGAAGTCATCGCATCACCAGAGGTGGATTCTCAGACTTCCCGAGGCTACCCTGAGTCCCCAGCAAAGCTGAGGCCCGTGGCTATCGTGGGTGACTTGAGACCGTGACCCCTGGACACCAAGCACATTTGCAAGTGCACCATCTTCTGGGTCTCCCAAGAAGTCGTGCTTTGGGCTCCGAGTAGCCCTAGCCTCCAGCACCACCTGCACCGAAGATCACTGGCCCCCACTCCACGAGTGTCCTGCAAGCCAGCTCCACGTGCGGCGTCATGAGGCCCCTTTGTGGTTGCTAGCTCATTGGCTAGTAGCCCTTAACGAAGGTCAATCTTTTCCTTACTTGGCACCCTGGTTGCTCCAGGCCTGGCCTCACTTACCCTTGCTGGGTGAGTTCCACAGACCTTGCTGGTCTGCACCATCGACGATCTACATCTTAATCGAGACTTGCCGTTGCCAAGGCTTGTTGGGTCCAATCCGGTCGCCGACACCTCAGCACTCGACAGACATCGAGCACCAGCCCGAATCCTGCTCCTGGTTGCCGACAACGCCTCCTGGACCTCGTGGCTGAAGAGTCAAGATGACCGTCAATGCACCTGAAGCACTCGACATCGGTGGGCATCTGTCCATCGCCTTCCTGGTCACTGGCTAGTGACCCAGACTCTGTCCCCTCTGCTTTCAGGTTCACCAGAACTCCGATCCACTCTTGGATCCACCCGGACACTTTTCTCTTGGCCGCCAGCAGCACTTTGCAGCAGATCGCCATTCGAATCGACGGCGAAACCCGACCCCGAAAGGCACCTATGCACCCGGCTTCCCTGGGTGAGGTAACACGAGTACTCCGGTGCTCCCGTGGGTAGAGACTCTTCAAAGTCCTAGATGTCAAAGGGTTTTGTCCTAGTCCTCTTCTAAGTGTCCCTTTCCTCTATTTTCCCGATCCCGACTTTCTCCATAGAAGTTAACGGCGTATCGCGGTTGTGTATTTACACTGCACGCGTCTCCCGTGGGTCCCCTGTGTCACTACCTTGGGTGGTTCCTTGTGGTCCAAGCACTTCTAGAGGCTCTAGGCCTAGTGTCTAGTTCAGTCGTGGTTCGCATACCACTTTATTGGTATATGGTTTGGTACGCCCCTAGGGCCCAAACGTGTATTTGTGCTATTACTGTGATTTAAGATCTTATAACTTATGTACTTCGAACTCTAGCCTCATAAAGAGACTAGAGGGGTGTGTTTAGTAATAAATACATATATTTTGAATATATACCTGGTGTGGTGCTCTTTCATTTGGTCACTCAAGAGATTATAGATTGGTAAAACAAGCTGCTTTACATTCCTTCAAGACTTAGCCTGAAGGCTGCTCTCCATAGCTACCACTAGGATAGCTTTCAATAAGGTTGTCTTTAACCTATCTCCAATAAGAGGTTGTTTGGACTGGTGCAAGGTGCCCACTATAATTAGTGGACAGCATATGCCAGGCCAACTTCTCACATTGGTGTGCAGCGTGTGGGATTCCAGCTTGCTATTGTTTTACCAGATAATCTCAATTGAATTGATCAACTGAAAACCACTAAAGGTACCTAAGGTACATATAATTTAAGCTTAGAATAACAGTAAGTTCTACTGAACTTAGAGTTGTGTGTTAAGGGATAGCACAACCCTTTCTACAACTCAAGAGAGTTTAGTAGGCCACACTAGAGTAGGTAGTGCATACACCACACCACACTAGTAATGTCTTTAAGGGCAGGATCCAAAGAATCCTTGCAGGAAGCCATTGAGCTTCCACCCTCCAAGTATGATACACTCCCATTCTTGGAATTGAGAGCTTTATGTAACTTGAGAAAAATAAGGACATGCCAAAGCCCCACCACCCAACACCTCAAGGAGTTGTTGGTGGCTTATGACCTTAGTAAGCCTGTAGGGACTGAAGGGGTAGGAGCTGAGGGTGGGGCAGAAGAAGAGGAGGAGGCCAGGGGTACCAATACCCCCAGCCCCCTCTGAAACTGGCCAGGAGGGCGACAATGGCCCTGACCTGGATAATCCAACCCCTCCTGAGGAAGAGGAAGAGGAGGATCAGAATGATGCTCTCTTTGTCCCCCAGGAAGGATTAAGAGTGTGCCCAGAAGGTCTAGGTCTCCTTCTCAGGAGTCTAACCACTCTGGCACCTCTATAGGGAGCTCTGTCTCATCTCATAGGAGAGAATCCTCTCATGAGAGAAGAAAGAGGCTAGTCCAGTATGAGGAAACTCAGCTGGAACTCAGAAAAAAACAATTAGCTTTAGATAGAGAATCCCTAGATCTCCTTAGGGAGAGAAGAAAGTTGGGACTAGAGTCCCATGGTGGCAGCCATGTCCCTAGAGATAGGGAAAGGTCCTATGACCATAGGAACCTGAGCAAGATTGTCCCTCCCTACCAGAGTGGGGATGATATCCACAAATGGATAACTGCTTTAGAAAGGGCCTGTAAAGTACAGAGGGTCCCTCAGGAGCAGTGGGCAGCAATCTTGTGGCTCTCCTTTGCTGACAAAGGTAGAGATAAGCTCCTCACTGTTAGAGAGGAGGATGCTGACAATTACAAGGTCTTGAAGAGTGCTCTTATTGATGGGTTTGGCCTAACCACTGAACAGTACAGGTTGAAGTTCAGAGACACCCAAAAAGCACAGACTCAAGACTGGGTAGACTATGTGGATTGTTCTGCCAAGGCTCTGGAAGGCTGGTTGATGGGCAGTAAGGTGTGTGACTTCTCAGGATTGTATAATCTGATAATGAGGGAGCAGATTCTTAATAACTGTCAAAATCAGCTGTTGCATCAATACCTGGTAGACTCTGATCTGACCTCTCCCCAAGAATTGGGAAAGAAGGCAGACAAATGGGTCAGGACCAGGGTGAAGCAGAAGGTACAGAACCAAGGTGGGGAAACCAAGAAGCAAGATGCTAAGAACTCTGACAAGGGTGGGGAGAAGGGTAAAGATCAAAAGTCTTCATCAGGCCCCCAAAAATCTTCTTCTGGTGGGGATTCCCAGTCTACCAAAGGTAAAGACCAAAGAAAACCATGGTGCAAGGTCTGTAAGCAAAAGACCCACTGGACCAGTGATTGCACCAAGACCAAAGACTCCAGTCCACCACCCACCAATGCCCCTAAGGCACCTGTTCCCCCTAGTACAGTTGGTGGAAGTGCTCCAGCAAAGGGTTTAGTAGGGTTCACCCTGGGAACTGAGTTGGGCTCTGACTTAGTCAGGGAACTGACTCAGGCTGTGTTAGTCTGTGATGGAGGCATGGATGTGACCTCCACTGTGAGTCCCAGTAATCTGGGCAAGTACAGACAACAGCCTTTAATTAATGGACGTGAGGCTTTGGCATTTAGGGACACAGGGGCAAGTGTCACAATGGTGACACAAGACCTTGTGCTTCCTGGGCAAGTTATGCTTGGTGAGATGTACCAAGTGACCAATGCTAGCAATGTCAGAACAGACCATACTCTGGCAGTTGTTAACTTCTCCTGGGGAGGGGTAACTGGCCTTAAGAAGGTTGTGGTAAGTGCAAACCTACCAGTCGAATGCTTGCTTGGCAATGACTTAGAGACTTCTGCTTGGGCAGAAGTGGAGCTCAGGACCCATGCAGAAATGCTGGGGATCCCTGCAGATGTGTTTGCTGTGACCAGGTCACAAGCCAAAATGTCTAGCACTGAACAGGCCTTGGATTCTGGAAGAATGGACCAAGTGCCTTCCAAGAGGAGGAGTAGTAGGGTTAAGGCAGTGCCTTCCCCTTGGCTCAGGAGGAAGATCAGTCCCTTGAGGGGGATGATCTCAGCCCTGAAGAAGGAACTGTCCCAGAGGAACTTGAACCTGACCAGGTTGAGTTCTTGGGGACAGGGGGACCTTCTAGGGCAGATCTGAGCCAGGAGCAGCAGAGCTGCCCCTCCCTTGAACCCCTCAGACAGCAAGCTGCTGCTGAGGCTGCTGGGAAAGCTAGTTGTCCCCATACAGTGTATTGGGATGATGGACTCCTGTACTCAGAGAGTAGAGACCCCAAACCTGGTGCTACCAGGAGGTTGGTAATACCTTTGAAGTTCAGGGGCTTCCTATTGACCCTAGCCCATGATATTCCCTTAGCAGGACACCTGGGCCAGAACAAGACTTGGGACAGAATTGTCCCTCACTTTCACTGGCCCCACATGTCTGAAGACAGTAAGGAGTTTTGTCGCTCCTGTGTAACCTGCCAAGCCAGTGGCAAAGCAGGTGGCACTACAAAGGCCCCCTGATACCACTACCTGTGGTGGGGGTGCCCTTTGAGAGGGTAGGGATTGACATTGTTGGTCCCATGGATCCCCAAACAGCCTCTGGGCACAGGTTTATCCTGGTGGTAGTGGATCATGCCAACAGGTACCCAGAAGCTATTCCCCTCAGGACCACTACAGCACCTGTGGTGGCAAGGGCCCTCCTGGGAATCTTCTCAAGAGTGGGCTTTCCTAAGGAGGTAGTATCAGACAGGGGTGCTAACTTCATGTCTGGGTACTTGAAAGCAATGTGGAAGGAGTGTGGAGTGACTTATAAGTTCACCACACCCTATCACCCACAATGCAATGGTTTAGTTGAGAGATTCAACAAAACCTTGAAGGACATGATTAAAGGGCTCCCAGAAAAGCTTAGGCGTAGATGGGACATACTCTTGCCCTGCCTTTTATTCGCATATAGGGAGGTGCCTCAGAAGGGGGTTGGTTACAGCCCTTTTGAACTTCTGTTTGGCCACCCTGTGAGGGGTCCACTGTGCTTGGTGAAGGAAGGATGGGAGTTACCTCTCAAGCCCCCAAAGCAAGATATAGTGGACTATGTACTTGGTCTCCGCTCCAGGATGGCTGAGTACATGAAAAAGGCAACCAAAAACCTTGAGGCTAGCCAGGAACTTTAGAAGGCCTGGCATGACCAAAAGGCTGTTCTGACTGTTTACCAGCCAGGACAGAAGGTGTGGGTGTTGGAGCCAGTGGCCCCAGCAGCTCTCCAAGACAAATTGAGTGGACCCCACACTATTGTTGAGCAGAAGGGTGAGGTCACTTATTTAGTAGACCTAGGAACACCCAGGAGTCCCCACAGGGTTCTCCATGTCAACAGGTTAAAACCATATGTGGACAGGGCAGACATGGGCTTGCTCATGGCTACTGATGAAGGGCAGGAGGAAGAGAGTGACCCACTCCCTGACCTGCTCTCCCAGAACCCTGACGATGGGTCAGTTGATGGTGTAGCCTTGGCAGGCAGCCTCACTACCCAGCAACAAACTGATTGCAGGCAAGTCCTCAATCAGTTTCGACATATGTTTTCACTGACACCCAGTCAGACCACCTGGTGCACTCATGAAGTGGACACTGGGGACAGTCTGCCTATTAAAAACAAGATTTATAGGCAACCTGACCATGTCAGGGACTGTATCAGGACTGAAGTCCAGAAAATGTTGGAATTGGGAGTAATTGAGCCCTCAGATAGCCCTTGGGCTAGTCCAGTAGTCCTAGTACCGAAACCTCACACCAGTGGTGGAAAAAGAGAGATGAGGTTTTGTGTAGACTACAGGGGTCTCAATGCAGTCACTAGGACTGATGCCCATCCAATACCCAGGGCAGATGAGCTCATAGATACTTTGGCCTCTGCCAAATATCTCAGCACATTTGACCTAACAGCTGGCTACTGGCAGATCAGACTAGCTGATACTGCAAAGCCCAAGACAGCATTCTCAACCCCTAGTGGGCATTATCAATTTGTGGTAATGCCCTTTGGTCTGAAGAATGCACCTGCCACTTTCCAGAGGTTGGTGAACACAGTTCTCACAGGACTGGAAGCCTATAGTGCAGCTTATCTAGATGATATTGCTGTCTTTAGCTCCACCTGGGAGGATCACCTGGTCCACCTCAGGAATGTTTTACAGGCCCTGCAAAAGGCAGGCCTGACTATCAAGGCCACTAAGTGCCAGATAGGGCAGAGTCAGGTTGTGTACCTGGGCCACCTTGTGGGTGGAGGCCAGGTTCAACCTTTGCAGAGCAAGATCCAGACCATCATGGACTGGACTGCTCCCACTACCCAGACTTAGGTGAGAGCCTTCTTAGGCCTGACTGGGTACTATAGGAGATTTGTCAAGGGGTATGGATCAATAGTGACACCCTTGAATGACAACTTCTAAGAAAATGCCCAAAAAGGTTCAGTGGACAGTTAGCTGTCAAAAGGCATTTGATGACCTCAAGCAGGCCATGTGCACTGCTCCAATTCTGCAGAGTCCTGATTACACCAAGAAGTTCATTGTTCAAACAGATGCATCTGAATTGGGGGTAGGGGCTGTACTGTCACAATTGAATGAAGAAGGTCAGGATCAGCCAGTAGCTTTTATTAGCAGAAGGCTGACCCCTAGAGAGAAACGTTGGTCAGCCATAGAGAGGGAGGCCTTTGCTGTGGTCTGGGCTCTGAAGAAGTTGAGGCCATACTTGTTTGGTAGACACTTCCTGGTTCAGACAGACCATAAGCCCCTCTTATGGCTAAAACAAATGAAGGGTGAAAACCCCAAACTGCTTAGGTGGTCCATTTCCCTACAGGGGATGGACTTTACAGTGGAACATAGGCCTGGGAGTAACCATGCGAATGCAGATGGACTCTCTAGGTATTTCCACTTAGAACATGAAGACTTAACTGGGCAAGGTTAGTTTAATGTCCCTACGTTTGGGGGGGGGGTGGTGTAGGAGAGTAGGATCTGCTTCACATGGGTACCCCCACTTTTTGCTGATGCTTCACTGTTTTTCGACATTAGTCTGGCTGGGGCCCTGCTAATCAGAACCCCAGCCTAGCTGCTTCCTCTCTAAAATGGTTTCCATGTGCCTTAGGCACATCTCTGATTGGGATCTGGAGTGCCCTTATAAGTCCCTAGTATATGGTATACTATGTACCAAGGGCATAGGTACCTCAGATGCCTGCTAGGGGCTGCAGCATGTATTATGCCACCCCTGGAAGGCCATCCAAACTGACACCACAGGTCTGCTACTGCAGCCTGGGTAAGGTGGTGCATGCACCCCTTACTGTGATATAGGTTACCTATATCACGAAATACATACACACATATAAACCTATAAGTCACTCCTAAGGCAGGCCTTATCAATCCTAAAGGCAGAGTGCATGGTTCCTATGTGAGAGGGTGCCCCTGCATGAGCAGGGCCCCTCTGCAGCGTTCGGAGACCATCTCTGATGCTGTTTGTAGTGCAGCCTGACCATATACTCTTAAGCGCATTATATCCTCGCGGTAAAATGCTAACTTTGGAATGGCTGCACCTAAACATGTCGTGTTTGGTGTCAAACATCTTGGAATACTACCCCCCGCCAATCCTGGTGGCGGGGGTAGCATTCCACCCTTCTAGAGGGAAAGACATGTTAACTCTGACGAGTCCGGTAACTTCTTTCCAGAGCCCTGGCATCACAAAATGGATGCTGCTGCCACAGACACGAGTCTGGCCTCCTGCTGCTGGATGAAACTCCGGCAGGGGAGGCTTGGACAATAGGTTTCCTGTCCCAGGGAGGTGTGACCACCTCCCCAGACAGGACAATGTGTATTGGGGCTGGGCGGGAGCACCATCTGTGTGCTTTGAAGTCCTGCACTGGGGGCACATTTGGTGTCCCTGTGCATACCCCAGTTCAAACCGGATCAGGGGCTTGCAGCCCCTGCTTTGGCGCGAACTGGACAAAGGGAAAGGGGTGCAGCCACCCCTCTGCCCTGACCCACCCATAGGTGGGGCCACAGAGTAGTCCAACCCCTATTTTTAGAATAAAGGTAGGAACCCAGTCCTTAGGACTTTAGATTATACCTGGACGGTGGTGTTTCAGGGTTTAGGGCAGTGCAGTGGTGTTCGGGCAGTGTAGGGGGTCGTGCTGGGGCTGGTGTTTCATGGTTTAGGGCAGTGCAGTGGTGTTCGGGCAGTGTAGGGGGTCGTGCTGGGGGTGGTGTTTCAGGGTTTAGGGCAGTGCAGTGGTGTTTGGGCAGTGTAGGGGGTCGTGCTGGGGGTGGTGTTTCAGGGTTTAGGGCAGTGCAGTGGTGTACGGGCAGTGTAGGGGGTCTTGCTGGGGGTGGTGTTTCAGGGTTTAGGGCAGTGGTGTTCGGGCAGTGTAGGGGGTCTTGTTGGGGGTAGTGTTTCGGGGTTTAGGGCAGTGCAGTGGTGTTCGTGCAGTGTAGGGGGTCGTGCTGGGGGTGGTGTTTCAGGGTTTAGGGCAGTGCCGTAGTGTCTTGCTTCTTTCTGCACCTCTCGTGCCTCTTTCTGCACCTCTCATGCGTCTTTCTGCACCTCAATCTCTTCTTTCTGCACATCTCTTGCTTCTTTCTGCACTTTACATGCCTCTTTCTTCACGTCTCTTGCTCCTTTCTTCACCTCTCTTGCTCTTTCTGCACCTTTATTCCTCTTTCTGCACCTTTATTCCTCTTTCTGCACCTTTATTCCTCTTTCTGCACTTCTCTTGCCTCTTTCTGGACTTCTCTTGCCTCTTTCTGGACTTCTCTTGCCTCTTTCTGCACTTCTCTTGCCTCTTTCTGCACCTCTCATTACCTCTTTCTGCACCTCTCATTACCTCTTTCTGCACCTCTCATTGCCTCTTTCTGCACCTCTCATTGCCTCTTTCTGTACCTCACGTGCTTCTTTCTGTTCTGTACCTCTCTTGCTTCTTTCTGCACCTCTCGTCTCTTTCTGCACCTCTTTGCACCTCTTGCTTCTTCCTGCACCTTTTACTCTTTCTGCAGTTTTTTTCCTTATTTCTGCACTTCTCTTGCTTATTTCTGCATTTCTTCTACCTCTCTGTACCGCTCTTGCCTATTTATACACTTCTCTTGCCTCTTTTTGAACCTCTTGCTTCTTTCTACACGTCTCTTGCTTCTTTCTGTACCTCTCTTGCTTCTTCCCACACATCTCTTGCTTCTTTCTGCACTTTGCATGCCTCTTTCTTCACCTCTTGTTCTTTTCTGCAACTTTATTCCTCTTTCTGCACCAATCTTACTATTTCTGCACCTCTCTTGCTTCTTTCTGTACCTCTCTTGCTTCTTTTCCGCACCTCTCTTGCTTCTTTCTGTACCTCTCGATTCTTTTCCGCACCTCAATTGCCTCCATCTGCACCTCTCTTCTTTCTGCACCTCACTCTTCTTTCTGCACATCTTTCTTCTTTCTGCACCTTTTACTCTTTCTGTGCCTTTCTTCCTCTTTCTGCACTTTCTTCCTCTTTCTGTACCTTTCTTCCTCTTTCAGCACCTCTCTTGCCTCTTTCTGCACCTCTCTTGCCTCTTTCTGCACCTCTCTTGTCTCTTTCTGTACTACTCTTGCTTCTTTCTGTACCTCTCTTGTTTCTTTCTGTGCCTTACTTCCTCTTTCTGTACCTTTCTTCCTCTTTCTGCACTTCTCTTGCATCTTTTGGCACTTCTCTTGCCTCTTTTTGAACCTCTCTTGCTTCTTTCTGCACCTCTGTTGCTTCTCTCTGCACCTCTGTTGCTTCTCTCTGCACCTCTGTTTCTCTCTCTTCACCTCTTGCCTGTTTCATCACTTCTCCTGCTTCTTTCTGCACTTCTCTTGCTTAATTCTGCAGTTTTCTTCCTTTCTGTATTTCCCTTGCTTCTTTCTGCACCTCTCTTGCTTCTTTCCGCAGCTCTCTTGGCTCTTTCTGCAGCTCTCTTGCCTCTTTCTGCAGCTCTCTCGCCTCTTTCTGCAGCTCTCTTGCCTTTCTGCAGCTCTCTTGCCTCTTTCTGCAGCTCTCGCCTCTTTCTGCACCTCTCTCGCCTCTTTCTGCAGCTCTCACCTCTTTCTGCAGCTCTCTCGCCTCTTTCTGCACCTCATTCTCTTCTTCCTGCACATCTCTTGCTTCTTTCTGTACTTCACTTGCCTCTTTCTTCACCTCTCTTGCTCCTTTCAGCACCTTTATTACTTTCTGTACCTTTCTACCTCTTTCTGCACCTCTTGCCCATTTCTGTACCTCTCTTGCCTCTTTCTGCACCTCTCTTGCTTCTTTCTATACCTCTCTTGCCCCTTTCTGCAACTCTCTTGCCTCTTTCTGCAACTCTCTTGCCTCTTTCTGCAACTCTCTTGCCTCTTTCTGCAACTCTCTTGCCTCTTTCTGCAACTCTCTTGCCCCTTTCTGCACCTCTCTTGCCCCTTTCTGCACCTCTCTTGCCCCTTTCTGCACCTCTTGCCCCTTTCTGCAATTCTTGCCCCTTTCTGCAACTCTCTTGCCCCTTTCTGCAACTCTCTTGCCTCTTTCTGCAACTCTCTTGCCCCTTTCTGCACCTCTCTTGCCCCTTTCTGCACCTCTCTTGCCCCTTTCTGCACCTCTCTTGCCCCTTTCTGCACCTCTCTTGCCCCTTTTAGCACCTCTCTTGCCCCTTTTAGCACCTCTCTTGCCCCTTTCTGCACCTCCCTTGCCCCTTTCTGTGCCTTTCTTCCTCTTTCTGCAGTTCTGTTGCTTCTTTGTGTACTTCTCTTGCCTCTTTCTTCCTCTCTTGCTTCTTTCTGCACTTCAGTGGCCTCTCTGTAACTCTCTTGCATCTTTCGGCACTTCTCTTGCCTGTTTTTGAATCTCTTTTTCTTTCTGCGCCTCTATTGCCCATTTCATCACTTCGCTTGCTTCTTTCTGTACTTCTCTTGCTTCTTTCTGTGCCTTTCTTCCTCTTTCTGTAACTCTTGCCTCTTTCTGTACCGCTCTTGCATCTTTCTGCACCTCATTCTCTTCTTCCTGCATATCTTTTGCTTCTTTCTGCACTTCACTTGCCTTTTTCTTCACCTCTCTTGCTCCTTTCTGCACCTTTATTACTTTCTGTACTTTTCTTCCTGCACCTCTTGCTTCTTTCTGTACCTCTCTTGCTTCTTTCTGTACCTCTTGTTTTTTTTCCACACCTCACTTGCCTGTATCTGCACCTCACTTGCCTGTATCTGCACCTTTCTTCCTATTTCTGCATCTTTCTTGCCACTTTCTGCACCTCTGTTGCCCCTTTCTGTACTACTCTTTCTTCTTTCTGTACTTCTATTGCCTATTTCTTCCTCTCTCTTGTTACTTTCTGCACTTCAGTTGCCTCTCTGTAACTCTTTTGCCTCTTTTTGCACCTCTCTTGCCTCTCTGCACCTCCCTTGCCTCTTTCTGCACCTCTCTTGCCTCTTTCTGCAACTCTCTTGCCTCTTTCTGCAACTCTCTTGCCTCTTTCTGCAACTCTCTTGCCTCTTTCTGCAACTCTCTTGCCTCTTTCTGCAACTCTCTTGCCTCTTTCTGCACTGCTTACTTCTTTCTGCACCTTTCTTACTCTTTCTGCACTTCTCTTCCTTATTTCTGCACTTCTCTTGCCTCTTTCTTCATCTCTCCTTTTCCTTTCTGCACCTTTATTCCTATTTCTGCACCTCTTTTGGCTCTTTTTGAACCTCTCTTACCTCTCTCTGCACCTCTCTTGCCTCTTTCTGCACTTCTCTTGCCTCTTTCTGCACTTCTCTTGCCTCTTTCTGCACTTCTCTTGCCTCTTTCTGCACCTCAGTTTCCTCTTTCTGCACCTCAGTTGCCTCTTTCTGTACCTCTTGCCTCTTTCTGTACCTCTCTTGCTTCTTTCTGTTCTGTATCTCTCTTGCTTCTTTCTGCACCTCTCGCCTCTTTCTGCACCTCTTTGCACCTCTCGCTTCTTTCTGCACCTCTCTTGCTTCTTTCTCCATTTCTTCCACCTCTCTGTACCTCTCTTGCCTATTTCTACACTTCTCTTGCCTCTTTCTGAACCTCTCTTGCTTCTTTCTACACGTCTCTTGCTTCTTTCTGCACCTCTCGTGCCTCTTTCTGCACCTCAATCTCTTCTTCCTGTACATCTCTTGCTTCTTTCTGTACTTTACATGCCTCTGTCTTCACCTCTCTTGCTCTTTCTGCACCTTTATTCCTCTTTCTGCACTTCTCTTGCCTCTTTCTGCACTTCTCTTGCCTCTTTCTGCACCTCTCATTACCTCTTTCTGCACCTCTCATTACCTCTTTCTGCACCTCATTACCTCTTTCTGTACCTCACTTGCTTCTTTCTGTTCTGTACCTCTCTTGCTTCACCTCTCGCCTCTTTCTGCACCTCTTACTTCTTCCTGCACCTTTCTTACTCTTTCTGCAGTTTTCTACCTTATTTCTGCACTTCTCTTGCTTCTTTCTGCATTTCTTCTACCTCTCTGTACCTCTCTTGCCTATTTATACACTTCTCTTGCCTCTTTTTGAACCTCTTGCTTCTTTCTACACGTCTCTTGCTTCTTTCTGTACCTCTCTTGCTTCTTCCCACACATCTCTTGCTTCTTTCTGTACCTCTCTTGCTTCTTCCCACACATCTCTTGCTTCTTTCTGCACTTTACATGCCTCTTTCTTCACCTCTTGATATTTTCTGCAACTTTATTCCTCTTTCTGCACCAATTTTACTATTTCTGCACCTCTCTTGCTTCTTTCTGTACCTCTCTTGCTTCTTTTCCGCACCTCTTGCTTCTTTCTGTACCTCTCTTGCTTCTTTTCCGTACCTTAATTGCCTCTATCTGCACCTCACTCTTCTTTCTGCACCTCACTCTTCTTTCTGCACATCTTTATTTCTGCACCTTTTACTATTTCTGTGCCTTTCTTCCTCTTTCTGTACCTTTCTTCCACTTTCAGCACCTCTCTTGCCTCTTTCTGCACCCCTATTGCCTCTTTCTGCACCTCTCGACTTTCTGCAATGCAGTTGCCTCTTTCTGTACCTCTTGCCTTTTTCTGTGCCTCTCTTGCCTCTCTGCTCCTCTCTCACCTCTTTCTACACCTCTCTTGCCTATTTCTGCACCTCTGTCTCTTTCTGTACTACTCTTGCTTCTTGCTGTACCTCTTGTGTTTCTTTCTGTGCCTTACTTAATCTGTCTGAACCTTTCTTCCTCTTTCTGCAGTTCTCTTGCATCTTTTGGCACTTCTCTTGCCTCTTTTTGAACCGCTCTTGCTTCTTTCTGCACCTCTCTTGCTTCTTTCTACACCTCTCTTGCTTCTCTCTGCACCTCTTTTTCTCTCTCTGCACCTCTTGCCTGTTTAATCACTTCTCCTGCTTCTTTCTGCACTTCTCTTGCTTAATTCTGCAGTTTTCTTCCTTTCTGTATTTTCCTTGCTTCTTTCTGCAGCTCTCTTGCCTCTTTCTGCAACTCTCTCGCCTCTTTCTGCAGCTCTCTCGCCTCTTTCTGCAGCTCTCTCGCCTCTTTCTGCAGCTCTCTCGCCTCTTTCTGCAGCTCATTCTCTTCTTCCTGCACATCTCTTGCTTCTTTCTGTACTTCACTTGCCTCTTTCTTCACCTCTCTTGCTCCTTTCAGCACCTTTATTACTTTCTGTACCTTTCTACCTCTTTCTGCACCTCTTGCCCATTTCTGTACCTCTCTTGCCTCTTTCTGCACCTCTCTTGCTTCTTTCTATACCTCTCTTGCCTCTTTCATCACTTCCCTTGCTTCTTTCTGTACCTCTTGCTTCTTTATGCAACTTCTTTCTGCACCTTTCTTCCTCTTTCTGCACCTTTCTTCCTCTTTCTGCACCTCTCTTGCCTCTTTCTCCACCTCTCTTGCCTCTTTCTCCACCTCTCTTGCCTCTTTCTCCACCTCTTTTGCCTCTTTCTGCAGTTCTGTTGCTTCTTTGTGTATTTCTCTTGCCTCTTTCTTCCTCTCTTGCTTCTTTCTGCTCTTCAGTGGCCTCTCTGTAACTCTCTTGAATCTTTCGGCACTTCTCTTGCCTGTTTCACCACTTCGCTTGCTTCTTTCTCTATTTCTCTTGCTTCTTTGTGCCTTTCTTCCTCTTTCTGTAACTCTCTTGCCTCTTTCTGTACCGCTCTTGCATCTTTCTGCACCTCATTCTCTTCTTCCTGCACATCTTTTGCTTCTTTCTACACTTCACTTGCCTCTTTCTTCACCTCTCTTGCTCCTTTCTGCACCTTTATTACTTTCTGTACCTTTCTTCCTCTTTCTGCACCTCTCTTGCTTCTTTCTGTACATCTCTTGCTTCTTTCTGCAACTTTCTTCCTATTTCTGCACCTTTCTTGCCTCTTTCTGTACCTCTTGCCCCTTTCTGTACTACTCTTTCTTCTTTCTGTACTTCTCTTGCCTGTATCTTCCTCTCTTGTTACTTTATGCACTTCAGTTGCCTCTCTGTAACTCCCTTGCATCATTCGGCACCTATCTTGCTTCTTTTTGTGCCTCTGTTGCTTCTTTCTGCACCTCTGTTGCTTCTTTCTGCACCTCTCTTGTCTCTTTCTGTACTACTCTTGCTTCTTTCTGCACCTCTGTTGCTTCTCTCTGCACCTCTGTTGCTTCTCTCTGCACCTCTGTTGCTTCTCTCTGCACCTCTGTTGCTTCTCTCTGCACCTCTTTTTCTCTCTCTGCACCTCTTTTTCTCTCTCTGCACCTCTTTTTCTCTCTCTGCACCTCTTGCCTGTTTCGTCACTTCTCCTGCTTCTTTCTGCACTTCTCTTGCTTAATTCTGCAGTTTTCTTCCTTTCTGTATTTCCTTTGCTTCTTTCTGCACCTCTCTTGCTTCTTTCTGCACCTCTCTCGCCTCTTTCTGCACCTCATTCTCTTCATCCTGCACATCTCTTGCCCATTTCTGCAACTCTCTTGCCTTTCTTCCGCACCTCTTGCCTCTTTCTGCACCCCTTGCCTCTTTCTGCACCTCATTCTCTTCATCCTGCACATCTCTTGCTTCTTTCTGCAGTTCACTTGCCTTTTTTCACCTCCCTTGCTCCCTTCTGCACCTTTATTACTTTCTGTACCTTTCTTCCTCTTTCTGCACCTCTCTTGTTTTTTTCTGCACCTCTCGTGCTTCTTTTCCACACCTCACTTGCCTCTATCTGCGCTTTTCTTCCTCTTTATGCACCTGTCTTCCTCTTTTGGCACCTTTCTTCCTCTTTATGCACCTTTCTTCCTCTGTCTGCACCTTTCTTCCTCTGTCTGCACCTTTCTTCCTCTGTCTGCACCTTTCTTCCTCTGTCTGCACCTTTCTTCCTCTTTCTGCACCTTTCTTCCTCTTTCTGCATCTTTCTGCATCTCTTGCCTCTTTCTGCTGCACCTCTCTTGCTTCTTTCTGTACCTCTTGATTCTTTCTGTACCTCTCTTGCTTCCTTCTACACTTCTCTTGCCTCTTTCTGCACCTCTCGCTTCTTTCTGCATTTTTTCTCCCTCTCTGTTCCTCTCTTGCCTATTTCTACACTTCTCTTGCCTCTTTTTGAACTTATTGCTTCTTTCTACACATCTCTTGCTTCTTTCTATACCTCTCTTGCTTCTTCCCACACATCTCTTGCTTCTTTCTGCACTTCACTTGCATCTTTCTTCACCACTCTTGCTCCTTTCTGCACCTCATTCTCTTCTTCTTGCACATCTCTTGAATCTTTCTGCACTTTACATGCCTCTTTCTTCACCTCTTGTCCTTTTCTGCAACTTTATTCCTCTTTCTGCACCATTCGTACTATTTTTGCACCTCTCTTGCTTCTTCCTGTACCTCTCTTGCTTCTTTTCCGCACCTCTCGCTTCTTTCTGTACCT
The DNA here is from genome assembly GCA_963921515.1 of Calotriton arnoldi. Classification (NCBI taxonomy): domain Eukaryota; kingdom Metazoa; phylum Chordata; class Amphibia; order Caudata; family Salamandridae; genus Calotriton; species Calotriton arnoldi. The sequence goes on from CAWUFW010009679.1 coordinate 484,736, forward strand.
CTCTTGCTTCTTTTCCGCACCTCAATTGCCTCTTTCTGCACATCTTTCTTCTTTCTGCACCTTTTACTCTTTCTGCACCTTTTACTCTTTCTGCACCTTTTACTCTTTCTGCACCTCTCTTCCTCTTTCAGCACCTCTCTTCCTCTTTCAGCACCTTTCCGCCTCTTTCTGCACCTCTCGCCTCTTTCTGCACCTCTCGCCTCTTTCTGCACCTCTCTTGCCTCTTTCTGCACCTCTCTTGCCTCTTTCTGCACCTCTCTTGCCTCTTTCTGCACCTCTCTTGCCTCTTTCTGCACCCCTCTTGCCTCTTTCTGCACCTCTCTTGCCTCTTTCTGCAATGCAGTTGCCTCTTTCTGTACCTCTTGCCTCTTTCTGCACCTGTCTATTTCTATACTACTCTTGCTTCTTTCTGTACCTCTCTTGCTTCTTTCTGTACCTTACCTCCTCTTTCTGAACCTTTCTTCCTCTTTCTGCAGTTCTCTTGCATCTTTCGGCACTTCTCTTGCCTCTTTTTGAACCTCTCTTGCTTCTTTCTGCACCTCTGTTGCTTCTCTCTGCACCTCTGTTGCTTCTCTCTGCACCTCTGTTGCTTCTCTGCACCTCTGTTGCTTCTCTCTGCACCTCTGTTGCTTCTCTCTGCACCTCTGTTGCTTCTCTCTGCACCTCTGTTGCTTCTCTCTGCACCTCTGTTGCATCTCTCTCTTCACCGCTTGCCTGTTTCATCACTTCTCTTGCTTAATTCTGCAGTTTTCTTCCTTTCTGTATTTCCCTTGCTTCTTTCCGCACCTCTCTTGCCTCTTTCTGCACCCCTTGCCTCTTTCTGCACCTCATTCTCTTCATCCTGCACATCTCTTGCTTCTTTCTGCAGTTCACTTGCCTTTTTTTCACCTCCCTTGCTCCCTTCTGCACCTTTATTACTTTCTGTACCTTTCTTCCTCTTTCTGCACCTCTTGCTTCTTTCTGCACCTCTTTCTTCTTTTCCACACCTCACTTGCCTCTTTCTGTACCTCACTTGCCTCTATCTGCACCTTTCTTCCTATTTCTGCGCTTTTCTTCCTCTTTATGCACCTTTCTTCCTCTTTATGCACCTTTCTTCCTCTTTCTGCACCTTTCTTCCTCTGTCTGCACCTTTCTTCCTCTTTCTGCACCTTTCTTCCTCTTTCTGCACCTTTCTTCCTCTTTCTGCATCTCTTGCCTCTTTCTGCTGCACCTCTCTTGCTTCTTTCTGTACCTCTTGATTCCTTCTGTACCTCTCTTGCTTCCTTCTACACTTCTCTTGCCTCTTTCTGCACCTCTCTTGCTTCTTTCTGCATTTTTTCTACATCTGTTCCTCTCTTGCCTATTTCTACACTTCTCTTGCCTCTTTTTGAACCTATTGCTTCTTTCTACACATCTCTTGCTTCTTTATATACCTCTCTTGCTTCTTCCCACACATCTCTTGCTTCTTTCTGCACTTCACTTGCATCTTTCTTCACCACTCTTGCTCCTTTCAGCACCTCATTCTCTTCTTCTTGCACATCTCTTGAATCTTTCTGCACTTTACATGCCTCTTTCTTCACCTCTTGTCCTTTTCTGCAACTTTATTCCTCTTTTTGCACCATTCGTACTATTTTTGCACCTCTTGCTTCTTTCTGTACTTCTCTTGCTTCTTTTCCGCACATCAATTGCCTCTTTCTGCACCTCACTTGCCTCTATCTGCACCTCACTCGCTTCTTTCTGCACATCTTTCTTCTTTCTGCACCTTTTACTCTTTCTGTGCCTTTCTTCCTCTTTCTGCACCTTTCTTCCTCTTTCTGCACCTCTTTCTGCACCTCTTCGTCTTTCAGCACCCATCTCCCTCTTTCATCACCTCTTGCCTCTTTATGCACCTCTCTTGCCTCTTTATGCACCTCTCTTGCCTCTTTATGCACCTCTCTTGCCTCTTTCTGCAATTGCCTCTTTCTGTACCTCTTGCCTCTTTCTGCACCTGCCTCTTTCTATACTACTCTTGCTTCTTTCTGTACCTCTCTTGCTTCTTTCTGCACCTCTGTTGCTTCTCTCTGCACCTCTGTTGCTTCTCTCTGCACCTCTGTTGCTTCTCTCTGCACCTCTGTTGCTTCTCTGCACCTCTGTTGCTTCTCTCTGCACCTCTGTTGCTTCTCTCTGCACCTCTGTTGCTTCTCTCTCTTCACCTCTTGCCTGTTTCATCACTTCTCCTGCTTCTTTCTGCACTTCTCTTGCTTAATTCTGCAGTTTTCTTCCTTTCTGTATTTCCCTTGCTTCTTTCTGCACCTCTCTTGCTTCTTTCTGCAGCTCTCTCGCCTCTTTCTGCAGCTCTCTCGCCTCTTTCTGCAGCTCTCTCGCCTCTTTCTGCAGCTCTCTCGCCTCTTTCTGCACCTCATTCTCTTCTTCCTGCACATCTCTTGCTTCTTTCTGTATTTCACTTCCCTCTTTCTTCACCTCTCTTGCTCCTTTCAGCACCTTTATTACTTTCTGTACCTGTCTACCTCTTTCTGCACCTCTTGCCCATTTCTGTACCGCTCTTGCTTCTTTCTGCACCTCTTGCCTTTTTCTGCAACTCTCTTGCTTCTTTCTGCACCTCTCTTGCCTCTTTCTGCACCTCTCTTGCCTCTTTCTGCACCTCATTCTCTTCTTCCTGCACATCTTGCTTCTTTCTGCAGTTCACTTGCCTTTTTCTTCACCTCTCTTGCTTCTTTCTGTACCTCTTTCTTCTTTTCCACACCTACCTTGCCTCTTTCTGTACCTCACTTGCCTCTATCTGCAACTTTCATCCTCTTTATGCACCTCACTTGCCTCTTACTGTACCTCACTTGCCTCTATCTGCACCTTTCATCCTCTTTATGCACCTTTCTTCCTCTTTATGCACCTTTCTTCCTCTTTCTGTATCTCTTGCCTCTTTCTGCTGCACCTCTTGATTCTTTTCCGCACCTTTTGCTTCTTTCTGTACCTCTCTTGCTTCTTGTCCGCACCTCAATTGCCTCTTTCTGCACCTCACTTGCCTCTATCTGCACCTCTCTTCTTTCTGCACCTCACTCACTTCTTTCTGCACATCTTTCTTCTTTCTGCACCTTTTACTCTTTCTGTGCCTTTCTTCCTATTTCAGAACCTTTCTTCCTCTTTCAGCACCTTTCTTCCTCTTTCAGCACCTTTCTTCCTCTTTCAGCATCTTTCTTCCTCTTTCAGCACCTTTCTTCCTCTTTCAGCATCTTTCTTCCTCTTTCAGCACCTTTCTTCCTCTTTCAGCACCTTTCTTCCTCTTTCAGCACCGCTCTTCCTCTTTCAGCACCTCTCTTCCTCTTTCAGCACCTCTCTTCCTCTTTCTGCACCTCTCTTGCCTCTTTCTGCACCTCTCTTGCCTCTTTCTGCACCTCTCTTGCCTCTTTCTGCACCTCTCTTGCCTCTTTCTGCACCTCTCTTGCCTCTCTCCGCTCCTCTCACCTCTTTCTACACCTCTTGTCTCTTTCTGTACTACTCTTGCTATTTTCTGTACCTCTCTTGCTTCTATCTGTACCTTACTTCCTCTTTCTGAACCTTTCTTCCTCCTTCTGCAGTTCTCTTGCATCTTTCGGCACTTCTCTTGCCTCTTTTTGAACCTCTCTTGCTTCTTTCTGTACCTCTGTTGCTTCTCTCTGCACCTCTTTCTCTCTCTGCACCTCTTGCCTGTTTCATCACTTCTCCTGCTTCTTTCTGCACTTCTCTTGCTTAATTCTGCAGTTTTCTTCCTTTCTGTATTTCCCTTGCTTCTTTCTGCACCCCTCTTGCTTCTTTCTGCACCTCTCTTGCCTCTTTCTGCAGCTCTCTCACCTCTTTCTGTAGCTCTCTCACCTCTTTCTGTAGCTCTCTCGCCTCTTTCTGCAGCTCTCGCCTCTTTCAGCACCTCATTCTCTTCTTCCTGCACATCTCTTGCTTCTTGTCCGCACCTCAATTGCCTCTTTCTGCACCTCACTTGCCTCTATCTGCACCTCACTTCTTTCTGCACCTCCCTCACTTCTTTCTGCACATCTTTCTTCTTTCTGCACATCTTTCTTCTTTCTGCACCTTTTACTCTTTGTGCCTTTCTTCCTCTTTCAGAACCTTTCCTCCTCTTTCAGCACCTTTCTTCCTCTTTCAGCACCTTTTTTCTTCTTTCAGCACCTCTTTTCCTCTTTCAGCACCTCTCTTCCTCTTTCAGCACCTCTCTTCCTCTTTCAGCACCTCTCTTCCTCTTTCAGCACCTCTCTTCCTCTTTCAGCACCTTTCTTCCTCTTTCTGCACCTTTCTTGCCTCTTTCTGCACCTCTCTTGCCTCTTTCTGCACCTCTCTTGCCTCTTTCTGCAATTGCCTCTTTCTGTACCTCTTGCCTCTTTCTGCACCTGTCTCTTTCTATACTACTCTTGCTTCTTTCTGTACCTCTCTTGCTTCTTTCTGTGCCTTACCTCGTCTTTCTGAACCTTTCTTCATCTTTCGGCACTTCTCTTGCCTCTTTTTGAACCTCTCTTGCTTCTTTCTGCACCTCTGTTGCTTCTCTCTGCACCTCTGTTGCTTCTCTCTGCACCTCTGTTGCTTCTCTCTGCACCTCTGTTGCTTCTCTCTGCACCTCTGTTGCTTCTCTCTGCACCTCTGTTGGTTCTCTCTCTTCACCTCTTGCCTGTTTCATCACTTCTCCTGCTTCTTTCTGCACTTCTCTTGCTTAATTCTGCAGTTTTCTTCCTTTCTGTATTTCCCTTGCTTCTTTCTGCACCTCTCTCGCCTCTTTCTGCAGCTCTCTCACCTCTTTCTGCAGCTATCTCGCCTCTTTCTGCACCTCACTTGCCTCTATCTGCACCTCACTCTTCTTTCTGCACCTCACTCACTTCTTTCTGCACATCTTTCTTCTTTCTGCACCTTTTACTCTTTCTGTGCCTTTCTTCCTCTTTCAGCACCTTTCTTCCTCTTTCAGCACCTTTCTTCCTCTTTCAGCACCTTTCTTCCTCTTTCAGCACCTTTCTTCTTCTTTCAGCACCTCTCTTCCTCTTTCAGCACCTCTTCCTCTTTCAGCACCTCTCTTCCTCTTTCAGCACCTCTCTTCCTCTTTCAGCACCTTTCTTCCTCTTTCAGCACCTTTCTTCCTCTTTCAGCACCTCTCTTGCCTCTTTCTGCACCTCTCTTGCCTCTTTCTGCACCTCTCTTGCCTCTTTCTGCACCTCTCTTGCCTCTTTCTGCACCTCTCTTGCCCTCTCTCCGCTCCTCTCACCTCTTTCTACACCTCTCTTGCCTATTTCTGCACTTCTCTTGTCTCTTTCTGTACTACTCTTGCTATTTTCTGTACCTCTCTTGCTTCTATCTGTACCTTACTTCCTCTTTCTGAACCTTTCTTCCTCCTTCTGCAGTTCTCTTGCATCTTTTGGCACTTCTCTTGCCTCTTTTTGAACCTCTCTTGCTTCTTTCTGTACCTCTGTTGCTTCTCTCTGCACCTCTTTCTCTCTCTGCACCTCTTGCCTGTTTCATCACTTCTCCTGCTTCTTTCTGCACTTCTCTTGCTTAATTCTGCAGTTTTCTTCCTTTCTGTATTTCCCTTGCTTCTTTCTGCACCCCTCTTGCTTCTTTCTGCAGCTCTCTCGCCTCTTTCTGCAGCTCTCTCGCCTCTTTCTGCAGCTCTCTCGCCTCTTTCTGCAGCTCTCTCGCCTCTTTCTGCAGCTCTCTCGCCTCTTTCAGCACCTCATTCTCTTCTTCCTGCACATCTCTTGCTTCTTGTCCGCACCTCAATTGCCTCTTTCTGCACCTCACTTGCCTCTATCTGCACCTCACTTCTTTCTGCACCTCCCTCACTTCTTTCTGCACATCTTTCTTCTTTCTGCACATCTTTCTTCTTTCTGCACCTTTTACTCTTTCTGTGCCTTTCTTCCTCTTTCAGAACCTTTCCTCCTCTTTCAGCACCTTTCTTCCTCTTTCAGCACCTTTCTTCCTCTTTCAGCACCTTTCTTCTTCTTTCAGCACCTCTTTTCCTCTTTCAGCACCTCTCTTCCTCTTTCAGCACCTCTCTTCCTCTTTCAGCACCTCTCTTCCTCTTTCAGCACCTCTCTTCCTCTTTCAGCACCTCTCTTCCTCTTTCAGCACCTCTCTTGCCTCTTTCTGCACCTCTCTTGCCTCTTTCTGCAATTGCCTCTTTCTGTACCTCTTGCCTCTTTCTGCACCTGTCTCTTTCTATACTACTCTTGCTTCTTTCTGTACCTCTCTTGCTTCTTTCTGTGCCTTACCTCGTCTTTCTGAACCTTTCTTCCTCTTTCTGCAGTTCTCTTGCATCTTTCGGCACTTCTCTTGCCTCTTTTTGAACCTCTCTTGCTTCTTTCTGCACCTGTTGCTTCTCTCTGCACCTCTGTTGCTTCTCTCTGCACCTCTGTTGCTTCTCTCTGCACCTCTGTTGCTTCTCTCTGCACCTCTGTTGCTTCTCTCTGCACCTCTGTTGCTTCTCTCTCTTCACCTCTTGCCTGTTTCATCACTTCTCCTGCTTCTTTCTGCACTTCTCTTGCTTAATTCTGCAGTTTTCTTCCTTTCTGTATTTCCCTTGCTTCTTTCTGCACCTCTCGCCTCTTTCTGCAGCTCTCTCGCCTCTTTCTGCAGCTCTCTCGCCTCTTTCTGCAGCTCTCTTGCCTCTTTCTGCAGCTATCTCGCCTCTTTCTGCACCTCATTCTCTTCTTCCTGCACATCTCTTGCTTCTTTCTGTATTTCACTTCCCTCTTTCTTCACCTCTCTTGCTCCTTTCAGCACCTTTATTACTTTCTGTACCTGTCTACCTCTTTCTGCACCTCTCTTGCCCATTTCTGTACCTCTCTTGCTTCTTTCTGCACCTCTTGCCTTTTTCTGCAACTCTCTTGCTTCTTTCTGCACCTCTTGCCTCTTTCTGCACCTCTCTTGCCTCTTTCTGCACCTCATTCTCTTCTTCCTGCACATCTCTTGCTTCTTTCTGCAGTTCACTTGCCTTTTTCTTCACCTCTCTTGCTTCTTTCTGCACCTCTTTCTTCTTTTCCACACCTCACTTGCCTCTTTCTGTACCTCACTTGCCTCTATCTGCACCTTTCATCCTCTTTATGCACTTTTCTTCCTCTTTATGCTCCTTTCTTCCTCTTTCTGTATCTCTTGCCTCTTTCTGCTGCACCTCACTTGCCTCTTTTCCGCACCTTTTGCTTCTTTCTCTACCTCTCTTGCTTCTTGTCCGCTCAATTGCCTCTTTCTGCACCTCACTTGCCTCTATCTGCACCTCACTCTTCTTTCTGCACCTCACTCACTTCTTTCTGCACATCTTTCTTCTTTCTGCACCTTTTACTCTTTCTGTGCCTTTCTTCCTCTTTCAGAACCTTTCTTCCTCTTTCAGCACCTTTCTTCCTCTTTCAGCACCTTTCTTCTTCCTATTTCAGCACCTCTCTTCCTCTTTCAGCACCTCTCTTCCTCTTTCAGCACCTCTCTTCCTCTTTCAGCACCTCTCTTCCTCTTTCAGCACCTCTCTTGCCTCTTTCAGCACCTCTCTTGCCTCTTTCAGCACCTCTCTTGCCTCTTTCAGCACCTCTCTTGCCTCTTTCAGCACCTCTTGCCTCTTTCTGCACCTCTCTTGCCTCTTTCTGCACCTCTCTTGCTCCTTTCTGCACCTTTATTACTTTTTGCACCTTTCTTCCTCTTTCTGCACCTCACTTGCCTCTTTCTGCACCTTTCTGCACCTCTCCTGCCCCTTTCTGCACCTCCCCTGCCCCTTTCTGCCTCTTTCTTCCTCTTTCTGCACCTTTCTTCCTCTTTCTGCACCTTTCTTCCTCTTTCTGCACCTTTCTTCCTCTTTCTGCAGTCTTCTTCCTTATTTATGTACTTCTCTTGCCCCTTTCTGCACCTCTTGCCTCTTTCTGCACCTCTTGCCCCTTTCTGCAATATTCTTGCTACTTTCTGTACTTCTCTTGCTTCTTTTTGTGCCTTTCTTCTTTCTGCAGTTCTCTTGCTTCTTTCTGTACCTCTCATGCTTCTTTCTGCACCTCTCTTGCTTTTTTCTGCACTTCACTTGCTTCTTTCTGCACTTCACTTGCTTCTTTCTGCACCTCACTTGCCTGTTTCATCGCTGCTCTTACTTCTTTCTGCATTTCTCTAGCTCAATTCTGCAGTTTTCTTCCTCTTTCTGCATTTCTCTTGCTTCTTTCTGCACTTCTTTTTCCTCTTTCTGTACCTCTCCTGCCTCGTTCTGCACCTCATTCTCTTCTTCCTGCACATCTCTTGCTTCTTTCTGCACTTCACTTGCCTCTTTCTGCACCTCATTAGCCTCTTTCTGCACCTCATTAGCCTCTATCTGCACCTCACGTGCCTCTATCTGCACCTCACTAGCCTCTATATGCACCTCACTAGCCTCTATATGCACCTCACTAGCCTCTATATGCACCTCACTAGCCTCTATATGCACCTCACTAGCCTCTATATGCACCTCACTAGCCTCTATATGCACCTCACTAGCCTCTATATGCACCTCACTAGCCTCTATATGCACCTCACTTGCCTCTATATGCACCTCACTTGCCTCTATATGCACCTCACTTGCCTCTATATGCACCTCACTTGCCTCTATATGCACCTCACTTGCCTCTATATGCACCTCACTAGCCTCTATATGCACCTCACTAGCCTCTATATGCACCTCACTAGCCTCTATATGCACCTCACTAGCCTCTATATGCACCTCACTAGCCTCTATATGCACCTCACTCTTTTTTTCTGCACAACTATTGCTTCTTTCTGTACTTCTATTGCTTCTTTCTGAACCTTTCTTCCTATTTCTGTGCCTTTCTTCCTCTCTGCACATGTTCCTCTTTCAGCACCTTTCGTCCTCTTTCTGCATCTCTTGCCCATTTCTGCACCCCTCTTGCTTCTTTCTGCATCTCTTACCTCTTTCTGCATCTTACTCTTTTCTGTACCTCCATTGCTTTTTTCTGCACTTCTCTTGCTTCTTTCTGCACTTCTCTTGCTTCTTTCTGTACCTCTCTTGCTTCTTTTCCGTACCTCACTTGCCTATTTCTGCACCTCACTTGCCTATTTCTGCACCTCTCTTCATTCTGCACATCTCTTGCTTCATTCTGCACATCTCTTGCTTCATTCTGCACCTATCTGGATTCTTTCTGTACTTCTGTTGCTTCTTTCTGCGCCTTTTTCTCTTTCTGCGCCTTTCTCTTTCTGCGCCTTTCTCTTTCTGCGCCTCACTCTTCTTTCTGCGCCTCACTCTTCTTTCTGCACCTCACTCTTCTTTCTGCACCTCACTCTTCTTTCTGCACCTCTCTTCTTTCTGCACCTCACTCTTCTTTCTGCACCTCACTCTTCTTTCTGCACCTCACTCTTCTTTCTGCACCTCACTCTTCTTTCTGCACCTCACTCTTCTTTCTGCACCTCACTCTTCTTTCTGCACCTCTCTTCTTTCTGCACCTCACTCTTCTTTCTGCACCTCTCTTCTTTCTGCACCTCACTCTTGCTTCTTTCTGTACTTCTATTGCTTCTTTCTGCACCTTTCTTTCTCTTTGTGAACCTTTCTTCTTTCTGCACCTTTCTTCCTCTTTCATCACCTTTCTTCCTCTTTCGGCACCTCTATCTTGCCTCTTTCGGCACCTCTATCTTGCCTCTTTCGGCACCTCTATCTTGCCTCTTTCGGCACCTCTATCTTGCCTCTTTCGGCACCTCTAACTTGCCTCTTTCGGCACCTCTATCTTGCCTCTTTCTGCACCTCTCTTGCCTCTTTCTGCACCTCTCTTGCCTCTTTCTGCACCTCTCTTGTCTCTTTCTGCACCTCTCTTGTCTCTTTCTGCACCTCTCTTGCTTCTTTCTGTGCCTTTCTTCTTTCTGCAGTTCTCTTGCTTCTTCCTGTACTTCTCTTGCCTCTTTCTGCCTCTCTTGCTTCTTTCTGCACTTCAGTTGCCTCTGTACCTCTTGCATTTTTCTGCACTTCTGCCCATTTTTGAACATCTCTTGCTTCTTTCTGTACCTCTCTTGCTTCTTTCTGCACCTCTCTTGCCTGTCTCTGCACCTCTCTTGCCTGTCTCTGCACCTCTTGCCTGTTTCATCACTTCTCTTACTTCTTTCTTCATTTCTCTTGCTTAATTCTGTACCTCTCCTGCCTCTTTCTGCACCTCATTCTCTTCTTCCTGCACATCTCTTGCTTCTTCCTGCACATCTCTTGCTTCTTTCTGCACTTCACTTACCTCTTTCTTCCCCACTCTTGCTCCTTTCTGCACCTTTATTACTGATTCTGCACCTTTCTTCCTCTTTCTACACCTCTCTTGCTTCTTTCTACACCTCTCTTGCTTCTTTCTGCACCTCTCTTGCTTCTTTCTGCACCTCTTGCTTCTTTCTGCACCTCTTGCTTCTTTCTGCACCTCTCTTGCTTCTTTTCCGCACCTTCTTTTCCGCACCTCACTTGCCTCTATCTGCACCTCACTTGCCTCTATCTGCACCTCACTTGCCTCTATCTGCACCTCACTTGCCTCTATCTGCACCTCACTTGCCTCTATCTGCACCTCACTCTTCTTTCTGCACAACTATTGCTTCTTTCTGTACTTCTATTGCTTCTTTCTGAACCTTTCTTCCTCTTTCTGCGCGTTTCTTCCTCTTTCTGCACATTTCTTCCTCTTTCAGCACCTCTCATCCTCTTTCTGCACTTCTTTCCCATTTCTGCACCTCTCTTGCTTCTTTCTGCACCTCTTGCTTCTTTCTGCACCTCTTGCTTCTTTCTGCACCTCTCGCTTCTTTCTGCACCTCTCGCTTCTTTCTGCACCTCTCGCTTCTTTCTGCACCTCTTACCTCTTTCTGCACCTCTTACCTCTTTCTGCACCTCTTTCTGCACCTCTTACCTCTTTCTGCACCTCTTACCTCTTTCTGCACCTCTTACCTCTTTCTGCACCTCTTACCTCTTTCTGCACCTTTCTTCCTCATTCTGCACCTTTCTTCCTCATTCTGCACCTTTATTCCTCATTCTGCACTTCTCTTGCCTCTTTATGCACCTCTTGTCTTTCTGCACCCTAGTTGCCTCTTTCTGTACCTCTTGCTTCTTTCTGTACCTCCCTTGCTTCTTTTCCGTACCTCACTTGCCTCTATCTGCACCTCACTTGCCTCTATCTGCACCTCACTTGCCTCTATCTGCACCTCACTTGCCTCTATCTGCACCTCACTTGCCTCTATCTGCACCTCGCTTGCCTCTATCTGCACCTCGCTTGCCTCTATATGCACCTTGCTTGCCTCTATATGCACCTCTCTACTTTCTGCACAACTATTGCTTCTTTCTGTACTTCTATTGCTTCTTTCTGAACCTTTCTTCCTATTTCTGTGCCTTTCTTCCTCTTTCTGGACATTTCTTCCTCTTTCAGCACCTTTCGTCCTCTTTCAGCACCTTTCATCCTCTTTCAGCACCTCTGCTTCTTTCTGCATCTCTTACCTCTTTCTGCACCTCTTACCTCTTTCTGCATCACTCTTTCTGTACCTCTTGCTTCTTTCTGCTCTTTCTGTACCTTTCTTCCTCTTTCTGCACCTTTCTTTCTCTTTCTGCACCTTTCTTCCTCTTTCTGCACTTCTCTTGCCTCTTTCTGTACCTCTTTTGCCTGTTTCTGCACCTCTTGCCTCTTTCTGCACCCCTCTTCCTTCTTTCCACACCTCACTTGCTTCTTTCTATTCTGCACCTCTCTTGCTTCATTCTGCACCTCTCTTGCTTCGTTCTGCACCTCTCTTGCTTCGTTCTGTACCTTTCTTGGTTCTTTCTGCATCTTTCTTCCCCTTTCTGCACCTTTCTTCCTCTTCCGGCACTTCAATTGCCTCTTTCTGCACCTCAGTTGCCTCTTTCTGTTCCTCTTTTGCCTGTGTCTGCACCTCTTGCCTCTTTCTGCACCCCTCTTCCTTCTTTCCACACCTCACTTGCTTCTTTCTATTCTGCACCTCTCTTGCTTCATTCTGCACCTCTCTTGCTTCTTTCTGTACCTTTCTTGGTTCTTTCTGCATCTTTCTTCCCCTTTCTGCACCTTTCTTCCTCTTCCGGCACTTCAATTGCCTCTTTCTGCACCTCAGTTGCCTGTTTCTGCACCTCAGTTGCCTGTTTCTGCACCTCAGTTGCCTGTTTCTGCACCTCTCTTGCCTGTTTCTGCACCTCTCTTGCCTGTTTCTGCACCTCTCTTGCTTCTTTCTGCACCTCTCTTGCTTCTTTCTGCACCTCTCTTGCTTCTTTCTGCACCTCTCTTGCTTCTTTCTGTACCTATCTTGCTTATTTCTGCACCTATCTTGCTTATTTCTGCACTTCTTGCTCGCCTCTTTCTGCACCTAGCTCGCCTTTCTGCACCTCTCGCCTCTTTCTGCACCTCTCGCCTCTTTCTGCACCTTTCGCCTCTTTCTGCACCTTTCGCCTCTTTCTGCACCTCTCTGCCTCTTTCTCACTCTTTCTACAGTTTTATTGCTTCTTTCCGTACTTCTCTTGCCTCTCCGTACTTCTCTTGCCTCTTTCTGCACTTGTCTTGCCTCTTTTTGAACCTTTCTTGCTTCTTTCTGCACCTCTCTTGCTTCTTTCTGCACCTCTCTTGCCTGTTTCATCACTTCTCTTGCTTCTTTCTACACCTCTTGCTTCTTTCTGCACTGCTCTTGCTTAATTCTATTGCTTTATTCCTCTTTCTGCATTTCTCTTGCTTCTTTATGCACCTCTTGCCTCTTTCTACACTTCACTCTTCTTTCGGCACCTCTTGTTTCTTTCTGCATTTCTCTTGACTCTTTCTGCACCTCTTAATTCTTTCTGCACCTTTCTTCCTATTTCTGCACCTTTCTTCCTCTTGCTGCACCTCTTGCTTCTTTTTGAACCTCTCATGCTTTTCTGCACCTCTCATGCCTCTTTCTGTACCTCACTTGCCTCTTTCTGCACCACTCGCTTTTTTCTGCTCCTCACTTGCTTCTTTCTGCACCTCTCTTGCTTCTCTCTGCACCTCTTGCTTCTTTCTACACCCATCTTCTTTCTGCGCTTTTCTTCTTTCTGTACCTCACTTGCTTGTTTCTGCACTTCTCTTGCCTCTTTCTGTACCTCCCTTGCCTCTTTCTGCACCTCTCTCCTTTCTCTCCTCTCTTCCTTCTTTCTGCACTTCATGCTTATTTCTGCTGCTTTCTTCCTCTTTCTGCACCTCTATTGCTTCTTTCTGCGCTTCTCTTGCCTCTTTCTGCACATTGCTTTCTTCTTTTTGCACCTTTCTTCCTATTTCTGTACCTTTTTTCTTCTTTCTGCACCTCTCTTGCTTCTTCCTATACTTCTCTTGCTTCTTTCTGCATTTCTCTGGCCACTTTCCGTACCTCTCTTGCCTCTTTCCGTACCTCTCTTGCCTCTTTCTGTACCTCTCTTGCCTCTTTCTGTACCTCTCTTGCCTCTTTCTGTACCTCTCTTGCCTCTTTCTGTACCTCTCTTGCCTCTTTCTGTACCTCTCTTGCCTCTTTCTGTACCTCTCTTGCCTCTTTTTGCATCTCTCTCCTTTCTGCTCCTCTCCTGCTTCTTTCTGCACCTCACCTGCTTCTTTCTGTACCTAGACTTAGGAGCCTCAGCTATGCTGGTGCTCCTGGATCTCTCTGCTGCATTCGACACTGAGAACCACGCTATACTGTTGCAACGTCTTCAGGATAGCGGAGTCAATGGCACAGCTCTGGCCTGGCTAAAGTCTTTCCTCCACCTGCGCACTCAAAGGGTGGCCTTACAACCACATCAGTCCACCCGCAAGCACTTATGGTGCGGAGTGCCTCAGGGGTCGGCTCTTAGCCCGCTCCTATTTAATATATACCTGTACCCCTCTATTCACCTTGATAGCCAACTGGGGAGTAAAGGCGATTTCCTACGCCGACGACACCCAATTGGTTTTCCCATTTAATGATCAGACCGAAGACTCTTTTAAGTGCTTCAAAGGCTGTTTAAAAGACATCGCAGGATGGATGAACAATAACAAACTTAAATTGAATGCCAAGAAGACTGAAGTGATGTTTTTTGGCAAATCCAAGCCTCCAGCGGCAGCCCTTTGGTGGCCTGAGGAAATGGGCTCGGCACCGGTTCATACGAGCTGTGCCAAAAATCTGGGTGTTAAATGGCAGGACGATCTGTCCTTCTCCGCCCAGATTCAGCAGGTTACAGCGGCCTGTTTCTGTCTGAGAAACCTCAGGACATTTTTACATCTGCTACCTGAGAGCTGCCGTAAGACCGTTATCCATGCCACAGTAACTGCCCGCTTGGATTATGCAAATGGCCTCTACACTGGCCTACCAAGTTAAGAAACTTCAAATGGTTCAAAATGCGGCGGCGAGACTTATCAAACATGTTCCTTTTCGGCAGCACATTTCTCCGTACATCAGAGAATTACACTGGCTCCCAGTAGCCATGCGTATTAAGTTCAAGGCCTTGACCCTTGCTTTTCGGGCAGTTCATGGATCTTGCCCTGCGTATTTAAAACAGAGGCTAGGTGTCTATACGCAGCCACGTGTGCTGAGATCCTGCTCTCAGAACCTGCTATGCACCCCTCGAGTGAATAAAACTCGGTTGGGTGCAAGATCTTTCATTTTTGGGGCATCAAGACTGTGGAATTCCCTTCCTAACTCTTTGCGTCAGCTATCGTCTGAAACCCAATTTAGGAAGGCTATCAAAACTTGGCTTTTTTATCTGGCTTAATTTCGTTGTTGATCTTGTCGCCCCCCGTGAGTCGCCTGTTGCTTTAGCGCCGGGACACCTCCTAGGAGGTAGCTGTTCGCGCTCAAGAAATGACAGTATTATTATTATTATTATTATTATTACCTCTTGCTTCTTTCTGTACCTCTCTTGCTTCTTTCTGTGCCTCTCTTGCTTCTTTCTGCATCTCTTGCCGGTTTCATCACTTCTCTTGCTTCTTTCTGTGCCTCTTGCTTCTTTCTGCTCTTCCCTTGCTTCTTTCTGCTGCTTTCTTCCTCTTTCTTCACCTCTATTGCTTCTTTCTGCACTTCTCTTGCCTCTTTCTGTACCTTCCTTGCCTCTTTCTGCACCTCACTCTCCTTTCTCTTCCTTCTTTCTGCACTTCTTGCTAATTTCTGCTGCTTTCTTCCTCTTTCTGCACCTCTAGTGCTTCTTTCTGCGCTTCTCTTGCCTCTTTCTGCACATTGCTTTATCCTTTCTGCACCTTTCTTCCTATTTCTGCACCTTTTTTCTTCTTTCTGCACCTCTCTTGCTTCTTCCTATACTTCTCCTGCCTCTTTCTGCATTTCTCTTGTTTCTTTCTGCATTTCTCTTGCTTCTTTCTACACTTCTCTGGCAGCTTTCTGTACCTATCTTGCCTCTTTCTGTACCTCTCTTGCCTCTTTCTGTACCTCTCTTGCCTCTTTCTGTACCTCTCTTGCCTCTTTCTGCATCTCTCTCCTTTCTGCTCCTCTCCTGCTTCTTTCTGCACCCCTCTTGCTTCTTTCTGTACCTCTTGCTTCTTTCTGTACCTCTTGCTTCTTTCTGTACCTCTCTTGCCGGTTTCATCACTTCTCTTGCTTCTTTCTGTGCCTCTCTTGCTTCTTTCTGCTCTTCCCTTGCTTCTTTCTGCAGCTTTCTTCCTACACCTCTTTTTTCTTTTTGCACCTTTCTTCCTATTTCTGCACCTTTTTTCTTCTTTCTGCACCGCTTGCCTCTTTCTGCACCTCTTGCTTCTTTCTGCACATTTCTTCCTCTTTCTGCACCGGTCTTGCTTTTTTCTGTATGTCTCTTGCTTCTTTCTGTACGACTCTTGCTTCTTTCTACAAATCTCTTGCTTCTTTCTGTACCTCTTTTGCCTCTTTATGCACCTCTTGCCTCCTTCTGCACCTCACTTGCCTCCTTCTGCACCTCACTGGCTTCTTTCTACACCTCTTTCTTCTTTCTGTACCTCTTCTTTCTGTACCTCTTGCTTTTTTTTGCGCTCATCTTTCCTTTTCTGTACCTCTCTTGCTTCTTTCTGCACCTCTCGCCTCTTTCTACACCACTCTTCTTTCTGCCCCTCTATTGCTTCTTTCTGCACCTCCTGCTTCTTTCTGCACTTCCCTTGCTTCTTTCTGCACCTTTCTTCATCTTTCGTCACCTTTCTTCCTCTTACGGCACCTTTCTTCCTCTTACAGCACCTCTCTTGCCTCTTTCTGTACCTCTCTTGCCTCTTTCTGTACCTCTCTTGCCTCTTTCTGTACCTCTCTTGCCTCTTTCTGTACCTCTCTTGCCTCTTTCTACCTCAGTTGCCTCTCTCTGTACCTCACTCTTTATTCTGCACCTTTCTGCACCTTTCTTCCTCTTTCTGCACCTTTCTTCCTCCTTCTGCGCCTTTCTTCCTCCTTCTGCGCCTTTCTTCCTCCTTCTGTGCCTTTCTTCCTCCTTCTGTGCCTTTCTTCCTCCTTCTGTGCCTTTCTTCCTCCTTCTGTGCCTTTCTTCCTCCTTTCTGCAGTTCTCTTTCTTCTTTCTGCACTTTTCTTGCTTCTTTCTGTACCTCTCGTGCTTCTGTTTGCACATCTCTTGCCTTTCTGCACCTCTTGCCTCTTTTTGCACTTCACGTGCCTCTTTTTGAACCTCTTGCCTCTTTCTGCAGCAGCTCACTCTCCTTTCTGCACCTCTCATGCTTCTTTCAGCACCTTTCTTTCTCTTTCTGCATTTCTATTGCCTCTATCTGCACCTCTATTGCTTCTTTCTGCGCTTCTCTTGCCTCTTTCTGCACATTGCTTTCTTCTTTCTGCACCTTTCTTCCTATTTCTGTACCTTTTTTCTTCTTTCTGCACCTCTCTTGCTTCTTCCTATACTTCTCCTGCCTCTTTCTGCATTTCTCTTCCTTCTTTCTGCAATTCTCTGGACGCTTTCTGTACCTCTCTTGCCACTTTCTGTACCTCTCTTGCCTCTTTCTGCACCTCTATTGCTTTTTTCTGCGCTCATCTTTCCTTTTCTGTACCTTTTTTCTTCTTTCTGCACCTCTCTTGCTTCTTCCTATACTTCTCCTGCCTCTTTCTGCATTTCTCTTTCTTCTTTCTGTACCTCTCTTGCTTCTTTCTGTACCTCTCTTGCTTCTTTCTGTACCTCTCTTGCCGGTTTCATCACTTCTGTTGCTTCTTTCTGTGCCTCTGGCCTCTTTCTGCTCTTCCCTTGCTTCTTTCTGCAGCTTTCTTCCTCTTTCTACACCTCTTTTTTCTTTTTGCACCTTTCTTCCTATTTCTGCACCTTTTTTCTTCTTTCTGCACCGCTTGCCTCTTTCTGCACCTCTTGCTTCTTTCTGCACATTTCTTCCTCTTTCTGCACCTGTCTTGCTTCTTTCTACACCTCTATTTCTTCTTTCTGTACCTCTCTTGCTTCTTTCTGCAGCTCTTTTGCCTCTTTCTGCACCTCTCGCCTCTTTCTGCACCTCTCGCCTCTTTCTGCACCTCTCGCCTCTTTCTGCACATTTCTTCCAATTTCTGCACCTTTTTTCCTTTCTGTACCTGTCTTGCTTCTTTTTGCACCTCTCTTGCTTCTTTTTGCACCTCTCTTGCTTCTTTTTGCACCTCTCTTGCTTCTTTTTGCACCTCTTGCTTCTTTTCTGCATCTCTCTTGCTTCTTTTCTGCATCTCTCTTGCTTCATTTCTGCATCTCTCTTGCCTCTTTCTGCACCACTCTTCTTACTGCACCTCTTGCTTCTTTCTGCAACTCTCTTGCTTCTTTCTGTATGTCTCTTGCTTCTTTCTGCACCTCTTGCCTCTTTATGCACCTCTTGCCTCTTTATGCACCTCTTGCCTCCGCAAGATCTTCAGATGGATCCCCACTGAAACCAGGAAGACCGTCACCCAGGCACTCGTCACCAGCCGACTGGACTATGGGAACACCCTCTACGCCGGAACCACAGCCAAACTTCAAAAGAGACTCCAGCGCATCCAGAACGCCTCCGCACGACTCATCCTGGACATCCCCCGACACAGCCACATCACCGTACACCTGAAAGACCTGCACTGGCTCCCCGTCAGCAAGAGAATCACGTTCAGACTCCTCACCCACGCACACAAGGCCCTCCACGACCTGGGCCCAAAGTACCTCAACGACCGCATGTCCTTCTACACGCCCACACGCCAGCTACGATCAACCAGCCACGTCCTCGCCACCGTACCACGCATCCGCAGAACCACCGCCGGAGGAAGATCCTTCTCCTACCTGGCGGCCAAGACCTGGAACTCCCTCCCCACTCACCTTCGGCGAACCCAGGACCATCTCGCCTTCAGGAAGCAGCTCAAGACCTGGCTGTTCGAGCAGTAACTTACCCCCTCCCCCAGCGCCTTGAGACCCTCCCGGGTGAGTAGCGCGCTCTATAAATGCCGTGATTGATTGATTGATTGATTGCCTCCTTCTGCACCTCACTTGCCTCCTTCTGTACCTCACTTGCCTCCTTTTGCACCTCACTTGCCTCCTTTTGCACCTCACTTGCCTCCTTTTGCACCTCACTTGCCTCCTTTTGCACCTCTCTTGCTTCTTTCTGCACCTCTTGCCTCTTTCTACACCACTCTTCTTTCTGCACCTCTATTGCTTCTTTCTGCACCTCCTGCTTCTTTCTGCACTTCCCTTGCTTCTTTCTGCACCTTTCTTCATCTTTCGTCACCTTTCTTCCTCTTACGGCACCTTTCTTCCTCTTTCTGCACCTCTCTTGACTCTTTCTGTACCTCTCTTGCCTCTTTCTACCTCAGTTGCCTCTCTCTGTACCTCTCTTTATTCTGCACCTCTCTTGCTTCTTTCTGTACCTTTCTTCCTCTTTCTGCACCTTTCTTCCTCCTTCTGCGCCTTTCTTCCTCCTTCTGCGCCTTTCTTCCTCCTTCTGCGCCTTTCTTCCTCCTTCTGTGCCTTTCTTCCTCCTTCTGTACCTTTCTTCCTCTTTCTGTGCCTTTCTTCCTCTTTCTGTACCTTTCTTCCTCTTTCTGTACCTTTCTTCCTCTTTCTGTACCTTTCTTCCTCTTTCTGCACTTTTCTTGCCTCTTTCTGTACCTCTCTTGCTTCTGTTTGCACCTCTCTTGCCTCTTTTTGCACTTCACTTGCCTCTTTTTGAACCTCGCTTGCCTCTTTCTGCAGCAGCTCACTCTCTCCTTTCTGCACCTCTCATGCTTCTTTCTGCACTTCTTGCTTCTTTCTGCACAGTTCTCTCTCTTTCTGCATTTCTCTTGCCTCTTTCTGCATTTCTATTGCTTCTTTCCATACCCCTTGCCTCTTTCTGCACCTCACTCTTCTTTTTGCAATTCTCTTGCCTCTTTCTGCACCTCTCCTGCTTCTTTCTGCACCTTTTGTTCCTCTTTCTGAATCTTTCTTCCTCTTTCTGCACCTCTCTTGCTTCTTTCTGCACCTCTTGCTTCTTTCTGCACCCCTTGCTTCTTTCTGCACCCCTTGCTTCTTTCTGCACCCCACTTGCTTCTTTCTGCACCTCTCTTGCCTCTTTTTTCGCAATCACACATGCACTAGTCATGTAGTCATCCAATCACCCAGGCCCTACTATTACAGTCAAACATTAAAATATATTTAAAAAATCTTTTTTGTATATGTTTATATATTTACTTAAAAAAACAGGTTTTAGGGATGTTATAGTTAGCAAATAGCATTTAAATAACCTTAGAAATTATCTGAAAAAAGCACAGGTTTGAGGGACGTTATAGTTAGAAATTAGCATTTAAAAAACCTTAGAAATTCACTGAAAAAACATCAGGTTTCAGGGATGTTATAGTTAGGCTGACATTTCACTCGTAGAAAACCATAGAAATCCAGCTGTTATAGTTAGCTGACCTAACTATAAAACTCACACCCCCGCAATGCACTGCGTATATGTATCAGTCATATAGACTAACATAGGGATCCTAATAAAAGTCTGGAAGAATGCTAGAGACCTATTTAGGCTAACTTTGGGCAGAAACATGTTGGCACCACAAGGGTACGTAAGGGCCATGGTAGCCAAGAGCAGCCTCAGACCATACTCTTTGTATTTTTATTTGTACCTAGAGTTCCACCTTAAAAAGGATTTCCTGTGGTTTATCCCCAAGGTATTTTTAGCTAGGAGAACTGAATCCCAGACAACTGTTCAGATAAATAATTTCTAAGAACGCCCTCCAGATAGTCCCACTTGAGGTCAAGTCCATCATAGGCCACCTCATCCCACCAGGGTGGGATGAGGTGGCCTATGATGAAGCATGTCAGATTACGTGAGTGAACCCACCTCATCCAATTCTTGGAATTGCACAGATTTTGAGTTGGGCGGTAGCATAGGTAGAGAAGAAATCTCTAATCAGGTACTAATAAACACCGATGTACCTATCCAACCAAGTACAGCATCAACGTGTGATGTATTACTAGAGGCAGACGCAGGCCAACTTTAGCCTTTTTTTCCTCTCTTAGTGATAAAGTGATGAGGATTATTGAAGCAGGTCACAAAGCTGAGATCCACCTTTGGAGACCCCCCACGCCTCCCTTCTTATACAAGCACAACTAATCATAGAACAAGGTCTGGAACATTTACAATAATGACAGCAGCCTCGGTCGTACATGGGACTGTCAAAGAGGAGTGAAGATCATAAGGCCAGCCCCTCTGAAAGTGCAGCTCTTACAGACTCACCAGTGTCCTTGGAGCGACCTCTCGGAAATGCATGCCCACTATCAGATGGTTTGGCCAGAGATGTGGACGGAGCCAAAGCCAGTGCACTCTCCTTGTTCTCCTCCAACCACCAGCCTGAGGAAAAGAGAGAATCCAGCGTGAGCGAAGGAGCTCAGGAAGTGCTGGTGCAGTGTAAGCAGCACTAGTGCAAGCAACACCATACTAAACAGGCAGACCACAGGCAGCAGTAAAAAAAGTCTGTCAGGCAACTGTAGTGCAACAATCGGTGCCGTCACACGATTGGTAACCAAACGGCATCAAGTTTACAGCTCCGCAGCCTCGTGAGCAAATTACTGATTGTGTGATGGTTTAACAGGACAAGTTTTGCATCTGGTTGATTCTTGTGAGCCACCCACTACCGATCATTAAACGGTGCTTGTGAACATTTTCATAAAAAGAAAAACGTTTGATTTGCTTTTGCGTGAATCAGTTTAACTATATTAGAGATTGAGAAACCCATATTTTGGGATTTCTTGCTCCATATTGGTGCTTCCTTGGTTCTTGGTCCTGATGGTGACCCTCACTAAATAGGTGTATTAGAGTGTGATGCACCACATCATTAAAATCAGTCTTCTAGTCGACGTTTCAACTCTGATTCAGAGCGGTGGAGAGGTGTGGTGCAGCGGCCAGGGCAGCTGCCTTCGGAGCACAGGGTTCACAGTTCGATCCCCGGCTCCGGCGGCAGCTCAGCTCAGCACCATGTGACTCTGGGCAAAAGCTCACTTCATTTCCATGACGGTCCCCAGCGCCTTGAGACCCGTAAGGGTGAGTAGTTCGTGCTTTACAAATACGGATTTAGATTTTTTTTAGCGATGTTGTCAAAATGTGCATTCATATTAGCCCCTAGGTGTGTACATATGCTTTGTATATAGAGCATGCGCACTTTAGCTCACTCACTCAGTTTTACTGTGTCGTTTTCATTGGAGCACCTTTTTGCAATATAATGTCTGTTGGGATGCAGTGTATTCATATATTTGCACTTGTACTCGTATATACTCATTTTTTCTTTGAGATATGTCGATAACAAATAAATTGGATCGATTTCTTATAA
Source organism: Calotriton arnoldi (assembly GCA_963921515.1). Classification (NCBI taxonomy): domain Eukaryota; kingdom Metazoa; phylum Chordata; class Amphibia; order Caudata; family Salamandridae; genus Calotriton; species Calotriton arnoldi. Next base: position 506,366 of record CAWUFW010009679.1, read on the forward strand.
ACCCAATTAATTGAAGTTTTTTTAGATTTCGCCAAGGAAGTTGAGGCCTACACTTCCCCCGAGGGGACTAATGTTATGTATTATTACAGGCCGATCGCAGTACAAGATTCTGTCAAGCAACAGTAGTGCAAGCCACCAACAAACACAACAGGTACAGCATGAGCAGCAGTAGTAGTGTAATCCTTCATCATGAGCAACAGGTGTGCAACTGGTGGAAGCAGTAGTGCAAGAATCTGTCTGGCAGCAGGTAGAGCATGACTAACCTCTCAGACACAGTAGGTACAGTGTGAGAAGATGTTGTGCAAGCGTCACCAACACCGAACGTAATGATTATGTTTTGAGCCATGCACAAGGCAACTACCCAGCCTTCACTCATGTGATCCGATTCAATTAAGGTTGCATACACATTCTTTGGCTCATCCTTGCTGATATCGGACTACAAACATCTTGGTTGATTAATTCCAGAGCTCTCATGTGGCCACGTTCTGGGGGACTGCATTATGTTTTTTTAGTTTTGTCCTGATGAAGAACCCCGTGGATGTTACCAGTCACACATGTTGAACAGGGAGTCGAAACGTCAACGCTTTAGAAAACTCTACTTAAAATACAAAACACGCAGTTGGGAGATGGGGAATGTCAGTGCCCCAACTTTCTTATGGTGTAGATGACTGGATCATAGCCAAGTCGTAATATACAAAACATTGTAACTTTCCATTGACAGGAGCGTCTGCATTTCAAATTTCTGCACTTTTTTTGATCTGCACGAGAACCTTATTTATCACCGTTTCTTCAAAGATGTCATAATGACAGTAACAAGTATTGTTGAAATACATTAGATGATACAAACATGAAACACTGAGGTTGGTGGTCTGTGATTATTGTATTGAATGCAAGTTAATACAGCAGAAGAACAATTATTTGATTACAGAGCACAAGCGCTATTAAGTTTCACAACTGACCTTGTTGTCAGTTATTTTAATAAGCATAAACACCATTCAGTGTGTACAATAAAGACAGTAATCATCCAAGTACAGAAGCACAAGAAAATATGTATATTCTTGATTGTGTTGACATGGAGTAAATGTTGATGATGCAGACAGCCGACACATGTTTCGTCGTGTAGACTACTTTTTCAAGGCTCGTAAAATAGTTGAACGAATCAGAGCGTGAATCCTCGTGATCCCTCAATAGTACGGGATACACCACAGCAGTAACGAAGAGCCAGATAAATAGTTTTTTTTCCAATGTCGAGAGTTATAAATGTAGTTGGCGCGTTAAAAAGGGAGTAAAGTTCAGTCTGTCCAATTTTCAAGTATGTGTTCTTGTAATGCGTAGAAAATCAAAAAGACAGAATCGCTCGTGTTGTAGTGGAACGAGCCCCAAACTTCATTAGTAAGAATAGTGGTACAGCATCAGGGTTCTTGCTGTACAGAGCCGGGCATGTGGAAACACGTCTGTTATCAAAGGGAGAAGTCCTTGAGTGAGTGACTGAACTTTACTCACTTTTTGAAGTCTCAACTTGCTGGGTCTGGTGTTCGAAGGCCCTCCTCCACCTGCAGGCTCCTGCCTGTGCCTCATCTCTGGGGGTCCAGTTGGAGAGCATTCTGCTCTTCTGCTGCTTCTGTCGTTTCTTTGCTCTCTTTTTCTTTCCTCCTACTCTGTACCTTATTTCTCTTCTTGCCCATTTCTCAGTTTTTTCCTTTTGCCTCTTTACTTTTGTTGCCTTTTTTCTTGCTCTCCAGTGCTTTCCCATTTTCCTACCACTGCTGACAACCGGGGCCCTCCGCCCTCCAGTGCACCATTTTTTCCTGCTCCCTGCTTCCCGCCTCCCAGCTGACAAGCCCTTCCCCCTCACACTACATAATGGTGACTGCGCCGCTGGTGCACCGATAGTGCGCCAAAGGCAAGCCCATCTGAGCCCATCCGTGACCCGACTGCGCCCAGCGCCAGGGGCCCTCCACGGTCTGAACCCGGACGCAACAACAACTGCCAGCTCTTGACACCGACCAACACCCACGGCCCACATACTCCTGCCTTCACTGCCGCCTCACCTTCACCCACGTCTGTACTCTGGCTCCCTCACCCAACCTACCGACCCTCACCAAACCCAAGCCTCTCAAGTGCATCTTCCTCAGCATACGATCCCTCCACAAACACCACAGAGATCTGGGACCTTCGACGCCGCCTCGCCCGACATCACCTTCCTGACGGAAACCTGGATGAACTCCAGCTCAGCGCCAGACATCGCCACCGCCATCCCAGACGGCTACAAGTTCATCCGCAAGGACCATCCTATCTTACCAGGAGGAGACATCGCCATCGTCCACAAAAGCTCCCTCCACCTCACCACCCACACAGACAAACCAATGACCCACATGGAACACCTCCAATTCCAGAGCCATACCAACCCGAAAACCACCCTCCATGGCACCCTTGTCTACCGACCACCCAGACCCCGCACCTCTTTCACCAATGCAATCGTCGACATCATTGCACCCCAGGCCCTCGCATCCACCGACTGCAACCTACTCTGAGACCTCAACTTCCACTGGACAACCAAAATTATCCCAACATCTCCTCCCTCCTTGAGAACATTTCCAACGTAGGACTTAAACAGCTAGTCACCTCTCCCATGCACACAGCAGGACACTCTACCCCGTTTTCGCCGCATGAAACAGCCTCTCCTACAGCCACACCACTGAACTCTTCTGGACCGACCACCACTGCATCCACTTCTCTTTCAACAAAATCCATGGTACACCAGCATGACCACCGTTTACCCTGCAGAAGTTGGAACAGAGTCACAGAAGATAAACTCACCAACATCCTCAATGACACATCACCACCGATATCCTCAAACGTCAACACCACAGCACGCAACCTCCACCAATGGATCGTAAACTGCGCCGACACCCTTGCCCCATCAAGAAAGCCACTGGCAAACAACACATCAAGAAAGCAAGCTGGTTCACCCCCATGCTTCAAGAGTCCAGACGCACCTGTAGATGATCAAGAAGACATGGAGTAACAACAAAACCCTATAAGCCACCGCCGCCTTCAAAGCAGCCACCACCGTACACCACCACCTCATCAAAACCACAAGGAAGATGGTCCTCCAAGACAGAATCACCAACAACGCACACAATAGCAAAGAACTCTTCAGCATCATCAAGGAGTTCACCAATCCCAACAGTGAGGCCACAGACATCCCACCCTCCCAAGACTTCTGCAACAGACTCAGCACCTTCTTCTACCACAAGATCAAGACTATCTATGGACAACTTGACACCCAGGACCACCGCGCCAGCAACCACTAAAACCGACAACAACCCCGCCCACCCCCGAATGATTCTGCACAGCTGGTCCCCACTCACCACAGACAACACCATAAAGACCATGAAAAGCATACAGTTTGGAGCACCTTTGGACCCCTGCCTGCACAGCATCTTCCAAAGATCCGCCTCCACCATCGTACCGAGCTATGCCGAACTATCAACTGCTCCCTCGAGAAAGCCACCTTCCCTGACGTATGTAAACACGCTGAGCTCAACCCTCTCCTGAAGGAGCCCTCTGCGGACCAGACTGACCTCAAGAACTTCAGGCCCATCTTCCTGCTCCCCTTCCCAGCCAAAGTCATCGAAAAAGCCAGCAACACCCAGCTCACCAACTTTATCTAAACCAACCACGTCCTGGACATCTCCCAATCTGGATTCTAAAGCAATCATAGCACCGAGACCGCCCTCCTCGCTGTCACCAACGACATCTGTTCCCTCCTTGACCAGGGCGAAAGTACAGCACTCGTCCTACTGAACCTTGGCGGCCTTCAACACCGTCTCCCACTGCACCCTAGCCACAAGACTCCACAACGCTGGTATTCAAGACAAGGCCCTCAACTGGATCCACTCCTTCCTCACTTGCAGAACACAATGGGTTAGACTCCCACCATACCTCTCGAAACCAACAGAGATCAGCTGTGGAGTTACCTCAGGGCTCCTCCCTCAGCCCCACCCTCTTCAACATCTACATGGCCCCCCTCTTAGCCATCGTCATGAACCACGGGCTCAACATAGTTTCTCTAATGCTGATGACACCCAGCTGATCCTCTCCCTCACCAAAGAACCCACTGTTGCCAGGAACAACTTCCACGAAGGAATGAAAGCCGTCACCGCCTGGATGAAGGACAGCTGCCTGAAGCTCAACTCGGACAAGACAGAAGTCCTCATCCTGGGAGCCTCCCCCTCCGCTTGGAACGACTCCTGGTGAACCACACACAAAACCTCGGCATCATACTGGACTCCTCGCTCACAATGGACTGCCAGATAAACACCGTCTCCTCGGCCTGCTTCAGCACACTTCGCCTGCTTTGAAAGACCTTCAGATGGATCCCTCATAAGCAGCAGACTACTACGGCAACACACTAAATGTAAATGTAAATGCCAGCATTTGTAAAGCGCAGAGCTACCTCCGGAGAGGTGTCCCGGCGCTGGGGGCCGTCGGGAAGATTAAGCAAGCTATTGCCCAGAGTCACATGGTGCTGGGTTAACCTGCCGCCGGAGCCGGGGATCGAACCGTGAACCCTGTGGTCCGGAGTCAGGCACCCTGGCCGCTGCGCCACACCTCTTCCAGCATCACCCAGAAACTCCTCTAAAGACTCCAGAATGTCCAGAATGCCGCAGCAACACTAATCCTAAACATCCCCCGGCTCAGCCACATCACTCAACACCTCCGCAACCTCCACAGTCTCCCAGTTGACAGAAGAATAACCTTCAAACTCCTCACCCACGCATACAAGGCCCTTCACAACGCTAAGCCCGCATACCTGAATCACTGCCTCACATTCTATGTACCCAAAATACACCTCCGCTTTGCCCATCTTTCCCGGGCTATCGTCCCACGAATCCACAAGATCAGAACTGGAGGACTGTCCTTCTAACTCGCCTCCAAGAAATGGAACACCCTGCCCATCCACCTCAGGAAATCACCCTCGCCGACAATTCAGGATGGACCTCAAGACCTGGCGCTTTGAATGAACTTAGCCCCTTGTCTGATCCGCTGTACCCCCACCCACAGGGCCTTGAGACCCTCATGTGTGAGTAGCCACGCTTTACAAAACCTGATTGATTGAGTTATCTGTTACGATTAAGCAAATCTGTGGTGCTATAGTGGATCTTTTGGCAAAAACTTTATTGCAAAACTACAATGGGGAAAAAGGAAAGCAGGGGAGTAGAAGGAGGGGATACTTTTGCTCATCATCCAAAAAGTGACAGTTGTCCCACTCACTGAAGTGATGTCATCATTGACTACGACTTCCGGTCCCTAGAGGATCCCGCCCTGGAACTGACGTAAGGGTCACGTGTCCTCGGGGGATGGGATTACGTAAGGGCGATGCTGTGTGGGAGCCTTCAGCGACCCAGAACCCATGGAGACCCTGTCACCATGTGATGTTGAGGTGTACGCCTCTTTTTAGGTTACATAGAATACATATAAGGTGCTCTTAAGCGAACTGTGCAGCAACCCGGAGTTGGCCTACAGAAAGAGAGCACCTTGTCCATATGAAGAGATACAGCCCCCCTCATCAAAAGGACCCCATTGGCGGGCAGCCAGACAATTATTGATAGATATTATTGTAGCCTAAAACCTTTGGTCTTGGGCGGGAATGCTCAACAGGGAGCTCCTAAAGATGCAGGTTGCGACGTTATGAGTTTTCACGAGGACCTCTGCCATTGGGTGCAAGTGGTCGGTCTCAAGGACTGGCCTCAGATGGCATCCCTGATTAAAGTGGACAGCAGCAGCGAGGCCTTGAGTAACGCGGTAAATGTTAGTAACAATTTCTTCGACATGGAAGAGGCTGAAGAATCTATAGTTCCTCCTAACTCACCCATCTATTAAGATATAGGGTTTTGGAAGAACTGGCTCCCGAAGAGGTCGTTGTGCAACAGCCGAGCGCAAGCTCCGACACATGTGATGCTTCCATGTGACTCAAAATTTCAGAGCCGCCGCCAAGGGCCGTGAAAATGACGAGGTTAGTAGAAACATTATAGACACTTAACGTGTATATTGCGGTATTTTATTTTTAACTAATTGATTGTCTCTCATTCTTCTTTTGAACCATAGAAAGCCTCACCAAAAAGAAACGGGGCAGAGGGGAGCCATCAAAAGTTAACATAAATTTATACTGCTTACGGTGTTAAAAACAGACTGAAAGTTCCACAAGCCAAAACAAAGAGTCTCGTAAGAAATATGTTTGTGCCTCTAAGAGCGTCGATTTTGAAAAGGAAACTCCAGGCGTCCCCTACGATGCCATATTGCCTGTTAAAGGTTATGTGGCGACAGTTGTACTCGCATGTGTCAAACGTGACTATTACAGCCTTTGTTACGGGTATAAAATTAAGGATCTGCAGCAGGAGGCTCACGAGTGTCTATGCGACTCATACAGATCAAGATCAAGAACAATCCGGCATATATGTGGTTTTGTAGAGCCATACAAGGTGTATAAACTGGGAAGGGTGGTGTATGGGCTGTCAGAGGAAAAGAAATATGTCAACGCTGATATGATTAAGATCTTATCATTGGCGCTCAAAGAGATCAGATACTCCAGCGAACCATGCTCAAAACTCCGTGGTATGCCTGGGTTGTGTACGTATTTTGATAGAAAGACTCGTTGAAAGGCAAATGTGCAATATTCATTTTAAAAGTAGAAGAATCAGGTCTTTAGCCCCACGAAGACTGTTTTAAAATAATTATGCTATTATTTAACGTTACATACTTACGCATTTTTAGAACAAACACCAGAATGTCACTGCGCAAGAGGTCTATGCGTTACGTCTTGGATACATATTTTTTGCCAGAGTTGGAAGGTCCTTCTAGAGTCAATGAGTGCATATCTGTAAAAATATCAACGCCAATAAGACCTGTACTAAGAAAATGTAAAGTATGTCCTGCTTATGTTTTTGCTAATATTCTTTATTTTTGATAAAATGTCATTACACAAAACATGAGTCTTTCATTTCTTGGGCTGTAGCGGATGTCAGGGGTCAGGTTAAGAAAGCTTTATTACGATACAGGAGAGGTCGGAAGCGCCAAAGCATTGTTTAGAAAGGCTTTAGTTGAAAATGAACCAGGAAAAGAGCCCTGGTGAAGACTTGGTTATCTGGGGAGGAGCCGTATTCACTCCATAAACCAGCCAGGAGGCGCTCCAAGAGGAGACTGGCCATCGTTAATGCGCAAAGATTATCAATGGCTGGCGGACATAATCAGTGTTCAAGATTTAGCAAACATAATAACGGTGCTCGATATATATTAACGGTCATAGATGTATTGTCCAAGTTTGCCTTTGCAGAAGCGCTAAGCGATAAAAGTGGGGCTAGCATCACAGAGGCTTTTAAAGCCATCTTCGGGAAGGGCTGAACCCCTCAGAAACTATAAATAGGCATGTGACAAGAATTCTTAAACAAATTGTTTCAGAAATTATTAAAGCAGTACTCGGTTCATCATTTTGTAATGCAGACAGAGGTAAAAGCAGCTGCTGCAGAGCGTTTTAACAGAACTTTAAAGTCTAATATGTGGAGATACGTCGATGTTCTACAGGCTTTTATAGATGTTTATAACTCTTTATCGCAGAACCATCAAAACGTCCCCCGTAGAGGTAACGCCTGGTAATTTGATAATGGTTTGGGGAGCGGTGTACGGAAACCGTTTCTCTGCAAGGGTAAAGAAACCGGTTTTAAAAAAAGGTGATCAAAACTGAAAGGGGTCTTTATGAAGGGATACCAGCAGACTTTTAGCGACGAGATATTTAAAGTGGAAAGTGTGGAGCTTAAAGAGGGTGTGTATATTTACAGGTTAATCGACTCCGATAGGGAAACGGTGTCGGGCATCTTTTACAAGGAGGAGTTACGAAAGGTACCTGATCTGAACAGGGTGCACAGGGTTGAAAAGATTATGAAAAGGAAAGGTAGCGGGGATAACAGACAGGCATTTTTCAAATGGAGGGGATGGCCCGAGAAATTTAACAGTTGAGTGCTGATCAGCTCCTTGCAGGGTATGTGAGTACGGGACGGTCTCACCACATGTGTCAAGATGGAGACTGCTCCCTTTTATATTCCCCTATTGTCCAACACCTCTAAACACACGTTCCCTGACAACCAAATTTCTAATTACACCGTGAAAATGGCTAAACCTGTGGACCTGAAAGTGAATTGGGAGGTAGCCCTAACAGAAATCCAATACCCAAGAACCTGGAATACATTTACAACGACCAAGGCCAAATTTAACATGAAGCGTGAACAGGACCCTTTGAGCATACAAGCAGGCTTTACACCCGGTAATTACCCAGCCGTCGCAGTGGTTGTCAAAGCCATCAACAAATCCATAGCCAGTATTGAAACATATACGAATATTCATCTGTTGTTAGATAACGTTAGAAGGAAGGTGTTTCTTAAAGCTTCAAATTGCAATTCAGTGTTTAGCTGTGCTAGTAAATTAAAAAGGATTTTAGGTACCATGCAACATAAAAAGCCAGGTCGATCCGGATCCTACGTGCCCCAATATCAACGGGACTTCTATACATTCTGCAAATATAGCGATATTGTAGAGGCGCAGAGGATCGGTGATAGTTATTCACCGCTGTTAAGATGGGTTCAGGTGAAGGGCAAAAATAATACGGTGGTTAATATACAGTTTAACAAGGCTGACTACGTAGCAATTTTTAAAAATCCTTTTGACACTATTTCAATTGTGATTTTCGACCACCAGTCTGAGCCGGTGTCCTTTAAATATGGGAAAGTTATTGTTAAGCTTAATTTAAGACCGAGACGCGACAGCGACTATTAAGAAGGCATCATGGTGATCGTGAAAACATATGGCGACCCCTCTATGTACAGGGACTATTACAGAAACCAGGCCAGATATGGAGGGACTCCGTATTTTCAAGGGGAACCAGTTATGTACGGGGCAGGTTCGAGGTTTCTTCCGTAGTTTGTTTAGAAGAGCTATGCCTTTCTTGAGAAGAGGCTACGAAATTGCAAAATCCCATATTAAAGCGGTGGCTACGAACATTGCCCTCGATGTGGTTGGTTCTGTGACGTCGGCTGTCATCGAGCGCATGAACAAACAACCCCAAGAAGGAGCGGGACTGGTGTACAAGCCTCAAAGAAGTATTAAAAGGAAGCAACGGTCTTGAAGGTGTAGGAGGCCGCCGGCTCCCATGGAAAAAGGAAGAGTTTTTTAAAAAGCGCTCACAAAACAAAGAACCCCAAGATGCAAGAGAGCTTCAAAGAAGAAGAGAAAAGACTCTAAAGTAAATATTTTTTAAACCGCCGCAACCTGAAACATGGCCTTTGTACATTGAGCATCGGTAAATGTGCCAAGTCAGAGTTAAACTTGTTTTCTCTAAAACCCACACCAGCATCGAAAGCAGTTTTTTCATGGAGGTGTAGCCTCTAGCCGCTTTGACGCTATTGGTGCCAATAGAGTTTTTTGTGTCGGGGTACATGGATATGTATCTGGATCTCAACAATACTCTACTGCATCTTGTATGTAAAATCGTAAACGTGGATGGTTCCAACATTGCAGCAGCCGCTAAAGTAGCGACGATCGCTTACCCCATCTCAACCATGTTTAATCAGGTGGACATCACCCTCGGGGATTGACTCATCACGCAGAGTGATGAGATGTATGCCTACAGAGCCTACATAGAGAGTATTGTAAATTAAAGTAGCGATGCCTTGACATGCAGCTTTCAGCGGGTCTCTTCTACAAGGATACATACATGCAGTTTGAAGACAAGGAACTGGACGGTGACAATCAAGGTTTTGTAAAAAGAGCAAGGTTCACCGCAGGCAGTTCACAGTTTGACCTCTTAGGGCGCATACATTCAGACCTCTTCTTTCAAGATAAACTGCTCGTCAAAGGTATAGATCTTAAGATCAAACCTAACCACAACAAGGACTCGTTCAGTTTCATCAGCGGGGATGCAGAAAAGTATAAACAGGACATACTGTCCGCAAGCCTGTTTGTAAAGAGTGTGAAAGTGTCACCAAGTGTCAGACTAGCTCACGCCGACGCGTTACAACTATCGAACGCCAAGTATGCTGTTGAAAGAGTAGCTCTGAAGGTATTCAGCATCCCCAACAGCAAAATCAATTTTGGGGGCAACTACCCAAACTTATTATCATTGATTTTGTGGACAATACCACTTTTAGCAGCCACTATGCCTCAAACCCCTTCAATTTTAAACACTACAACATCAACTATGCAGCATTGGACCACAAGGGATCTGTGATTCCTGCAAAACCCTACACACCCAGTTTTGGAACCTCTAATTTTATCAGGGAATATGTCAGTCTGGTTTCAATAACCGGGAAACACCTGCATGACTGCAGGGTAGTAGTGTCAAGGGAAGGGTAGTAGTATCAAGAGAAGGATAGGAGTCCGGCTACACACTGTTCGCATTTGATCAGGCTCCTGACATGGAAGAGGGGGGACTATTATAACTTGGTCAATAACAAAAATCTAAAAGCTGAAATACAGTTTAGTCAACCCTTGCCTGTGAACATGGTCGTATTCTCTGCATTCAATAGCATCATTCAGGTCAACCACGCCCAGCAGATTTTGTTTGACTATCTTTCAAATATTGTGAAATGGACACAGTTCAGATACGTGAGTTTTTAAGCCGTCATAAATATGTTAAGAAATACTTTTTAGGTGTTTTTCCAAGCAAAGGGCTACCTGGGGAAATGGGTGTAGAAATACCCTGCACGCTTGCCTTTATCACAGATCTGCATTACAAGGGTGGAACACATTGGGCGGCCAGGTTTATGGATATTGTCAAGGTTACTGTGTTTGACAGTTCAACAGCTTAGCAATGATAAAAAAGTCATATTCAAGTATGTGAAAAAAGCTGCAGCACGGGTGGAGTATAACAAGATGAGGGTCCAGGATTCGCTAGCCATTACATGCGGGGAACACTAAAAATGTTATTGGTAAAATGTCAGAGTATATGACATTTAGAACTTTCTTAAACCTATATTCGAATGACTTTGTTAACAATGACAGTATAGTTGTGAAATATTTAAAAGAAAACGCCAAGGCTACAGTGTGCTCTGTTAAAACAGAATACACTGTCAAAATTGTAAGGCCTTGTAAAGCATGTATGTGTAATGGCTCCGGTCTAAAATAAAGGAATTTAAAACATGAATTCAGACTCCTAATTTTTATTCTGACACCAACAACCACAATTAAAATGCTTTAAAAGATGACAGAATCAGGTTGAAAAGTTAAAAGTGTTTAATACAATTAGTTTCAGTACAAGTATTACATTGATAGACTTACTACAGAAATATAAGAAGAAAAAAATCAGGCATGTACGTTAGGCATTGCATAACTATACACCCAAACATTGGAACGTGTATACAAATGATCAAAACATCAGGTTGTAAGCCAAGTGTGCTGTTTGACCAAAGTCTTTTTTCTAGGTCCAGCAGACGTAGCCGGGGTGCTCTAAGAGGGGGTAGCCACAGAATGCTAGAGGCTGCTGGCGAAGGAGGGAAAGCAGACTTCAAACTTTCAAGCAGGCATCTGTGGTCACCGTTACGCATGAGCATCGAAGGGATGTTGAGCTCTGCAGAGGCTCGCTGAATCGGATCCCAGCCTTGAGGAGCATTCTGGTGCATCATTGGTAAGTCTTATCCTTAAATCTAGAAAGGGGATACTCGTGTCTGATATGGTGTGTGAGAATTTTAGGAACATATTTTGTGCGTTAACCCATTGGCAGAACGCCTCACAAGTTGTTAAGTCTCCCCTCCACAGGATGAGGATATCGTCTATGAACCTCTTCCATAGTGTCAAATTCGCTCTGTAGGGGTTGTTCGGGTTCATGATAACCTCCTCCTCAAACGTTGCCATGTAGAGGCAGGCCACAATAGGGGCGAAGGTACTCCCCATGGAAGTCCCCTGGGTCTGATGAAATAGTGGTTTCTCATACTCGAAGAAGTTTTCAGTAAGTGCTAAAGTAGCACACCCCATAATGAAGGAGACCGGAGTAGGTGAATCCCATTCTTCCTTCAATAGACTAACCTCCACGGCATCCAAGGTTGCCCGTTGTGGAATATTCGTATATAACGCTTCCACGTCCAATGTCACTAGGAGATTGATCCCATTGAGGCTCTCAGTGTTGTCAATGATGTGAAGAACGTCAGTCGTGTCCTGCACATAGGAGGGTATCTTCCTCACCAAAGGCTGGAAGAAGTGGTCGCAGAACCTAGACAATGGTTCCAACAGGGACCCTATCCCAGACACTATAGGTCTCCCTGGGACCGGAGTGATATTTTTATGGACCTTGGGGAGGGTATAGAAGTACGGTGTCTTGGGATTTTTGGTTATGAGGAAGTCAGCCTCCTTTTTAGTGATCCAGCCATTATTCTCAGCCTCGAAGACCATAGTCACTATCTCTGCGGCGAGTCTAGGAGTAGGGTCTATCGATAAGAGGTGTGTAGTGTCTGGTGTTCCCAAGCTGGCGTCTACACTCTCTATCGTAGTCAGTAGTAGACTGAATTACAGTGGCCCCACCTTGCCTGTTTGATGGTGATGCTGGTATCGTTGGCCAATGTTATGGCCGCATTTCTCTCATCGTTACTGAGGTTGTGAAATGGGTAGGTTGTGGGGGAAGCGGATAACTCTTTGAGTACCGCACCCTCAAAAGTCAAAATCTCAGGTGGCACCATACTGTTGTTCGGGGTAAACGTTGAAGCATTGCGCTGGCCCGTGTCGCCGAGATTGGGCGAAATCCTGTCTTGAAAAAAGGCCTTGAGGCGCACCTTCCTGAAGAATTCCTGGACTTCACACATCTCACTAAATTTGTCAGGTTTAGGAGTGGGGACAAATCCAAGGCCTTTCTCAAGGACTGTCTTCTCCAAGTTAGTTAAGTTCCTATTCGAGAGGTTGACCACTAGGCCCTCTTTCCCCTGCTCATGGTCTCTACTGAGTGTGGGGTCTGATCTTGCCACTGCACTCCCTTCTGAGCTCCTCGTCTTCTCCCTCTTCCTCTGCCCCAACCTCTGCCTAAAAAAGGAGGGTTACTCATAGGGAAGTATTGTGGTGGGCCCTGAGGGTACATCGGGTACTGCCACGGGGGTGGAATCGGTCCTGGAAAAACCGGACCATTATTATAGTTGGGGTAAGGCTGATAGTTGGGTCTACGTGGGTTATGGTTACCCCAGCTACCAGTGCTTGAATCGTTGTTAGAGGATCCCCTCCTGCTGGTATCCGAGCTTTCATCAGAGGAGTAGCTGCTCCTGGGTGCAGCAAAGTCATCCTTAAGATAAGGATAAACTTTCTCCTTGTCGAACTTGGCTACATCCTTTTGCAATTTGGTAACCTTCTGTTTAAGGAGGTACTCCCTGTTTTCAGCGATTTCATTGTTTATCTCCGTTAGCTTGGAGGAAAAGGTCGTTTTAGGAATAGAGGACTTTAATGCGGCTTCGGCTACCTGTATTCTGGCAAGAAGTGCCTCCGCCAGCCTTTTGGAGGTGTTGATGATTAGGACTAGTAGATCTTTGGTGCATTTCCAAGATACTTGGCACCAGTCCTTTTTGAAGGGCCCATCTTCCAGAAAAATTCTGGGCAAGATGTTGACTAAGAGGCCATGGGGTGCAATGTTGGCTCTTAAATACTCTGTCATGAGAGCTCCATGTAGAGTGACTTTAAGCCATTCTCTCTTCATCGCCGCTATCGACGTCCAGTCATCTGCCTGTGACCGAGGCCACAGCCCCTCCTGACCCAAGCAGGGAGGGTGCTGTTCTTAAGATATCAGCTATAGCTTCCTCATCGAAGCTAAGTCAAGGGGTATCCTCCATCTCTGATAGGAAACCCCAACTATCCACACAATATATATGAGGTGGTATAGCGAGCTAAATGATGGGCCAGTATGTGTATTGTACACAATATGGTAACCTAGTTGCTGTTGTCCCACGGGGTTTGCCCGTGCAAATAATCTTTAACAAGGAAAGGGGACTGATAGGGCTTGTTAACGGGGTCCAGCACACATGCCCAGTCAGTACGTTACACGAAGAGTATGCTGTTCCCCCAAAAAAACGGTGCGGACAACGTGTTACAGGGGTAGGAAGAGGGAAATCCTCCTTTTCGGAACTAGAGTCCTCACACACCCAGCAAGCTAAGTGTCATGCTTCATCATATGGACTTGCTCCTCGTCGGGTCGGCGCTGCAATACCCGACGGGCACCCATAAAGGGGCTCTTTGGCGGAGATCTTTAGTTTCTTGCCGTATGGTGCTGTGGGTGTGAGGGCCCTAGAGAACAGTGTAGATGTGATGTGAGTGGGTGACGTTAAAAAAGGTTGGATAATCCAAATGAACTTTTTATTAGAGTGGCTATCCACCTTGTTAAAAGAGAAGTGGAGTGGCTGCTCTCTGGCTCAATGGTCCAGCAGAGCGGAGCTCAACTCTTACAATGTGGTCAACATGTTTCATGCATTGCGGTCAATACTGATCCATTGCATTTCATCAGGACCCAAGTATAAAACTATCTACACGTGGTGGTGGGTGGAGGGGTTCCTACCTACCACTCTTCATGGATGCGAGCACGAGGTCCCGCCAGTCCTAGTTGTAACCTAAAGGGGGTGACATGAAGCAGTGGAGTAATAACTCTTGATTTCTCATTGCTGATAGGAAGAGCTAACTAGAAATGTGTCTGATCTTCAGTTTGTCTTTGAGCTGGAAAGGATTTGTATTATTAATAAATTTCCCCCGAACAGAAATTCAGCATATTCACATTTTTGTGCTCTGGATTGACAGTGCAGAATCACCAGGAGGGAGGCTTAGGCTCCGCCCACATGTTGGCAGCAAGGAGTACATGTTCTGATTGGGAAGAAGTTCTGTGCTTCCACAAAAGGTGCTTGCCCTCCACACAGCTGTGATCATTTTGTTTATGTGTCCAGCTATTGGAGCGTGAACTTTCAGGGGCACACACAGACACTGTAATGCTATTAAAGTGTCTTAGACAGCTAGATAGCTTTTTTCTTTTTTTTTCCCTCTGGCAGCAGCACAGATTGATGAGGGCAGTCATTAACCTACATGGATGTTTAGGCCTGGCTTGACAGTGGAACTGTCACCTGACCTTTTAACCTACACCAATATTATTCTACAGTTCGTTAATTCCACACAAATGCATATTCCCATGCTATTTAAATTCCCATGCTATTTACGCATAATGCTCACATTATCATACAACATGCCTTCAAAGCCAGACTGATTGGCATTGACAATGCTTGTTTTACCCTGTGATTTCTCATATAGGGATTCGCAGTAGGGCTGGTGCATGCCCGGCTGGGTCTGTGGGTGCAGTCTGGTACAGTGTAAGCACATCAATCCAAGGTAGCGGACGCAACATTCAGACACTCATTCGTATCAGACTCTTTGCCGCACTGACCTCCCAGATAGTATCCAGATAAAGCGAAGAGAATGCCGGCGAAGGCAAGGATTGTGTACTGAGCCATGGCGAGGCAGGAGATGAACCTGTTGTAAAAAAGAGAAAAACAGAAAAAAGAGTTAACATGATTCTACAATTGGAGATTCAGGACTCAGAAGAACTGTCTTGTACATTGCAGCCTTGATCTAGAACCTCCCATGACCCTGTGACTTTTATCAGCACGCATACAGCTGTCGCCCGACAATTATGCGAGAATCACCAAGAAAGGCACTTTGGTTCCAGCCACGTTAGGATTCAGGAATACAGGATGTTTGGACAGAAGATGCGTTCTTCCTCTGAAAGAGTGCTTGAAATGTTCTCGGTATCGTACACCTCATCTCGCGCTTTCTTCCACCCTTCAAATTAGCCCGTCATTACTGCCTTTAAAACTTTTTGCACAATGAAAAAAATAGATTGTTTGTAGGTATTCATATGTTTACTTATAAATTAGTTCAAATAAATATTTACTTTTGAAGTGAGAAGTAGGCTTTATTATTTTATTGGTGCATTTAAGATACAAAAAATGAACAAACAACTCCCTCTTACTTTTTTTTTTGTTATAATTGTGGAGACAAATGCTGCATTTCCTGAGGCACTTCTCCCACCATAGTAGTGATAGAGGATCGGAGCCCAAAACACTTCCTGTCTTCTTCGTCTGCTCATCAGTACCTCAATATGGACCTTGGATCTCAGAGCCCTTTTTAGGTAATCTTTGGGAGGTGGGGTCTCTCTGGGTATGGGGTTCCAGGCTTCCCCTTTTTAGGTCGAGCCTAGAGCAGCGCATGCGCTGCTTGCGAGACTTTTAGTAAGGGGGTTTGGAAAGCTGACCAGACGCTCGTGCGTCATGGCCTTTTTCCTGCGGTTACGCGCGAAGGGCCGACATCTGTTTCCCATTATCGTGCCCAGACGCGTGCATTGGAAACATGCCGGCCGTGCGGGGAAAAGGCCATGACGCACGAGCGTCTGGTCAGCTTTCGAAAGCCCAGGCTGCTGCGCTCGCTCGCCCCCGCTCCTCTCTTGTTTCTATGTTATATGTAACATGCTTTCTTTTCTCCCTTTGTCCGTTTTCTATTTTAATGACCCATTTTCTGACATGAGACGCGCCTAGCTATTTTTTCCGTGACCATACCCCTCGGTTTTCAATAGTCCATTTTCTATTTCAATGCATTTCAGAGTACCTCCGTCCAATATCTATTTACATTACTTGTGCACCAAAGGGGTGCGGATAGAGCAGAGCAAGTCACGTGCTTTCTACGTCACCGTCTCTCCCAGGCTTCTCCTCCCGTATCGCCATCTTACTTACCGCGTGTCGCTGCGGAGGTCTTCGGTCACAGGTCAGAGTGGTTTTGGGGTCGTTTGTTGGTGATCTTGGGCGGGCCATTAATACTCCGGGTAAGAGGAATGCCCCTGTCTTAAGTATGAGCGGCACGCGCTGCAAAACGGACCGGAGTGTGTTCTGCAGCCCGAGAGGAGGAGCTGCCGAAAGGCCTGTCACTGAGCCCCTTGAGCTGCTCTTGTTAACCGGTTACTGGGCTGTGGTGTCCTTTCCTTGGCTGCCAGCTTCGCCCTTCTCGAGAGTCCTCTCTGTGGTGCCACTCGTTGATTGTTGTGTCCTTTGCTTATTCTCTACCTTTCCCCACCAACACCAGTGTTGGCACCTCGACCATTCCTTTACCCCACTGTCGTGTGCGTCGCAGTCCGCCCTCGGTTCTGTCTTTTTCTGGTTACTTTCGAACCCCTTTCCTTATGATAGGGTACCTAGAGTTCCCTAGTCAGTCTTGGATTTCACGGTCTATCCCGACACATTCTATTATAATAAATACTTCTGTTTCATTCAGTAGCGTTTTAATGGCTGACTTTCAGAGGAGACACTCTGGGCCACAGAACATTGGTGCTGCAAAGGGTAATTTAGAGTATGTGCGTGTCTATGTGTGTTTAAATCTGATTTTGGGTATGTATATGTGTAAATAAGTACACATATGTACATACTTAGAAAGTCAGTTTTACACATTTTAAACAAACATGCAGGCTCGTTTAAGGCCTCAAACATTGCTTTGCAATGTAAGGCAGATGGACAAGTAAATGTGCATGTCGCAGTGTCTGTTCCATGTTGTTTCTTGGCACATTCAACAACTTCGTGGTGGGCCAGGACAAATAGAGCTGGGGCATGGACTTCAGCTGGTCTCCATCCAGCGACTCCACTGCTCTATTTTGGTAGATGATCCCGAGAGCGTGCACGAGTTAAATGTTGTGCATGCTCACGTTTCATGAGTAGCGACCTTAATTGTTTTAAGGCATTCCCTACCTCACCCTTTTAATGCAGCGAGCAGGTATTGGACAATTGTGATCGACGTTTATCAGGCAAGAACCTGCTGGGTGGAGGGGTTATCTAATTAAACATTGCTTTGCATATTTTCTTCAGCCATAACAAGGGTGGAATAATTTTAATGCTGTAACAAGTCTGTTAAAGGGGGCCTGGTTACTCGTTTTAGTTCAGCTCAAATAATTCTCATTGCGATTCCATGGTGTTTTTTTGCCCCTGTCTTTGCAGGTTTTATAATGTACTTTCTAGTGCTTGAATCTTGGTTTTAACAATGGAAAAACAGGACTACACATGCAGAATACAAACAAAAACACACCCAATGAGTGCGTGATGAGACACCCACGCTATTTTTAGGTCTCGTCTGAGCCTGCGCTGCGCGAGACATTTAGTAAGGGGGTTTTCAAAGTGCTACCAGAGGCTTTTCCTGGCCTCAAGCTTGCGTTCACGCGCGCAGCCGCCATCTGTCTTTCCTCCGTCACGGGTCATTAAGTGCATCGCGATCACTTTCGCGGCCGTGCCAATGCTTGTTGCTATGTAGCGGTGAAGCCTCCCTTTACAACCCCTTGTTTCTTTCGCTCCGAGGGTTCGGCAAAAAGAAACAGCCGCCCGTTTGTCACCATCCTTTTTTTCCTTGAACAGGCACTAAACTGCTGTTTGTGCGCCACCCCATTTTTTACTTTTTAAACAACGTACAGAATTCTCCAATTCTTTCCTGCCTGTATTTTACTGTATCGTCCCTCCCGTCTCTTCCTTCCCCTTTTGTTGCAACGCCGCCTCCTCGCTATACCAAAGCTTTTTCCAGCAACTGCTGCCACTACCTCGGGAGGTCTAAAAAGACCTATTCCTCACTTTAAAATTTCCATGTACTAGAGGGGGGTTCCCAGATGCTGTTACTACTGTAGTAACATATTTAGTGCAACCACTGTGTTTTTCACTTCGTTGTCAGCGTCGTGATGTAGAAATAAAAACCTTCTTAGGGGTTCACTGATACATCTGGTCCTTAAAACCAACAAAGAAGAGATTGGCACAGAAGCTGTAATATCAAAAAACATGTTTTATTAACCTCAGATGAGGGAGATTGCATCTTACGGTACCCGCAGGCCACTGTAGGAGGCATTCTAATGAGTGCAGAGAACAGGGTCCTTATATATGCATTTGTTATATAGTCAGCATAAAATCAAGGGGAGGTCCTAGCACATACAAGCATGCTTATTGACTAATATGGGCATACAAACTTTGCTTGCTCCACAAAGTGGGAGGGAAGACTAAACTGCTTACATGAGTAAGAATAGCTTGACAGTTGTATACTAGGAGCAGGTGCATTCTACCAGCTAGGCCTCTCTGAGCATGTGCAAGATTCTGGAAGAGGGAGAAAGCACATGGCGAGCACATGGCTAACTAAAATGGCTGCCAAGTACAAAATGGCTTTCAGCTCATGCTAACAGCGATTCCTGCAATCTTTAACAGACGATCCTTTTAGCATGAGCTAAAGACATTGCCATGATCTAGTAGAGACATAGAAAATATTTTGCACATTTTCTTCTCATAAATTCATCAATATCCTATGCTAGGTGGGCATTTACATTCTAAACATTTCATTAAGCAGGTATATACAAGGTATAAGCAGGAGTACAAAGTGAACAGAGCATTGGGTCATACAGGTAGCAAGAGAGAATAATGACTATTATCTCAAACAGAAATCTCAATATTTTCCAATCCTAAGCAGAAAGCAAATACCAAAACCATCTAGTCTAATTTTAAGTTTCAGGGCTCTGATGGGGGCTCGTCAAATCAATTTAAAAATAGCCAACAGCACATACCTAATAAAAAACATTTTCAATAGACTCTCAGTATTTTATGAGGGCTGAATTATCAATAAATATACTTAAGAAAAGAGTAAAGTAACATGCTCAGATGAACTTCTCGTGCAGAATAAACATTACTCTTAAAAAATATTAAAGCAATCAGACATATTATTACAAAAAACAATTGTGGCTCCGGGGGACCAGGAGGACCACACAAGACCATAGGAATTAGGACAAGAGGCCGCAAAGGGCTGCTCCTCCTCAAAAATGGGACGACCAAAGGGGTACATTACTAACAAAAAAGAGTCCTTGGGAAAGTTCAAAAACCACCAGCCAGAGGGGAGTCTTCTCCCTGTGTCCGTTTGAGCCTCACAGGCAGGCTCTTGTTGTTCCCACGGTGGAGCTGCACAACTCGCAACTCAAGAATCACGGAGAAGGAAAAGTCTTTCTTTCAAGATAGGGCAATCACCCCCCCCAGGGCAAATACCCTCAATGATCCTATCCAGTGTCTCAGGCAGTGCACCAGTTTTCTTCACTTTAATCTAACAGGCACCAAGGGCATAGCACCTGTACCCTAAACTCAAGTCCTTCCCTAACTCCTGTATTTGCACTTCTGGCGCACTGCTCTTTTGTTGGGGCACAAATTGTACCCAGTGTACTCGGGCATCTCTTGATCAACAAACAAAGGCGTAGACTTGCATTCACTTTGGGACCAGGATTAAGAGGCCTGAAGCAACCCTTGTTTCAAAGGGGGTCACCTCAAGCAAAAGCCTCCTTGCCGTCCTTGTCGTTCTGTGACTCTCTCAGCTGGGCATCAAAAACTGGATCCACACAAAGATTTCTCCATCCTGATTTGTAACCCCGTCTTTCGCCCAAGACAGTGGCAGGGGTACACACTTCACGTCCCAGTGCTTCCGACTTCACTGAGGTCTTAGTTGCCAGCAACGCCTATGCTGGTTCCTTTCACTTTGGCTTCAAACTGGAGTGACGCTGACTCCCAGGCTGGATCTGATGTCCGGGCCCCTCTGGCAATGGTTGTAAGGCAGCAAATATCTATTGGTGGACAGAACAAGAGGTCTTTAGTCAAGGCACAGAAATAATCTAACAGAGAGGATAGTCTCAGAATACTTCCTTAGTCTTGGGGCGCCCCATACATTAGCAAGGCACCCAAGAACCACTTCATCTATCTGAGAGTAGAAAACCCTGGACCTATTGGCAAGTATAAAAGGAACGTTTTGGTGAACTGACAAGAGTAATACATCACCCAATCCCAAGCAGCCAAGGAAGTCTGTGTTCATTTACTAAATTCTGAGGAAAAGAGAAAAACAATACAGACATACTCCAAATACTTACATTGGTGTATTCCTATATTACCAATCTGAAGAACCCTCAAGAAAAAGGAAATGTTCTACACTTTTACTCATAGATTTTACATTACTTGTACAGGACTGCAGACACTTGTAAAATAATTTCTCTTACATGTTATGCTTAGGACCATGCTCTCATGTTATAGGTGCAGCAGGAAAATCTAAAACTGCTAATTTAACAGGGATTCTTATTGCAAAAAGAACTAAACTTCAACATAGTGAGTACTTTTTCTCCAGCAGAACATGTTATGACAAACAAACTCCTATAAAACAATATTTTCCTTCAAAATGTTTGCTAAGGATCACATGAGCGTCTTTCCTGCATTGTACTTTTCACGATCTGGACTATGTAACATCATTTTTAAAAGGAAAAAAAACCTATCTCCAGCTCTAATAAGGGCTGTCAGCTTATTTACAGAGACTAGCTAATAAAAGACTAGCAATGCCCTTGCAAAACTGTATAGAACATGAGAATAACAAACAATAATAGTGTTGCCACCTGAGATTTTTGAACAGAAACCCCCACTATACAATTTTCCTTAAAGATCAAATAAGGGAACATCAATCTGTTCTACTCATTCTTTCATACAGGATGGGCAGTAACATAGCTTATGTGTTTCATCTTTTTATTAATTCTAACAATTTTAAAACAGTATTACAGAATAGCCAATTGTAATTGTAATTGTAAGTAGCATTTATATAGCGCAGCTGTCACCCAACGGGCATCCTGGCGCTGGGATTACCTAAATCACTGTGCAGCTATAAAACTATGAATCATCATGCGCCAATCTCTCAAGGCTATTCTTTTGGAAAGAGCCTGGTTTTTAGCTTTTTTTCTAAACTGCAGTAAGTCATCAGTCTGTCTGAGTTCACTTGGTAGTTCATTCCATAGCCTTGCGGCTGCATAGCCAAATGATCTACCTCCTAGTCGGGTTTTCTTGACTCGTGGGGTACATACTAGGTGGGCTGCCGAGGAACGAAGACTTCTAGCTGGGGAGTACCAAGTAAACATTCTCTGTAATGGTTTAGGCCCCATTTTGTGTGCCGCCTTATGAACAATGCAAAGTGCCTTAACTGTCACATGGCCATTTCCTAGACAGCTTTAGACAGACTCAAAAAAGTGAGAAAAAGGAGAAAACATAATTTTGCCTACCCTTAATTTGTAGAGGAGCTAGCCTCCTTCCCCCATTTTGACAGTAGGAAAACCTGAAACAGGTTTTACTTCTGTCAACACTTTCAACCCCTATTTGTAGCAACTGGGCACAAACAAACTTGTAGGAGATATCTTAGAAAGTGGCTATTCTCTGATTCAGTCTAACATAATGCAAATTGAGTTAACTTAAAACCAATTTCTACAGCAATTGTACTAGATTAACATGAGGGCGCATGAATGCAAACTAAAATCCATTTCCTCCTTATCGTAGCCCCTACACAGTATTCTTTAAACTAAAACCATTATTTTATATAAATGGCAGATCAATGTTCAACTGAGCGTTGTCTTCCTTTCGTGGCATAGGACTGCGCAAAACGTGTGTTTGCCAAAAATAGGAAGCAAAGCTTCTCTTTCTGTCTTTGCGCTATCATCTCGTCTTTCAAAAAATCTTTCGAAGGTCGAAGTATCCAAGCAAACATTACCCTTCAGCCTGCTAAGTAGCTAAATACAGAACTCTGACCTTTGACCCGTTCAGCAGCTGCTCATTTTTGTGTGCAAGGCTTGCCATGCGGTTTGTAATGCAAAGCAACTCTGGAGAATCACAGCGAAAAGCAGTCTTATACTTATTTTCATTTATGTACAGTGGTGTGCAATCTAGTAATGCAAAGGCAGCTGTTTATTTTATACTTGCATATACTTTATGGAAGCCTGAGAGCACGTTAAAACTGCCTTGAGTGGTAGAACTGCCTGTAAAATTGTGAATTTAGCTCAATTTCGACTTTGGTGGTAGGGGCACTTAAAAATGAATATCCTACAATATTTTTGCATAATAGGAACCCCCAGAGTGTTCTCTAGATAGCCCAGGAATGGGAAATCAGAAATGCATAAGATATACCCTTATAAAAACAAGTTTTGTACGGCTGGGTAAAGTGACATTTCACATTTAAGTTCCCTTTTTATTGCGGTACAGCACTGCTTAAATTCAACTTTGATGCTAGAAATTCACAGTATGATGATTAGGCTTTATAAAGATGAAAAAAACGAATTTAAAGCATTTGTGTTTAATATATTTTTTTCTCATATAATTAATTATTATTTTTTATCAATAAAACC
This sequence comes from Calotriton arnoldi, assembly GCA_963921515.1. NCBI lineage: Eukaryota > Metazoa > Chordata > Amphibia > Caudata > Salamandridae > Calotriton > Calotriton arnoldi. Next base: position 529,608 of record CAWUFW010009679.1, read on the forward strand.
AACCATTTTAATGATTCCACATTGGAAAAGCAAGCTTCATTCTTAGCCTATCATATTTAAACACATTCATTCATAACCCTAAGCACAGAAGCCTTACTTGAAACAGGAAAAGTCTGCGCCACTTTTTAAAAAAAAAAAAAGTTATCATTTAACATCGGAACCATAGATATACTTATGTAAAGAAGGCATTAAGAAAGGAAATCCCTACTTTCAATTTTGTTCTCTGTTATCCAAAATAATGAAACTGGTTTTTAGAAACTTTTAAAATAATGCAGGCCCTTATACCAGTTTTACACTGACTTAAAATATCGCTGACACAGCATTCCTGTCTGTGGCCGTGAGCAGGAATAGCCATATGCTATTTATGCAGCTGTTGTGTGTCAGCAGGCGTCGAATTTGCACGCCTTTCTCAGGAAAAAACCCCTTTATTATTTGAAATACCCTGACAGAGTTAAATCCCCATTTGCTGTGTCAAACGGTTGCTGTTCAGTTAGTCAGTTTAAACACAGCTGTCGGAAAGCTTTTTTCTCGGGTGCTGAGAGAAAAGCATGTCACAGTCTATTTAAAAACTGAGGCATTTCAATGCAGTCAAATCTCTTTCTATAATGTGTATTTAGTTCAGCAACGACCAAATTCACTCAAATGATGTGCATGCCTTTTAATGTCTAATACAATATTTAAAGAAAAGGCTGTAACATTGTGTATTTAAGTCTATTGATTACAAAACACACAATTTCGTTTTTCTACCTCTCTGTATGAGGCCTATTTTAATCCTATTGAATACGAATTCTAATTTTATGTTTAGCATTGTGGCAAGTTGCACACATGTATAGTGTCTTACTCTGTCAATTTAATAGTAACATGCAGCTGTTTAGCATATGTTACATAATTTATTTCTGGATTTTTATTTAATATGTAAGTAACTAAATGACATTTTGCATAACAGAATGAGGACAGCAAAAAAACATAAACAAACTCATTGAGCTCATTCAGACAGTTACAGAAGGACACAACACAGCGCGCTTAAAGCTAGCCATTCGTACACAGAGTACTCACACAAGTATTACCAATGTCAAACCAAAAACCCCACATAGACATTTAAACACACATTGAACCCACAAATCAACACTTAGAACTGCTTACAAAGTGTACGCAAGACCAACCTATTTGTAAATACTAATTGTAAGTCATATTTACAAGAAGAGCTCTCAAAAGTAGCCCAAAAAAACTGTTCCATGGTCAAAAAGCTGAAATACGCCAAATTCGCCAGTTTTGGCTGGTAGAACACTCAAAAAGCGCTCTGCATATCACCACTTATGAATGTTACTAAGTGCGCAGATCCGGATCCGTTTTATGTACATATTTAGTTCCATGGGGTACTTAGTCACCAAGGAAGAAATATCTTTTTACTATACCTAAACCTATTTAGGTATCCCCTCTGAGGGGAGTCAACTGAGTACTTCCTAAATCCATATCGGTACCTCCAAGACAGAAACACTTTCAACAAAGTGTGCTGGTAACAGGCATGCCAAAAATATTATAGCATATATAATATTATACTCCAAGTGACACTTAACACAATCTGTGTCGTTCAAATTTTCAAAGTTAGAGAAAAATCTCCTCATTACCTGCCTATATGAATTGCAATGCATATATAACTTACAAAACAAATTCCAAAATTGGCCAATCATACAAACAAAGCCACAGTAAGTGTTACTAAAACTACCTTACCAATCAAAGGCATCAAACCAACAGCAAGTGCCGCAAAACGGCTCTTACCAATCAAATGGTGTCCAGGTTCCAACTGCCAAGTTCTGAGTGACCTAACGGTCGTTTTAAAATACTCACGCCAAAGAAGTTCTCAGTCGGGAGCGGCAAACACTTGGAGGATCAGATCAGGAAGACCAGAAATATACTGGGCTGGAAGACAAACAATCTCCGTGCGCAGGGTACCTCCTCAGTAGATTCCTGTCCTGTACTCCTCAGTAGATTCCTGTCTCCCTTCAAGACCACTCCCTTGGATAGCCGCTGCACCGATGAGTCCCACTTTCGGGCGCCATTTGTAGAAATAAAAACCTTCTTAGGGGTTCACTGATACATCTGGTCCTTAAAACCAACAAAGAAGAGATTGGCACAGAAGCTGTAATATCAAAAAACATGTTTTATTAACCTCAGATGAGGGAGATTGCATCTTACGGTACCCGCAGGCCACTGTAGGAGGCATTCTAATGAGTGCAGAGAACAGGGTCCTTATATATGCATTTGTTATATAGTCAGCATAAAATCAAGGGGAGGTCCTAGCACATACAAGCATGCTTATTGACTAATATGGGCATACAAACTTTGCTTGCTCCACAAAGTGGGAGGGGAGACTAAACTGCTTACATGAGTAAGAATAGCTTGACAGTTGTATACTAGGAGCAGGTGCATTCTACCAGCTAGGCCTCTCTGAGCATGTGCAAGATTCTGGAAGAGGGAGAAAGCACATGGCGAGCACATGGCTAACTAAAATGGCTGCCAAGTACAAAATGGCTTTCAGCTCATGCTAACAGCGATTCCTGCAATCTTTAACAGTGAGTACTTCTTTAATCTGTGTCACAACTCTGCATTGTAAATGTTACTCTGCCATGTCTATTTTTCTGTGCCTCACATTTCCACCAGTTCCACAGTTACTCCGAGAGTTTAGCGGTTTGTTTTGTGCCCGACAACGGAGAAGCGAGCAGCGCTTGTCACGGTCTCACTCCAGGCAACTTTAGGGACGGTGGGTGCACAATGAGATCTGCCATGGCTGCTGCATGTATGGCACTCACAGGACTGGGGCGCTTCACCTTGAGATGCCCCCCTTGCCGGTCCCCACTTTCTGCCTTGTAAGCTTCCCTCCCCGAACGTGTAGCATACACAGTACGTCTGAATGAAACAGCACAAGACTGAAATTTAAGTAATGTCCACTTATTCACACCCTGGGTGAATTAAACAGGTAATTAAATTGAAACAACAAGGCCTCATTGACACCGTCTGCAAAACATACTCCAGGCTGTACATAAACCGTTTAGGCAGGGCTTTATCAAACTCCGCTCATTTCACCATTTATTTTGTTTACTTTTTTAAACAGAATCCACAGGTTTTGTTGTTTGGTTTGGGAAGGAAGCCCTTGATTTTACATTCACATCTAGCGTGCAGTTTTTCCACAAGCATGGTATTTTGCAGCTTAAAGCACACAACATGGGGCCAAACACAGACTGAGGCGTCCAATGCACCCCTGTGATCCAACGGTAGAACTATCACAATTATTGCACGTTCTTGCCCCTCTCTGCTTTTTAATGAACCGGCTCATTTTAAAGATAAGTGAGCTTTTAGCATTACTGGGGACCTTTCAATGCCCCGAACAAGGAAATAGTTTTATAAAACACACTACCAGGAGCTTCTACAAGGAGGCACCTGTAATGAAGACAGGGACACTGGATTAAGTTGCTATCAGTAAAGGGTTTATTAACGACCCCATCCATCGAGGACTTGAGTCAACTGACTCCGCTAAAACACTCCGCATTCAACGTTCCATGTTCTACCATGGAACTTACGCGACATCGCACTTCTTCCTCTTTACATTTTAAAATGACATAAAACGAAATTAGAACATACAGAATCTAGGTACCCCATAAGAGCGAAAGTATATAAATGTTGCCCACACCTTTCCTCCCACTGATATGAAACAACAATAACAAAAAAAAAAAATACAAGAGCCCCCACAAAGTATCTATAAACAAAATAACTAAATTCTTATAAAATCCTTAAGATAACCTGGACACTTACAAGATCTAACACGCTTGCGAATGGGTACAAAACACTTCTTTTGTGAAGAGAAACCCCTAGAACTTTCTACTTCACTTGCATTATCATTTTTGGATTTTACATGAACAACTCGGCTAAGATTCCAGATGCGACCATCATTTGTTTTCAGAGCATTCTTGAATATCTTTACAACGGTCTTTACATCAGTGAATTTCGACCAGTTGCGACAACCAACAGGTGCTTTAACTCTAACTTTGTCTCCCACTTTGAATTCCACAAGTTTAGCCGATTTTCGCGCGTCAAAATAACTCTTCCTTTTCCTTTGTAAAACCAATTCTTTGTTCCTCCACTGACCGATGTCATTATCCTTTATCCCTTTATCCACTGCCATCCAGCCAGGGCAGATAAAGGTATTTGCAGATCTTCCTTTGAATAATTCAAAAGGAGTCTTCCCTGTTGATGTGTGGCATAAATCTGTAAGCTGTAATTCTGCTTTGTAACTCCTCTCTCCAATTCAAACTGTTAACTCTTGCTAACTGAATACTTTCTTTCAATGTCTTGTTCAATCTTTCTATGGCCCCATTTGTCTCCGGATGATAAAGCGATGTTTTTTTATGTACAACCCCACACTTAGTCAAATATTCCTCCATTTCACCTGAGCAAAATTGTGGGCCATTGTCTGATAACAAAGATCCTGGAAAACTTTCACGTTTAAAAATAGCATCTAAAAACTTGATCACAGCTTGAGTAGAAATGTCACGTACAGAACTCACTTCAATCCAACGTGAATATAAATCAAGTAAAACTATTAAGTACGGAGTCTGATGCTCACCATGAAGAGGTCCAACAATATCAATGGCTATTTCATCCCAAGGACACATGGGTAACTTCCTGCAGACCATAGGAGTTTGTCTGGGTTTAAGAATCTTGTCGCTCATGGAACAGGGGACACAATCACGCACCATGAGTTCTACCATCAAATCTAGGCCAGGCCACCAAAAGTCCTGCCTTATGCGTTCTTTTGTTTTACAAATACCCATGTGCCCCTCATGAGCCATTTTTATAATGTTGTCCCTTAAACCCACTGGGGGTATCAGCCTCATGCCTCTGGTTAAAATGCCATTAGCAATGGCCAGCTCATCACACACCATTTGCCAAGGCTTCTCAAGCTTGCTCCCTTTATCTTGTGTAATCATCTCCATCACTTTTAGCATTTCCTTGTCCTTTTTACTTCTTCCCTCCATTCAACTTCTTTTATGGCTCCTGAAGTGATTTCACAAACTTTCACATCAAACTCATCCACCATGTCTTCCAACCCTAACACATCTTGACATTCCACTGTATCTACCAAACGTGAGAGGCAATCTGCCGAGACATTACTTGCTCCTGGAATATATTCCATAGCAAAATCAAACTCCTGAAGTGAAATCACCCACCTCCTGATTCGACGAAATGGAGTCCAACCCTTTTTTCTCGAAAATCTCCTTAAGCGGTTTATGGTCTGACCTCACAATGAATTGAGTTCCCCAAACAAATTTCTTAAATTTATTCAAAGCCCAAAAGATGGCTAACGCCTCCTTCTCAATGACGGAGTAATTTATTTCTGCTCCTCTTAAACATCTTGACGCACAAGCGACCAAACACTCCTGACAACCTCTTTTCTGGATCAACAATGCACCTAGTCCTTTCTTACTCGCATCCGTCACAATGTACGTCAATTCACCAGGTTTGAAAGCTTGTAAATCAGGTGCATTTTTAAGATCCTGCTTAACATTCTTGAACTCTTCCTTACACACTTCATCCCACACAAACTCTGTCTTCTTGCACAGTAAGCTTCTTAGATGACACGTTTTATTTGCAAAATTTTGTATAAACTTGCCATAAAATTCAGCCATACCCAAAAATGATGCCAGCTCTTCCTTCGAACATGGTTCTTTAAGATTTACAATAGTTTCTACCAACTCTTTTTTTGGTTTGACTCCACTACCAGATATGTGATGGCCCAAATAATCTACTTCTGTCACCCCAAACTTGCACTTCTCAAAACGTAGGGTCAAACCAGCTGCCGTTAACTAAGCCTGGGCGTATTTCGCGAAGTAGCGCTACGCGAAGCTACGCAAAGTGCAGTTCGCACTACGCGAACTACGCGTAGCACTACGCGAACTGCGTAGTGCACTGTTCGCAATGATTGCACAGTGCCGGATGCTTGTCCGCACTGTGCAATCATTGAAAACGGCATCTTGCACAGTGCGAGCTGTCTTTTACTGCCGCTCGAGTAGATTTTTACTCGAGCGGCAGCTTTCTCAACGCGGACTGGTAGTTTCTCATCGCGAGCGGTCGCGAGCATACGCGACCACTCGCAATGAGAAACCTGACCTCCCTGCGTTGAGAATCTCGCCGGGATGTCATTTTGCTTGCTCGCGGTCGCCAACTTGACGTTGAGGACCGCGAGCAAGCAAAAAAAAGACCGCTACGCGTGTTTGCACTGTGCTACGTGCAATTCGCGTTGTGCGAAGTAGCGCAAACTTCGCAAACTACGCGAGCGTAGCGTAGTGCTTTGCCCAGGGTTACCGTTAACCTGTTCAACACTTTTTCCACTCTCCCATCATGTTCTTCTATGGACTTACCATAAATTAACAAGTCATCCTGATAACACCTTACACCCTTAATTCCTTTAACTACATCGTTCATAATTCTCTGAAAGACAGAGGCGGCTGAGACCAGTCCGAAGGGCATCCTTAAAAACTTGAATGCTCCCATGGGTGTAATGAAAGCAGTAAGCTCCTGTGAACTCTTTTCTAGCGGCTCCTGATGATACGCCGAAGCTAAGTCGAGTGTACTAAAATAACAAGCACCATCCAAAGTTGAAACCATCTCATCAATATTAGGTAATGGAAATTTGTCCACAACCACCTCCTTATTGAGTGCACGTAAATCCACACAAAGACGAATTTCATTATTGCTCTTTCTAGCCACAACTATGGGAGCCAACCACTCCGTCGCTTCCACCGGCTCAATCACACCTGCCTCCAATAACCTGTTAATCTCTTTTTGCACAGGTTCTTGTATACTCAGAGGAATTCTCCTCACTTTTGCTGCAATGGGCTTTGCACCTAACTTCAACTTGATACAATGGTTGTAGCCCTTCAAACGTCCCAAAGAGTCCTTGAACAATTCTCTAAACTTGTTCACATATCTCTCACAAACGTTCTCTATAGACTGCACCATTACAGGAGGATTCCCATTGGGATCAAGAATAATCCCAAGCCTCGCTTGGTGTGTCCAACTCAGTAGGTTATCCCCTTTCTCTGCTACATAGATCTTAGCATCCGTAAATCTCTTTGCACTCCAGGCAAGTTTGAAAGTATCCCAACATTTTTATCGGAGTTCCTCCATAACCTGTTGGCCTTACATCGGTTTTTAATAATATTACTTTGTTTTTAAAGTTCTCTTCAAAAATCTCCTTCGAGATAAATGTGAGATGAGAACAAGAATCAAACTTCATCTTTATTTTCACATCTTCTATCTTAACCCATTCAGAAGGATGTTCCAAACCACACACCTCATTCACCTGAAAACTGACCTCTTTCACATCAAACTTCCCATCTCTTTTGTTTCGAAAACGACAGTTCTTTGTGAAATGTCCTTTTCTCCCACAATAGTTACAAACCACACTGAGTGCCGGACAAAAATTTGCATTCGCTTTATGACCACTTCTCCCACAACGATAACTCCCCTGGAAAGGTAAAACATTTCTTTTTATATCCTCACCAGGCTTGTTCCTTTTCTCATCCTCTCCACTCTTTTTATTATCAGTGTCTGACTTATGTACGGCCTGACACACAACTTCTTCTACCTTTTCTTGAATAACTGCTGACTTCCCTACCTTGCTCAATTCATTCACACATTTTAGCATGTGTTCAACCCTTTTGCAGTTATCATTACTTCATTTAAAGGTGGTTCATCTTTTAACCAAAGTTCCTCTCTTATTTTGTCACTACCACATTTTAATACAAACTGGTCACGTATTCTTTCTTCTACCAGTTCCCCAAATTTGCAACTTGAAGCCAGTTTCCTAAGAGCAGTGACAAACTCCTCCACAGTTTCTTCCTTTCCTTGCTCTCTTAACCCAAAATAATATTGCTCCATAATGGTGCTCACCTTAGGCAGAAAGTGTAGGTCTAATTGTTTTACACATACCTCATATTCGTTCAATCCTCTTTGACATATTTGACTTAACACTGGCAGATTTTCTAATACTTTTTGCCCCTCTCCACCTAAACAGTGAAGTAAAAGTGCCTGTTTTCTTTCCGCACTTAAATTTGAACCACAAACCCTCGCATAATTCTCAAAAATCTTCTTCCACTTCTGCCATTTCACCGGTGGTTCGCCTGGATTTGACATGAAAAATGGTGGCGGAGTTACATTCTGCATTTTCTCTTTAAATTTTTTCCCGCCCCTTTTTTTCCAAGTGAATCACACCCTCCACAACTTCCCTAACTGGCTACTAATCTTCGACCAGCTTTAAATGTAATATATGTCTTCTTATACTGTAAACTTACTTCCAATATTATGCTCCGTAAGCCTACACCCAAATCCCACTTTTTTTTTTTTTAAATATTAATTTTTTCCCCCAAAAAATGTGCTTGTGACCGTGTACTCAAAATATGGAGATGTTCTTTCACAATGTGACAAACTTATCACAGTATCTTAAGGTGTGCTTGTCACCGTGGTGGCAAGCTTGTAACAGTATCTTCACTGTTTTCCTCTTTTTTTTTCCTTATTTTTTTTTTTAAAGTTCCACCAAAATTCTCCTTTTAACTCCTCCTTTCCACAAATAGCACAGATGAGATGTCCGCCGCTATCACCACTCAACTACTCTGTCCTTTTCCCTTTCAAATCACACATTTTTCCTTTTCCCACTGCCTGACTCAAAAATGGCCGCCGCCGTCGTCACCACGCAATCACTCGGTCTTCTTTCCTTAGGAAGTTGTGCTTGTTTCTTCTGCGCAGCCCTTGCGTGCCATTCAGACTTTTTTCTATGGGCGAAAGGGCATGTCACTCACCAACCATCAATCTGAGTGAAGCGCAGGCGCGATCTGCGTTCCAGCAGCCACTTCTTCCTCGCGCTTCACAGGGAATCCACTTTCTTCCTCCAAGTGCGACACAGTACCGCAGATGACCGCTACTCCGATGACCGCTACTCCGGTAAGGCGTTTCCGCGATCCTGCTTTGTCTCCTTTCCCTTTTCCTTTCACGAACTGCACCACTTCCAATCTTCCGCTTCTTCCCAATGTTGGGGTCGATTATCCCTCTTCCTTCACGCGATCGTCGCCAGTGTAATGAAGACAGGGACACTGGATTAAGTTGCTATCAGTAAAGGGTTTATTAACGACCCCATCCATCGAGGACTTGAGTTAACTGACTCCGATAGAACACTCCGCATTCAACGTTCCATGTTCTACCATGGAACTTACGCGACATCACAGCGCCCCTTTCCAAAAAAAAAAAAATGCAAAGCTCGAATAAATAAATTACGTGAAAACATGCTGTGTGCGGTGGCTCTGATATGTGCACTTAGCAGCCGTTCACAACGTAATATCAAACAGCCCTCCTCAACCACTTCCTCCTTCAATGTTTTTGAATGGTTGTCTCTTGGTTCCATACAGCGTCTTAAAAGCCTCGGAGGGATTTTCTGTGGTTTGTTCCCTGTGACATCTTTTAAGTTTTCTCGGTCTTCTCCCTCGCTTGTGTTGCACCAAGAATGAATGTAGCATTCATGGCGCAGGCTGTACTTTTGTTAAGATTTGACTTTTCTTCAGTGCAGACGCTTATAAGCAGCATAGAAAACAAGCAATAACCCTTAACAAGCATTGGCATAGCCAATAGGTCTCGCCTTTGGGACCTTATAAGTGCTTAGCCATGCAACAGTTGATGTTGTTGCACCAAGGACATTGTGCTGCATAACTAAATACTTATAAGGTCCCAAAAGCGAGACCTATTGGCTATGCCAATGCTTGTTACTCCTAGTAAGTAGGGTGCTGTGTAGGCATAGCATCAGGTGTATAGGGGTTCATTTCTCCCTGCCACCAACGCTTCTATTCTCTATTAATAAAAAGTGGGGCCTTTAATACGTGTGAGACCTGTAAGCATTCGCCCCTTTATTTTTTAGCGGGGTTGATGCCTTACTCAGACCGATCACATTGTGTGACCATGATCTGTGCTGCTGGAAACTTGGGCCCAGCTCGGTGGCCCTGATGCAGTCATGTCTCCAGCCACGAGCATTTCTGTTGTCCCCAGCACGGCAGCCACATAGCAAGGGCACAAGTCAGAGGTACACGCGGGTGGACGGCATCCACCCACTATTTTCGCAGGGTGGACGCCGTCCACCCTGCCAACAAGTTGGGCCCCACAGAAAAATTTATAGACACCGGACACGTTCAGGAGCGCCTGCACGTTGTCTGCTTTCACAGCTGGGAAATAACAAAGGCCAAATCTGAGGGGTCATCAGGCCTCCTTTTGTTCAGTCTCTTGGCTGGGAGAGGTCAAGAGCATCACACCTCATGCAAACACAGCAGAGGGGAAACAAAGGCTCACACCTTTGTAGCACTTCACACATACTGAAGAGAAGCAGCTTTTCACTTTGCTCAGTCCGTTTAGGAGATATGCCTGTGCTGTAAGAATGTCAGATGTGTTGGTCTTTCCCAGTATTTACACAAAAAAAATTGCATTTATATAGCACTTACTACCCATGAGGAGGTGTTGAAATATATGGCGGCCGCTGCGCGGTGAGGTGAGCGACCCTTGACCTCTGGGTAGGTCGCCCCCCCATCCGCACAGCGCCACCTGTGCGTCCAGCTCCCTGCTACTGCTGATCTGAGGCCCTCCTCCACCCGCAGGCTACCACCTGCGCCTCATCCCTGGTGGCCAGTGGTAGGCCGTAGGTAGGTTCTTGTCGTTGTGAGCGTCACTGTTACTGTCTTTCCCCTCTATATTTGTGCCCCCACTGTTTTTCCACTGTTTTGCCCTTCCGTTCGGTGCCCCCACTGCTGTGACTGTTTTCGTTCTGTGCCCCCACTGTTTCTCCACTGTTTTTGCCCTTCCGTTCTGTGCCCCCACTGCTGTGACTGTTTTCGTTCTGTGCCCCCACTGTTTTTCCACTGTTTTTGCCCTTCCGTTCTGTGCCCCCACTGCTGTGACTGTTTTCATTCTGTGCCCCCACTGTTTTTCCACTGTTTTTGCCCTTCCGTTCTGTGCCCCCACTGCTGTGACTGTTTTCGTTCTGTGCCCCCACTGTTTTTCCACTGATTTTGCCCTTCCGTTCTGTGCCCCCACTGCTGTGACTGTTTTTCGTTCTGTGCCCCCACTGTTTTTCCACTGTTTTTGCCCTTCCATTCTGTGCCCCCACTGCTTTTCCACTGTTTTTTGCCCTTCCATTCTGTGCCCCCACTGCTGTGCACTGTTTTTCGCTCTGTGCCCCCCTGTGCCCCTTTTGATCTCTGTACCCCAGCGCCCTCCCGTTTCCTGCCGCTGTGTCCCCTGCAGCCCCGCCCCCCTCGCTGACCACTCGCTGCCCCTGCCTCCCGCCTCCCAGCTGCTCCTCCCTCCCACCTCCCCATATATGGCGGCCGCGCCGCAGGCGCACCGAAGGCGCCTGGACCGCGCCCAGCGCCAGAACCCCTGGCCCCCGCCACGAAGACCACCTCCGATACGACGCCAGCACCCTCATCGCTCTCAACCCAGGACGGACCTCCACCTGCTTGAAGGCCGCCCCGAAACGCACCCATGGTCCCTTCACCTGCCGGAACTGCAGCTTCACCTGCCTCGGAGAGCCCGAGACTCCCGCCAAGAAGGACCTCAACCATCTCCGGTGCATCCTACTAAACACCCGCTCCGCACGCAAACACGCCGTCGAGCTCTGGGACCTACTCGACACCTCATCACCGGACGTCGCCTTCCTGACAGAGACCTGGATGAACGAATCCTCCGCACCCGACATCGCCATAGCCATCCCAGACGGCTACAAGATCACCCGCAGAGACCGCACCAACGGAATCGGAGGAGGAATCGCCATCGTCCACAAAGACACCATCAGGGTCTCGAACAGCACCGACGACACTCAGCACCGCCGAACACATGCACTTCCAGATCCACAGGGATCCCAACACCACCGTAAGAGGCACCCTCATCTACAGACCCCCCGGACCCCGACCCCAGTTCAACGACTCCATCGCCGACTTCATCAGCACGCACGCCCTGACCTCCACAGACTACATCCTCCTCGGAGACCTGAACTTTCACCTGGAGAACAACAACGACAGCAACTCCTCCACCCTGATCGACAACCTCGCCAACCTCGGACTGAAACAGCTAGTCATGACGCCGACCCACATCGCCAGACACACGCTCGACGCCATCTTTTCCTCAAGCTCCCACGTCTCCTTCAGCCACACCTCCGAACTCACCTGGACCAACCACCACTGCATCCACTTCACCTTCCGGAAACCCGCCGCACACCACCGCACCCTACAGATCCCCCGCAGATGCTGGAGCAAAGTCACTGAAGACCAACTCCAGACAAACCTCGCACTCAGCCCACCCAACGACCCCTCCAACCCCGACGCCGCCGCCCGCAATCTCAGACGATGGATGGACGACTGCGCCAACACCTTAGCCCCGCTGAAAAAACCAACCTACAAAGACACCAGCAAGAGAGCCAGCTGGTTCACCCCGGAACTCCTAGCATCCAAGCGCACCTGCCGACAAATGGCACAGCGAGAAGACGCCGGACAGCCGCGCAGCCCACAAAGACGCCATCCGCAACTACCATCACCTCATCAGGTCTGCCAAGAGGACCTCCTTCAAAGACCGCCTCGACAACAACGCACACAACAGCAAGGAGCTCTTCAGCATCGTGAAGGAACTCTCCAACCCCAGCTCCAACGCCAACGACATCCTGCAGTCGCAAGCCCTGTGTGATTCCCTCGCCACCTTTTTCCACCGCAAGATCGCCGACATCCACGACAGCTTCGACTGCCGGACAACACCAACAGGCCCCGACACATCAGACCCGCCGCACCCCATCGACCACGACCCCCTGACAGCCTGGGTCAACGTGAACACCGAGGACACAATCAAGACCATAAGCACAAACCACTCCAGCTCCCCATCAGACCCTTTTCCACACCACATCTTCAACAAAGCCGGCAGCTCCATCGCACCCCACCTGCGCAACGTCATCAACCTCTCCTTCGAGACCGCGACCTTCCCAGAAAGCTGGAAACACGCCAAGATCAACGCCCTACTCAAAAAACACTAGGCGGACCAGAGCGACCTCAAGAACTTCCGGCCCATCTCCCTGCTTCCATTCCCAGCTAAGGTCATCGAGAAGATCGTCAGACAGCTCACCCGCTACCTCGAAGATAACAGCATCCTGGACCCCTCCCAGTCAGGATTCCGCAGCAACCACAGCACCGAGACTGCCCTCATCGCCGCCACAGACGACATCAGGATCCTGCTGGACAACGGCGAGACGGCGGCCCTCATCCTCCTGGACCTCTCCGCCGCCTTCGACACTGTCTGCCACCGCACACTATGCACACGCCTCCACGATGCAGGGATCCGAGACAAGGCCCTGGATTGGACCACCTCCTTCCTTTCCGGCAGAACCCAGAGCGTCTGCCTCCCCCCATTCTGATCCGAAGCCTCCGAGATCATCTGCGGCGTACCCCAGGGATCTTCCCTCAGCCCGACACTGTTCAACATCTACATGGCTCCACTCGCACGCATCGCCCGACAGCACGACCTCAACATTATCTCCTACGCCGACGACACTCAACTGATCCTCTCCCTCACCAAGGACCCCCTCACCGCCAAATCCAACCTCCACGAAGGAATGAAAGCCGTCGCCGACTGGATGAAGTGCAGCCGACTTAAGCTGAACACAGACAAGACGGAGATCCTCATCCTCGGTGTGAGAAGTTGGCCTGGTATATGCTGTCCACTAATTATAGTGGGCACCTTGCACCAGTCCAAACAACCCCTTATTGGAGATAGGTTAAAGACAACCTTATTGAAAGCTATCCTAGTGGTAGCTATGGAGAGCAGCCTTCAGGCTAAGTCTTGAAGGAATGTAAAGCAGCTTGTTTTACCAGTCTATAATCTCTTGAGTGACCAAATGAAAGAGCACCACACCAGGTATATATTCAAAATATATGTATTTATTGCTAAACACACCCCTCTAGTCTCTTTATGAGGCTAGAGTTCGAAGTACATAAGTTAGAAGATATTTAAACACAGTAATAGCACAAATACACGTTTGGGCCCTAGGGGCGTACCAAACCATATACCAATAAAGTGGTAAGCGAACCACGACTGAACTAGACACTAGACCTAGAGCCTCTAGAAGTGCTTGGACCACAAGGAACCACCCAAGGTAGTGACACAGGGGACCCACGGGAGACGCGTGCAGTGTAAATACACAACCGCGATACGCCGTTGACTTCTATGGAGAAAGTCGGGATCGGGAAATTAGAGAAAAGGGACACTTAAAAGAGGACTAGGACAAAACCCTTTGAGATCTAGGACTTTGAAGAGTCTCTACCCACGGGAGCACCAGAGTACTCGTGTTACCTCACCCAGGGAAGCCGGGTGCATAGGTGCCTTTCGGGGTCGGGTTTCGTCGTCGATTCGAATGGCGATCTGCTGCAAAGTGCTGCTGGCGGCCAAGAGAAAAGTGTCCGGGTGGATCCAAGAGTGGATCGGAGTTCTGAAGAACCTGAAAGCAGAGGGGACAGAGTCTGGGTCACTAGCCAGTGACCAGGAAGGCGATGAACAGATGCCCACCGATGTCGAGTGCTTCAGGTGCGTTGACAGTCGTCTTGACTCTTCAGCCACGAGGTCCAGGAGGCGTTGTCGGTGACCAGGAGCAGGATTCTGGCTGGTACACGATGTTTGTCGAGTGCTGAGGTGTCGGCGACCGGTTTGGACCCAACAAGCCTTGGCAACGGCAAGTCTCGGTGAAGATGTAGATCGTCGATGGTGCAGACCAGCAAGGTCTGTGGAACTCACCCAGCGAGGGTAAGGAGGGCAGGCCTGGAGCAATCAGGATGCCAAGTTAGAAAAGGATTGGCCTTCGTTAAGGGCTACTAGCCAATGGGCTAGCGACCGCAAAGGAGCCTCGTGACGCCGCACGTGGATCTGGCTTACAGGACACTCGTGAAGTGGGGGCCAGTGATCTTTGGTGCAGGTGGTGCTGGAGGCTAGGGTTTCTCGAAGCCCAAAGTACGACTTCTTGGGAGACCCAGAAAAGGATGCACTTGCAAATGTGCTCGGTGTCCAGGGGTCACGGTCTCAAGTCACCCACGATAGCCACGGGCCTCAGCTTTGCTGGGGACTCAGGGTAGCCTTGGGGAAGTCTGAGAATCCACCTCTGGTGATGCGATGACTTCGGTGTCCGACGGGAGCTTCAGAAATGCGAACCGGACAGATGCTTCTTTGGTGCCTGCCAAGCAGGGGAGTCACTCCTTGACCCCAAGGGAGATTCTTCTGTCCTCTAATCGTGAGTAGAGCGTCGAAGGTCCAGGATTCAGTTACAGAGTTTCGTCCAGGGATAATCTAAAGTCCTAAGGACTGGGTTCCTACCTTTATACTAAAGATAGGGGTTGGACTACTCTGTGGCCCCACCTATGGGTGGGTCAGGGCAGAGGGGTGGCTACACCCCTTTCCCTTTGTCCAGTTTGCGCCAAAGCAGGGGCTGCAAGCCCCTGATCCGGTTTGAACTGGGGTATGCACAGGGACACCAAATGTGCCCCCAGTGCAGGACTTCAAAGCACCCGAAGTGCTCCCGCCCAGCCCCAATACACATTATCCTGTCTGGGGAGGTGGTCACACCTCCCTGGGACAGGAAATCTATTGTCCAGGCCTCCCCTGCCGGAGTTTCGTCCAGCAGCAGGAGGCCAGACTCGTGTCTGTGGCAGCAGCATCCATTTTGTGATGCCAGGGCTCTGGAAAGAAGTTACCGGACTAGTCAGAGTTAACATGTCTTTCCCTCTAGAAGGGTGGAATGCTACCCCCGCCACCAGGATTGGCGGGGGGTAGTATTCCAAGATGTTTGACACCAAACACGACATGTTTAGGTGCAGCCATTCCAAAGTTAGCATTTTACCGCGAGGATATAATGCGCTTAAGAGTATATGGTCAGGCTGCACTACAAACAGCATCAGAGATGGTCTCCGAACGCTGCAGAGGGGCCCTGCTCATGCAGGGGCACCCTCACACATAGGAACCATGCACTCTGCCTTTACGATTGATAAGGCCTGCCTTAGGAGTGACTTATAGGTTTATATGTGCGTATGTATTTAGTGATATAGGTAACCTATATCACAGTAAGGGGTGCATGCACCACCTTACCCAGGCTGCAGTAGCAGACCTGTGGTGTCAGTTTGGATGGCCTTCCAGGGGTGGCATAATACATGCTGCAGCCCCTGGCAGGCCTCTGAGGTACCTATGCCCTTGGTACATAGTATACCATATACTAGGGACTTATAAGGGCACTCCAGATCCCAATCAGTGATGTGCCTAAGGCACATGGAAACCATTTTAGAGAGGAAGCAGCTAAGCTGGGGTTCTGATTAGCAGGGCCCCAGCCAGACTAATGTCGAAAAACAGTGAAGCATCAGCAAAAAGTGGGGGTACCCATGTGAAGCAGATCCTACTCTCCTACACTTTGCTCCAACCCATCAGCCTGGGACGACTCCTGGTGGCCCTCGTCACTAGGGGCACCCCCGACACCAACCGACCATGCACGCAACCTGGGAGTCATCCTCGACTCAACGCTCACCATGACCAAGCAAGTCAACGCAGTCTCCTCCTCCTGCTTCAACACCCTCCGCATGATCTACAGGTGGATCCCGACAGACACGAGAAGAACAGTCACCCAGGCCCTCGTCAGCAGCAGACTCGACTACGGAAACGCCCTCTACGCAGGAGCCCCGACCAAGCTCATCAAACGACTACAAAGAATCCAAAACGCCTCTGCACGCCTGATCCTCGACATTCCACGCCACAGCCACATCACCCCCCACCTGAAAAACCTGTACTGGCTCCCCGTCGACAAGAGAATCTCCTTCAAACTCCTGATCCATGCACACAAGGCACTCCACAAAACCGGCCCAGCCTACCTCAACAGTCGACTCTCCTTCTACGTTCCCAACCGTCAGCTCCGCTCCGCCGACCTCTCCCTGGCCACCATCCCGCGCATCCGGAGAACCACCACCGGAGACAGATCCTTCTCTCACCGCGCCGCCAAGATCTGGAACACCCTTCCCCTCAACCTACGACAGACCCAAGACCTGCTGACCTTCAGGAGACGACTCAAGACCTGGCTATTCGACCAGTAGCGGCAACACCCCCCCTCCTCTCCCTCAGCGCCTTGAGACCCTCGCGGGTAAGTACTGCGCTTTACAAATCTTGTGATATATGATATATGAAATAATTTAAACACTATTTTTTCTTGTACAGCGCTACTCATACCAATGCAGGGTGTCAGTGCTTTACATCACACCTACATATTACATATGCAATAAATCATAAGTTTGTAAATCAATGTACAGGATGTGTTACATAAAACAGTGAGGTTTGCAAGGTGTGGAAGTCCCTCATCATCTTTCATAGCTCACTGTGCTTTATTAGAAGGTTTACAATGCAACTGCAAATAACAAAAGGATCTCTGTGTTCAAAGCAGTAACCCACTCACCTATCTACATAACATAAAATCTGTAATTTGCCTGTTACATGATGTGCTTTGCAGGAGACACATTAACCCTCTATGCTACTTTCAGTCAAAACAGAGGCTAGACAAAACACAGATCTTCCCAGAAAGTGCATTAACCTCCAGAGCTATTTTACCATTATTATTCACTCGGGTTTACTGGGAACACACAGATCTCTGCAGCAGGTGCCTTAACTCCATTAGATATTTTAAAATACAGTCTTTGCAACCAATTAAGCACAACAGATTTACTGTCAGTTTTCACCTTGTTGACACTATCTTTGTGGCAGACTTAAAAAAATAAATGTATAAACTAAGGCCCAGATTGTGTCAGGGTTGAGTAACTTTTCTGGCACAACCCTAACATAAAATCTATTTTAGGATTTACAGTACCACACAGATCCTGTTTGTGTGGGTTTGTAAAAGAAAAAAACACAAGGCAGCACATTGCCCCGCCTTGAGTTACCTTACGTCAGGTAGCCATTACATGGGTGGTCCTTGGGCATTCCTGTGCATCCACCCATAAATTTTGATGCAAACCGATATTTACAAAGACTTGTAAACATAGGTTAGCACCAAACTGGTGAGTCTAACCAAGGTTGGTGTAACAAGGAGAAATATATCCATTTCTCCTCGTTATTTCCTCTTTGCCTAGATGCATTCTTCAGCACACATACAAAGAGGAGATAACCTCATGGGATAGATTTTGTGTGGCGCTTAGGGAGAAAAAAAATAAATACTCAAGACAGCCCATTGCAATACCTTGTGTTACGGTACGTCCAATAGGT
Source organism: Calotriton arnoldi (assembly GCA_963921515.1). Taxonomy (NCBI): domain Eukaryota; kingdom Metazoa; phylum Chordata; class Amphibia; order Caudata; family Salamandridae; genus Calotriton; species Calotriton arnoldi. Next base: position 547,956 of record CAWUFW010009679.1, read on the forward strand.
TTTACATTGGTGGTGCATTGGCGTTCCCGTACATCTACCTGTGTATTTTGTGTACAAATAATATATGCAGTCTTCTAAAGGCAGGCACACTAGCTTTCCTTAAATCAGCTCTCGAGTTCCAATTCCCTGTAAAAGAATTGAAGTTTTTCCCTTTTTTATGTGAGGTGGCTTTCCAGCTAGGCCCCGCTAGTGAGTTTAAGTCTTAGAAGACACATGATGGCTTTGAGAAAGTCAAAGTGCCGCCCCACTGTGGTGTGTCAGTCAGAGCAAGCCCAGTATTGGCAGCCCAGTATTCAGTCTTACCCGCTTTCACTGGAGTGGAGGGTCGGAGTGCCCAGACTCGTGTCTGCGGCCCGGTGGTGAGCAGAAGACTGGATGCTACGGTAGAGGCTGCGGGTGTCCACAAGCTCCTCAGCCTATGTAGTAAGCCTCACTGAATCCAGTGGCAGGTCTTGGGTCCTCCTGGATTGTTGGGTAGTTAGATCGTTGCTCTTCCTCTGTGTTTAATGGCTTGCTCCTCCTTCAAAAGCTGCTGCTGCTCCATGGCGACATCCCTCCCACTTCACCATGGCCCCCCTCCTGGCATAAGGGTTTTATGACAGCAGACACAGGTCACAGCACTGCACAGTGCGATGGCCCTCTTCGAGAGAGCATTGCACCAGGACGACAGCCGTCAATCATCACTTTTGCCTAAATCGGGAGGGTTTGCATGTATACTCGAAATGCGCTCAAATGTACTCTTGATAGATGGGAGAAGCTGGCCTGGTATGTGATACCCACTAATTAAAGTGGTAACCTTGCACCAGTCCAGACAACCCTTATGGTGATTTAAGAGGTCTCAGACAACCTTAAAAAGCTATCCAAGTGGTAGCTGTGGAGACCAGCCTTCAGGCTTAGTCTTGAAGGAATGTAAAGAAGCTTGTTTTACCAGAATGCAATCTTATAGTATAGATTGAATGAAAAGGAACCACAAAGTATTTATAAAAATATGTATTATATAACACTATCTAGTACGTTACAGTATCTCCCACATGGAGATAGACACAAATCACACAATACTAAAGCAAAGAAATCACAGTAAATCGGACTAATACACAGTGGGCCCGGGAGGGGGACCAAACCATATACTAAGAAAGTGGCATAAGAACCATGACTCAAGTCAGGACAATGTCGAGAGGTTGTAGAATTACTGGGGACCCAAGGTAAGTAGCTAGGGACCCCACTGAGGACGGGTGCAGTGTGAGAGCACGGCCACGGGCTCCGTACAACTCTACGTGTAAGTCACGGTTGGATTTTTAAAGATTAAGGACCCTTCCCAGTGGACCCTGAAGAAACCCCATGGAAGACAGAAGGTTGGAGAGCCACCCCACCCGTGGATACCCTAGCACCCACGTTACCTATACCAGGGAAGCCGGGTGCATAGGGGTGAAGTGGTGTCGGAAACCGCCGTCAAAACCAATGGAGGACTTCAGGAAAGTGCTGCTGCTGGAAGAGGAGAAAACGTCCGGAGGAACCCAAATGTGGATTCTTGATGGAGTACCTGAAAGCAGAGGGGACAGAGTCTGGGTCACGAGAGTGACCAGGGGCTTGGTAGACGAATGCCCACCGATGTCGGGTGCTTCAGGATAGATGTCGATGACCTCGACTCTGCAGCTGCGGGGACCAGTTGATGCGGAGGATGACCAGGAGCTGGATACGAGCTGTCCCATGAAGGATGACGAGTGCTGAGGGGCCGGAGTCTGGCGGGAGTACCAACAAGCCTTTGCAAATGCAACCCATGCAGGAAGTCAAGAAGGTGCACGGTTGGGACCAGCAAGGTCCAGGATACTCACCACAAGCAGGGGAGTCCGGGCAGGCCCCGAGCAATCAGGAGAGCCCAAGGAAAACAAAAGTGACCCTCAAACTGACCCACAGGCCAGAGGCACAGGAGTCGCGAGAGGACCTCAAGCAGCTCGCCAAAAGATGCAAGCCACGATGCACACGATGTGGCGTGATGGTAGATTCTGGTCACTGGAGATGCTGGATGTTGGGCTACTTGGAGCCCGAAGATCTTCTTGTGAAGAGACCAACAAGCCTTTGCAACTGCAAGTTGCATGCAGTACCCAGGGGTTCTATTATTGCAACCCCCACAAGGACTACTGGCCTCAAACTTGCTAAGAGGGGAGAGCAGCCCTTGGGAGTGGAGGAAAACCACCACCTGTGTCACAGAGCCCAGGGAGTCCGGAGGAGCTCGGGATCTGCAGACCGGTTGACTTAGTTGCAGTGCCTGCGAATGCAGGGGAGCGACTCCTTCACTCCAAGGGAGATTACTTCGGTTGTCCTTGATGCTTCACAGGCCTTGGACAGTTCCTGTATTATGCACAGGCAGAGACGATGCAGCAGACTGGAAGGGAGACGAAGTCAGGCCCAAACGAAGTCCAGCGAAGTCCATAGTGCCCAGACGGTAGAAGGGCAGTGGGTTCTGTTCTGAATCTTATCCCATGACTAATCTAGGGACCTACACCCAGGTTAGCCCTCAAGTACCCTAGGGAAAGGGTTGGGAAGATTCAGGGGTCCCTCCCAGGTGAGGGTCTGGACAGGGGGGAGGTTACTCCCATGTCCTTTGTCCAGTTTCACGCCAGAGTGGGAGCCAACGGCTCCCAGGACTGGTTTGAACTGGACTATGCACAGGGACACCAAATTTGCCCCTCATGCAGACTTTCAGGCACTGGCAAACGCGCCCACCCAGCCCTAATACACTAAATCCTGTCTGGGAGGTGGTCCCACCTCCCTGTGACAGGATGCCTATTGTTCCACCTTCCTCTGCTCGAGCTTGGCTCAGCAGCAGGAGGGCAAAAATGTGTCGCTGGTCGGTAGCAACCATTTTGTGCTGTCTGGGTCAAGAAGGCTCATACCGGGAACACTGAGAGCCTAACAGAGGGCTCTTCCAGTGCTTGGAATCATACCTCCCATACCGTTTACGGTGTGGGGGTATGATTCCAAAATTTATGATACCAAACATGATAGGATTCGCTGCAGCGGTTTGAGATGGTGTAGGAAGCTTGCTCTGTATATACTATACTAAAATGAGGTATAGTGTGCACAGAGTCCAGTAGAACCCCAAAGCTAAGCAGAGGTAAAAGTAGGTAGCACCATACTCTATTTGTGGTAGTGTGGGCGAGCAGTAAGGCTTAATCAGAGGGTAGTGTTAAGCATTTGTTGTACAAACTCAATTAGCAATTGATGTCACACACTCAAAGACTGAAATCAGACCGATTTTGTTTGTATAAAAATATTTAGTTATTTTATTTCTAGAACCAAGCCAAACCTGGTGCAGGTAAGTGAAATAAATGCTTTGCAAAATTCTTATGCAATGTTTACAATTGAATGCAGGTTCAAATGCAGTTTGATTGAAATACAGGTAAGTCAAAATATCGAAATTACTGTACAGATTACTTTTCAGTTACTTTTTAGATTACTTTTTAAGTTACTTTTTCTACTCAGTGTGATATGCCTAGATATCACACTGGGACATTTCCTAGAGAAAAGAAAGTAAAATCAGTTTTGCACAGTTGTAGTTTTTTAGGTTTCCATACAAATCAACTCCACACACACAACATTTTTCAGAGAAAAACAGTCAATGCAGTCCTATGGAGAGAAATGAAGTTATCGGTTATCAGTTAAGTACTCTGTCTTTGGGGTTGAGGTTCTGGGGTTAGAACAAGGGTTCCCCCAGGGTCAAGGATGCACTCTTGTTACACCCTCAGCGGCACTAGGGCGGCCGGGTGCAGAGTGCTGAGGCCCAATGTTATCCAATGGGGGAAAGGGGGCCTTCGGTTGGTGGCTGCTCACAAGCAGGCCACAAGGTTGTGGGAGCAAAGCTCCTGGTGTTAGGCTCAGGGCAAAGGGGGATCCGGTTTAGCACACAACGTGCACCCTAAGCGGCGCAGGGGCGGCTGGGTGCAGGGTGCTGTTTTGGCGTCGAGTGCCCTGTTGTTTTCAATGGGGATTTTTGGTTTTGGGTTTTAGCTGCAGGCTCGGTCCAGGAAGACTTCCGGGAGGAACCAACAGCTGGGCAGGTAAGTTGGAGGGCTCAGGGACGTAGGTGCACCTCAGGTTCTTTTCTCCAGGGCGCAGGGTGGCTGGATGCAGGGGTGTCTTTTGAGGTCGGATTTCACCTTACCGGGCCACTCACTGTTGGGGAGGTGGGGGTGGAGGTTCTCCCTGCAGAGGCTGCAGGCGACGTCAGGGAGTCCTGGAGGGGTCAACCCACAGTGGACTCGGACTCTGTAGCGCTGGGGGACCTCGCTGGGCCACTCGAACTCAGGCCGTAGGCGACGGGTGCAGTGGTGATTCCAGGCGTCAGGTTTCTTTGTCCTCAGCAGGTTGGAGTCTTTCTTGGATGTTTCTTTTGAACAGAGCTGCTGTTCATAGGAGATCCGGTCTTTGTTGAAGGCAGTCAGTCCTCCCAGGATTCTGGAGGTCTCTTACTGCAGGACAGGTCGACTTCTGGCGCAGGATCTCTGGAAACTGCAGACGGGCTGGGGCCAAGACAATTGTTCTCTGCAGTCTCCTCTGCTGGGCGTCTTTTGTCCTTCTTCGTAGGTTGCAAAAATCTGCTTTCTTGGTTCAGGGCTGCCCCCTAAATACTCTATTTAGGGGTTGTTTAAGGGGTCTCGGGGGTCAGTAGCTAATGGGCTACTGACCTTAGGGTGACTACACCCTTGGTGTGCTCACCCCACGTGGGGGAGTGAGCACAATCCCTATTCCTGATTGGGGAGTGCCTGCCATCTGCAAGATGGCAGGCACTGAAGAGTGGGCTTCACCTCGCCTCCCCCACCTGAGGGGTGGAGTTGGCAGAGGTGGGCACACCTTCTGGGCTGGCTAGTTTTTCCAGCCTGTCTTCCCGCCGAAAAGGAGGGGAGTCAGGAAGGGGGCCTGCTCCCGAGAGCAGGAGAGGCTGGGGGGGGTCGCATTACAAAGCCTGCAAGGCCTTTGAAGCTTCCCTGCCACAGATGGCTTTTCCTGGCCTGGGGGAGGTGTGAACAGCTCCGCCCAGGAAAGGCTTTGTTTCTGGGCTAAGGGAGCGAACGCTCCCACCCCAGGGATCCAGAAACAGGTCTTGTGGTGGCAGGCTGGTGTGTACCAGTCAGTTGAACCTACCAGAGGCTCATCGTTTTTCCAGGGGGCATCTCTAAGATGCCCTCTGTGTGCATTTTTCATTAAATCACACACTGGCATCAGTGTGGGTTTAATGTGCTGAGAAGTTTGATACCAAATTCCCCAGTTTTCAGTAAAGCCATTATGGTGCTGTGGAGTTCGTAAAGACAAACTCCCACAACCATATACTCTTAGTGGCAGTACGGCACTTACAATGTCTACGAATTAGCTGAGACTCTGTAGGGGTACAGGGCTCAAGTACCTGTACCCTCACCACTGGTATAGTGCACCCAGCTAGAGGGGTGGCTGACCTATGCCAGGGCAGTGGGTATGGCACACAGGGATGTGTGCCATGTCGACTCTTCACTTTTTTCTGCACCAAAACAGAGAGAGAGAGAGAGAGTGTGTGTGTGTGTGTGTGTGTGTGTGTGTGTGTGTGTGTGTGTGTGTGTGTGTGTGTGTGTGTGTGTGTGTGTGTAGCCCTTAGAGGCCTTCCATAGCCACAGTGCCCTTGGTACCTTTTACAAGGGACTGACATGTGGCCAGAGAGGTGCCAATTGGGGTTACAAGGTACAAGTTTTTAGGAAAAAACAAAGGCCCTGGGAACCTGATTGGCAAAGACCCAGGGCACATCAAGTCAAAGTGCATCAGTAGACTGGCAAAAAGTGGGGAGGTTACTGCAACAGAAACCCAGCTTCCTACAGATGATCGCATATTTACATGACGCCCCTCTATATAGTATACGGCGGCTTCACTGAAAACTCGGGAGAATGGACTCCGTAGGCTACAGGGGTGTCCTGCTCATGCAGGGGCACCCTCTCACTTATCACCAAGCACCCTGCTCTCAGGATTTAAAGGCCTGCTTTATGGGTGACTTATAGGTTTTAAGTGCATTGACCCTTAGATATAGTAAACCTATATCTTTCGTAAGTGGTGCTAGCACCAACTTACACAGGCTGCAATGGCAGGCCTGTAGTTACTATTTTGAAAGGTCTCACATGGGTGGCATAATACATCCTTCAGCCATGGGAGACCTCTGGGGTACCTATGCCCTTGGTACATGGGTACCATATACTAGGGACTGACAAGGGTACCCCAGTATCCAATCTGGGATGTACATAATTACTGAACACAACAATTTAGGGAGAAAGCAGATAGACTGGGGTCCTGCTAAGCAGGATCCCAGTCAGACTAGCCAAAAACCAGCTTAGCACCAGGCAAAAAGTGGGGATAACCATGCAGAAGGATCCTACCTTCCTACACTAGACCTGCTAAACATATGTGAGGGCATAAGATCTGATATCACTTCTTGTGATGCCACTTTTGTGGTGTTAATTCCTGTGATTCCACATGTGATGTCACATGCCGTGATGTCATGCGCCGTGATGTCACTTGCATACTGCCCAACTAGGTTATTCCCCCCACTTCTTTTTTAAGAACTTGTGCCCTGCACATAGCGATCAGTACTGCGGCCACACGCGCTTTGCTTCCCCTGATACGGTCGCATTAGCAGCTGCAAATACTTTCACTGGGAGGCTTGTTCCCTAAAGGTAAGGCGGCCTACAGTGGTTGCATTCTACACCTGCATGTGTGTTTGATGGTGAGCCTGTTCTCCCTCCTGCACGGTAGCCGGGGCATTACCTGTCTAGAGATCCAACTGTTTTCTTCCCATGTGTTCATGCTTTCTGCGTCGGTACTGGACTTTTGTAACAGGGGCATTTCTTTTCAGATTTCCAGTCTCACAACTGGTGTTTGACTGTTCAGGTTCTGCCATGGAAGGTCCTCACAGTTCTCAAAGATGCAGGACTAACTATAAAGGTTGAAAAGTACAGATTCTGTGTAGATTCAGTAAATTATCTAGGTCATCACATTACCAACTAGGGAATAAAACCTAAACTGGATCTGGTGGCGACTGTTAAAGAAGCACGTCCTGCTGCCTCTAAAGATAAATTAAAATTATTTATGGGTCGGTGGAATACATGGCCAAATTTGTAAGGAATTTTTCTGATTACACTGCACAGTTGAGGCACTTGTTGAAAGAAGGGGCTTTGAGTGGGATGATGCATGTAGGGTAGCCTTTGACTTTCAAGTCATTTTGAATGCACCATCCTTGGGAAATTGATACAACACACAAGACAATTCTTTACACAGATGCTAGTCCTAGAGGATTAGGTGAGTCCTTGGTGAAATAGTGGACAGCAATGAGAAAATTGTGGTGTTTCCATCAAGGATGTTGAAGGACATGGAATCTACCTATTCCACTATTGAGAGGGAAGCGCTAGCCTGTTTTGGGGGGATTGCTCATTTTAAATTCTTTTTGTGGGGTCTACCCTTTACAATAAGAACAGACCATAAATCACTAACATACATTTTCACCATCAATGGGAGGGAACACACTACTCCTTGTATAGCAAAGTAGATGTTGGGTTTAAAGGGCTATAATTTTAACATGGACTTTGTTCAAGGAAACAGGAGCTCAGAGGCAGACTGTCTCTTGGTTACCAACTTATTGGTTCCCTGGTCTGGATAGTCTAGTGGAAGAAAAGGTCAAAGAATGCCTCATGTGTTCCATGAGTGACAAAAGTAAACATAAGAAAAGCACCTTTGTCCCCAGTAAGTTTAGCCACCACACCGCAGGACAAACTAGGGGTAGCCATAGTGGGTCCTCTCAACAGTTTCATGTGGGCTGGAAAGTTCATTATCGTATTGGTGGACTATTACTCGCACTGGATCATTGTGAAAGTGGTTAATTGCATCACTACACAGGACAGGATGGATTTCCTATCTGATACTTTCATGATGGAAGGGATACCTAGTTCCATTGTGACTGACAACGGTGTCCAGTTTACCTCTGAAAAAAATGAAAGTTTTTTAAAGATATTGTCAATTGTACACCTTATATTGTCCTAAAGCGAATGGGCGAGTGGAGAGGGTAAAGGAATGTATTCAGTCAGCACAGGTCACAGGCGTTCCTGCACATAGTGCTATAGATAAGTTGCTGAGGTCTTATCACACCACCCCTAATTGTGTTACAGGAGTTTCTCCTTTTTTGATGCTTAAAGGTAGACTACATGGTACTAAATTGTTTACGAGTTGGATGGGAGTAGGGGAAGCTAGATGGGTTCACCAAGATATTGTGGATGAATGTATCAGGAGTCATCAAATGATTATAAAAGAAGATATGACAGTAAACATGGAGTGGTTGGTGGAAAATAGAAAGTGGGCAATTGGATTGTGGTCAGAACAGCAGATACCATTAAGGGCGGAATCAACAGGTTTTCCAAACCAGTGAGAGTGACTAAGGTCAGTACCAATGTAGTGAGGCTTGAGGATGGAAGAGTATGGAGCATGGACAGAATTTCCAAGTGTAATAGAGAGGGATTCCGATTCAGAGGATTCCTCAACCAGGATCAGTCAGAGAGGATCCATAGGTCCCGTCTACACAGACCACCCGGGTGGTACCGGGACTATGTTTTCAAATAATCAATTATGGGAAGGAGATGTGCTGTAATGGTTCTAGTATAAGATATAACTTATACCATTCCTGTACATGTATGTTTGTATTTACATAATGATTAATGTAGTACTGCCTTTTGATTTGTCTCTTATATTTCCTCCATCCCCATTGTCACCTTAGTACGTTCTGTGCTGGAACGTTGGCACGGAAGGACTGTTCTGTCAGTTAATGCAACTACAGGCTGTGAACAGCTGGAGAATAAAACTTCTGTTATCCAAGTAGGCATGGCAGCTGTCTCTAAAAAATAGCACACTTTGGGAGCTTTTCTTTTTTGGCACTTTGTCAGACAGACATGGGTTCCTTATATGCTATATAACGGAGTATGCTTTTCCATTTCACCAGTCGTTTGCTCTGGAACACAAGAAGCGATCAGCTAAGAGGCACCATTGTTCCAGCAGCGACCATGTTGATGGGAAGACGCATAAGGGTATGTGGATAGTCCAGTGGCTGTTATGGACGGTTTTGGACTTTGAGGATCAGATTCAGCTCCTCATTTCCTTATCGTCAGAAACTAATCATGAATCAAGGGATGATGCTAGTTCGTTATTCCCCTTCTTTTAGCTCTCTTCAGATATCTGGGGGACAATCTGAATATTCCCATGGAGGATGAGTTGCCCAGCACTGGTTTGGGTCTTTTTCAGCCTCCTACATGTTTGGCAGTGAACAAGAAGATTTTAGATCTTCTACTGAGGGAATAGAAGAATCTAGAAAAAGCAGACCTCCCCAAATTCCTATCACATATTTATCCTTTGGCGAAAGGTGATGTGGCGATTCTATCAACTTTTAAGATAGACCCTATGCTGGCTAATTTAGCAGGCCGTTATGACTGAGGAAGCTCCCACGACAGATTTTGACGATCGTAAGGTGGAGGCTTCTCAGGGTTGAATTTGGCTCCAAGTGCTGCTATTTATGCTGTTTAGGCCTCTCAGTCCCTTGTCAAAAATGTTCAATCATTAACTCCTACCATTCAGGATGGATTAGAATGTTCAGAATTATTTGCAAATATGGAGACTCAGGCTTAAATTTCTCGCAGATGTCTCTTGCAAACCCTGGTTCTCGCCCCAGCTTAAAATTTTGAAGCAACATTGTAAAAAGCGCGAAAGAACATGGAGACAAGACTATGACTCCGGGGCCAAGACTACATTGAAATTGGCCCAAAAGGCTTATTATGCGGCCATTAGACTGGCCAAGCGGACTTATTACACTGACCGAATTGCCCAGTCTAGTAATAATGTTAAAGAGTTGTTTAGCATTGTAAAAAGCTTCACTTCTCCCAAAGCAATGAATGTGGTCCACACCCCCTCTCTCGAATGGTGTGAAGAACTTTCCACCTTTTTTATTAATAAGGTCAGGTCATTGCAATCACATTTTCAAAATTTTAACAGCCAGATCTCTCCGTTGTTTCCCGATTATTTGACTGGCTCCACTTCTTGTATCACCTTTTCTGCATTTGAACCGGTTTCTCTGCCAGACTCCCTTGCGGCTCTATCTTGCCTTAAATCAGGCTCTCCGCATGATCCATGCCCGACGAAACTTTTGGCCACTGCTGCGGTTGTTGTTAATCCCTTTGTGAACCAGTTGATTAATACCTCACTCTCTCTTGCTTTTGTGCCGACTGATTGGAAACAGGCGCTGCTTGTTCCTCTTATAAAAAAACCCACTCTCGACCCCCATCTCCCCTCCAGCTATCGCCCTATTTCTCTGCTCCCAGCGATTGCTAAAGTTTGTGAAAAAATGGTTAACAAGCAGCTCACAGTTTTTATTGAACATCATGGCCTTCTCCACCCTGCACAATCAGGTTTTAGGGCCACCTATAGTACGGAGTCGGCTCTTGTGGAAGTAACAGAGGCTATTCGTGAGACTTTGGATGCTGGGGGCAGGGCTGTTTTGGTCCTGCTGGACCTCTCGGCCGCTTTTGATACTGTCCCCCATTCACTTCTTCTTGCCTGTTTACACAAGCTGGGCATCACCGGTACTGCTTGGGAGTGGTTGAAATCTTTCCGGGAAAAAAGAACTCAACAAGTTTGGATTCCCCCTTTTGTGTCATCATCTCAAGATTTGCTGACAGGAGTGCCTCAAGGGTCTATTCTTAGTCCCTTGTTATTTAATCTTTACAGGACTCCTCTTATTCAGCTGGCTGAGGATCTGGGTGCCAAAGTAGTTGCCTATGCAGATGATACGCAACTCTTGTTTACTTGGAAGAAACACGAGGCTGACACATCTCATGTCAAGACCTGCCTCTCTGCGGTATTTAGCTGGCTTGCGTCGGCTCAGTTAAAATGTAACGCAGACAAGACTGAGTCCCTCTGTCCCTCCCCTTCTGGTCATCCGGTGAAAAATCTTGGCATCTGGTTTGATGAGAAATTAAGTTTTGGTAATCAGATTGGCAAACTTACTGGCATTTGCTTCGGTATTTTAAAACTTCTCCGTAGATTTCTGCCGCTATTGCCTCTCGCCGCTAAAGAAACGGTCATCCGTGCTTTGGTCACTTCTCGCATAGATTATGCGAATGCACTCTATGCCGGTTTGCCATGCTACCTTCTGGACAGACTTCAGGTGGTTCAGAATGCTGCCGCGCGTCTCCTATTGGATCTTCCCAAGCACTCCAGTATTAGGCATCACCTACGAAATCTACACTGGTTGCCTTGTCGTATCTTGCAGCAACTTACTGGAACTCCCTTCCCCTGGATCTACGCAATCTGAAGAATCCCTCTCAGTTTAAGAAAAAGTTAAAAACCTTCTTGTTCAACTAAACTGTCCCTCTTTCACTCTGCTTTTGTTCCCTCTGACGCTTTTTGGCTCCGCGCCGGGACACTCTATTGAGTAGCTGCGCGTGCTATAAATCCCATAAATAAATAAAATAAATATCTTGAAGGCATCAGCCTCTTCTGTTGCTTCCTCCATTTCTGCTTGACGCCATATATATTTAAGAGACTGGAAGTTAGATGGTGCTCAAAAATCTGGATTGCTTCAAATGCCTTTTACTGGTGGTAAAGTATTTGGTGACAACTTGGAAGATATGCTTCACAAAGCTTTCAAAAGTTAGAAGCATGCCCAGCTCTTCAGGTTTCAGCCAAAAACAGATCTGTGTCATAAAACATCCAGGACGAAACGTCAGCGAGGACTTCCCTTCCGGCTTCAAGGAAGAAACAGGCAGCTTCAATCCTTTTTCAATAGACAGATTCCAAGCCTCAACCTCCCGCTCCTGTGAAGTCAGGGAAGCGCTCCCGACTATGCCGACCTCCCAATAGGAAGACCTCTTTCCTTAAGAAGTTTTCAATGCCTGGGTCTAGAGCATCATTGAATGGCAATGCACACTGCTTACCTCCTCAGTTAGGTCCAGTCCACTTTCATTCCCAGGGCATACATCCGGAGATTCTGTCTTTGCACAGGAAATTGCAGAGCTGATTCATAAAAATGCTATCACACCAGTTCCAAAAGACCAAAAGGGGGAAGTCTTCTATTCCACTGTGTTTCTGGTCCAGAAGGCGTTTACATTTTTTACGTTGATTAGCACTCTGAGCATGTTTCTAAACAAGACTTGGTTTAAGATGGACACTCTTCGACCGGGAGAATGGATTGCGTCCTTGGATTTGAGGGATGCCTGCCTTCACATTCCAATTTATTTATCAGCAGTATCTGTTTCTGTGTGGAGGGTCGTCATTGGCAGTTCAAGGTACTTACACGGTCTCTCAACTGCACTAAGGGCCTACACCAAAGAAACGGCTCCAGTTGTGGCACATCTCCACAAGCTTGGCATAGTGATCCACCCTTCCCTGGATGACTGGCTTCTCTATAACCCATCAGTCATTGTTCAAACTCAGACACATCTTGTTTGCCTGGTTTTGAAGCACTTTGTTCTTCTCATAAATTGGGAAAACCTCATCTTGAGCCCATTCAGGATCTACAGTTCATCCGTGCTCATTTACACACAGATCAAGGATTCGTCAGTCTCCCACAGTCCCTGGTGCTTTAAGGAGTCTATTGCTTTCTCTGGGGCATTTGAAGCCGGGAACTTAGCCCCTGGAACACATGGTGCCTGTTTCCACCGACATTTGACAAATGATGCAGTGGCTGCACCCTTTGTCCCTCCCCACTCCTCAGGTCCGGACTACAGATGTAAGCAAAGTAGGGTGGAGTGCAACCTTAGGCAATCTCTCATGTCAGGAGAAGTGGTTGCCAGAAAAAAGGACTCATCCCTTGAATTGGAGACAGCTGCGAGCAGTATATCTAGCTCTGCTGCACTTCTCTCATTTACTGCGAAATCAGGTTGTTTTGCTAAGAACGGACAACACGGTCACAAAATGTTACATAAACAAGCAGTCTGGAACGGGATCCCAGTCTCTGCCTACCCTCACCTTTCAGATAGTCATTTGGGCAGAGGCCCATCTACTGTCTCTCTCTCCAAACTTACATTTGGTGTTTTGCTTGAATTCGAAATCCCTTCAATAACAGAAGACAAGAGGCGTTTGGCAAAAGAACAGTTTGTTTAATTAAACATTACGGCCGGGAGAACAGTTACAGAGTTGGGGTCTGAGGACTGTCTGAATTTACAATCTGTACATGTCCGACTTATACAAAACATGATGGGTGATAAAACGTTTCTGGTGTACCATATATGGTGAGTAATGTTAGTTGCTGCCTCTGGAGTCATAAATTAAATGTCTAATGGTTACCACAGGAGGATCTCTACCTCATGTGGACACAATGTGGCCAGTGGATAATATGTCCAGATGTGCCACGTGGGCAGCGTGTGATCACTACGTGGGCTAGATCCTGATTGGCTATGTGTGCCTAACTCATGTGTCATCTGACATTTCATGGTGTTTTAGGAGCACGCATACGAGGGGGTACCCATGTGCGCTTTATTGGGGCAATCTTCCTTGACTCTTGTAATGTCTCTGTGCCTATCCTTGGAATTGATCAGGTTTCCTGCCTGAGCGTTTGCTTCCAAGGTATGCACCCTCCCACCTGTGACCCATCAATCAGCAATCCAGGGCCTGGGTCTCAGGGTCTGCTTGACTACATATTTGTGAGTCGAGGTTGATGTGGAGTTCACAACAGGCGATTCTGTTATTAAGGACGAGAATTCATTTCCATTGATGAATGCGTCGATTTCCATAGTAAAAGATGAACTTCTGTCTGGATCCCTGTATTTTCGACCAACTCCTCAAATACATCTGTTTGAATACTCTTCTGTCGATGTTTCTGGGGAATGAATGCTGTCACTGACCCATGGCCTCCCCTTCTATTGTATGCCTTTCTTAACTTCCCCCTGATACTCAAGCTTTTGGCCAGGTTGTGAAGGGAGGAATTGATACTGCCAATGAGCCCATATCCCCCCACCACCCCTCTTTTTACCCTGGACACATGCAAGAAAATATTTCTGGAAGAATGGCTAAAGGGGATTGAGGCTGCAAGTTCTTTCTTCAACTATGGCTGATTAAAAATGGCATTCTAGGAAGTGTTTCGATTGCCACTGGCCATCTTTTTCAAGCTGGTGTTTGGACGGATCTCTGAATTCCACTGCTCTTGGGTCCTACAGTTTTTACAAGTTGGTTTTCAGAAAGATTTGACCATCTCTACTTTAAGAGTACAGTGGGGGCACTTAAAGCAATTAGGGCCGCTTGGGGTGTTCAGATTAATTTCTTGGGTATTTGGCTTCTGAAAACAACTATTCAATCAGCCACTCCTTCCCGTGATCTGCCCCTGGTTCTCAAGACTATAGAGTGCACGGAGCACGCAGTCGTGTTTCCTCACTGCACCCGTCCTCCGTGGGCACCCTGTGTCATTCCCTTGGGTGGTTCCTTGGGGTCCCAGCAATTCTACGTGCTCTAGGCCCTGTGTCTATTGAAGTCGTTGTTAAACCACTTTTTTAGTATATGGTTCAGTCTCCCCCTGGAGCCCGTTGTACCTTTTGCTACTTATGTATGTTCTATTGATTAAATATTGTGTACTTTGTGCTCTAATCTCTTGTAGAGGTTAGTAGAGAGTGTTTTAGTAATATATACATATTTTTACATAACACTTGTGTGGGTCTCCTTTCATTTAGTCATTCAGGAGGTGATATTCTGGTAAAACAAGCTGCTTTACATTCCTTCAAGATTAAGCCTGAAGGCTGCTCCCCACAGCTACCACTAGGATAGCTTTCTAAAGGTTATCTTTGACCTCAGACATCATAAGGGTCGTTTGGACTGGTGCAAGGTGCCCACTTTAATCAGTGGACAGCATATACCAGGCCAACTTCTCACATTACTGGCCCCCGACTACACAAAGGAATTTGTGGTTCAGACAGATGCTTCAGAACAAGGGATTGGGGCAGTGTAGGCACAAGTGAATTAAGGGTTCCAGGATCAGAAGTTGCCTTCATTAGCAGTCGATTACTCTCCAGGGAACAGCGTTAGAGTGTCATTGAGAGGGAAGTCCCTGAAGAAGCTGAGACCATTCCGGTTTTGTACTCACTCCCGTGTGCAAACTGACCACAGACCTCTCAGATTGATCAGGCAGATGAGGGGCGGTGAATCCTAAACTGTAGTCCATTTTCCCACAGGGAAAGGTCTTTACAGTGGAACACACACCAGGGACTGCTCATGCCAATGCAGATAGACTTTCCAGGTTTTTCCCCTTAGCTGATGGGTGTCTGTTAGTTACACATCACCTTTCGTCTGAGAGGGTGTGTGTGAGAAAGTCATCCTTTTTGCCCTGATCAACCCCATTTTTTGACTGACACTTGTGGTTACTTACTTCGATTGTGCCCTGGGCTCTACTAACCAGGCCCACGACCAGTGCTCGGTTTAAAAGTTTGAAAGTCGATGGTGGCGCAAAGAATATTTTTGGAATGTATGTATTCCCTGTTTTTTTCTGATCCTGACTTTCTAGGAAATAATTGTTTTTGCGAAATAAATCACTGTTTACAGGCGCTTGGAGATCCAGGCTTGCGGTCAGTGTTTCCAGAAACGACAAAGGATAGCTTTAAACAGTTCTTAAATAAAAACATTAAAATCAACTCACTTATTGAGGATAAAGAGGCTTTAGCGGCAAAAAACATGCTTGGTCAGTGATTAATTCTTATCAGACTTTGCGAGCCCAGCGTTATTTGACTGCTTATTTTTCAGCCCATACATTTTTAAAATTACGGCTTGACAGATACCCCACTAAGGAGGGCATGCCAACTTGGACACAACAGTGGTCAATCAGTGAATGTAGACTGTGTGGGGGGGGGTCACGTGAAACTTGACTGCATATTGTGTGTGCCTGTCCAAAATTGATTGAAGCACACCATGCATTATTGAAACCGAAAAAGTCTTAAAGCAGGGTTGAGATCTGTTCCCCAGGCCCTCATTCTATGTTTATCTGGTCTTTCTATTCCATCGATTTGTCAAATGATAGCATTTTTAACAATTGCCGAAAAAAATGCAGGATTCTGTAGCTTCGATCTGTTTATTTATGCTCTTTTAAAAGGGTTTCTATAGGATCAGACAATAAAAGGTCACTTTTTAGGCACTTGGAAGTCCTATGCAGTTATTTTTAGGCTGGTTGAATTTATTACACCTAATGTTTTTCAAATTCAAAGCTTTTAGGTCAATATTTGCAGGTCTGTAGTCTCAAATAATGTATTTTATTGAATTCTTATGATTATATGAATTAGGCACTTTGTTTATTAGCACAATGGTACATGCGGATTACAGTTCTATTGAATTGCTTTATGGTACAATATATATTATGGTTATATGCCTGTCAGTTGTTTGGTTACTTGTGAGATCAGGCTTTACAGACCATGTGTAAGCACTTAGGCACTTTATTGTTCAAATGCACAACGGTACATAATGTTTACAGTTTTGAATTGTTTTATAGTGCTAGTTAATCATTATATGTTACTTTTATTCTGATCAATAAGCGGCTGTGATAGCGATGTGTATATGTGGTATCAAAGTCCTAGTACGGTATGTAACCAATGAAGCATTTGAGTACAGTTGCATAATAAACAGCAATTTATGGAATTGCTAATGGTTCTAGCTAATCAACATATTTAATTATTTAAAATGACTAATGAATTGGGCTTTATATATGGCACTAATGTCTCAATTGCAATGATTATTACTAGAACAATAAAGAATTACTTACTTTAAAAGGTATATGGTAATTCGGTGTAATTACAATTGGCATGACAACCAACCTGCAAGCCCCTAGTTCAGTAATACTCAATGTGCAGCCCGCGGGCTGCTTGCGTCGCTCCCGACGTTCGGATGTGGCCGGCTGTAATTTCTTGAGAGCACCAACATACAGAAAGATGTTAAATAAACAGTTTAGCCTAAACCTAAATTATCTAAATTAAGTACAAGAAAGGAACCATACAAGGTGTCCGGCACCACTAACTTAATCAACACATTTACTTTTAAAATGTCTAGAATTAAACATGTACAATATACGATACACGCTTCTTCAAATTTCATAAAAGGGTAGTTTATTACCATGCAGAGGCGTTTCAACTCACATCAGATTAGATCAGTGTAATAAAAAGCATTTTTTTAAAGTGATAGTTTTAAAAAATGTGTAGAAACGTTCATGCCTCCTCCCAGCCTGAGAACAATGCCAATAGTGAACTTCGAGGCGAGCCAGTAAATCACCAGGGTCATGTGGACCCCGCTGGGTGGCCTGTGTTGTTACTATACATGGACAATGTTGGAAATGGCCCTTTTTGCAGGGTCCCCCTCAACTTTTTGCCTGCCTCCTGTATTTTTGCTGACCTGTTTGTTGGTTTTATGACTCTGGGCACTTTACCACTGCTGTTCAGTGCTAAAGTGCATATGCTCTCCCCTTGTAAATGTGTCTATATGAATTGGTATATCCCTGATTGGCTTATTTGGTTTACCTGTTAGTCCCTAGTAGTGTGGCCTGTGTGTGCCCAGGGCTGGTAAACCAAATGCTGCTGGTGGGCCTGCAGCGCTGGTTTGTGCCACCCACAGAAGAAGCTTGTAAAGTGTGTCTCAGACCTGCCACTGCAGAGTCTGTGTGCAGTCCAGAACTGCCATCTTGGCTGTGAAGTGCACCCACTTCCCAGCCCCTGAACCTTCCCTTGGCATCATGTAAGTCACCCCTATGGTAGGGTGCATTGTGTGTGTAAGGTAGGACATGCCTTGGTGTGTGTAGCATGTCCTGGTAGTGAATTACACCCAATTTCGTTTTTCACTACTGTAAGGCTACCTGTTCCTCATAGGCTAGAATGGGCAGTTTGACTATTACATCCTATAGTCCTAACTGACCCCAGGAACATGGTAGAAAAACGAATTTAGTATGCCTGAGCTCAGAATATTAAAATACACCTTTTAGTGAAGTTTATTTTTATATTCTGTGTTTGAAAATACCACTTTTAGAAAGTAGGTATTTTCTTGCCTAAGCCTTCCAGTGTGCTCTGCTGTTATGTGTATTGGGTGTCTGGTTTTAGAGGGGCAGGGCAGGCTGAGTCAGACCTGGGTTGAATAGAGAGATCTGCATTTAGAGTGTAGGGAGGGGTGGCTCTTTGAACTGAATAGGGCTGTGCCTGGCAAGGTGAATGCTGGCTCCACCTCCCACTGTGTGTCTGCTAGCAGACCCCCTCTTTCTGAAAGGAAGGATGCAGCCTGGTAAACAAAGTGCTCCAGGCCTGAGCAGAACTGGTTCTGGCCAGGTTCAGTGACTTGCAGCGTCTGAGAACAAAGACTTTTGGGGTATAAATATCTGTGCTCAAACCCCAACATTTTGTATTGCTTTTGGATCTGGAGAGGAAACTCTGTCCGTGCCACTGGAGGAATCTGCAGGAAGTGACTGTCCTTGTGCTTGTGTGTTGTTTCTTGCACTGGCCTGCAGCAGTGACCACTGGACCTTGAAGAGAGAAAAGGACTTTTGAGAGAACTTTTATTTTTGTTACAGCAATTACCCAAGGGCTAGGAGAAGAGCTAGCCCCCTGCTGGAGTCTCAGGCACATCAGACTCCACCACCAACCTCCTGCTTCCTCCCTGTGAGGATTGCTATCTGCTGATGAGGCTCCTGTGAGTTCCAGGGCCTCTAGTTTGCTTCAGAGAAAAGAGTGCTGGAAATCGACGCTAAAGCCCCTTTGCGAGCCGCTGCAGCCGAGAGCGCTGGAAAAATCATCGCGCTGCTGCCGCTGAGTGCTCACAACACGAAACCATCGCTTTTTCCAGCCGAGACGCGCTGGAAAAATCATCGCGCGGCTGTCGCCGAGCGCTCGCAACCCCTAAAGAAATCATCGCTTCAAGACATCGCATTGCGGACGCCGTGCCTCCGCCATTTTCATCGCACCGGATTTCGTTGCTCCCTCGCGGAGCGCCATTTCTTCGCATCGCAACACAATCGCACAACGCAACAGGCTCGTCGCATCGACTTCTCCCTCGCGGCAAGAAAGTCATTGCATCGGCGGCCTAGCGTGCAGAAGTTGGTTGCATCGTCTCCGCACGCATCAGCAGATCGGCGCATCATCCTCCCTTGCGGCAAGGATTTAACGCATCGCCGGCCTCGCGTGAGGAAAATCATTGCTACCACTTCTTTGCGACATTTTGTTGGTTTTGCTACTGAATTCAGGTACTTTGTGCGAGAAAGGGTCGCAGAGACCCCTGCTTTGAATTTGAAGCTTATTCTTGCAACCTTTGAACTATCTTTGACAGCCCTTCAACAGCTATCCTATTTTTGACAGTATTGTGGCTTTTACAGTTATTGGTCTTGTGATAAATCTGCCTTTATATAAAGATACTTATTTTTTATAACTACTTGTGTGGTGTCCCTTTGTAGTGTTCCTCACTGTGTTACTGTGTATGGTCATAAATGCTTCACACCCTGCCTCTGAGATAAGCCTACCTGCTCGTGCTACGTTACCACAGGGTTGAGCAGGGGTATTAAAGAGGGTAGCCCTCTTACTCTGACTTAGGAAGAAGGGTCCCTACTTGGACAGTGGCCAGCCATTGCCAACTAGAGACCCCCATTTCTAACATACAACATTATAGTTCATCATTACATCAAATGCAGGTGAAGGTTTTGTAGAGGATACAACCAGAACCAGAGTATTTCAAGGTGCTTTTATATATGATAATAAAGAAAAAGGAGGCAAAGTTAAGTAAAACAATTGCTTAGGATCACACAATGTAGTCAACTGGGAAAGCCGGGGTTGATCTCAGGTTTTGTGGTTTCACATTGTGCAATTCTATGTCATTCCAATTCAGTAATCAAGTTGCTTCCTTTATACACTTAACTCTACCAAGGTAACGATAGCAAGCAGAGGAGGCTTACCCCAAGATGCGGTCGAGGGACAGCGATTCAGATACTGCCTAATACAGTATGGTCATATCTATGACTCTTCTAGAGACTAGGGGCTTAATTTAGAGGGCAGCAGGGAATGAAACCCTCAAAATAGCTATGGCTTACTGACCACACAATGTACATGCTTCGCTTCCCCTATGCCCACATGACCCTTTTCCCCACAAAGACCCGCTCCCACCATGCGGACATCAATGTGGCCCTCGGGCACACCACAGACCATACTTTGTGGCCCCTGGGAAAATGTTTGCGAGTACCCAAGATCTAGCATATGGTAGGTCATTTAGGTCTAAAGGCCCAGTAGATTTCCTACACTAGAGTGTGCACTACTGTGGTGCCTGCTGTCATTTTAAAAGCCAGCCCTGCCTTGCAGGCTGCTACTGAAAAAAGCAGTATGCAAATCAGACTTTGGAATTAAAGGTACCTCTAAAGTCTCAAACTACCTTCTTTTTACATACAAGTCACTCCTAAAGTCTCCCCTAGGCACCCCCGGGGTAAGGTGCCTTGTAACTATAAGCAGGGGCATTATAAAAGATGTTTTATATGCCCTGGTGAGGGAGAATCTGCCAGTTTCGTTTTTCCCCATTGTAGCACAATGGCTCTATAAGTTAACATGGGAATATTGTAATACAGTCTAACTATTGAGAAAAAAGGAGCTAAAAATATACTCCAAAGTATCAAAATTCAGAGAAACCAATGCAATCCTACAGGAGGAAAGACAGGTAAGTAATTTTCAGGTAAACATTCGACTTACAAGATCAATCTCCAAGGTTTATGACCAACACTGGGCAAGGGTCGGACGAAGGTAGGAACTGCACCACCAGCGGCACTTGGGCGGCCGGGTGCAGAGGTCACTGGGCCCACTGTTAGCCTATGGGATCTGGGGGCACCTTGGAGAGGCACCGGCTGCAGGTAAGTACCCGCTGTTCAGGGACACAGGCCATGGGGGTTGAGGTCAGCACTGCAGGGGCCACCAAGTAACACTAAGACTGCACCACCAGCGCCACTGCGGCGGCCGGGTGCAGAGTACAAAGGAGGCGTCGGGTGACCTGTAGAAATCAATGGAGAACCTCAGTTGGAGAAAAAGGCTGCAGGCTCGTTTTGGCAGACTGGCTGAAGGAATCCAACAGGGGAGGTAAGTTGGATAGTGGAGGGATGCCAGGACACCGTTGGTTGGGCACACCGAGGTTTGGGTGCTGGGGTGTCTGGCAGGGGTGAGTTTCTCACCGGATCTGGTTGCAGTTAGGAGGACCTTCAAGAGGAGGCTGCAGGCGTCGTGGGGAAGTTCAGGAGAGGTCATCCAATGCTGGATCCCAGGTCAGGATTGCCGGGGAGAAGTCTCTGGATCAGTGGGCCACCTGGACTCAGCCCAAGGCTGCAATGCAAACTGGAGCGATGCTTCGTGTGGTGTTCACAGACCGCGGTGCAAGCAGCAGTGTATTGATGAGACTGGAATTAATTGCGCGGACGTCTGTGGACCAGGGCTGCAGTGTGGGATGTGGCAATGCTTCGTGTACCTCATGAGCGGTGTCCACAGGCCACGGTACAAGCAGCGGTGTCGATGTTGCATGCAGTGGTGTTGTCGGTTAGACTAGGGCTGCAGTGTAAAGCGGGGTGATGCTTAGTGTTCTCCACAAGCGGTATCCACAGGTCAGTGCAGGCAGCGGCGATACCAGGGCGGTGATGTGAAGTGTGGCGATGCGAAGTGCGGTGCCCACAGGTCACATGCAAGACACGGCTCGGTGACGACGGTGGGCAGCGACGGCGGTGAGACCAGGGTTGCGGGGCAATGCTCTCTGCCGTGCCTTGGAGTCACGGAGCCACCAGAGACATTGTTGACGGCATTGTAGTGGTTTTTCTTCGCTGCAGCACAAAACACAGTTTCCAGTGCTGTAAGGAGATGAACTTGAAGTCTTTGATGGTCCGGAAACATCCAACAGGAGGCAAGCTCTACTTCAAGCCCTTAGAGAAACCCAGGAAATAAGTTCCAGAAGGTTCAGTCCAGTCCTTTCCCTGCCCAAGACAGAAGCAGCCACTGCAGGCCAACACAGCAAAGTGGTAATTCCTCCTGACAGCTTCTCCAGCTCTTCTTCACAGGTTCATTACTCCAAAAGAGTTCTAACTTTCTGAGGTCAAAGCCCCAATACAGCACTCCTTGTCTAGGTGCAGTACCGCAAGCTGCTCCTAGAGGTCCCTAGTGAGCAAGGCACCAGCATGGACCGTATAGTGTAACAGCATGGTCCGTATAGTGTAACATGGACCGTATAGTGAAACCGCATGGACCGTATAGTGAAACCGCATGGACCGTATAGTGAAACCGCATGGACCGTATAGTGAAACCGCATGGACCGTATAGTGAAACCGCATGGACCGTATAGTGAAACCGCATGGACCGTATAGTGAAACCGCATGGACCGTATAGTGAAACCGCATGGACCGTATAGTGAAACCTCATGGACCGTATAGTGAAACCTCATGGACCGTATAGTGAAACCTCATGGACCATATAGTGAAACTACATGTACCCTATAGTGTAACAGCATGCAGCGTTTAATGTAACATGCACCGTATAGTGTAACAGCATGCAACCTAGTGAAACAACATGCACTGTTAGTGTAACAGCGGGCACCATATAGTGAAACAGCATGGTCCGTATAGTGAAACAGCATGTACAGTATAGTGTAACAGCATGTACAGTATAATGTAACAGCATGCAACATATAGTGAAACAGCATGGACTGTATAGTGTACCAGTATGCACCGTATAGTGGAACAGCATGCACCGTATAGTGGAACAGCGTGCACCGTATAGTGGACCAGCGTGCACCGTATAGTGGACCAGCGTGCACCGTATAGTGGACCAGCGTGCACCGTATAGTGGAACAGCGTGCACCGTATAGTGGAACAGCGTGCACCGTATAGTGGAACAGCGTGCACCGTATAGTGGAACAGCGTGCACCGTATAGTGGACCAGCGTGCACCGTATAGTGGACCAGCGTGCACCGTATAGTGGACCAGCGTGCACCGTATAGTGGACCAGCGTGCACCGTATAGTGTAACAGCGTGCACCGTATAGTGTAACAGCGTGCACCGTATAGTGTAACAGCGTGCACCGTATAGTGTAACAGCGTGCACCGTATAGTGTAACAGCGTGCACCGTATAGTGTAACAGCGTGCACCGTATAGTGTAACAGCATGGACCCTATAGTGGAACAGCATGGACCGTATAGTGGAACAGCATGGACCGTATAGTGGAACAGCATGCACCGTATAGTGGAACAGCATGCACCGTATAGTGGAACAGCATGCACCGTATAGTGGAACAGCATGCACCGTATAGTGGAACAGCATGCACCGTATAGTGGAACAGCATGCACCATATAGTGTACCAGCATGGACCATATAGTGAAACAGCATGGACCCTATAGTGTAACTACATGTACCGTATAGTGTAACAACATGGACTGTATAGTGAAACAGCATGGACCGTACACTGAAACCGCATGGACGTACACTGAAACCGCATGGACCGTACACTGAAACCGCATGGACCGTACACTGAAACCGCATGGACCGTACACTGAAACCGCACACTGAAACCGCATGGACCGTATAGTGTAACAGCATGGACCGTATAGTGTAACAGCATGGACCGTATAGTGTAACAGCATGGACCGTATACTGAAACCTCATGGACCAGAGTGAAACAGCATGGACTGTATAGTGTAACAGCATGGACCGTATACTGAAACCTCATGGACCAGAGTGAAACAGCATGGAACGAATAGTGTAACAGCGTGCACTGTATACTGAAACCACATTCACCGTATAATGAAACAACATGCACTATATAGAGTAACAGCACACAGCGTATATTGTAACATGCACCGTATAGTGTAACAGTATGCACCGTATAGTGTAACAGCATGCACCGTATAGTGTAACAGCGTGCACCGTATAGTGTAACAGCGTGCACCGTATAGTGTAACAGCGTGCACCGTATAGTGTAACAGCGTGCACCGTATAGTGTAACAGCGTGCACCGTATAGTGTAACAGCGTGCACCGTATAGTGTAACAGCGTGCACCGTATAGTGTAACAGGTGGAATGCTGGGTGGCTACTGGTTATGTACACCCAGTGGGAGGGGGTGTGGTAAGGGGTCCCAGCATTCTCCTGTTCTTTTTTCTGTCAGGGAGATTATCATCTCCACAAGTAAGGAATAGGACGGGGATTGGAGGGACGGGGAGGGTAATCATGCGCTCCTGGCATCAATGAGGGAACACCTATAGACATCTGTTTGGGATGTCCATCGCCTCCCTTGCCTTCAAGCGTCTGCAGGTGACAGAGTGTCGGTATCCAGTGGAGAAGCAAGGGAGACTGGGCTGCTGGTGCAAGAAAGGAAATGTGAGCCCCACCGTCCGCTAGTTGGTAGACAAGCATTTGCAATGCAATAGGTCTCGCATTTACGCGAGTTAGAGCTATTGACATGGCAAATGACAATGCCTTTTATTTTTGTTTTCGTTTTTAAAACATAACTAAAAGGCATTGTCATTTACAATGCCAATAGCTTAAACTCGTGTAAATGTGAGACCTATTGCATTGTAAATGCTTGTTTACCATGTCTTGCCAAAGCCCTTAAAATATTGATCTTCAACCAATTCCAATTCTTCAAGCCACCAATTTACTCCATTGTCCACAAGCTGGATTTAGAGCAGGTCATAGCACAGAGTTTGCGGTAACATTGGTTTTCGACGATCTCAGGTGGAGCTTGGACTGATACGGATGCCCTGGTTCTATTTGATCTAAGAGCTGCGTTCACCACAATGGATTGTGCCATCCTACTTACCTGACTTAAGAACAGAGATTTTAATCAACGGTCTCTTGATCACTGTCTCTTTCAAACGGTCTTTCTTCCCTTCTTCCTTTACATCAGAGGCAAAGATAGCCTGCTTTGGAGTACACAGACTTGTGTACTATTTTGTTCTCTCCCTCGGCCCGTTCCCCTTCCTCCAACAACAATGCCAATAGTGAACTAAGCGCAAGTCTGTTCTTAAGTGCACTCTTTGGGTAGCCTGCATTTATAATCTACATGAACAGTATTATGTTTTATTCAATCAAACACAGGAGAAGGTTTTGTACAACATACATCCTGAAGTGGTGCATTTTGAGATCCTCATATGTGATAATGAAAAAGGAGAGAAAGTGAAATAAAAAAATTGCCTAGGATCACACAATTTAGTTAAGTGGAGAAGCCGAGGTTAATCCCACGTTTTTGGTTTCACATTGCGCATTCAGACACTAGCTGTATATGCTTCACTTCCCCTACACCCACCTTATTGCCAACCCCTCTCCCCCACCACCACCCTGCTGGCCTCAATGCGGCCCTCCGTCACTTCACAGACCAAACTTTTTGGCACCTGGGTACCCAGGCCCTATACCATCCTGCCTTTTCACTCTAAACTAGATAATCCCCTCCTCTAAACTAGCTATAGATAATTCTCTCTCTCTCTCTCCCCCCCTTTCTTTAAAAGTGCCTTGAAGTTTTGAGTGAATGTAAAGTGTGTGCACTTTACCCCCCACACACACCTTCCCATCACCTCACCAGTTAAGCACTGTGATCCAAGACACAATAAGAGCACCTGTCTGGCTGGTCGCTCACGCACAACAAGGATGGGATGTGGTGTAAAGGCCAGAGCTGGCAACTTTGGAGCTGGTGGAACCAGGTTCCAGTCTCGGCTTCGCTCAACAGCCTGTGATTCTGGGTAAATCCGTTAATGTCCCCACGCCCAAACTACAAAGAAACACACACTAGCCACTCCGGTTCCCATCAACACACAACCTCTTCCAACCACTCACCCCTCACAGTGCAACGTGCGACCTAGGTGGGCAAAGCGTGTCCTCGCCCCACACAATACAGAGCCGATCCTGTCTAAGCACTTGCAGGTAGACGGGTTCACTCTGCACTCAAACAACATGTATCGACAAGATGAAAAGGAAGGGGGAGGGGGGAGTGAGAGGGCTGGGGGGACAGATCAGCCTTGGAGTCACACACACACCAATCGACTGCCGCCTTGAGTGCCACGGACAGGTGGAGGACGCTAGCGCCTAGGGGCTTACACTTCACAGCGGACAGAGGTCTCAATTATTTCACTATTTACAATAGCAGCTTCTGTATAGCGTGCATCGAAGACGAAATGTGTGACATGTTGGCACTATGCAAATAGCACATTATCATCATGCGTGATACTGAGCCCTCTGCCTCTCGAGCCGTCCCCTGAGCCCTCTGCCTCTCGAGCCGTCCCCCTGAGCCCTCTGCCTCTCGAGCCGTCCCCCTGAGCCCTCTGCCTCTCGAGCCGTCCCCTGAGCCCTCTGCCTCTCGAGCCGTCCCCTGAGCCCTCTGCCTCTCGAGCCGTCCCCCTGAGCCCTCTGCCTCTCGAGCCGTCCCCCTGAGCCCTCTGCCTCTCGAGCCGTCCCCCTGAGCCCTCTGCCTCTCGAGCCGTCCCCCTGAGCCCTCTGCCTCTCGAGCCGTCCCCTGAGCCCTCTGCCTCTCGAGCCGTCCCCTGAGCCCTCTGCCTCTCGAGCCGTCCCCCTGAGCCCTCTGCCTCTCGAGCCGTCCCCCTGAGCCCTCTGCCTCTCGAGCCGTCCCCCTGAGCCCTCTGCCTCTCGAGCCGTCCCCTGAGCCCTCTGCCTCTCGAGCCGTCCCCCTGAGCCCTCTGCCTCTCGAGCCGTCCCCCTGAGCCCTCTGCCTCTCGAGCCGTCCCCCTGAGCCCTCTGCCTCTCGAGCCGTCCCCCTGAGCCCTCTGCCTCTCGAGCCGTCCCCTGAGCCCTCTGCCTCTCGAGCCGTCCCCCTGAGCCCTCTGCCTCTCGAGCCGTCCCCCTGAGCCCTCTGCCTCTCGAGCCGTCCCCTGAGCCCTCTGCCTCTCGAGCCGTCCCCCTGAGCCCTCTGCCTCTCGAGCCGTCCCCCTGAGCCCTCTGCCTCTCGAGCCGTCCCCCTGAGCCCTCTGCCTCTCGAGCCGTCCCCCTGAGCCCTCTGCCTCTCGGAGCCGTCCCCTGAGCCCTCTGCCTCTCGAGCCGTCCCCCTGAGCCCTCTGCCTCTCGAGCCGTCCCCCTGAGCCCTCTGCCTCTCGAGCCGTCCCCCTGAGCCCTCTGCCTCTCGAGCCGTCCCCCTGAGCCCTCTGCTTACAGCTTCTTGGAGTCAGGGTAGCATCTGCGGCGTAACACAAAATGACACCCCTCCTCTCCCCCTGCAGAATGTGACGAGGTCACTGGTTTTCCCATATCTCAAAGATATTTATTCGCCTTGAGCTGAAAGAGGTCCCTCTGAAGTACTGGGGCCCCCTGAAAGGTTGAGGGCCCCCTGCAGGCCACCGTTCCCTCCCTGGGAAGCATGCGCGCCTTTTCCACGTTTTGAAATCCCGGACAGACGGCTAACTTATAATTAAATAATGAACTGTGTGAAATCCTTTGTATTTTTAAACATTGAAATACTGCCTCTATTTGCTTTCATAATTATTTGTGAATAGCTGACGTAACTCTCAAACACTTTTGAAGTGATTTCTTTGTATTCACAGTTTAAATTTTAATTTCGAATGGGGAAAATACTGTCCTTTGCTGGTTTCCTCCAATTTGCCTACTGGCTTTGACATACAAATGCCCAAGTGTCGGTAAATGCCTGGAGATATGGCATCCTGGGGGTCTAAATGGCAGGCGGCAGTACTGAATTGTATATAGAGCTGAGACCCTGGGGTTCTGGTATTCCCCAGCACTAACCAGAGATAAAGAGAAAACACGACCGAAGAAGCCAAAACAGAAACTGCCTTCAACTTCGGAAAAGTAATGTGGTTTTTGTTCAAGTTTCATATTTTACTGACTCTTGCATTCCCTAAGAGTATTTGTTTTTCTCGGGATGATGAGTTTCCGTAGCTTTTCAGGCAACGTATTACTCATTTACAGTGCCTAGTGTGAAACGAGTTCCTTCTATTGAGCTGTGCGAGTTGAGGTTGCGGGTGGGCCACGATTGGCAGATGTGGAGTTCAGGCAGAATGCTGTGTGAATTTGTCACAGTGCCCGTCACTGTCATAAAGGGGATTTGAATGCATGCTCATCCAATCCTTGGCCTCTCAGCGGAGCTCATAGAGCAATGGCTGGCATGGCAATTATAATTTGGATTGCGTGCAAAAGCGTGTGAAGGATGAACACAGCTGTCAAAATACTGACAGGGTGAAAGTTAAATAAAATACAGTGCGTACAGGTGAGCGGGTATGTTGTGCTGAGGGATTTGTGAAGTCAGTGCAGGAGATGCAAGGAAATATGTGCAAGAGAAAAAAGGTGCTGGAGAGGAAAGAGAAACGGTGTGAGATATGTAGACTCCTTTTCTTTCTGAAATACTCAGTCTACATGTCTAACAAAGAGACCGCAGAAGAGAGTGATGTGAAGACGACAAAGGGGCAGACAGACACTCCGAAGACCTTGCCCCTTATGCAGACTATAATAATTTTTAATTTATAGTCTACTAGTCTCCTTATTTTTTAAATAAATAAATATATATATCACATGCACACAATCTTCATGATCGCCCGTTGTAGGTGGCTCGCTCGTTTTATCTGCGGCCCCTTGTGTGCTCCTCACCCATAAGAACCACATGTAGAGGCCGCTCTGTCTATCTTCCTGAGCTATCACTGCTGAACGCGCTCATTTTTACGCCTGTTGTTTACAACGGTTAGAAACGAGAGCGTGGAATCATGAAGCGCTACATACAAACAAGTCCTGTTCTGTGTCTTGTTCTCTGTCCAGGCTTCACTGGCTGCCGGTGGAGAAAAGGATTCAGTTCAAGACTTTGTGTGTCGCTCATAAAATCCTGAATCATCAAGTCCCCAAGGTCTTAGCGAATTGGCTAGTGCCATATATCCCGAGGCGTTCTCTTCGCTCTGCAGATAAAAGGCTAGTCTGCATCCCTCGAGTTTGTAGAGCCAGAGCAGGCGGACGCTCATTTAAGGTATTGGCAGCTAGGCTTTGGAACTCCCTTCCCTCTGGGATTAGAGGACTACAGAACCTTTTAGAGTTCCGGAGAGCCATAAAGACCTGGCTCTGTCCGGGGTAGCCTCAGGGTATTTTTTCTTTCTCTGTTTCATGAAAGTTTACCTGGGTAGCGCTGGGACACCCTGTTGCTGGGGCAGCTATGCGCTGTACAAATTCGGTAAATAAAATAAACAAATAAATGTAAAGGACCCATTCTAGGCGTGTTAGTGGGCCAGGTCCTAAGTGCCGTGGGTGCCGCGTCACTGCGATCTACTTGTTACCTTATATCTGTTTGGTTTGCCTATCGTTGTTTTTAAGAAGGAAGTCTTTATTTTATTAACAGATAGTTTGCAGAGGTAACACTGCAGCAGGTCAGGGGATGGCATAAGCGTGGCGGTTCTTCCTGTTACGGGTGCCAAGTGGGGTCACATTTGTCTCTTCGCGCAAAGGTTCGCGAAGATGGCGGCAGTGACGAGCGCGCTCCACTCGGCCCACAATTCAATTATGGCTCTGCAAAAAGTCAGTTTGCTGCTGAAAGAACAGAACTGGAAACGGCTTTAGCTAATTGCAGTAGACAAGACTGAGGCAGTTTGACTTTCCTGTATTAATTAACAAACCCACCACTAATTAGCTTGTAAAAGCGCAATTCATGCTTCTTTCCCTAAACACAATTAATATGGCAACTCAAGGCGTCTCCATCATTAACATGCTTCGGCCTAATTACACAAGGCCGGTATTTTCAGACAAGCGATCGCCATAGCGCTGTTATATTTGCACTTTCACGCGGCGCCCTGTCTCCTTTTGGGAGGCCCCTCAGAAGTTCGAGGTTGACGAAGTACCCGTTCTCGGCGTGGAAAAAACGAGTGATTGAGAGGAATTAGCCATGGCCTCTCTGTGCACTTGGCTTTTATTCTCTGTGAGAAACATAATTGGCTCATTTTTAGCACAAAGCCGGCTGCCAGGTGGGAAGAGAGATAATGGCTGCGGTGTGCCAGTCTTCACCGCCCCTGCCCGCAGCCAGCATCCATTGCCGCTGTGCCCAGCAGCGTGAGCGCTCCAGCCTCCTCAAACATTCCGCCGTGCTGTAGGGAAGCCTAATGTGTGTGTCTTTCTGCCCTGATTAAATACTTGTAGCCGTCCTCAACATGCATGACAAGCGGTACCAGTGTCTGCTCCACGGAGAGGGTTTTGAATTAAAGTAAGCACTGACCGAGCCAGTTCTGCTTCTCTTGCTCACAGAGCAGCTTCTATTCGGGAAACGGCCACTACAACGCGGCCGTTTCCACGCATAACTTAACCACGCATGCATTACAACGAATAGCCTTTAGCACGCATTCGAGATACGTAGTAAAGGCATGTGTGTTAAAGGCTAAAAAAAAAAAAAAAAAGGGGGGGCTTGGGAGGGTCTCCCCTCCCCAAAAAAAGTGTGAAAATAACAGGGGGCTTGGGGGGGCCCAATAAAAAACGCACCTGTTGAAGATTTGGGAGGCAATCGGCGTCGTTAGACGAAACGGAAAGACACTTCCGTTTCCTCTTAACGACGTGCGACGTCAACACGGAAGAACATTGAAAAGAGACGACGTGGAGAGGTAATGGGAATATTAGATTTAAGAAGGAAAAAAACCAGGGTGTTGTGTCCTGCGAGACACGTTCTAGTGTCTCGACAGACACAGAGTTAGCAGCCACTCCCCCTATGGGAGTGGGCACACTGGCACCCCCACACGCATCCCTCACAGGCGTCACGAGTGACGTGAGCCTGTTAATAAAAGGGCCCGGGTGCACGTGCTCGTGGCCAGTTGAGTAACGATAGCCACGGTGTCATTGTCAATCCTTTATCAGCATGTGGGCCGGGGGCCCACGACATAACACAGGGGTCCGATTTAAGGCTTAAGGGCAGGGGTATTTATAAGAAGGGTTTAGGGGTGGGGGAATAACCTTTGCCAAGAGTATGCCCTCTCCATACATGAATATACAACGAAAATCGTTGTAAAAGTATGCGTGGTAAAGGAATATTCGTGGTAAAGGTTATGCGTGGGAAAGGCATGCGTTACAACGGAATGCGTTGTAACATCATACAACCCTTCTACTCCTAACATTCGCTGCGTGTTCGTACAGTGTCTGCTGCAGACCCCCCCCCCGCTGGCTGAGAGCCGTGGCATCTGTTTCAGTGACGCCGACAGACCAATGAGAGCTGACTGGCGCATGCTCCAGGCGTGAAGCAGTGAAGCCAGCGTGCTTGCAGGACCCCTGGCGCATGCTCCAGGCGTGAAGCCAGCGTGCTTGCAGGACCCCTGGCGCATGCTCCAGGCGTGAAGCCAGCGTGCTTGCAGGACCCCTGGCGCATGCTCCAGGCGTGAAGCCAGCGTGCTTGCAGGACCCCTGGCGCATGCTCCAGGCGTGAAGCCAGCGTGCTTGCATGCTCCTTCACGGCTCTCGTGAAGACATTCCTTATCAGCTTGTTAAATAAACAAGCTGATAAGCTCGGAGACAAAGGGCGCGAACAGAAAACCCTCATTTCCAAAGGCAGGCCACCGTTTACCATAAAATGTGACGCCGGCCAATGGAAATCAGGGGCAAGGCTTAAAGCCCTCTTCTGAAAGTCCTCTCCTACAAAATCTCTCGCGGAGGCGGAGTAGGGCTCTGCCCTGCAACGCACGCGAGACCTAAAAAATAAAGGCATAATTGGTGGTGTTCATTGGGCACGGAAGTCTTCTGGGCTGGCCTTTGATAGCTACGGCCCTACTGGTCACCATGGGGGCTGGGGTGAGCAGGGATTGCTGCTGTGCAGGGAGTGCCGACTCCTGAACACATGCAGCACGCAGTGACTGCCATTCATGATGCCAACGCCTGCAAACCAAGGTTGGCTTCAGAGTATAACTCACCAGAATGTGGCCACCCTCTGAAGGGGAGACAGAGCATCCATTAAAAGGCACACACTTTCATGGTGTCTGCTAGCTTTTGAAATCTAGTTATTTAATTTCCTGGCTCATATACACCCTTAATGAAGTATTCTAAAAAAGTTTGTCATTTTAGTTTTACTGTCGAGTGTGTGAGCGTGTCCAGTCTTTTGGTTGAACTTTTTTTGGTTGCTTCCATC
Organism: Calotriton arnoldi; assembly: GCA_963921515.1. Taxonomy (NCBI): domain Eukaryota; kingdom Metazoa; phylum Chordata; class Amphibia; order Caudata; family Salamandridae; genus Calotriton; species Calotriton arnoldi. The sequence goes on from CAWUFW010009679.1 coordinate 580,034, forward strand.
TTGTTTAAAGCGCCAACTCTGCGTGGATCGCGATAGCACGTGGGTCCACTCACCACACTCCGTATAAATGGCTGAGCCATTTTATTGTTTGTTGATGCTTGGTGTTCGCCCCTTTCTCCTTATTTAGCAACCAGTAACATTTGAAACAAGCACACTCAATAGTATTACTGAAAAACAAGGTCTTTTTCGTACCCATTTTGAACTAGTTTAAAAAGCACATACGTTTTACGAAGTGATTAAAAAACACTTGTTTTAAAGTAATAATGTAGAGTGGTCGTGTTTAAAATTAATAAGAAATACCAACTACTTGCCCCAGCCCTACCAGCTTGTCAGAGATGCTACACTACTAAGAAATCTCTGTGGTGCCTTCCTTGCTAGCTGAGCTTGATGTTCACTATGTATCTCTGTTTCTAGCTTCAATTGACTTACGAAGTGGAATTACCATGTATCCTGTGTCTTGTAATGTTTAATATTTCAATTCATTATGAATGTTCAGAGTGTACGAGTATGTTTGGGTCTGTGGTTGTTTGTGTGTTTTGAGAGTGAGTGTGTGGGACCACATATATGTATACATGTTGGAATTCCATTTTGTTGTATGTCTTTTTCTGTGAATGTTGATAAAATGTTATAAATAAACACTATATTTTCTATATAACCGTTTTCCTACTCCTCTGGGGGAATCCCTTTGTTTGTATGGCTATGTTTTAATATATTAGTGACTTTTGAGCGCTTCATAAGCTCTTTCAGGCAGCTTGGGTTTCCTCGGATTGTACTTGGCTCCTTCCCCTGTCCAATCTGCCAGCTATCCGTTTCCAGGGGCCCCCTCCTGGAGGAGCAGTACCTTTGTCATGTGACTGACTTCTCTGGTGCTACCAGCCCCACGGGGACACCCGAGATGTAACTGTGGCTGACGGCGCCACAGCCCCTCTTGAAGGAGCGGGCGAGGTTACTGTGCGACTGACCCCAGCAGCCCTCCCAGCCTTTCAGAGGTAGATGAACCTGCCGTGTGACTGTCAGTCTCCCCGGGGCAGGGAGAGAGTGATGGGACAGACTGTGCTTTAGCGTCACCAGCTTCATTTGGGACTGACACCTCCCCAGCCCCCATGTATCCCAAGTAGCGCAGTCTGTTACCGGAGGAGGGGATCAGAAGCCCATGGCTCGTTAGGAACCAGGACGAATGTGGTGGCAGCAGCACTTACGGTGGAGAGACCCGCTCACCTGTGCCCCCCCCCCATAGTGAAACCAGCTCACCTGTGCCCCCCCCCGTAGTGATAGTGAAACCAGCTCACTTCTGTACCATCTGTAGTGATAGTGAAACCCGCTCACCTGTGCCCCCCGTAGTGATAGTGACCACGCTCACCTGTGCCCCCCCCGTAGTGATAGTGACCACGCTCACCTGTGCCCCCCCGTAGTGATAGTGACCACGCTCACCTGTGCCCCCATAGTGAAACCAGCTCACCTGTGCCCCCCCGTAGTGATAGTGAAACCAGCTCACTTCTGTACCATCTGTAGTGATAGTGAAACCCGCTCACCTGTGCCCCCCGTAGTGATAGTGACCACGCTCACCTGTGCACCCCCATCCGTAGTGATAGTGAAACCCGCTCACCTGTGCCCCCCGTAGTGATAGTGACCCCGCTCACCTGTGCCCCCCGTAGTGATAGTGACCCCGCTCACCTGCGCCCCCCAGCCGTAGTGATAGTGACCCTGCTCTCCTGTGCACCCCCATCCGTAGTGAAAGTGAAACTAGCTCACCAGTGCCCCCCCCCCCGTAGTAATAGTGACTCCGCACACCTGCGCCCCCAGCCGTAGTGAGTGACTCAGCTCACCTGTGCCCCCCGAAGTGATAGTGACCCCGCTCACCTGCGCCCCCCAGCCGTAGTGATAGTGACCCCGCTCACCTGTGCCCTCCCGAAGTGATAGTGACCCCGCTCACCTGCGCCCCCCGAAGTGATAGTGACCCCGCTCACCTGTGCCCCCCGAAGTGATAGTGACCCCGCTCACCTGCGCCCCCCAGCCGTAGTGATAGTGACCCCGCTCACCTGTGCCCCCCCGAAGTGATAGTGACCCCGCTCACCTGCGCCCCCCAGCCGTAGTGATAGTGACCCCGCTCACCTGTGCCCCCCGTAGTGATAGTGACCCCGCTCACCTGCGCCCCCCAGCCGTAGTGATAGTGACCCCGCTCACCTGTGCCCCCCAGCCGTAGTGATAGTGACCCCGCTCACCTGTGCCCCCCAGCCGTAGTGATAGTGACCCCGCTCACCTGTGCCCCCCCCCCCGAAGTGATATTGACCCCGCTCACCTGCGCCCCCCAGCCGTAGTGATAGTGACCCCGCTCACCTGCGCCCCCCCCGTAGTATGTGACCCCGCTCACCTGCGCCCCCCAGCCGTAGTGATAGTGACCTCGCTCACCTGTGCCCCCCCCCCGAAGTGATAGTGACCCCGCTCACCTGCGCCCCCCCTTGTGCTGGTGTTGGGGAGGTGATGCTGGGGTGTTCTCACGCCTGCACTGAGCTCTGCTCTCTCTTCTGCGTTGTTCTCTCAGCAGCTCGGAGGGTTTGGGGGAAACGACGCAGCTTTAAATACTTTTGGGGAACCTCAGAGCCCTGCCCAGTCTGAGCTCATAGGCGCGGAACTTTTTTCACTTTCGAATCTACTTTTTTCCGGTTTTATAGCGGGAACTCGGCCCTGGGCATTGGAGCGCTCTACACGAGCATCAGATTATGTTGCACAAGGCAGAGTCACTTTTACTTTATTTTAAGGCAAGGGAAATTGAATGACTTGCCCCAGTGCTTTAAATGGGAAATTAGAAGTGCCGGTACTCACTAATTAGACTGGGTAGGTATTTAGGGGCGTGTCTAGGGGCGTGTCTGGGGGCGTGTCTGTGAGCCAGGAATTTAATAATAGCCACATAAGTAAGCTTTAACGCAAATGCTCTGATTGTCATGTAAAGCGCTTAAATGCCTATGGGTCAAATTCGCGCAAAATCAAGCTGCCTCCTTACACAAGAGACATGGCAAGCATCCGCTTCTATGTCATAGGTGCAGAGCCTCATTTTTGGCAGTTTGATATTGCGCTAATTTGGGCCATGGGCATTTAAGCGATTTACATACAATCAGAACATCTGCATTACAGCTTACTTTTTTAAGACCCCTGGTTAAGGGAGTTGTCCAGAACCACAGGATGATGAGCGGACGTCGGGATTCGACCCTTTCTTTCAGCAATAGGCAGCAGAGATGCAGGGGCTCTAAGAAGGGATGAGAAACAACAACGCCTCATTAACAAGTGAGGGGTCTTTAAAAGACCTGTGAAGTACTCGGGTGCGGCTGAGTGCGCGCCCGGGAAACTGTCTCATCCCGGGCTGCCACACGACGGGGGAGGGGGGTGGGGCGTCTGAAGCCCTTTGATCCCAATGGGCTTGCTCGCCTGATGAGAACCTAACACTGCAGGAGCACCCCAGCGCAGAAATACACAGGCTGTTGCCAGCCAGAGCAGCACCTCAACACGCACCATCTGTTGCACGTACCCGTACTTCAGGGCCTGAGCCCTGCTGCTTCATGGAGTACCGGTACTCTCCTTGCCCGAAAATAAGTTCCGGTACTCAGGGGGGAAAAACTGAGAAGTGCTGGTACTCAGTACCGGTGAGTACCGGCCCATTTAAAGCACTGATTTGCCCAGAATCACAGGAAGCTGAGCCGTTGCCGAGACTAAAACTGGTTGCTCACTTCCAAAGTCGGCAGTTAGGCCACACCCCCTCTCTGATTCTGAAGGGGGAGTGGGGTCAGTACAGTTTATATGGGGGAGGAGCAGAGGCGTGGCTTCAGGGGGGTCGTTTGAGGTATTACACCCCCCTAGTAAACGTATTTTGGGATGAACAGTTAGGAACAGGTGCTTTCAGCCGGGTGTGTTGGATTTCACACGGACACAAACGAACACACACAGGGGCGTATTCTCAAGGAGTCATCGCCGATTTATCGGCACTTTAGCGCCGCAAAAGTGGCGATAGATTTATCACCCCATTCACAAGCTGGTGCAAACTGCCGACATCGCCAGTTTTCCTACGATAGCTGCCGCAAAACACATCGCCACGTATGAGAGCGACAACTAACGTTAATGATATGCAGAGTAGGTGTTCCCGTGCAAAAACACACGAAAACACCACTTCGCGATATTCTCAACGACCAGCCAGATCTGCGATGCGAACCAAAAACAGGCGATAAGGCGCGTTAGCAGCAGGGATTTAACACCTGCCTTCTGCTGGTGTTAAGCTGGACGACTACCTACAGTATGAAAGGGAGCCCAGCCCAGAGCCACATCTGAAGACCAACAGATGCCATGGAGACAATGATGGTGCAGCCTGGAGACCCAAGAGGGCCACAACACCCACCGCAACCACCCCCAGGGCCCCCCCCCCTGGAACCTCCCCCCCCGGATTACCACCTAGGCAGTGCAGGACAGCAGACGACCCTAAAACGCACCAGCCCCAGAGACTCAACGCCAGAGGAAGCTATTGGCCAACACAGGCTCAAAAGGACAACCATCCTCCGCATCCTGACCCACATTGCCCACAGGCTGACGGTACCAACACAGCGGACAACCTACATCCCCCCGCAGACAAAGCTGCTGGCTGTGCTGCACCTGTTTGCCTCTGGTACCTTCCAACCAACAACTGCCAGAGTCGGAGGAGTCACACAGCCAGCCCCATCAAACTCCCTCACACATGTCATGGATGCATGTCCACAAAAGCAACGGCGGGCCCCTGTATCCGCACCACACGACAGTACCAATTCGTAGTGCACCTGCGCAACCAACCCCAACGCCAGCCGTGCTAGACGCCTCCATGCCCTAGACCCAAGATCGTAGTAACCGAAATGTGGGTGCGCCAGGTCATGAAGTCCAGTAGTCAACAGTAGTGTCAAAACAGAACTTTATTACAAATACACAAACAAACAAAACGAAAAGCTCAGCCAACGCGTTCCATTCCCAACGGGGAACTTCAACAGGGCAACGTGTCTTCAGAAACCTGTGGGAGAAATGGTGACAATGGTCAAACTTCCTTATAGTCACATGCCTAATCTGGTACAGTGTACTGCACTTGGACAAGCCGGGATGCTCACAGGCATGATAAACCATGCATGAGAAGACCGTAACAGAACTACGTGTGGCTGTAACCATCGTAGGAATGAAGAGGAAGGTAACGACCACACGAACTGCTTTTATGGTCACATCATGCAGGACTCCTCATACCTGAAAGCATCACAGTGTGTGTCAGCTCGATACCCCTGCCCCTCACTCCCCCCACACTGCGCAGGAACATCTTGAGACCACGCAAGGGAACTACGCCATAGCTGGCGTCACGCACGCGTTGGGGGCAATTCACAGCACACGTGTACGACGTGCCCCCTGCTGACACTGCACACAATCACCGCAACAGCAACCACATGCATGCCATCACTGTGCATACAAAAGTGGACCACCGTGGCCTGTCCATCAATGTCGTCGCAAACTCCCCAGGCAGTGTGCATGATTCCCACATGTCCGCAAGTCCACCACCAACCAGCGCTTTGAGGATGGCCCCCATGGAAATGCACTGCCCTTCGGCAAGTACCAACTGAACACACCACACACCTCAACTCCACAATCCCCCAACTCACAACTGTGGGAATGCACACGTCACAAATCCACCACCAAAGTGACTACTGCATGTGTCTCAGTCTCCACCACAACCTGTCCATAGGCCTACACACACGTGGCCGACCACCTTCAACGGGCACATTCACACTGGACACGAGGTGGCTACGTCCCAAACCAACTCGCGCACATCACGTCCTCGCATGTAGGGTCGTGTCAGCAAGGTCGGCGCCCCCCACCCAGCCAAGAGTCCGCCGCCATGACCGGTGGTGCCTGCACGATCCTGTGTGCCTGCTGCACCCCAGCCCTGGTCCCCAGACCGGTCCTCCGCCCAGCAATGACTTGCCGCCCCTGCGCACCCAGGCCTCAATGCTCACCTGCCGCCACCAGCGTGTCTCCAAGAGGGCCCACCACGTGCCGGTGCATCCTCCTCAGCCGATCGCTGGATTCCGCGCCACAGGCCCCCAGCGCACCCTGCGGCACTGCACCGCAGAGTCATGTGTGTGCTGACTGCTGCCTTCAGCGTGCACTACGGTCCAGCAGGACTCACAATTCAAATCGAACCACGATTAGCAGGACGGCTCATCGAGGCCTACGCATCATCGCAGGCTGCACACCCGCTCAGCTCTTCAGGTGCCACTAACCCTGTGCAACGCAAGTCATCGTCACGTGGCGGTAGGCCCCTGCCAGCCGCAGTGCAGCGGGTGCCACTAACCCAGTGCAATGCAAGTCATCGTCACGTGGCGGTAGGCCCCTGCCAGCCGCAGTGCAGCGGGTGCTACTAACCCTGTGCAACGCAAGTCATCGTCAGGTGGCGGTAGGCCCCTGCCAGCCGCAGTGCAGCGGGTGCCACTGACCCTGTGCGCCACAAGTCATCGTCCCGTGGCGGTAGGCCCGTGCCGGCCGCAGTGCATCGGGTGCCACTAACCCAGTGCACCACAAGTCATGGACCCTTTATGATTGAGTCTCGTGGTGCGGACGCCATCATGTCATCTCCGGCAGTGGGGAATGTGATGTGCTAGGCCCCTTTTATTGGCAGGGTCACATGTCCTGTGACGCCTGTGCTGGATGGGTGTGGTGTGGGTGTTAACCAGCCCTCAGGGAGTGGCTGTGGCATGCTGACAACTAGACCAGTGATCAGCAGATCACTACAGGAAAGACCTGGGACATGTAGCTTTGTCGTCCCCCCTCTGAGCGTAAGCGGAGTGGACTGGCCTGGCGTATGGCAGGCCAGCGTAGGGGTGGGAACAATAAGCCCGGGGCTCTGGGCGTGCTTCAGTTCTGGGCTGGACAAGGAAGTAACTGATGCTTGTGTCTCTGTTGTAGTGTCTACGCCGCCCGGACCGCAATTGGCAATGTTGCACCCTGTGACTCAGGTCCCACGACATGAGCAACATGGACGTAAGGGTGAATCACTGACCCTACATTCATCCATACTCTCATACTTGAATGATCAAAGACATGAAACATCTGTGCGATTCTGAATGTTTAATTCACATCCAGTGGAGTGTTGCAGCTGGAGCAGTACAGGGCCATGCAAACCCCACTTCACATTATTGGCCCGTGGAGGGCCAGCCAGAGTCCTTCAGGGAATGACAAGTACATCGGAAGAGGAAGAGTTCAGTCCACAGTCTGATCGCTGTGTCATTGGTTACCAAACAGAATATGGTAGTCCATGTCGAGGTCCAAGGTGAGTGTCACAGAGTGTATCGGGGGACAGTGGAAGGTGATGATGCAGAGGGCAGAACCAAGCAGAAACAGGCCATACGGCAGAGATGAATGCTACCGCTTCCTTCTTACCACTAAGGCAGAATCACCCGCATCTTCGTCCTCTGATGTTTCTTGTGCCTCACATGTGGGTGGTGGTGGAATGTCGGCCTCACTGTGTGCCACTGACACATCGGGGGCCGGAGGTGGATTGCCTGCCGCACTGTGAGGCACTGACACATCAGGGGGCGGAGATGTGGATGTAGAAGCAGCAGCAGCATTCATCGGCGCCAGGCCTTGAGGCAGCAATGCCATGATGAGGGTCTGCAGGGCATGGAAGAACCCAGCTACATCTCGCTGGTGTGCAGCCGTGGCAGCCATTCTTTCCGCCGTCATCCGCTCCATGTTCTCCATGAGCCCCCGCATCTGTCCCAACTCCCGGCTGACATCGCTGGAGCCACTCTGACTGGACAGTTGTTCTTGTCTCAGTATCATGACTCCAGCGATGTCAGCCATGGAACGTTGGAGAGCATGGAGCGGACTGTGGGTGTCCGTTAGGGACTGTAGGTGGTCCCTGATGGGAATCAGACACCCATGTATGGCATCAAGTTTGGCTGCCATGAGGTCGAACCCCACCCGCACCTGATCAGCCATCTTCTCCTGGACCTCTAACACATGGCATTGGAAGGCCATGTGTTGTTCGTGGGGGTCCTGGGAGACAGACGGGGTGGTAGGTGCTTCCTGCTGTGTGGTCTGTGCAGGGGGTGGGGTCTCCTCGATGCAGCTGGGCTGCCCTTCTCCTGGAGGAGGGGTGCCGAAGCTGTCAATGAGGGTTTGAGGGCTTCGGTGTTGATATTGGGGATGTCCTCATCGTCATCAGGGAAGAGTTGTTGGGGCTGCTCTGCAGGAGGTGTTGATGCTCCCTCTGTAATGTGAAGGGGAGATGCAGTGTTACATTGTGTTCACATGTATGTTGACGCATTGTACAAGTTCACATGCAGACTGCATGACAATGTTCATTTTGACTGTTTAGGAGGAGCTGCCTGTTTGATGCGGGACAGTGGAAATTTCGTCAACATCACGGATATGTGTTTGTACTTGTACATTGACATCTCACATTTCCCTGCTATGCCAAATGTGATTGGCCAGTTTCTACACACAAGCGGCACCTGTTGTTTCCTCTGTCCTGTTGTAAACGTGTTGCAGTTTGTACCACATTGTTGTCAATGCTGATGTGCTCTGAATGTCATGTGTGTGTGCTGCATTTTGGGAGAGTCGCCCCTGCAGCTCTGATTTTGCTGCCCCTTGTCCCTTTCAGGCAGTGTGCCTTTGACTTCTGTGGCCATACAGTACTGAGATGTTGCAGACTTGGGTGAATTTGGGTCTTGGTGGGAGTTGGGACTCTGGGGCATGGTTTGTCCGCAGATGTGTTATTGACGTCAGGGGTTGTTTGTGCAGGTGGATGTGTCAGAGTGTGACCTGCTCCTTTACGGATGTGGTCCACACTCAGCCACCTCAGTGTGGTGGCATGCACCATGTCATGGTGATCGGACTGCAGCCATGCTAATCGTCATGCAGTGTCACTTGCATTGTCAGTGTGGCTCAACGACCCGCAGCTTTGCTGGGTTCAGCACATGTGCATAGGTTGGTTGTGAGATAAGTGATGTGTGGGAAGGGCCTCCTCTGGGCACATAGTCGACGGGGGCCTACTTGCTGTTTCTAGGTGAGCTGCAGTGTGCCAAGGGGATCAGGGACGTGATCCAGAGTCATTGTGGGTGTGTACTGTGCTGTACTTAATTGTGCATGTGTGCCATTGTGCCCATCTCCCCCCGTCCCCCCAGTCCCTGGTCGTTACTCACCCTGTTGCTGTTGTGTCAGGTCATGTTGAGCAGTGTCCGGTCCCCCAACTCCTGCCACCGTCTCCCCACTGATGACTGTGGAGACCATTTCCTCAATCTCATCCAGCTCCTCCTGTGGCGCTGGACTCCCACCTCCAGTCTGCATTGCTGCCTTCTGGTTGTTGGCGAGTTTCTGCTTTGTCTTGCGCTTCACATCATTCCAGCGCCTCTTGAGCTCTTCCATTGTCCTCCTCAGCACTCCAACTGCATTCACCTTGTCCACGATGGACTGCCATGTTGCATTTTTTGTTGCCAATAACACTGTGGAGGTGACGAACAGTTGTTGATGGTGTTCTATCACCTCCGTAATCAGGATCCTGTTTTCCTGCGGACTGAACCGCGTCTTCCTCTTCTTCTTGTTCTTGCCCTTCCCTGTCCCTGAGGTCCCGGCTGCTCCTCCGGGGGGCTTGTGGGGTTCTGGCCGTCCTCTGTACCTGCTCCGGCTGCCTCCATTGTGCTTCGCTGTAGTTTGGTTTTTGTTTGTGTTTTTTGCTTTTGTAGTGATTTTTCCCGCCTGACGTGTGTGATTTGAAGGCCTGGCGCTGCTTTTCGCTGATTGTCTTATCGCGGTTGGGCCCATCGCAACTATTTTTGCGTTCGGGTTTGGATTTTCATCGCCGTCCCGGTAATGTTATCACGGACATTTGACGCGTTATCGGGAGACTATCGCATGTTACCGCCGTGTTGAAAATACGACGTTAACACAGAGTTATTTTCCCACGATAGACAGCGATATGAAAACTTGCGTTAACCTATTTTGGCGATGTTTATCGCACGTTCTTGAGAATATCCCCCACACTCTTTCTTTGACTCCACAAATGTTGCTTATTTCACAAAATGTGTTTTCTCTCACTTACGATCGTTACCAACCCGCATACCTCTTCATTCCTGCTGCCCCTTAAACCCTCCTCCTGCTCCCTGCTTGTCCTATCAGAGCCGGCCTTTGCTAAGATAGCGCCCTGGGCGGATATCAATGTGGCACCCTGTCTGTTGGTAGTGAATTAAAGGAGGCAGCAGGGGTCCCTTCTGTGGTCACTGGTCAGTACCGGGTTGAGCAGGGACTGCCCCTGACCACAAACACACTCATACCTCCCCCAGCCCACCCACATCACCCATAGCTGGGCTGCCTCAGCAGCTGATGGTTGATGTGCGCCATCAGGGGTCAGAGGGGGATGGGAGGGGCTGAGGGGTGTTAAAAACATCGCCCCCGTATGATAACGAAGGACTAAAACCACTTTAAATTGGCAATTCAAACAGAAACGAAGGGACAGGGACAAGGCTGGAGCAAGACGAGAAGGGCGCTGCTGTTGAAATAACCTTCATGCCCAGCTCCATGCGCCCCTCAGACAAATGGCGCCCTGGGCCTGGGCCCAGCTCGCCCATGCTAAAGACCTGTCCGGTGTCCTATAATGCATTCTAATACGACATGCTAGCGTGGTCGATGGTAAATCTGAAACTCACCCTCAAACCCCCATCTTCCCGACCAAGCTAGCCCCCGGGAGGGAACATCAGGGAAGTAATGAAAGAAAGGTAGAGGAGAGTGTGGGCAGTGCAAAGGGGGGAGGGCAGGGCAGAATTTTTGAGGCGGGAGGACGGGACGAGATGAGGAGAGAGGGGGTGTCACAGAGGCTCATTGAGTGCGCTCTGGGAGGCAGGCGATGAACAGACATCCTAGCACAGAGCACGACTCAGAGGGTTCAGCGCCTGCTGCAGACATCTAAATGTGACCCTCAGGCCTCTGGTCAGAGTGCAGGGGGTGCACGTGCCTGTCGTCACTACATCGACGTGGGCGACATCAGTGTGCAGCATTTCAGCGCCAGGACAAGTGAAGTGTGTGTCATGAGCTGTGGGACCGCCCATCAGGCACATTATTAGGGGTGAGAGGGAGGATGCACAAGAGAACAAGACATAATATATAAGAAGAAGTGGTAGGCTAGAGAGAGCAGCTAATGTGAAGGAGTGAATACCTACCCGCTCTTCTCTTCCCTGAAAGGTGAGACCTGCTGCTTCACAGCATGCACCATATAGTGAAATAGCATACACCGTATAGTGAAACAGCATGCACCGCATAGTGAAACAGCATGCACCGTATAGTGAAACAGCATGCACCGTATAGTGAAACAGCATGGACCGTATAGTGAAACAGCATGCACGTATAGTGTAACAGCATGCACCGTATAGTGTAACAGCATGGACCGCATAGTGAAACAGCATGGACTGTACAGTGAAACAGCATGCAGCATACAGTGAAACAGCATGCACCGTATAGTGAAACAGCATGCACCGTATAGTGAAACAGCATGCACCGTATAGTGAAACAACATGGACCGTACAGTGAAACAGCATGCACCGTACAGTGAAACAGCATGCACCGTATAGTGAAACAGCATGCACCGTATAGTGAAAAAGCATGGACCGCATAGTGAAACAGCATGGACCATATAGTGTAACAGCATGCACCGCATAGTGTAACAGCATCGACCGTATAGTGTAACAGCATGCACCGTATAGTGTAACAGCATGCACCGTATTGTGAAACAGCATGGACCGTACAGTGAAACAGCATGGACCGTACAGTGAAACAGCATGCTCCGTATAGTGAAACAGCATGGGCCGTATAGTGTAACAGAATGGACCGTATAGTGTACCAGTATGCACCGTATAGAGTAACAGCATGCACCGTATAGTGTAACAGCATGCTCCGTTTAGTGAAACAGCATGAACCATATAGTGAAACAGCATGGGCCGTATAGTGTAACAGCATGCACAGTATAGTGAAACAGCATGGGCCGTATAGTGAAACAGCATGGGCCGTATAGTGAAACAGCATACACCGTATAGTGTAACAGCATGCACCGTCAGCATGCACCGTATAGTGTAACAGCATGGACCATATAGTGTAACAGCATGCACCGTATAGTGTAACAGCATGCACCGTATAGTGAAACAACATGCACCGTATAGTGTAACAGCATGCACCGTATAGCGAAACAGCATGGACCGTATAGTGAAACAGCATGGACCGCATAGTGAAACAGCATGGACCGTACAGTGAAACAGCATGCACCATACAGTGAAACAGCATGCACCGTATAGTGAACCAGCATGCACCGTATAGTGAAACAGCATGCACCGTATAGTGAAACAGCATGGACCGTACAGTGAAACAGCATGCACCGTACAGTGAAACAGCATGCACTGTATAGTGAAACAGCATGCACCGTATAGTGAAACAGCATTGACCTTATAGTGAAACAGCATGGACCAAATAGTGTAACAGCATGCACCGCATAGTGTAACAGCATCGACCGTATAGTGTAACAGCATGCACCGTATAGTGTAACAGCATGCACCGGATAGTGAAACAGCATGGACCGTACAGTGAAACAGCATGCTCAGTATAGTGAAACAGCATGGGCCGTATAGTGTAACAGAATGGACCGTATAGTGTACCAGTATGCACCGTATAGAGTAACAGCATGCACCGTATAGTGTAACAGCATGCTCCGTTTAGTGAAACAGCATGAACCATATAGTGAAACAGCATGGGCCGTATAGTGTAACAGCATGCACAGTATAGTGAAACAGCATGGGCCGTATAGTGAAACAGCATGGGCCGTATAGTGAAACAGCATGGGCCGTATAGTGTAACAGCATGCACAGTATAGTGAAACAGCATGGGCCGTATAGTGAAACAGCATGGGCCGTATAGTGAAACAGCATGGGCCGTATAGTGTAACAGCATGCACCATATAGTGAAACAGCATGGACCTTTTGTTGTAGTGTCCTAGACGGTAAGGGGCCATTAGGCCTTCTTTTGTTGTAGTGTCCTAGACGGTAAGGGGCCATCAGCCCTCCTTTTGTTGTAGTGTCCTAGACGGTAAGGGGCCATCAGACCTCCTTTTGTTGTAGTATCCTGGCTGGGAGCTAGGGGGGTGGGTAGGAGACACACACCTAAGAGCAATAGAGGGAAAACAAATGCACACAGCTTATCACTTCTCAGGTACTTAAGAGAGGCATACTTTTGACTTTCTTCAGTCCCTGTATATAAGAGATATGCATGCACTGTAGGAATGTTAGATGTATTGGTCTGTCCCAGTATTTACACAAATAACAATTTAAATACCTCTATTTTGTTTTATTTCTTTTATAGTGCTACTCATCCCAATGCAGTGTGTCAGAGTGCTTTGCATCACACTTACACTTTATACATTGACAATAAATCATATGTGTGTAAATCAATGTGTAGGATGTGTTACATAAGACAGTGAGGGTTACAAGGTATAGGAAACACATGTCCTCCATAGCTCACTGTGCTATATTAGAAGGATTACAATTTATGAACTGCAGGTAACCAAAGGATCTCTTTTTTAAAGAGCAGTTACCCACTTACCCATCCACATAAGTCTATCTAAACCTATAACAACCAAGTGCGCATTGTCTATTTAAATAAATGGGACAAAATACTAGCTGAGGCGTCTTTTTTGCTTGCGACAAAAATAAATGTGGATAAATACAGATAAAATGACCGAAAAATAAATATGGATAAATACAGACAGAAATGTTAAGAAAATAAATACCATAAAACCGGGAGCCCTAATCATGATTAAACTCATGAGCAGCCTGACATTGCAGGCCGCTGTGTGTGTGCACCCGTGACTATGGTGCCCGTAAGTGCGTATGCACCCTGCCAACGCAGGCCTGTGCGTACGCATTGACAACTGTAATAATTAACCCATGTCCAGTCTACCATTGCAGACATGGGCGGGCGCAATTGCACCTCTGATGCTAGGGACTATGTGTCTGACCTGCCATTGCAGGGCTGTGTGCGTACTAGTGCACGTGCACCCTTTCCAGTGGTAAAGGTGGTCTTGGCATAATTCGCTTCGAAATACCACTTATGGAACTGGGCATTTCTATGCTCTAAGAGCCTTGTGTACTGTGGTGCCTGACTCCAGTGGATGCCAGGGGTCGGGGAGCACATCTGTGCATTCCCCAGCGACCATGGACATACAATTGGAATGACAGTCCTCTGCCATTTGATGGTCGGATGGAAAAGATAGGGAGGAGAGGTTTTGACACTTGGCCTCTTGGGGCTGGATAATGGCCCCACTAAAGATTAAGCGCTACAATCAATGGCCCTATGGCAGACAGGCCTACAATTTAGGGGAGACATCTGCGGTTCAAAGGGAAACCCCTTAAGCCACCCCCCCAACTTCAAAGGCACAGGACAGTGTAACTACTAGTGCCATCCTTCAGTTGGGGCAATGCTTATTCTAAGAGACCAGAGATGTAGAAGTTCCTATGCTCATGGAGGGATACACTTGTCGGGACCCTGGACTGCAGAACCGGGACAGCATGTTGCACTGCCAGTGGACTCTGTCACGCTCATGGAGGATTGCTGCCCATAGTGGCTGGCCTGGAGTGTGGCACCCTGAAGTATTTGTTCTCCAAGGGTCTCTCTGAGATCTCAGGGACATCAAAGATCTCCCACAAGGGACCTACACCATCTACCTGACATCTGGAGAGCGTTGCCCTCTCAAGTGCCCACTGCGGCTGCTGAATTTCATTGGGTAGCACGGTGTGAGCGTGGAACTAAGACATGTGCCTGGAGACCGGATTGTCTAGTGCAGTGCCCAAGAAATCTTGCCCGCATCTAAGGCGTGTGGTACCTCAACTGCAGGGACCCTGCCACTCATAAGCGTCTTGTGGTGGTAAGCAGATTCACCGATTGCGGGACCCACGTGGCTCACTTCGTCAATCGTGCCGCATCTCTATTGTGCGACATGCAGACTGCATACTTATTGCGTAGCATGTCCTATTCACAGGGTGCTACACTTGGAGAAGGATGTGTACCCCTGGTATTGCCTCATTTTACTTCATGTGGTTCTGCTGACCTTGCACTTGTGTGTTTGACCGGACTGGTCTGGTGTACCCTGAACTGACATTTTGCCTTATTTCTAGGGAGGTACAGAATCTGCAACTCTTTGTGTGTGTGACCGGAATTGCCTGGTGCAACCCATATCAACGTGCACCGGTCATCGTGCCTCCTTTGGGACTTGCAACCTATCCAAGGACATTTTCCCTGTGGCACGTGTGGTCTGCTCTCAAACTAGATACACAACCGAGGTAGATATCGGGACGAATAGACCTTGGAGGCAGTTGAAAAACACCAATTGCAACAGTGAGAAGGTTATTTATTTGATAACGTGCCCATGCCTGAAGAAATATGTTGGCATGACAACCAGAAAGGTCAATCAGAGAATCATGGAACATAAAAGCACCATTCGGTGCAAGAAACAATCGACGAGATTGACAAACCATTTTTTGGAAATGAAACATAAACCAGAAGACATGGTGTTGGAAAGTCATCCTGTGCCCTGGGAACCCCCCAACTTTTTGCTGACTGGAACTGGTGGTAACTGACTCTGACTGACCCTGGGCTCTGTTTAACCAGGCCCAGGGCCAGTGCCATGCTGAAACACTTAGATAACAGTAAAGCACCTACATACACTAGGGTACACTTTGGGTTGGGGTACCCCTGTAATTGGCATGACCTACCCCATGAGCCCCTAGTATATAATAGGGCAGGGGATTGAAACTACCTAGAAGTCCCCAGTATCCTGGGGCATGGCAGTTTAGAGGCCAGCAGCCTTTTTGCACTTGCATGTGTGCACTGCTGAAGCCTGTGGTCAGTTTAAAAGCAGCTCTGGGTGCCAGGACTGCTCTTAAACATGCAAATTGTGGCCAAACTCGACTTTGGGGTTTGGGGCACTTAAAACTTGTCAACCTAAAATGTTTTTGCATAATAATGACCCCCAGGGTCTCCCCTAGGTATCCCAGGGGTGAGGGGTCAGGTATCTATAAGGTAGACCCTTATAAAATGAGTTTATAAATGCCCTGGGTTAAGTGAAATTCACATTTCACTCTCCCCATTGTTTAAAGAGCTGCCCAAATTCGACTTTGATGCTGGGGGCACTGGGCCTGGAGGATCTGCAATATTTTTACAGATTCAACACCCCTAGGGTCTCCCCTAGGTGACCTATGGGGTGGGGGTCCTGTGAAAATAAGCCAAGTACTTATAAAATATGTTTTTGTAGGTCCTGGTGCTGGAAAAATGGCCCACGTCATTTTTCCCATTGCAAACCCCATGGCCCATAGGATAACATGGGGGAAAGTTATTAAACAATAACTATTAACAGGACAGGGATAAAGATTCCATTCAAAGACTCACTAGAATGGTATGGATAAATCCTACAATATGATGTTATTGAATTTTTCCCAAAGTGAACAGACAAGAAGTTATAACACTTTCTTAGTTGTAGTTCCAAATCCAGCCTGCCAGTGCTCTGCCCTGATTGGTCAGAGTTAAGAGGATTAGCCAGCCTGCCTGAAGAGGTGATAAAGATCCCCTGGGGTCAGCCAGATGGACTGGGAGGGCAGTGAGCTGTTCTGCAGGAATGCCAGGCCAGGGGGAGGGGTCGTAAACAATGAGCTTCAAAGGGGCAGAGCCCAGAGCAGTGTCATTAACAGCTTTGAACCCCCACCCCAGCCAGATGGCAGGATTAAGGAAGGTATGTGCAGATGTAGGGAGGAGAGGCTAGGTTAATTAGCCAACTCAGTGGGAGTGTTTAGCCAGCTCTTACCTCCTTGCTGGAAAATCAGCCATTATGGATTTGGAAGCTTTGTTGCACTCTGGGATAAAATAATGCCACACTCTGCAGGAAGTAGTCACTCAAGTGGGCAGTTACCCTACTCCTATTGGTGAAGCTTGACCTCCTGGATGACCCAGAGACTGTGGAATAAGTATCTGAGAGAGGCCCAGCCCCTCAGATCTGCTGCTTGAAACTGAAGAAAGCAAGTCTGGCCCTGCTGGAACTTCTGCTGTGCAAAGTCTTCTAAGGCCTGACCTCTGGAGACTGCACCCCCTGAAACTACAGCTTTGTGGACTAACTGTGCTGAGTAAAAGGACTCAAGAGTGGACTCCCTGCAAGCTACAGGTTAGCAGAGCTCATCTGGACCCTCACCACCAAGAATCACCAACCTGGGGAACTACCAGTGGATTTGTAAGGGTGACGTCCAGTGCATTGTGGGAATTGAAGTCCTCAACTTTCAAGGACCATCTTGGAGCTTCCAGACCCTTGGAGTAAGTTTGAGACACTTTGGGACCCTTTGAGGAACTTCAGGAAGAAGTTCAGGAAGTTTGGGGAACTTTGGAGGAACTTTGGAAAAAAGCTCCATAGGGGGACCGACTCATCCTGGTCAGCCAAGCCGCCTGCCTTCAACCGCGAGCCGGCCAAGCCCACCAGGTTCGTCCCGCTAAAAGCTCCATCGCATCGACTTCCAGAGATTGACCGGGACTAGAGAAAATCTGAAGCCGGCGAACCCTCACCGGATCCGGCTACATGAGGAGCATCGAGGGACCCCAAGAGAAAAAGCTCCAGAAAAGCTTCTAAGTCCGCTCGTAAGAAAGTCGACCGGGATCAACCGCGAGCGCCAATCCGCCTGCCTTCCATCGCGTGTCGGCCTGGATTGTTGGATTGCCCCGCTAAAGCGATCTTGAAAAAGTTTCTAAGTCCGCTCCAGGGAAGTTCACCGGGAGATCGTCGAAAGGCTGCCCGGCGGAGCCGCACCGGATCCGGACTGACGGAGAGCGTCGAGGGGCCTCGAGGAGAAAAGCTCCAGAAAAGTTTCTAACTGCGAAGGTAAAAACATTGACCGGGACCTTCCGCGTGGAGTATCCGCTCAGGGCTCCATCGCGGTCGGCCTTAAACTTTGACTTTGGCCCGGTCTATCGCGAGGCTATGTCCCAATATGGTGCTATATGCTTCTAAGTGCTAGATTTTATTTAAACTTTGAAAATTCATATCTCCGGTTCCCTACATTGGATTTTTGTCGTTTTGGTGTCATTTTAAAGATAAAAATATTTCCTATTTTTATAAATTGGTGTTGGATTTTTATTATGTGTTGTGTTTTAATTATTTACTGAATTGGTGTTTTTAAATGCTTTACATACCTGTCTTTGAAGTTAAGCCTGTCTGCTCGCAGCCACGTTACCAGGGGTTGAGCATAGGAATAATTTTCTTAGACCTATGCTGAGTCCTATCCAGTGTTTGTGGTCTTATTACTAGTGGCAGACCTACATTTGCCCCTACCAATAACCCACTTTCCAACATTTGGTGCTCAGCGGTGTGGATGTGGACTTGTGTTTAAAAAATACACCTTTCAGTGAATGAATTAAGATTATAAAAATCCTCTAAATTGCCTTAGAACAAAACTTTTGAGTTTGATTTTTGGAATTTGGACTAAACTGTTTTTAATCCATTGTTTTGATTTTTCCAAATTGTTCTAAGTCTATTGTGCCTAGTGTTGTGACCCAAAACTAGGGAACCATGGAGTTGGACCTGGCTAAACTGTCCCAGTGTAAGTTGGCTGAGCTTAGGGAACAGTGTAGGCTTAGGGGGCTGCCTGCTTCCAAGAGGTATAGGAAGGCAGGGTTGTTTCAGTTTATACAAGCCCATGACCAGGCAGCTGAGGAGAATCAAGGGGGGTCGAGGGTGTCCCCCCAACATCATCCCAAGAGAGGAGGATGATGCCTCTTCCATTATAACTAGTGTAAGCCAACAGATTCCTGATGGTGGGAGTGGGGCAGGGTCCCTTACTCAGGAACCACTACGGTCCCTTGCAGAGAGACAGCTTCAGGCTCAATTAGCTTTGATAGCTTTAGAGCAAAGGAAACTGGATTTGGCTGAGAAGAGGTGGGAGAAGGAGGAGAAGAGAAATGGTGGCAGCGAAAGCGAAGAAGATGCTGAGATGTCCAGGGGTGGCAGATTTGAACCTAAACTTCCAAAGGGTATTGTACCCAAGTACACAGAGGGGATGACATTGACAAATGGCTTGCAGCTTTTGAGAGGGCCCTTAAGATGAGTAGGGTCCACTCTAGGTATTGGGGTGCACTCCTGTGGGAGTTGATTCCAGTAGCTGGGAGGGATAGGCTCCTGACCCTGAAGGGAGAGGATGCAGAATCATACCAGCAGATGAAAGCCTGCTTAGTCAAGAGGTTTGGTCTGACTCCAGAGCAGTACAGGGTGAAGTTTAGGAACACCCAGAAATTGAATTCCAAGTCTTGGATAGACTTTGTGGATGTTTCAGTGAAGGCACTGGAAGGCTGGATTTGTGGTAACAAAGTGAGCACTTATGAGGGATTGTATAATTTGTTTTTGAAAGAACACATTTTGACTCATTGTGCAGAAGAGAAGTTACGCCTGTATCTAGTGGACTCTAAGCTGACAGACCCCAGAGAGTTGGGGGAGTCAGCTGATGAGTGGGTGAGAACCCGGGTTTCCATTCAGCACTAGGGGGGTGACCAGAAGAAAGGAGGACAGGTCCCTCCCCAGGGGAAAGCCCAGGAAATGAAGGTCAAAAACCTAAGGAGTCCTCCAAAGACCCACAAAAACCTGCACAAGGAGGGGGGCCCCGAGCCAACCCAAAACCCAAGGGAGGTGGATTCAGGGAAAGAATGGTAAATTCTTTGATCCCTCAAAAGTGGGTAAGTGCTTTGACTGTAACCAGCCAGGGCACAAGCAGGGAGATGCTGTCTGCACTAAAAGCTCCCCCTAAGGGGCCATCCACAGGGATTGCCAGTGTCAGTGTAGGGGTGGAGAGTGGTGCCCCAGTGGAGGGTAATCAGGTGGGGCAAGCAACCTTAGTGTCCCTGGGTGGGGTGAATATTGCAACCCTTACTGCCTTACCTCCAAACATGGATAAGTACAGGCAGAGGCCTAAAGTGAATGGGACTGAGGTGGAGGCTATCAGAGACACTGGGGCTAGTGTAACTATGGTCCTGGATGAGCTGGTGCCCCCGGAGAGTTTGTTACCTGGTGAGTTTCACCAGGTGACTTATGCAGACAGCACCACCAAACTCCATCCTATGGCTGTGGTGGATTTGGAATGGGGAGGTGTGACAGGCCCTATGAAGGTAGCTGTGTCAAAGGTGCTCCCAGTCCAGTGTTTACTGGGCAATGACCTTGAAGCCTCTGCATGGTCAGAGGTGGAGAGAGGACTCCATATGAAAATATTGGAGCTCCCTGAGTGGGTATGTGCTGTGACTAGGTCACAGACTAGCCAGACGGGAGGGGCTGGACACTTGGACCCTGGAACAAAGGGCCAAGCATCCATGGACAAGGGTACTGGGCCTGGTGAGCCAGCCCAGGGAACTCCAGAGGTGCAGGCAGAATCTAACCCTGATGGGGAGGATCTGGCCTCTGAGGGAGGGACTCCATCCCTGCCAGAGCTGTCAGATTTGGCAGAACTGACAGGAGCAGGTGGACCCTCCAGAGAGGAGTTCAGTCAGGGACAGCGTGACTGTCCCACCCTTGAGGGCTTGAGGCGGATTGCTTCTAAGCAAGAGGAAGGGGATGACAGTGGGTTTCATAGAATCTACTGGGAAGATGGACTGCTTTATACTGAGGCCAGAAACCTCAAGGAGGGGGCCACCAGGAGGTTGGTGGTGCCCCAGAGGTACAGAGAGTTCATCCTGACTTTGGGTCATGACATCCCCTTGGCAGGACATTTGGGACAGATAAAGACATGGAACCGGTTGGTGAACCATTTCTACTGGCCCCATATGTCTGAAAAGGTAAAGGAGTTTTGCAGCTCCTGTGTCACCTGTCAGGCCAGTGGCAAGGCAGGGGGCAAGACAAAGGCTCCCCTAGTACCACTGCCAGTGGTTGGGGTTCCTTTTGAAAGGGTGGGGATGGACATTGTTGGTCCCCTGGACCCACCTACTGCATCAGGGAATAGGTATATCTTAGTGGTAGTTGACCATGCCACTAGATACCCTGAAGCCATACCTCTTAGAACCATTGATGCTCCTGCAGTGGCTAGAGCACTACTTGGTGTGTTTACCAGAGTGGGTTTTCCAAAAGAGGTGGTGTCAGATAGGGGCACGAACTTCCTGTCCAGCTATCTGACTGCTATGTGGGATGAGTGTGGTGTCAACTACAAGTTCACCACCCCTATCACCCACAAGCAAATGCTCTTGTTGAGCGATTCAACAAAACCCTGAAGGGCATGATAAATGGGTTGTCAGAGAAACTCAGGAGGAGATGGGATGTTCTCCTCCCATGCTTACTGTTTGCCTACAGGGAGGTGCCACAGAAAGGGGTTGGTTTCAGTCCCTTTGAGTTGGTGTTTGGACACCCTGTGAGGGGGCCATTGAGCCTGCTGAGAGAGTCTTTAGAGAAGCCTCTCAAAGAAGCAAAGGACAATGTGCTGGACTATGTGCTAGGCCTGAGATCTAGAATGGCCGAGTACATGTACAAGGCAAACAGGAAACTGGAGGCCAGCCAGGAGCTCATGAAGCACTGGTATGATCAGAAGGCTACTATGCCTGAGTATACTCCAGGACAATTGGTGTGGGTGTTGGAGCCTGTGGCTCCCAGGGCCCTCCATGACAAGTGGAGTGGGCCCTATCCAATCTTAGAAAAGAAGGGTGAGGTTACCTATTTGGTGGACCTTGGCACCCCCAGGAACCCTCATAGGGTCCTGCATGTGAATAGATTGAAACCCCACCATGACAGGGCAGACATGACCATGTTACTGGTCACTGATGAGGGTGTGGAGGAGGAAACTGAGCCTGTGCCTGACCTCCTCTCCAATAATGTGCAAGATGGGTCAGTGGAGGGGTGATACTCTCTCCCAAGTTGACAGACCAGCAGCACAGAGACTGTAAGCAAGTGCTGGAGCAGTTTGCTGGCCTGTTCTCTTTGACCCCAGGCATCACTGAGTGGTGTGTGCATCACATTGACACTGGTGACAGCCTACCTGTCAAAAATAAACTGTACAGGACATCTGACCATGTCAGAGCCAGCATTAAAGCTGAGGTTGCTAAGATGCTGGACTTGGGGGTAATTGAACCGTCTGAGAGTCCATGGGCCAGCCCAGTGGTGCTGGTACCTAAACCTAATCCTGAGGGGGACCCAAGGAGTTAAGGTTCTGTGTGGACTACAGAGGATTGAATGCAGTCACAAAGACTGACGCTCACCCTATACCTAGAGCTGATGAGCTCATTGACAGGTTAGGGGCTGCTAAGTACCTGAGTACTTTTGATTTGACTTCAGGTTACTGGCAGATTGCCCTCACTGATGGAGCAAAGGAGAGGTCAGCATTCTCCACCCCAGAGGGACATTATCAGTTCAAGGTAATGCCCTTTGGTTTAAAGAATGCACCTGCCACCTTCCAAAGGTTGGTGAACAGGGTCTTGTCTGGGTTGGAACAGTTCAGTGCAGCTTACCTGGATGACATAGCTGTGTATAGTTCTACCTGGGGAGATCACTTAAGCCACCTAAGGGAAGTGCTTCAGGCCATGCAGCAGGCAGGCCTGACTATTAAGGCAAGCAAGTGCCAAATAGGGCAGAGTTCTGTAGTGTACCTGGGCCACCTGGTAGGTGGGGGCCATGTACAGCCTCTCCAAGCTAAAATCCAAACTATTTTGGATTGGACAGCACCTGTTACCCAGACTCAGGTCAGGGCCTTCCTTGGACTGACAGGGTACTATAGAAGGTTTGTTCAAAATTATGGGACCATTGTGGGGCCCCTAACAGAACTGACTTCTAAAAAGAGGCCCAAGAAGGTGATTTGGACCCCAGAGTGTCAGAAGGCTTTTGACACTCTGAAAGCTGCTATGTGTTCAGCACCAGTGTTACTGGCCCCTGACTACACAAAGGAATTTGTAGTTCAGACCGATGCTTCAGAGCAAGGGATTGGGGCAGTGTTGGCACAACTAAATGAAGGGGGCCTTGATCAGCCAGTTGCCTTTATTAGCAGGAGGCTTCTTCCCAGAGAGCAGAGATGGAGTGCCATTGAGAGAGAGGCTTTTGCTGTGGTGTGGTCACTGAAAAAGTTGAGACCATATTTGTTTGGGACTCACTTCCGTGTTCAAACTGACCACAGGCCTCTCAGATGGCTCATGCAGATGAGAGGGAGAATCCCAAGCTGTTAAGGTGGTCCATTTCCCTACAGGGAATGGACTTTACAGTGGAACACAGACCTGGGGTTGCCCATGCCAATGCCGATGGACTTTCCAGGTTTTTCCACTTAGCTGAGGAGGACTACCAGGGTATAGGTTAGTAACCCCTCACCTTTCGTTTGGGGGGGCTGTGTTGGAAAGTCATCCTGTGCCCTGGGCACCCCCAACTTTTTGCTGACTGGAACTGGTGGTAACTGACTCTGACTGACCCTGGGCTCTGTTTAACCAGGCCCAGGGCCAGTGCCATGCTGAAACACTTAAATAACAGTAAAGCACCTACATACACTAGGGTACACTTTGGGTTGGGGTACCCCTGTAATTGGCATGACCTACCCCATGAGCCCCTAGTATATAATAGGGCAGGGGATTGAAACTACCTAGAAGTCCCCAGTATCCTGGGGCATGGCAGTTTAGAGGCCAGCAGCCTTTTTGCACTTGCATGTGTGCACTGCTGAAGCCTGTGGTCAGTTTAAAAGCAGCTCTGGGTGCCAGGACTGCTCTTAAACATGCAAATTGTGGCCAAACTCGACTTTGGGGTTTGGGGCACTTAAAACTGGTTAACCTAAAATGTTTTTGCATAATAATGACCCCCAGGGTCTCCCTAGGTATCCCAGGGGTGGGGGTCAGGTATCTATAAGGTAGACCCTTATAAAATGAGTTTATAAATGCCCTGGGTTAAGTGAAATTCACATTTCACTCTCCCCATTGTTTAAAGTGCTGCCCAAATTCGACTTTGATGCTGGGGGCACTGGGCCTGGAGGATCTGCAATATTTTTACAGATTCAACACCCCTAGGGTCTCCCCTAGGTGACCTATGGGGTGGGGGTCCTGTGAAAATAAGCCAAGTACTTATAAAATATGTTTTTGTAGGTCCTGGTGCTGGAAAAATGGCCCACGTCATTTTTCCCATTGCAAACCCCATGGCCCATAGGATAACATGGGGAAAGTTATTAAACAATAACTATTAACAGGACAGGGATAAAGATTCCATTCAAAGACTCACTAGAATGGTATGGATAAATCCTACAATATGATGTTATTGAATTTTTCCCAAAGTGAACAGACAAGAAGTTATAACACTTTCTTAGTTGTAGTTCCAAATCCAGCCTGCCAGTGCTCTGCCCTGATTGGTCAGAGTTAAGAGGATTAGCCAGCCTGCCTGAAGAGGTGATAAAGATCCCCTGGGGTCAGCCAGATGGACTGGGAGGGCAGTGAGCTGTTCTGCAGGAATGCCAGGCCAGGGGAGGGGTCGTAAACAATGAGCTTCAAAGGGGCAGAGCCCAGAGCAGTGTCATTAACAGCTTTGAACCCCCACCCCAGCCAGATGGCAGGATTAAGGAAGGTATGTGCAGATGTAGGGAGGAGAGGCTAGGTTAATTAGCCAACTCAGTGGGAGTGTTTAGCCAGCTCTTACCTCCTTGCTGGAAAATCAGCCATTATGGATTTGGAAGCTTTGTTGCACTCTGGGATAAAATAATGCCACACTCTGCAGGAAGTAGTCACTCAAGTGGGCAGTTACCCTACTCCTATTGGTGAAGCTTGACCTCCTGGATGACCCAGAGACTGTGGAATAAGTATCTGAGAGAGGCCCAGCCCCTCAGATCTGCTGCTTGAAACTGAAGAAAGCAAGACTGGCCCTGCTGGAACTTCTGCTGTGCAAAGACTTCTAAGGCCTGACCTCTGGAGACTGCACCCCCTGAAACTACAGCTTTGTGGACTAACTGTGCTGAGTAAAAGGACTCAAGAGTGGACTCCCTGCAAGCTACAGGTTAACAGAGCTCATCTGGACCCTCACCACCAAGAATCACCAACCTGGGGAACTACCAGTGGATTTGTAAGGGTGACGTCCAGTGCATTGTGGGAATTGAAGTCCTCAACTTTCAAGGACCATCTTGGAGCTTCCAGACCCTTGGAGTAAGTTTGAGACACTTTGGGACCCTTTGAGGAACTTCAGGAAGAAGTTCAGGAAGTTTGGGGAACTTTGGAGGAACTTTGGAAAAAAGCTCCATAGGGGGACCGACTCATCCTGGTCAGCCAAGCCGCCTGCCTTCAACCGCGAGCCGGCCAAGCCCACCAGGTTCGTCCCGCTAAAAGCTCCATCGCATCGACTTCCAGAGATTGACCGGGACTAGAGAAAATCTGAAGCCGGCGAACCCTCACCGGATCCGGCTACATGAGGAGCATCGAGGGACCCCAAGAGAAAAAGCTCCAGAAAAGCTTCTAAGTCCGCTCGTAAGAAAGTCGACCGGGATCAACCGCGAGCGCCAATCCGCCTGCCTTCCATCGCGTGTCGGCCTGGATTGTTGGATTACCCCGCTAAAGCGATCTTGAAAAAGTTTCTAAGTCCGCTCCAGGGAAGTTCACCGGGAGATCGTCGAAAGGCTGCCCGGCGGAGCCGCACCGGATCCGGACTGACGGAGAGCGTCGAGGGGCCTCGAGGAGAAAAGCTCCAGAAAAGTTTCTAAGTGCGAAGGTAAAAACATTGACCGGGACCTTCCGCGTGGAGTATCCGCTCAGGGCTCCATCGCGGTCGGCCTTAAACTTTGACTTTGGCCCGGTCTATCGCGAGGCTATGTCCCAATATGGTGCTATATGCTTCTAAGTGCTAGATTTTATTTAAACTTTGAAAATTCATATCTCCGGTTCCCTACATTGGATTTTTGTCGTTTTGGTGTCATTTTAAAGATAAAAATATTTCCTATTTTTATAAATTGGTGTTGGATTTTTATTATGTGTTGTGTTTTAATTATTTACTGAATTGGTGTTTTTAAATGCTTTACATACCTGTCTTTGAAGTTAAGCCTGTCTGCTCGCAGCCA
Organism: Calotriton arnoldi; assembly: GCA_963921515.1. Taxonomy (NCBI): domain Eukaryota; kingdom Metazoa; phylum Chordata; class Amphibia; order Caudata; family Salamandridae; genus Calotriton; species Calotriton arnoldi. The sequence continues at coordinate 606,115 of CAWUFW010009679.1, forward strand.
CGTTACCAGGGGTTGAGCATAGGAATAATTTTCTTAGACCTATGCTGAGTCCTATCCAGTGTTTGTGGTCTTATTACTAGTGGCAGACCTACATTTGCCCCTACCAATAACCCACTTTCCAACACATGGTTTGGACGATTCTCGAACAACCATACATACCTCCGCATGTTACCGATATCTCCAAATTTTTGTTCAGAAAGGAGCAACGATGGGTCTTTAAACTCCATAGTGACTCAAAGGGTCTTAACGATGATATTCCTTGGACTTTGGTGTAAGTCATAAACGTTTGGAATTCATCCTGGTGATACCACTAACAACCGTTCAGTGCATTGACTACTTGCTCCTATGAAGAAAGTTTATATTCCCTCTTTTGAGATTTATGATACCAGTGAAATAGCACATTGTAGGACAGCTTTTATAACATCATACTATTTGCCATCTAGGGCTGAAACTCGATCCGAGGCGCAATATAGAGCAAGATTCTCCTGCCTAGTAACACAACTTGACAATTTTTATGTTTGGGGTACACTTTGGGGTCACTATATTGATCTTATGTTCATTTATTCATAATCATTCCAATGTTTGAATATTATTACAATTTCACTACATTTTCCCATTATGTAGTAGCATCAGGCCGCCCATGTTTGGCCAAGCGTCTGGAGTATGCACTATCGTACGGGGATTCGTACCACCGCATCATTTCTTGGATGCCTTCGTCTGATTACACGTGGGCGAGTGCTAACGACACTACATTTCCCATCACACTCAGCGTCCTTCTGTAGTCCACTACGCTGTAGCATGTGACATAGCATGTAACGGGAGAACGTTGCTTAGCAATCCATGACGCATTCAGTATGCGACATTGGGTTGCGCAACGAGACACAGGTGTTCGGTGTTCTCGTAATTAGTGGCAAAATAGAAGCCGCGCTCCCCATCGTCGTTTACTGCTCAGAACAACCAGATGACGGTCCGAGGTAGCGACGGATAGGTGAGTGAGGCGGCATGTCCAGAGGCTCTATTTTATTGCGCTTTTCTATATTTTGATATTGTAACGTTGTGCCCCCTAGTAGCATGGAGTGCTGTTAACCATTACTAAATGCCCTATGTGCATGTTGGCTTTTGATTTAAGTACAGCCTCTGATAAGCTTTACAAGAATTGGTAAAGACAGATAGGAAGGTTATCACCCAGCTGCCTTTGCTATCGTATTTGTCGAGAAAAGAAACCCCAGCATGGCGGTCTGTTTGCACTTTATTCATAAATCTTCAGCTTTCATTCTGCCATGTTAAAATACCAGCATTTATCACTAAAGATGCCATTATGTTGGGTCCATTGTGAACCTATAGAGTTGAATGAGAAGTGATTTAAGCACTTTTGGTGGGTCCATAACCCGGACCACTGATTATAGTTCTTGTTTCTTTCTCCCCTTGTTTACAGAGCGTTGCCTCACGCCCTGAGTTCTTACCAGAAGTGGTGAGAAGTCCACCCATATTGATACGGGTAAGGAGAACACATTATTTAATTTTTATTTTTTAGAGTACAAGTTAACACTGTTGAGATCTACTCATTGATTGGGGACGCTCTTTAAAGTACTGTCACGATTTGCTCCCTGTGCTCTCGTACCCACCACCAGGGGGCCGCATAGTGGGTCTCTCCAGTCTTCTAATAAGCTTCCAGACCCTCCCCTGCATGCATATCCTGACTTCCAGCCATTTGGACACTTATTGGGAATTGACATCCATTGCCAATCCATGCCGGGTTTTGTGAAAGCCAGCCTGCTTATATTTGAAGCCAGCCTACTCATGCCTGAAACTCCATTACCCAGAATTCCCTGCTCACTGCTTTGTCTCCACCCCTGCAGGCCAAGGATGGGTGGAGGAATTCAGCTCACCTGTGGCTGGCTGCTGCTAGCCTGCTCACACCTGATGCATGTGATTACTGAGAGCTCTTTTAAGCCCCAGCTCCCTTCAGCCCAGGGTTGGTCATTGTAGCTGTATACCGGTGAGACCGATCCTTGTTTCCAGTGCTCCCTGAGCTTTTGCTATTGTTTCCAGTGTTTCCTGAGCTTTAGTTATGCCTTGTTCCTGACCTGCTGCTGTTTTCCTTGTTCCTGAATTAGCACTGCCTGCAGTGCTACCTTGACCCCTGAGCCTTAGTATTCCTTGTTCCTGAACTGCAGCAGTTTCCCTTCTCCTGAATTAGCACTGCTTGCAGTGCTACCTTGTTTCCTGAGTTCCTGAGCTATAGCTATTCCTTGTACCTGAATTTGTTTCCTGAGTTCCTGAGCTAGTTATTCTTTGTTCCTGTTCCTGGTCCTGGGCTTCAGCTATTTCTTGTTCCTGATTTGCATTGCTTGCAGTGCTCTCTTGACTCGTTTCCTGAGCTGTAGCTAATACCCTGTTCCTGAACCAGCACTGCCTGCAGGGCTACCTAGACTCCTGAGCTTTAGCTCAGTTCTTGTTCCTGCTCCAGCTCTGTCTTCTATGCTACTTTGTTTTCTTGATTCCTGAACCTGCACTATTCTAGTATACCCTTGTAGCCTCCCCTTCTGTATATCCCTTTCCAGTCCCTGCCTTTTTCCCCAATTCATTGGTTCCAGTTCCTAGTTTGCTGTCTTTCTATTCTGCTGTCTTGCTTCTGTTGCCTTGTATGTTTGTTACCTGCTTTCTGCCAAGTGTGCCCAGTGATTTCCTTCCTTTCCTGTTAAGCACTCCTCCTTGCTAGCTCCTTGTCTAATGTGCTTGTGTTTAGTTCTACCCCTTTGCTGTTACTGCCTTGCGTGTTCCTGTTTGATCGCCAGGATCCGTGGGCACAGCTGACTACCTAGGTGGTGTTTCTTGTTCACTGTGAGTATTGTCTTTGAGTTACTGTTATAACATCACCATAGGTATAAGCTCCACAGACCCTGCCTTTGCATACATATCCTATATGTGGGTATTTGCCGTCAGTATCTGTAACAGTAATTGTGGGTAAGAAACTTACTGAGCTTCAATCTTACCGTGTGGAGCTCCTGAGTGCTTTACCCCACATTCCCTTTATTGTTAATGTTGTTTCATATACATGTCTTGCACATTCGTCCTGGGTGTAGTTTTTCTGAAAGCTAAATTGCCTCATGCGTGCCCTTCCTTCTGAGTCTTACCCATTTTGTTCACTTCTACAGGCTTCCCCTTTGGATCCCTTTTTCTCCTCTGACTCCCTGTATGATCCTGGGCAGCGCTGTACTCCTCTTTCTGTGTACGTTTTCTACCCAGTTCCCAGTCATTGCCCAAGTCCCTGACTGTGTTCCCACATAGTCCCGGACAGTCCCTGACAAGTACAGACAGTACTTTCGAATATTATATTGTTTAGATCATGATACATGGTCATTTTTGTTTTCCTTTTTCTACGGGTATCAACAACATCCCTGTAGTCTCTTCTAAAAAAGTATTACACAGGTGATTGTAGGTTGTATCGCTTCCTTTATCCAGTTTTAAATTCACTGGTTCTGGTTCTTTACACTGGCTCCTCACACTTGTTTATTTACACTTGATCTTTTGCAGTAGTAGTATTATCTAGGTCCTGAGGAAGGCCACAATCTCATAATGATCATGATTGGCTGAAACATGTAGACCCTCTATTCTGACCAGCGCGCTCGTACATTTTAAATTTTATTAGACCGCGCTTGCACTGTTTTTAACTCTTGACACCGAGAGATACTTAATAAAAAAAAATTCTCCTGGTAGCCAATTTTAATATCACATTGTACACTGCATTATATACATTCACTTATACTTTGTCATGCTCCATTGATCTTAGGAGATCTAGTTATTTGATCCTAATAAAACATCCGTGAGCTCCTCCATCATAGTGAAGGAGTTGTAGCTCCTTGGCTGCACTAGGTTTGCAGCTAAGAGGAGATCCCAGATGATGAAGCATGCCACTCCGGTGGGTGAGGGGATTCCGTCCTCTTAAATAGGACTTCCCTGTTATTTGGTGTTTGTACTGTTTGTGCTTTTCACTAGACCCACGGACTCTTGTGTTTGTTATGTATCAAATGGGGATCTAGTCCGTGCAGGTCTATAAAATCTTTCCCTTAGAACCTCCACTCACTCTGTTTTGTATATACACCCCTACTGGTTGCCATAGACCGAGTGGTCACACACTCCCACTCAGGCAGACCCAACATCTCCAAATGAGACCTTCTCTCCACCTTAGCCCAAGGGGAGCTCTCTAAATCATTGCCCAGCGTACAATCAACAGGCATGGCTGGCCTCACAGCTACTTGAAGAGTACCTGAGACCCCCCCCACTCAAAGGGAACTTGAGCCACCTCACACTGGCTCTGCGAGTTGTCTGCGGCAACTACAGGGAAGAATGCATGGGGGATAACCTGCTCTCTGGACACCAGCCGCCAATTGACAGCTGTCACACTAGCCCCAGTGTCTCTGAGAGCTTCCACCCTATGGCCATTGATGGTCACCCACTGCCTGTACTTCTTAGTGTTATCAGGCAGCTGGGTCTCAGGGACCATCTCAAAGTCTCCTAGTGAGACAAGGGACATTTCTGCGGGACCCCACCCACCTTGGGAACCCATCTCCTCCCCCCCAGGGCTACACTCGCCATCTGACGGGGTGGTGCACGTGGTGGTGCTTTGGAATCCCTCATGGGACACTGTGCATCATACCAACGGTGGCCCATTTGACCATGCGTGAAGCACTTAGAGGGGCCCCTGTGAACAGGTTTACCTGTCGGGGCCTCTTGCTTTTTCTCAGGGGGAGGCTGGGAACCCTTCCCTTGGTTCCCTTGGGGATTACTTTGGGGCCCTTTCTGGAACTCCCTCTGTTTACCCTTGTCCCCCCACTCTTCTGCTGGGGAACCTGCCCACCTTTGGCGAAGTCTCCCACGTGACCCTGTGGACCCGGGTGCTGACCCAGCGGTCCGCCTCCTCAGCAAGCTTCCTAGGGTTAGTTAACTTGCTATCAATAAGGTGCTGGCGTAGCTCTGGAAAACAATTAGCAGACAAGTGCTCCCATGCAAACAAATCATAGAGCGCTTCAAAAGTATCCACTTTGCTACCCTTCACCCAACCATCCATAGCTATGCAAACGAAAGATACATATTCTACCCAAGTGGTTCCCTCCAGCTTCTTGCAACTCCTGAACCTCTGTCTATAGAGTTCTGGGGTCAAACCATACCTTATCATCAGGGCTTCCTTCATATGGGCATAAGACATCCTATTCTCACTGGGTAGGTCTAACAATGTATCCCTCCCCTCACTCACAAAGCGGCCCCACAACCGCGGTCCCCAATCCTTCTCAGGGACCCGGTGGGCCAACATTGCTATCTCATAGGCTGCAAACCACTGCCCAATATCTTCCTGTCTGTGGAATTCCTTTATGACATCCTTGGGGATATATACCCTGCCTTCTGCAGGCACAGACGGTGCACTGCCACCAGAGGGATTGATTTCTAAGCCCTGTGCTTTGAGCTCTAACACCCTCAATATTCTCTCATGTTCCAACCTCATTCTCTCTCTCTCCAAGGACAACCTGCTATTCTGTAGGTCCTTCTGACCCTCCATTTGGAGCCTGGCCATCTCCAGTTTGTGCGCCCTATCTCTCTCCCTGTCTTCCAGCTCTCCTGGGGACAGGACTTTGGAAGAGACGCTACTGCCAGACGGGGACGGTACCCCTGCCCTGGCTGGAATCAATGGTATATTCAGCTGCCCCTCTGCATCCACAACTGGCTCCACCACCAGATCAGGGGTATTTCTTGCTTCCACCCAGGCCCTCAGCGCCTTTTGGTATTCATCCTTTTTGGCAATGCCTGGGGTAGCAATGTAATTTTTTTTGCAAAAGCGCGTTTATCTGTTTCACATTGTAGGTTTCCAACCTCTCTTCCTCAAAATCTAGATCCATAGATGCAACAGATGCTGGTCTGCTCCTGGTAGTAAGAATTGGCGGTTCTCAGAAAAAATAACAGTCCAAGGAGAAAAAAAATTCTACCAAAAAAGTATGTGGTTGCGTTTGGTCTGCACTCACTAGTAGTGTACACCAATCACTGTATATGAGTCACAAATGCAAGTCCAGAATCCTCACCGCTGACCACCAATGTTAGAACTGGGGGTCTTGTTATGTTCATTCTAGGAACTGTATGTGCCAGATGTTCTATCTCCATGGTAGCGTCTCGTGGAGACGGTTACTACCAGGAGATTCAAGCAGGCTGGCAGCTGGAGTTGGTGGTCCTGGATCACAAGAAATAAAGGTTAAGAAAACCTACCGGTGTGTCTCTTCTTAACACTGGCGACGAGTGCAGCTTGCGGGGGACAAGCCCGCCACCAACTCTCCCCATTTTCAGCAACTCACGATTCGCTATCTTCTCCTCATTCCTAGAAGTGGTGAGACCAGTGAAGAAGCAACCTCCTCGACCTCCTTCGGATTCTCCAGTTTTTTCGGACTCTCCACGACGCTTCTAGCTAAAATCAGACATTTTTGGTTGATTTTGTTCCTTTTGGCCGTTACTGCTCCTCGAGACATCTCTCGCGACCATCACTCATGCGCACAACGTCTCTGTGCATCATAACGTCACGCACGTTACGCACGTCACGTTACGCTACGTGCGTACAGCCATCTTTGTTGTCGCATCTCCTTGACAACGAGCAATTGACCACGGACACACGGAAGGATACCACGGACGCACGGAAGGATACGCTTCGTGCGTGCCGCCTTCCTTGGAGTGGCGTCTCCTGTTTATTAAGCATTTTGTGCATGGAGATCGAGTTACAGGTATTTAAGGCGTTCCTGACTGCAGCGCTTGTACTTTCAAATACTTGTTTTCCTTTAATTGACATTGCCAATCGTTTGGGTGACTTTACGAATTGTTTATCGCTACTCCCATTATTTTGCCAAGACTTCCTTGATTAACACTTTCCTGTTTTTCATTGATTGCCTTTCACATTGCACCTTCTTCATTTTACTTCTGCAATTGACTCCCAAGCTGCCTGTTGCCTGTTTCGCACACATTAGTTATCAAAAGCACTTCTGGTCAGATTTGACTTATCCTTGATTAACCTAAGAACTATAACCTCACCATGGCTGCCACAACGATGAGCCAACCACCTCCATTTCTTTGTGAAAAAGGTGAACCACTGCTGCCATGGAAAAGGTGGAAACTGCTTTTTGATTCGTATTTAGTAGCCATAGGTGGAGAAAAGTTCTCCGCTCACAGAAGACAAGCTATTCTTCTTCATAATCTAGGAGTGGAAGGGCGCAACATTTACGAGAGCATTGATGCAATACCTGTTGGCGAAGGAGATGGTGAACCGTCTGACGTGTTTGAGGTGTCCAAAAAATGCTAGAAATGTATTTTGGACCACGCATCAATGTTGTGCTTGAAAGGCACAAATTTTTCATGAGGACCCAAGAACCTAATGAAAAGATTGGAAATTATATAGCTTCGCTGAAAACGCTTGCCCGTACCTGTGAGTTTGGGGAACTCACTGACTCATTGATACGTGATCAATTGGTCAGGTGTACTAACAATCCTAGAGTACAAGAAAAGCTTTTATCCAAAAACCCATCTCTCAAGGATGCTATAGCAATTGTTGAAGGCATGGAAAATACCTCTGGTTGGGTTAAAGAGATGAAAACCCATGACCCAGCTGTATTCATGAACTGACTCAAAGAGAACTCCCTCATGAATCCGTTGACAATGTTTCTAGAAATATGCGTGGAACCAAGACCAAACCTTCCACAGATTTTTCAAAGATGAAATGCTACAGATGTGGTAGCACCAATCACTCCTCTAACTATCCACAGTGTTATGCAAGAGGCACTACCTGCCACAAATGTGGGGTCAAGGGCCACTATGCCAGAGTATGCAGGTCCAGTAGCAACGGTGGTGGCAGAGTGCGCACTGTAGAGGATTCTGAAACTTGTGAGGTCTCAAGAACAGTCATGCTAAGTGTACGGAGTGATGGCATGGTTGATGCCGACCTCATCACTATGCCAGAATGTGAGATGGTGATTGGTGACAAGTTAGTAGTGGTTTTGGCAGACTCTGGTTCTCCTTTTACGATGCTTGACATTGAGCTGTGGGACAAGACTTTTCCTGAGCTCCACCTTTCAGCCCCCGATATTAGTCCTGTCAGTTATGGTGGCTCGCATATTGATGTTATTGGCTTTGCCATTATGAAAATTAATTTCAAAGGAAGAGAGACCATTGGGAAGGTTTATGTCGCAAAAAAAGGCGATAATCTTCTGGGCTGGAGACGTCAGAGAGACTTGGGGATAATTCTTAACCCAAATGCAAGGTTTCCATCGGAGCAAGTCATGCTGGTTGATCAATCAGCAATCTCTTGCGTGTTTTTCGAAGAGTTCCCACAAGTTTTCTCTGACAACCTTGGTCTTCTCAAGAACTTTGAACACCGCATTGTGCTCAAACAGAACGCAACACCCGTGGTGCACAAGGTTAGGAAAGTTCCCAACATGATGCTTGAGCCGCTCAAAGATGAACTTAAGAAACTGGTACTTCTTGGTGTGATAGAGGAAATTGAATCCTCTGAATGGTTGGCCCCAGTGGTTTTAGCCCCCAAGGATGGGGGGAGAAGCATTAGAATGTGTGTGGACTTGAGGAGTCTGAATAAGTGGATTTGGGTTGACCTTCAACCCCTGCCAAACATCTCTGAGTCAATTAACATGCTTGATGGTGCTAAGGTTTTCAGCGTATTAGACTTGTCCGCAGCCTATCACCAAGTGCCCCTCCATCCTGAGTCCATGCACTTAACATCTTTTGTGACACCACTGGGGGCTTTCCGTTTTGTCAGAATGCCTTTTGGATTAGCCTCTGCGGCGGCCTGTTTTCAACGCATCATGAAGGCGATCCTGGGTGATATTTCCTATGTCATGTTCTTCCAGGATGACATCTTGGTCTATGGGAAGAATGATTTAGAACATGACAGAGTTTTAAGAACTGTTCTACAAAGATTGAGTGACAATGGTTTGACTGTAAACAGAGCTAAATGCAAAATTGGGGTATCTTCTGTCACGTACCTGGGTCATGTTATTTCTGGGGAGGGTGTCCGACCTAAACTCGAGTTGGCCAAGAGCATTGTTGACGCTCCCTCTCCGACAGACAAAGAGCAGGTTAGGTCTTTCCTTGGCCTTGCTGAATTTTACTCCAAGTTTGTTCCAAGTTTTGCCTCTACTGTTGAGCCCATCAGAGCCCTCCTTAGGAAGGGTACACATTTTGATTGGTCTCCAGAATGTATTTCGGCTTTTAGCTCTGTAAAGCAGGCAATAGGTAAGATGCCTACGCTTGGTCACTTTGATTCTAAGAAGAAAACGTTCTTGACTACTGATGCCAGTTCGTGTGGCCTTGGAGCAGTGCTCTCCCAAGTTGAAGGGGGGGTGGAAAAAGTCATTGCCTCGAGAGCTTTGAAGAAACCTGAGCAGCAGTATTCATGTATCGAGAGGGAAGCTTTGGCTATTGTCTGGGCTGTTAAGCACTTTAAGTTTTATCTTTGGGGCATTCCTTTTTTAGTTAGATCTGATCACCGTCCCTTAGTTCAGGTTTTCTCATGTATGGAGAGTGAAAGGCTCACCCCTAGACTTAAGCGTTGGAGTGAGGGTTTGAAAGAGTACAATTTTCAGGTTCAGTACCTTCCGGGCTCTGCCAACAAAGCAGCTGATTGTTTATCCAGACTCCCCATCGATTCCTGCAGTGATGCCTGGGACTGTGACACTGTCAGTGTTTGCTGGGTAAGAGAACCTGCCATCCAAGAGCTAGAATGGGAACAAGCTTTGTCGGGAGATGTGTTGTTTCCGGTCATTAAAGATTTTATTGTTAAAGGGTGGCCTGACAACAACAAACGAGTCGATTCCGACCTATTACCATTTTGGGCCGTTAGGAATGAACTTACTCTTTGTCAAGGTCAGATTATGCGTGGAGAGAGAGTAGTACCTCCTGACGCCTTAAGACCTAAGCTAGTAAATATCGCTCATGAGGGACACTTAGGGAGAAACCTCACGAAGTCTCGACTACGTGAAAGGTATTGGTGGCCCAGGATGGATAGTCATGTTGAGAAGATTGTCCAAGAATGCTATCAGTGTGCCTCCAGTGATAAGTCCCAGGTCACCAATACTGCTCCTTTGTCACCTGTAGAGGTTCCGCGTGAACCTTGGATAAAGCTTGGGTTGGATCTTATGGGCCCCTTTGAACTTCTGGGTCCTTCTGAGAGGTTTGTCATTCTTTTGGTTGATTACTCTTCCAAGTGGGTGTCCACCAGGTGTGTGAGTTCTATCAGCACGAGGGTTGTTATTGATTTCTTGAAGGATGAATTTGCGTGTGAGGGCATACCTAGATTCCTTGTCACAGATAATGGGGTACAGTTCATCTCGCAAGAGATGCAAGAGTTTTTGAGAGATTATGGGATCACTCATCAGAAAACTGCACTCTATGCACCACAAGCCAATGGGCTTACGGAACGCATGAACAGGGTGGTGAAGGCATGCGTGCAGAGGGCTGTTGAGAAGAAAGCTTCTCTCAAGAGTGCCTTGAGAGATACTTGGTGGGCCCACCGCACTGCTCTCAACGCTGTATTACAGAAGTCTCCTTTTCAAATATTGAGAGGAAGAGTTGCCTTGTCCAAACTCAATCCTGCTTGGTTACCTCTTATTGAGGGTCCAGCTCTGGATAAGGAGGAAGTGGAGGCTAAAGTAAAATCTTATCAAGCGAGGTACAAAGAGAGGTTTGACTTTAAGAATTGTACCAAAGCCAGAACATGGAAGGTGGGCGATTGGGTTCTTATCAAAAACCACGCTGGCATAAGAAAGGTATCACTGAATTTATGGGCCCTTTTGTCATCACGTCTGTTTACAAGAATGTAGTTATTGTTCATAATGGTAGCAAATGGAGTATGTCTCGCTTGGTAAGGTTTGAGGGTGACAAGTCCTTGTTTCCATCATGTTCAGATAACTTACCGGGTCCGGGTTCTAATTCAAGAAGCCTTCCTCCCAGGTTACGTTGCCCTCCAAAACGTTATGAAGAGTATGAAATGTATTGATTCCATATGTGATGTTTTGAACTATTTGTGTTATGTATTTACTTGCACCTTTCCTTATTCATGCCTACATTCTTTCCTTCCTTTCTTTCTTTTCCTATTGTTTTTAGTAAGGGGGATGTGTGTTATGTTCATTCTAGGAACTGTATGTGCCAGATGTTCTATCTCCATGGTAGCGTCTCGTGGAGACGGTTACTACCAGGAGATTCAAGCAGGCTGGCAGCTGGAGTTGGTGGTCCTGGATCACAAGAAATAAAGGTTAAGAAAACCTACCGGTGTGTCTCTTCTTAACAGGTCTCTAGTTGGCAATGGTATACACCTTTGTCCAAATAGGGACCCTTGCTTCTAAGTCAGGGAAAGGGGATTACACTCCTGGATAACCCCTGCTCACCCCCTTGGTAGCTTGGCACGAGCAGACAGGCTTATCTCAGAGGCAGTGTGTTAAGCATTTGTGAACACATACAGTAATACAGTGAAAACACTACAGATGGACACCACACAGGTTTTATAAAAATAAGTATTCTTTATATAGACTTAACACAAGACCACAAACGACAAAAATTCACAATACTGTACTCAAAATAGACTTAAAGATGGTAGAAGTAACTTAGTTCAAGTTGATGATAAATGCGACACGTTTCTCACAAAAGTACCTTGGATGCGTAACGCAAGACAAACAAAGGGTCTGCAGGGAGGGCGATGCGGCGAGCAGGTGCCTCGATGCGATGCGACGATCCGATGCGATGCGATGAGAGTGTACCCTTGATGCGATGCGACGATGTGAAGATGGTGTGTGCACGCCCGACGGCCGTGCGGCGAACTCTGTACCTTTGGGGCCACAACAGGCCCTGCGACACGCTTCTCCGGTGATGCGACGGCAGGCAGCTGCGACGGCGACACGCTTCCCTGGGGAAGCGACAGCGGCCCTTGCGGTGGCGACACGCTTCCCCGGTGATGCGACGGCAGGTAGTTGCGATGAAGCCATGCTTCTCTGGTGATGCGACTGCAGACAGCTGCGACGAAGACACGCTTCTCTGGTGATGCAGCGGCGGCCTCTGCGGCGGCGACACGCTTCTCCGGCGATGCGACGGCAACAGCTGCAACAGCGATACGCTTCTTCTCGTTGAGTCGCGCTTTTAGCTCCCAGCGACACGCAGGCTTCTGCAGACAAAATTCCCAGCAAGGGAATTCAGGAGGGAGCTGGTGGTGAAGTCTTGTAGCCCTGAGACTTCAGCAGGAGGCAACCTCTAGTTCAAGCCCTTGGAGAAATATTCTGCAAGATGATAAAAGTACTTTGAAAGTTCCTTCTCCTTTCCTTGGCAATGAAGACCACTGCGGGCCAACCCAGCAACAGCACACTGGCAGAGGGGCAGTCCAAACTCCTGCAGCTTCCTTGGTTCTTCTCCTTGGCAAAGATTCGTCTTGTTGTTCCAGAAGTGATCTAAAGTCTTGGGGCCAGGGCTCCAATATTTATACTAGCAAATCCTTTGTCCTCTGAAGGCAGAGGGTCCTGTACCCAGTCCAAACCAGTTCTGGGTGCATTCTGCCAGTGCACACCCTCTTCCTTTGTCAGTGTGGGCCAGGGACATCAGAAGCACCACAGGAGGTGGAGCCAGCATTGTGGAAGGCAGGCACAGCCTTATTCAGGCCCAGGTGCTACTCCTCCTACCACTCTACATGCAGATAGGTCTATTCAGCCTAGTGCTGACTCACCCTGTCTCCTGGAGCCCCCCAGCCCCTGTCACTCACAAAACCAGACATACAATACACAAGCTAGCAGAGGCAGGCTGGATGGTTAGGCAAGAAAAGACCTACTTTCTAAAAGTGATATTTTCAAACACAGAATGTTAAAACCAACTTCACTAAAATATGTATTTTATCATTCTGAGTTCAGGCATACTAAACTCGAATTTCTACGATGTTCCCTGGGTCAGTTAGGATTATAAGATGTTATAATCAAGCTGCCCATTCTGGCCTATGGGGACAGGTAGCCTTGCAATAGTGAAAAACGAAATTGGCTGTAATTCACTATCAGGACATGCTACACATACCAGGGCATGTCCTACCTTTTACATACAATGCACCCTGCCCTTGGGCCTACCTTAGGGGTGACTGATATGTAGAAAAGGGAAGGTTTAGGGACTGGCAAGTGGGTGCACTTGCCAAGTTGACATGGCAGTCCCAGACTGCACACAGGCTCTGCAATGGCAGGCCTGAGACACACTTTACAAGCTGCTTCTGTGGGTGGCACAACCAGTGCTGCAAGCCCACCAGCAGCATTGGATTTACAGGCCCTGGGCACCCATGGTGCACTGTACTAGGGTCTGACAAGGAAATCAAATAATCCAATCATGGAGTCACTAATAAATACATCAGTTTAACATAGGGAGCACTTGCACTGTGGCACTGAATAGCAGTGGCACAGTGCCCAAAGCATCTAAACCAGCAAAACATCAAAAACAGAGGAGGCAATCAGTAAAAAATGGAAGGGAGACTCACGCCAATGGTACCAGGTCTAACACTTACCTATTTAATGTATTGTTGTTTTTAAATACTTTACACCACTGTCTCCTAAGTTAATCCTGCCTGCTCAGAGTCAGCTACCAAGGGTTTAGCAAGGGGATAATTAATTGAGATCTTGACTGAACTTTTTCTGCTAATCATATATAGTTGACTGAACCTTTTATTGTGTTTGTGGCCTTATTACTAGTCCCTACTTATCTCAACTAATCAACCACTTTCCAACAACCTCCACTTCTACCATGTCCTATGCAGTCGACACCCAGTTGATTCTATCTTTGCATAAAAAGTCTTTTGGCTTGGAAGAAAATGTCAAGAAGTGTTTCACCAGTATTATCCACTGGATGGAAATGAATATGCCACGTTACATCGCATGCTTTTTTAACGCATGCCATGACAACGCGGTCATTACAACGACCGCGTTGTAACAACGCATGCCATTACAACGCAAGTCAGAACAACGACTTGCTCTAGGGGGGGGCGCTGGATGTTGGAATAGTATAATTAAGGCTCCCGGTTTTCCGTTTAAACAGATTTTTACATATAAATACAGACGGAAAAATATTTTCCTTCCGTCTGTATTTATAAATAGAAACGGAAAAATACAGATTCTCGGATTCCGAGAATAGTTTGGCAATCCGTGCCCCTCTTCCTGATTGCAGTGTATGCCTGCTCACTTTAACACCTGCTGTGCCATTAATCTTTGGTAGGCGCGGGAAAATGAGTGACTCAAAAAGGTCAGAAAGACCACAGCATAAACACATTAGGGAAATTAGGTCGCATTAGCTTTCGGATACTTTCAGGCCTTAAAATGTAAACTTTCCTCCTTGACTTGGCGCTGCATGAAGAAACACAAACATTTCTGAGAGACAGAGACATATCTGTAAGCCCTTTTTCAAGCTAAATCATTTTTTTTTCACCACTGTGCGAGGAACTGTGTGGGATTACTGCATTAAAGTAAATTGTTAAATTTCTACTAGGCAGTAGAAAGTAAAATAAGGCAAGTGATACACGCCCAATGTTTTCAAAGCAGAGACTGTCTAACTTATGGAAAATGTGTTTTACATTAGTGAAGGACTTGGGGGCATATTAGCAAGACTGGCGATAATGGGCTTGCTAATATGCGTTATAGAATTCCAATAGAAGCCCAGGTTAGATGTCCTGCACATAATTTTATCGCCGGTCTTGCTAATATGCCCCTTAGTTTAAAAAAAATGTGAATTAAAAGCTGGGTTGGATATTTTAGGCCTCAGAAACGTGAGGGAAATAGGCCTTTAATTTATCTCTGAACTGAGAGCTTGCTGCTTCAGAGGAGGTGGTTTGCTCTCTCAGCTGTGGATAGTCAACGCGCACCAGGGAGGAGCCTGGAACTGACAATAAGGAGAACGAGGCATCCAATATGTCTAATTTATCAGGAAAGTAGACAGCTCTTTCATGCCGTCTTTGGCCAGCGACGGCGGCCCTTGCGGTGGCGACACGCTTTCCAGGTGCACTCCTCTAAATTCACATTGTGTTTACATCTAATAATCATGGCTAGTGACAGTGTTTTCAATGTTGTAGCACAGCGGCAGCTCGCTAATGTTACTGCAAGTAATCTCTGTGACACCCATGTGACTTGTATTACAATGGCAAAGTTTTCAGATGACTGTATTGGGTTTACTTAATTTGGCGCACATAAACATATAGCTAAACCTATAACAACCGTGTGCACTGTCTATTTAAATAAATGTGGAAAAATACTAGCTGCAACGTCTTTTTTCTTGCGACAAAAATAAATGCGAATATATACAGATAAAATGACATAAAAATAAATATGGATAAATACAGACGGAAATGTTAAAAAAATAAAACCATAAAACCGGGAGCCCTAAGTATAATTTACTATTCCAACTCCAGTCTGTGCAACAGTAGGGAGGGTGCTGGATTTTAAATCCAACACCTTCTGACCCCTAGAGCAAGTCCTTGTTTTGACTTGCGTTGTAATGGCATGCGTTGTAACGACTGCATTGGAATGGTATGCGTTGTACCGCATTCGCGGTAATCGATGTTTACCGATGGAAATAAATCATCTTGAGTGCAGTTTGGGAATACTTCTGTTTGGAAAGAACAATATGTTCTCCCAGGTGGCCTCATAATCTGCCACCTTTGCCACCACCAGTAGAAGTGGCTAGAAATCTAGGAGTAAAATTTGATAATGTCCTGTCTTTTGGATCTCAGGTTCTATAAGTATCTGGTACGTGCTTTTCCCTGATTAAATAACTTAAAATATTCTTTGAATTTCTCCCTTTGGCTGCAAGGAAAACTGTAGCCCTTGCGCTTATAACCTCAAGGTTGGATTACTGCAACTGCCTCAATCTAGACATGGCTCAGCAGCTACTCCATATATAGGGGCGGACAGAAAAATGTAGTCTATGGTTGAAATGTTCTTGAATGTCGGAAGAAATTCTACACAGGAATTTTGTGACTGGGAAATTTTTCAACTGAGCGTAAATTACTGTTAAACAATAGAGTGTTCATGGTTTCCTGTTCTTTGGATTTGGGGACTCAGTTGTCGTTAATCCCCAGGCCCCTGATGTTGAAGTCTCCTAGTAGCTAGATTTCAAGGGAGGCAAACTCTAGCAGACTCTTGGTAAGAAGTTCGGTCGCGGGTAATTTGGGTATTTTGGTTATATTGTGATAGCAGTTTATTAGAAGTAAAGGGAGATCCTTAGTTTGAGTTGAGGCCCCAGAAATTAGGACTGCTTGCTCGGCTAGAAAAATTCAGTGAAGTGGTATAGCTTTAGTCTTACATGAGTGTTTGATTAAAATTAGGAGACCGCCTGATGGGCGCCCAAAGAGGTTGTGTAGTAGTGAGCCTCAGCAAGGCCTACCAGTGCTTAGGGGTTCACCCTTCTCTGCACAGAGTCCTCAGACACTTAGGAAGAAGTTGGCATAGAAACTGAAATATAAAAGACAGAGTTTATTAAACCTTATAAGGTGGAGCTACATTTACACACCACCCTTCGGCAATGCATGAAGTAGCACACTGAATGGAAGGATCCTGGTCCTTTTATACCCACACAGGGGCTCAAATGAAGGCGGTACAAACACAAATGCTGGTTGTAGGTACATATAAGGTCATACAGAGAATGCACAGTCGACAAGTGGGTGGAGCTAACAGTTTCTACTTCTAGCAGACACATCCTGACATTTATAAACTCGGAACAGCTGCAAGCTCAACTGAGCATGTGCAAAGCAAAAGGAACTAAATATAACTTGTCTCTAGGCAGATTTCAAGAGCAGTTAACAGGAAGGTAGGACAGAGCACATGGCGAGCACATGGCGAGCACATGGCAGCACATGGCAACCAAAATGGCTGCCAGAAATACAAAATGGATTCCATAAAGCGGACAATTTAGCCTCTGAATACAGGCTGTCTTCAGCTAATGCTTAACTTAAGTGCTGCCAAATTACAACAGACGACCCTTTCAGCATTGGTTGAAGACATTCGTTTATCTGGGGTAATCTAGATATTCATCCCGTACATCTATTAACATTATTTCGGCCACCTCTTTATTCAACATTTGTTGGGCCTTCGTTTCAGCAACGTTCCCTTTGGTAGGTATACAAGCAGAGATGCAAATGGAGCAAAGCATTGGACCACATTGAATACATACACAGCATGTAAAAAGTATTGAAATAATTACACACAGGATAGTCAGTAGCTTCCAGCCCCAAGCAGAAACAAGAGTCCAAAACCATCCAGCAAAAGTCCAAGTACCAGTCTCTGGATGAATTTCTGCAGCAATCTTATGCAGTTTTGATATTGCGTCATATACTGAAGGTGAGTGATCCGGTATGAATACGCAACAGCTGCTACCGATGATGCGACATGCACCACCTCGATCAGCCAAAATCACGTCTAGCACCATCCTATTCTGGAGTGCTACAATCCTTGCAATCTGTAGTTCCTCTGTAATGTTCCCAAGTGCCATAGCTGTCTGATTGGTAACAGCTTCCACAACACGAGTCAGTCGCCTGATCTTCCTGCTATTTAATGCAGCACCCACAAAGAAAAATAAGCCCAAGTTGAAATCAACATATCGTTGTAGGGTAGTGTCGGTTTGGTCAACTTCATCCATACTTATTGTCCTCTTATTTCTGTTTTTGGAAATATCATTGTACAGTTTAAAATCACGGTGATACAATGCAGGTGCCAGAAACACAGGGGGCAACAGAAAAGATACATAACAGATTCCTGACCACCCAACAGGTAATTGATAATATCCGTTATTTCCACACACAAAATACGTGTTATGCGAGGCTGTGAAAGTGCTGTTATTGGCACCTTCAATGGTCAGGATTGCAGTACACTCGCTCCTCCCCACTGGAATTCTTCCAACACTACAAATACACAAATCTGCTTTAGCTTTTGTCACAGAAATCACAAAAGGTCCAATGTTCTTTATTATTCTCACATTTGTGAAGGCATATGGTGTTGAAATATTGTAAGGTTGATACTCTTCCCATTCCCATTTAGTCCCTTTGGCTTGTGGATAACCTTCTTTATCTTGATAACACACTTTATTAAGTTGAAAAATAATCCCACCTACTGAAGGCTTTCCAGATGCGAACAAAAGCGCATACCAAGCTTGACAAGAACCATTGTGAGAAAATGGAAGAGGAATAAAAGGTGTTACTCCTTTCTTTTGATGTGCAGGTATCATTCCACACACCCAACAGTTGGTAGTATTTGTAGCATTGTGAGTATGGTGCAACATCTGGATAAAAGTATTGTTTAGATAAGATTGTCGATGCTTTTGCTCATGGTAAGGAAGAGTAAAGTAGTGGTGTTCCACGGGTACTGGCGTAGTGGCAACAAAAAGCTGTCGAACAGGAGCCACCTTCTCGATGTACCATGTAATTGCTGCCATAGCCACCATAGCAACAACAAACCCTACAGCACAAATGATTCTTTTGTTGGTCATTTTAGCAGCAGTAATGATTGATCTTTCTGAAAACTTGTTGAAAACAGTCGTTGGAGCTCTTCTCCCTGGGCAGCCGCTGATTTCTTCACCATGGGCCAAAGCGGGTGTCACTACACTAATACAGGGCTGATCCCCCTCCCCTTGCCACATTGGCTCTCCGTTTCACTAACCCAGGGTGGTAGCTCAACCAGTCTTTTTCAAAACTGCAGATCCTTTCCTCGGTCTCAATTGATATCTGGATACTCCAGTGATCGTGTGGTCCGGGAAGACTTCCGCAGATTCGTCAGGTGAGATAGCTTGGCCTTTCTCCGTCTCCAGAATCTCTCGATGGTCGGTCAACACAGCAGGTTCCACCAAGGCAGGCGACACGCGTTTGCAGTGTGTGCTGTGGATCCAATTCTTTCTGTTTGTCACTCGAACTGCTGTCCTTGTCGCAAGGAGCACCTGCTCTGGTCCTCGCCACCTTGGCTCCAAGCTGTTCGATCTGTCGAAGACCTTGACCATTACATGGTCACCAGGACGGAGTTCGTGGGCCTCACCTGTAGATCTGTCAGGAAGAGCTTCTCGAACCTGTTGATGAATAGAAATCAAACTGTCAGTTAACTGTGCCAAATAATCATTCATCAGAACACAAGGAACATCATGTATGGGGCGTGGCTTAGGAATTCCCCAAATGTTCATTGGTCTCCCAAACACCACCTCATAGGGGTAAGACCTGATCGTGAATGTGGCACCGATCTTATGGACAGTAATGCCAAAGGTAGGGCATCTGGCCACTTTAGAGACGTGTAAGCCAGTATTTTCGCCAACTTTGATTTTAAAGTAGCGTTATACCTTTCCACCAATCCTGCTGATTGCGGGTGGAAAACTGTATGGAATTTCTGTTTGATCCCTAATCCTTTCAGGACATGCTCAACAATTTGCCCAATAAAATGAGGTCCATTGTCACTCCACAAAAGTTTACAAACACCGTATCTAGGGAAAAACTCCTTTAGAAGCACCTTTGCTGTGGTGAGAGCAGTATTATCCTTCGTAGGGTATGCCTCTATCCATTTGCTAAAGGCACATACCACCACTAGGACATATTTCAGATTATTGCAGCGTTCGAGTTGGATGTAATCCATCTGCAAAACTTCAAAAGGTGCAGTTGGTGTAGCAAACCCTCCTGTAGGAGTTCGTGTCCCTTTTCCAGGATTATACTGCCAACAGATCAAACAGGACTGTACTACCCTTTTGGCTGTGCTAGCAATTTCAGGATGCTCCCAAACTTGTGTAAGCAATTTAGTTATTGCTAGAGCTCCAACATGTGCCAGCCCATGTGCCATTTGAACCATAGGTTGTAAATAGGCCGCAGGCAATTTCCACTTATTCATGTCTTTGTTACGCCAACAACCCTCATCATCTAATATTCCTTCTTTAGACCATTGCTCAAGCTCTTCCACAGAAGCAGATCTCTGTATATCCAATACTTCCTCTCTAGCATCATGCCAACGCTCAGCTTGTGATTTCACTACGTACATGGGTGTAGTGCTTCGCTGCATCGCAGTCTCACGGGCTACGCGGTCTGCAAAGGCATTGCCTTGTCCTATTTTGTCAGTCACTTTCTTGTGTGCGCTACACTTCATAATAGCAACTTTCTTTGGGTATGTAAGTGCAGTCAAGAGATTATGCACTAACTTTCCGTGCATAATCTGCATCCCATGGGATGTAAGAAAGCCTCTTTCCTTCCAGAGTAGGACAAAATCATGAACCACTCCAAAAGCATAGCGGCTATCCGTGTAAATGTTCACACACAAGTCAGTGCTAAGCTCACATGCTCGTGTCAAAGCTATTAGTTCAGCAGCTTGAGCTGACTTCTGAGGTATGCGAGCTGTTTCCACTACTGTCTCAAGCGTGGTATTTGCATAAGCAGCTGAAGTCGTGCCATCTGGTAACTTCAGACAGGACCCATCAACCCACAGTTCCCCATCTACATCTGGAAGGGGCGTATCTTGCAAATCGATGCGACCCTTTGTCTGTTCCTCAGTAAGGAATATACAATCGTGAGGCTCCTTTGACTGAGACTGAGTCGCAGGATATGGCAACAAAGTGGCTGGGTTCAGTGTCGCACATCTCTTCAAGGTAATATGGGGTGCTAGCAGTGTCAATTCGTATCCTGTCAAACGAGCACTAGTTAAGTGCTGAGTCTTAGTCTGATTCAAAAGGGCATCTACTGCATGGGGTACTAGCACCAACAGTTTGTGTGACAAAACTATCCCTTCACTCTGACGTATGGACACAGCCGTCGCTGCAACTGAACGGAAGCACCCAGGTAATGCACGAGCAACAGGGTCAAGAACTGCAGAAAGGTATGCGCAAGGACGCTGTTTGTCCCCGTGTGTCTGTACTAAAACTGACAATGCACATCCTTCTTTCTCATGTACATAGAGTGTAAAAGCCTTCGTGTAATCTGGTGTGCCTAACACTGGTGCAGAGCAAAGAGCTTGTCTCAACTGACAAAAGCATTTTGACATTCATCTGTCCATGGAAGGGGGATCGGAGTGTTTTTAGTCAAAAGTGCTAGCAAGGGTTTAACAATGTGTGAAAAACCCAATATCCATTGCCTGCAAAACGAAGTCAGACCAATGAATGCACGGACATCTTTCTGCGTGGAAGGTACTGGGGTGTCTAAAATTGCTTGAATGCGATCTGGTGTCAGTGCACGGCCCTCCTTAGACAGAAGGTGTCCTAAATAGGTCACCTTCGGTCTACAATATTGCAATTTCTTCCGTGATACTTTATGGTGGTGTGTAGCAAGAAAAGAAAGCAAGGACAAAGTGCATTTCTCACACTGCTCAGGTGTATCAGCTGCCAACAAGATGTCATCGACATATTGTATGAGAGCCACTCCTTTAGACAAGGTAAAGGAATCAAGCTGTCTCTTTAATGCTTGACTGTAAATACTAGGACTCTCAGTATAGCCTTGAGGAACTCTACAAAATCTGTATGATCTATTATTCAAAGTGAAACCGAACAAATATCGGCTATCAGGATGAATAGGAATCGAGAAGAAAGCATTCTTCAGATCAATTACAGAAAATGTAGTTGCTGTTGGAGGGACCAGGGTAACCAATGTCGTTATGTCAGAGACTACAGGGTACTGTGGTACTACAATCTTGTTGACTTCTCTCAAATCGATAATAAATCTATAGATCCTAGTGTCAGTATCTTTTTCAAAATGGGAAGGATCGGACTATTGCAGACATTGTAAGGAACTTCTTCCACAACCCCCACCTTAATTAAATCATGTACAATACGTGTGAGTGCTTCTTCTCCTTCTCGAGAAATTTTATACTGAGGCTGTCTTGGCAATAAAGCGCCCTCCTTGACACTAATATGTACTGGTGGAATAACCATTTGCCCTACATCAGTATCCGAAGTAGCCCACAAAGTACTAGGGAGTGAGGCTAGTGCAATGTCCTCTTTAACAATACAAGATCTCTCAATCATAGGGTAGTTGTCATTCAAAATAACCCGTACTCCTTCCGGAGAACACCGTATTGTAGCCCTAAAATATTTAAGCATATCAAGACCCACAATATTGTCTGGTGTGTTTGGAGAAAGCAAAAACGGACATGGAGCAGTAAACTTATCAACATCAAATGCAAGTGGTTGTGACAATGGGCTAAGGCAGAGGTCTTCAAACTTTTTTGCTCTGAGCCCCCCCTAAGCAAAATGTTTTGAGGTCGGGCCCCCCCTCCAAAACTTCATGGAAAGGATTGGGGGAGCGGGAGGGACATGGCTACATGCAGGACTTATCGGATGATTTCAGGAGTACTTTTTCTATAGCTTATAATCCGCACTAAATATGACACTTATAAAACAGCAAATGCATCAAACAAAAACAAGTATTATCCCAAACATACTGCTCCCCGTAATTGGGGTGATGTGAGCCCCTCACACTCGTGGACCCCAATGCAACTACACCTGTTGCACTAATGCTAACTGCAGTCCTGAGTTGCATTCTATCTCCTATGCATCTTTTACCTCTTCCCCACCATGACGGATCATCACCTCAGTCCTAATGCTAGAAAGGAAAATAAGCTCCCATGCACTTTTTTTAAAGGTAGACAGTCATAATTGTGATGCAGTGGGCCGCTGAATCCCCTGGGCCCCAGTCCTGCTGCATCTGCTTCCAGCAGCGGCCATTTATACACCTGGCAGTACCTGCTGTACTGATAACTGGCCCTTTAAAATAAAAAGGCCACTTATATTGTCCCCTTCTTTGGGGTACCTCTCTGATGAAGCGGTCTATTGCCCTTTTAAACATAAAAATGAGTCCCCATACAGTGCTCTCTATTCTGGGCCATCTCTTTGACAATATCCATCAATCTCACTCCTTTCCTTCTTCTCCTGGACCATTACTGTGAGGCGCCAGAGGTCGAGACGATTAGGGCCCTGCATCTGAGTGAAACCCTGCTGGCCTTCTACCTGCCACCCCATGGACTCACGTTTCACAAAAAAACTGCCCCTGAACGGTTTAAGCTGACTTTGTGGTGCCTCTGCCTGAAAGCGAAGGGTGTAGTGGTAGTGCAGAAAGTTAAAAAGGAAACCAGCCTACTTACCAGCCGCTAACTGATTGAGTCACTTAAAGTCAAAGCCACTGGAATTATGAGTTTCTGCAGCAGCAGTGTTTTCCACATAATTATGAGTTTACAGCATTTGCTAAATCTGCTGCATAATCTGTAGATTTCAACAAAAACTTGATTCCTAGCTCTAATGGAACATGGGTTACTTAAAACGTGGCAACGTGTTCTGGAGCAGTGGAAGGCCCTGTGCAAACATTCACTGGTAATCTTGTAGTTGCTTACTGTGTGTTTTTGGGTGTTAAACTGGTACTAATGAGGTGAAATATTTCCCTGACAGCGTTACCATGAGTTAAAATGACAAAATAATAAAGTAATGCTAACCACAAAATGTGGTGCATTGTGCCGCATAATTTACCTTTTCTTGCTGCATAATTTAGTCAACCCTGCAGCATAATGTGGGTCTCTTCTGCTGAATAATTCCAGTGGCTCTGCTTAAAGCTTCAGGGCGGCAAAGATCTATTCTTTTTGAGATGTAATATAGGGGTGTTATCTGATATCTGGAATAATGGAGAGACTTATAAAAGTGTCTGCATTAGATACAATTTGATTACTTATTACTAAAAAACAAATTTTGTAAGAACTTGTTTTATCTCAATCACTGCATCATTTTGCAGCAGCCTAGCTTAGACTATGTAAATACGATTTTAAAATGACGAATTACCTATTCCCAGTGCTTTCTGCCCCAGGCTGGGACCTCATAGCACTATAAAGAGGGCTACTAGAATTATGTGGCAGGAGAAGGACAATTTATGCAGTAGGGTTGACTAAATTATGCAGCAAGCAAAGGCAAATTATGCTGCATAATGCAGCATATTTTGTGCTAGCATTACTGCATTAGTTTGTCATTTTTACACCTGTTAACACTGTCCTTGTCATATTGCCCCTCATAAGTACCAGTTTAACAACCACATATAGCAAAAGGAACAGAAAGATGACCAGCCAACCTTTACCTGCAGGGGTAACATGTGTTGCTGCATTAACTTTTGAACAGTTTGAGCTGGAAACAATTTTTTGGTTAAAATCTGCAAATTATGCACTAGATGATGAATTATGTGGCAAATGCAGGATATCCATAACTATGTGCAAAAAGCCAAAACCACACAATTTCATAATTCCAGTGGCTCTGACTATAAATACAAAGGTCACTATTCCTCTGCACCAATTAGGGTTCAATTATGTGTCGCTCAGCTTTAACACACACAGACATCTGCAGTGATGGTAGTCACTAACTGAGGTTTCATAACCTAAAAGAGTACATTTATCACCAGTTAGTTTAACTTGCATTTATTTTTCAATTAAGTTGTTACTGCGTTATTTTATACACACTTACATGACTGTGAAAACACAAAACTCCTACTTTTTTTTTTCTAGCAACCTCTTTGACCCCGCCTCCACTGCAGTCCGATCACAGTTCTCACTTCAAGGGCTCACAGTAAATGAAGACAGCCTGGAAATGCAGCAAATAAACATCACTGAACTTCCAGGCCATCGTCATTCACATGTACTTGCAGAGGCATTTGTGTGCCCCTGAGAACACATCCACGCCCACCAAGGGGCGCGCACCACAGTTTGAAGACCTCTGCATTAGACAAACTTCAAATATTCTGTGTGATTTAAAAATATTTCCCTGTACATTTGACACCATAAACCAACTATGAATTATGCAGATGTTAAAGTTTGTGTATGCCTCGGTTGTTCATTTTGTCACCACATGAGCATACTGTGCCTTTATTAATTAGCTCCCATTTAATCCTTTTTGAGAATTGTGCCCTTTAACTTGGATCCTTAGCAGGAAGTCTAACAGGCAAATTATAGCACCTGTTTTCTTTTCTGGCAGAAATAGGAACTTTTGCTGATTGTACAGGAGTGATTGTGGGAGACTCAGATAAAGAATTCAAGTTAAACTTGGAAATACCCACAGAGCCTTCTAAATTGAGCGCAATTTCAAAAGCACAAGCTAGACAAAATAATGAAATATGAAGACGAAGAAAAATAACCTTGTATTGTATAGCATTTGGTAAGCACATGTATGTGGCAAAATATTTAGACACATGACTGTAAAAACACAAAACATACTTTTTTAGCAACCTCTTTGACCTCGCCCCCATTGCACTCCGATCACAGTTCTCACTTCAAGGGCTCGCAGTAAATGGAGACAGCCTGGGAATGCAGCAAATTAACATCGCCGCACTTCCAGGCCATCCTCATTTACATGTACTTACAGAGGCATTGGCGCCCCCCTGGGAACCCATCCACGCCCCCCCAGGGGGGCGCGCCCCACAGTTTGAAGACCACTGGGCTAAGGGAAGGTGTTCCATCGAAACCTATCGATGTAATGGTTAAGCCACACAGGGGAGCCCTTGGAACCAATTGTTTAGACAAGGCGCTATGAGTAGCTGCTGTATCAACCAGAAACTGATCAGTAGAACCCAAAACATGTGCTGTAACATAGGGACCCCTCTGATCTACTGGAACGTCAACTGATTCCTTACCCCATCCTAGGCAATCCTATGCATAAGCAGAGTCTTGAAAATCAGAGGGCACATAGTCAGACATTTGATATTGGTTCCTTCTATCAAAAGTGTTAAACCCATCCTGCCCACGTGTATTAGCATCAAACCGAGCACGATCATTTGCGCTTCCTCTAGGCCCTTGATATCCTGAACGATTTCTCATTTGTCCCCGACCACGTAGATTCTGCTGAGCAAGCAGCACTGGACAATCAGAAAGCCAATGTCCAAATTTTTTGCAGTACGCACACTGATCAACAGACAAATTCGAACGGGCAGAGGAAGGAAAGGACGAACCATAAGATCCACGTCCACCTCTATCATTACCTCTAGAAGGCGGACCATAAGCTTGAGCCAACATAACCTTTGTTTTCAACTCTTTAGACTTTTTGTCCTCATTACCTTTGGTTTCTAATTCTTGCCGCTCATAATACTGGGCCATAGTTAAAAGAGAAACCGGAGAAGATGTAGTCCATGAACTCTCACTGGCCTTTAAGCGACTAGCTATTCCTGGCAAAAGGTTTGCGACATATTTATCGACAAACAGATGCCTACCCGTGTCATCTGTCAATGACTGGCCACTAAAATCGTGAAATGCTTCTTCAAAGCGTGTGAAGAAGTCAGAAACTGATTCATCTACCTTTTGCTTGCAAGACGCTAGCACTGTCCAATCTATCTTTTTAGGGGGAATGATCGTCTTTAACTTAACTAATATAGCTGCCGGGAGATTTAAAATTAACTGACACGGTTTCTGTGCAGGTTCTCTATCTTCATCTAACCGCTCTAAATCTTTCCACAATGCTCCAAAAGTCGCATTATCATCTATTTTGCGCACAGTTCTCCACATATCAGGTGGTAATATTAATCCAAAAAACAAATCAATATCAGACAAAGTCATAGTACAAGAGCTGATTGCACCCTCAACTTCCTCATAAAAGGCTGCTGGATTCTTTCGCGGGTCAGGCAATGCATTTTTAAGGGCCATAACATCTGCTCTATTCCAAGGAGTGTAAACCCAATTATAAATAAAGTACCCTTTCGCATTAAGAGAAGTCTTATCATCCTCTGTACCCGTTCCTTTAGGAGGAACATATAAAGGCGCGGCTTCCCGCATGGGTTTCACATGAATTACAACATTCTTATCTGTTTCAGGAGTAGAAGTTCGTGCCATGCTGATCTGAGATGCTAGTGCAGCTGCTTCTGCTGCCTTTTTCTCTTCTCGCAAACGGGCTGCTTCAACACGCAGTTTAACCAAGCGTCTGATCGTGTCAGCCACCTGGGAGAAGACAAAAAGACCGTCACGTAATTGTTTACAATCAGCTGCTACATCATCGGGCTCCACTTCTACCGAATACTTCCTAAATCGTTCAATAACCTCTGCAGCAAATGTATCGGTAAAATATATTTGCTCCCTTTCCTGCCATCCTTTTATACTATCTAAAAGTTCAGAAGCAGTGGTAGTACTACGAACGGCTTTACGCGCAGTAGATCTAATGTCAGATGCACGCTCAGCAGATAGCATGGAGCGAGTTTCTCGAGCTTTGTCCTGGTCTGAAAAAGAGTCCTCATCTGACTCATGAGGAGCGGAAGAAAAAATATACGGAGGTGGAGAACGATCTAATAACAAGAAATCATCTTGCGGTTTATTAAGGATAGGATAAAGGGGCTGCCTAACAGCGTATTGGCCAGTCACCTGTAAATGGCGTTCCCTATCTTCCCTCTCTTTAATGTCTCTCATCTCCTTGTTTTTTAACTCTAATGCTTTCGCATAAATGGGCTTTCGCTGTTCTTTGTCAATCAAGGCTTGCTCACGCTTCATTCGCTCACGCACTTCTTTCTCCCACATTCGCACACAATCAAACATATCTTGCCTAGTCTTTCGTTTAAACATACATTGTTCCACATACTGAATCTTTCGCAAATCAAATGACCCATACATAGGCCAACGCAACTCAGGATCTTTACTAGTATATTTATTCCATAACGTGCAGTACATTATAGAAGAAATACCATACTTAATATACATATCCCTATTAGGCGTCCCCTCCGGGGGGCTAGTTGTGCTTCAGTCAAGTCTCAAATTGGTACCACTACAAAAGCAACACATCCTACGAAGTGTGCTGAAAACAGGCATGGCAAAAAATAGTGCAGAATATGCAGTATTATAATCAAAGTAGCGCTTAAGGTACTCTTCGTACGTTTGCGCTGTTCAAACAATTTTAAATAGAGAAAAATCTCCTCATTACCTGCCTATATGTATTGCAATACATATATAATTACAAAATAAATTCCAAAATTGGCCAATCATACAAACAAAGCCACAGTAAGTGTTACTAAAACTACCTTACCAATCAAAGGCATCAAACCAACAGCAAGTGCCGCAAAACGGCTCTTACCAATCAAATGGTGTCCAGGTTCCAACTGCCAAGTTCTCAAATCGACCAAATGGTCACTGCACGGCGAATCAACAGAAGAGATCTCAGTCAAGGACCGGCGCCGCCGGGATGGTCAGATCAGAAAGAAAGGAAAAACGCTGTGGGTGCCAAGACTCGGGTCTCCTCAGGCAGCGATTGCGTCCAAGAGCGAGATTCCAATCCTTCGTCTCGACCAGTCCTTCGGGCATCCGAGTCGCTGATGAGCCCCACGTTGGAAGCGCCAATTTGTAGTAGTGAGCCTCAGCAAGGCCTACCAGTGCTTAGGGGTTCACCCTTCTCTGCACAGAGTCCTCAGACCGCTTAAGAAGAAGTTGGCACAGAAACTGAAATATAAAAGACAGAGTTTATTAAACCTCATGAGGTGGAGCTACATTTACACACCACCCTTCGGTAATGCATGAAGTAGCACACTGAATGGAAGGACCATGGTCCTTTTATACCCACACAGGGGCTCAAATGAAGGCGGTACAAACACAAATGCTGGTTTTAGGTACATATAAGGTCATACAGAAAATGCACAGTCGACAAGTGGGTGGAGCTAACAGTTTCTACTTCTAGCAGACACATCCTGACATTTATAAACTCGGAACAGCTGCAAGCTCAACTGAGCATGTGCAAAGCAAAAGGAACTAAATATAACTTGTCTCTAGGCAGATTTCAAGAGCAGTTAACAGGAAGGTAGGACAGAGCACATGGCGAGCACATGGCAGCACATGGCAACCAAAATGGCTGCCAGAAATACAAAATGGATTCCACAAAGCGGACAATTTAGCCTCTGAATACATGCTGTCTTCAGCTAATGCTTAACTTAAGTGCTGCCAAATTACAACACATAGACTCCAAGTGGTTCAAAATGTGGCCGTAAGACTTGTTCTTAAGCTTCCCGAAAAAAAACTCTGCTTCTCACAGGCTCAGAAAACTGCACTAGCTACCTATTCATAAGTGGGTTCTTATTAAATACTTGGTTTAGGTCTTCAAATCTTTCCATCTAACTGGCCCTAAAAATCTGTCAGATCGCTTTACTCAACTCAAAGGGCTCTTAGATCCTCCAATGCTAAGTTATTACAAAATCCTAACTTGAGGTTGAAATCCAGAGGTGGCAAAACTTTTACTGCATTAGGATATAAGGTCTGGAACCAACTTCCCTGTTCTCTCAGATTCATGGAAAATGAAGCAGCGTTTGAGAAACAACTGAAAACGTTGGTGTTTTTCGCCCCCAGATGGGCTGTGTAACTTTCATTTAATCTGTTTCTCTCAGATTTTGCCACCTCCTGAGTCATTTCTCTGGGTTTTATTGGTGGTACTGTGGGTGCTGAGTGATGTATATAACTGTGTCCGTGCAAGGATGCTCTGCTTTGAGTGACAGTGCGCTTTACAAGTACTTTCATTCATTCATAAGTACCTGACTAAGTAGACCTTGCAGTCCTTAAGGTATGGTGCCTA
Organism: Calotriton arnoldi; assembly: GCA_963921515.1. NCBI lineage: Eukaryota > Metazoa > Chordata > Amphibia > Caudata > Salamandridae > Calotriton > Calotriton arnoldi. Next base: position 635,653 of record CAWUFW010009679.1, read on the forward strand.
GTATTTTGAAATGTTACATGCAGAAATGTAATGTTGGCAAGTCCCTGCACTGGCAAGCCCCCAAGTTGTATTTTCACTGTGAAGGGGTGTAGCTGTCCTATGAGAAAAACTAAAGTTCAGAATAAAATCATAACTCTGCCAATTGGTTTGGGACAAGCTACGAGAATAATTAAAAACTGTTTTTAATGTATATTAAGATCCAGTTCAGTGGTAAATTTGGATTTTTAATAAATATTTAGAAAATATTTTTTAAGGTGTACTTTGTCTGCCTGAACCTTAAGTAGGCTTATGCGCATTAGCCTGCCAGCAGCTGCCCTGTCAGTGCTTCCCCTCAATGAGGTGTAAACTGCTCCTGGAAAAGAACAAATGGCTTAGGCCTTTTCGCAGAAAGGTTTGTGACACATATCAGCTCAGGAAGGGTAGTTGGGAAGGGTTACAGAACTTGAAAGAGGCAAGGGCGCAGCCTGCCCATTAACAGTTACGTAAAAGGAGAGACCTGAGAACGAGGGGCGTTTGTTTCCTGGCCTCAGTTTGGCACAAGTCCAGAGAGAGGGAAGATGTTCCCAGAACCACTTTGGTGTTTATGAGGAGGAAGGGGAATGCTCATTTCCTTATAAGACTTTTTCTTTAAATACAAACATCATCAAACATACACATTTGTGACCCTTACCACGTCTAGGTAGACTAGTTCTTTTTGATTGGATATATAATGCTCATTTCCTAACACACCCACAGCTGGCATACATGCTAACTCCAAGGGAGGAAATGCTGTGTCATCTTAGATGTTACCTAGAATAGTGCACAGTGTCATGGTTTACCATAAGATGAATAGGATGTTCTACAAAAGTGGGCAGGTTTCCCTCTTGAAAGCTTTTCCTCATTGGTTAGGGAGTGTCCAGAGGTCACCCACACCCGGTAGCTAGACTAGTGATGCTCCAAAAGTGACCCTCTCCCACAGCTCATCAGAGCACTTTCTTGACCTACTGAAAAACAGAAGAGGCCTGTACCTGCTGTTTGAGACTTGTGTGGAAACTCGACAGGATGGACCTGCTCCCACTTCTACCTAGGACCAATGAGTGCATTCAAGGGTCAGCTGGGTGTCTGTGTGGTGACAGGTACATAACAAGCTTCAGAATCCATTTTCCTGACGTGCCCAGCTGATCAGTAGCAACTGGAGAGAGTGCTGGCTGAAAGTGCTGTCCCTGAGGTCCTGGGTCCATAGTACTGGCCGAGAGAAGCTATTCTGAAAAGTTGGAAATGTCTGGGCTTCAAAGACCTCTGGAGCATCAGATGGACCTCACAGCAATAATGGTCAATTTCGAGAGCGCTTCATCACATACAGCTCCAGGATTGCTCTCTTGAAGGATTATGACCTCTATAAAAACAGACTAAGTGCAAAGGTAGAAATCTTGACCAGCGAAAGTGCAAAAAGCATCCATCAGTGACTTATGGGAAGACCTGAAGGGATATATGTAGTCCGCTTTTATCCAAGACTGAGAAGTGGACACCATGGGTCAGTTTTCTGACATCCTGTGTGGCAACAGTAGCATCAAAGGCTGAAGAGACCTTTTTCTGGAGTGAACAGCTGTCCAGTGTCAAGTGGACCCTACATGAACTCTGCTGTTGGCCTCTGCTAGGCCTCTAGGTGCATCTCTGAGTTCCTGGGAGCCTTAGGAGTGTCCAAGAGGAGCCCCTACAAAAAGAAGAAAAAGTTGGGTCCTGCAGAAGATTGAGGCCACCCAAGACGCAACATTGATGGGCAAGAAAATCATGCCCGGCTGCAACTTCCAGGCTTGTTCTGCCAGATGTTTTTGAGGTCCATTAGTTGGAAAGGACTCATACCTTTCCAAACTAATAACCCCTTTTCTTACAGAATCTTAAGAGAAAGACATTTAATGACCTGGGATCCATATGTTCTCCAACCATCTTGACTCTCTCTCAAAGGGACTGAACAACTTCGACCACATGAGGAATAGGAATCACAAGTTGATCTTAAAGTGAGCGATGACTCTGCATTATGAACGGCAGTGCAACGGTCAAAAAATAATATGAAAACAGGAATATAAGAGATAGTAAAATCATACTGTGCAATGAAATACGCCCTTTGAGCTTGGCAACTATTCTTACTTTGAAGGTTTCATAAACACTGCAAACTCCAATGATTGGTTTGAGTTTCAAAAGGTTCCCCAGAGCCGATCAAATTATGGGCCATACTATGGTGCAAGGGTGCCTATGATGGCGCTAGGCAGCTAAATATAACGCCAGCGCAGGGGAAACACAAGGCTGCACCACCTTCTAGTAAATATGGTGCAGCCCTGCATTTCTAAAGTGACGGAGCGCAGCGTTAACCCAAAGAGGCTAACGCCACGCTCCGCCACTTCATTGTGAATATGCCCCTCACTGTTCAATAGGGGTCATAGAAAACACCAAAATATCATACGCATAGAGCAACTAAACTAGAGAAGAAATGGAACCGCGAAAGGACACCGGACAGCTACGCAGCCCACAAGAACGCCATCTGCCGACACCATCGCCTCATCAGATCCGCCAAAAGGGCCTCCTTCAAGGACCGCCTCGACAACAACACACACAACAACAAAGAGCTCTTCAACATCATGAAGGAACTCTCCAACCCCAGCTCCAACACCAACGATATCCCTCCAACACAAGACCTGTGTGACTCCCTTGCCACCTTCTTCCATCGCAAGATCACAGACATCCACGACAGCTTCAACAACCTGACCGCCCGACAGCCACCGACACCTCAGACCCCATGGACGCCACCCACACCAACCCCCTGCTCACCTGGACCAACATAAGCGACGATGACACCATCAAAATCATGAACACCATCCACGCCGGCTCTCCGTCTGACCCATGCCCGCATCACATCTTCAACAAAGCTAGCGCCACCATCGCACCCCATCTCCGAAAAGCCATCAACATCTCCTTCGAGACCGCAACCTTCCCGGAGAGCTGGAAGCACGCCGAGATCAACGCCCTACTCAAGAAACCCAAGGCGGATCCGAGGGACCTCAAGAACTTCCGGCCCATCTCCCTGCTCCCGTTCCCGGCGAAGGTCATCGAGAAAACCGTCAACAGACAGCTGACCCTCTACCTCGAGGAGAACAACATCCTGGACCCGTCCCAGTCCGGGTTCCGCAGCAACCACAGCACCGAAACTGCCCTCATCGCCGCCACCGATGACATCAGGGCCCTGCTGGACAACGGCGAAACCACGGCCCTCATCCTCCTGGACCTATCAGCTGCCTTCGACACTGTCTGCCACCGCACCCTACACACACGCCTCCGCAACGCAGGGATCCGAGACAAGGCTCTGGACTGGATCACCTCCTTCCTCACCGTCAGAACCCAGAGCGTCCGCTTCCCCCCCTTCCGTTCCAAAGCCTCCGAGATCATCTGCGGCGTACCCCAAGGATCATCCCTCAGCCCAACATTGTTCAACATCTACATGGCCCCGCTCGCACACGTCGCCCGTCAGCACGACCTCAACATCATCTCGTACGCCGACAACACCCAGCTGATCCTCTCCCTCACCAAGGACCCCCTCACCACCAAAACCAACCTCCACGAAGGAATGAAAGCCGTCGCCGAGTGGATGAAGAACAGCCGTCTGAAGCTGAACTCGGACAAAACTGAGGTCCTCATCCTCGGCCCCACCCCCTCAGCCTGGAACGACTCCTGGTGGTTGACCGCACTGGGAGCAGCACCGACACCCACCGACCACGCACGCAACTTGGGGTTCATCCTCGACTCAACACTCTCCATGACCAAGCAAGTCAACGGAGTCTCATCCTCCTGCTTAAAACACCCTCCGCATGCTCTGCAAGATCTACAGATGGATCCCCACTGAAACAAGAAGAACGGTCACCCAGGCCCTCGTCAGCAGCAGGCTGGACTACGGAAACGCCCTCTACGCAGGAGCCTCGGCCAAACTCCTGAAACGTCTACAACGCATACAGAACGCCTCTGCACGTCTGATCCTCGACATCCCCGCCACAGCCACATCACACCCCACCTGAGAGACCTGCACTGGCTTCCCATCAACAAGAGGATCACCTTCAAGCTCCTCACCCACGCACACAAGGCACTCCACAACACCCGACCAGCATACCTCAACAGACGTCTCACCTTCTACACCCCGAACCGCCATCTCCGCTCCGCCAACCTCGCCCTCGCCACCGTCCCCCGCATCCGAAGAGCGACCACCAGCGGCAGATCATTCTCCCACCTCGCCGCCAAGACCTGGAACACCCTCCCCATCCTCCTACGGCAGACCCAGGACCTACTGACCTTCAGGAGGCTTCTCAAGACCTGGCTGTTCGAGCAGTAGCAGCACCCCTCCCCCCCGCGCCTTGAGACCCTCACGGGTGAGTGGTGCGCTTTACAAATTTCTTGATTGATTGATTTATTGATTGATACAAACTATATTTAAAAAATTAAATATTAAATTCAAAAAGTGATGAAAATGGAAGGAGCACAGCACAACCCAATGACATTACACAATATTCAAAATGGGCAAAATAGAGTGGAATCCCATTTTCTACTCATCACCCTCTTTTAAATGTACAGGATGATAAGCATCTTGCACATTAAGGGGCCGATTTCGATATCGGACGGACCTGAGTCCGTCCGACATCGATCTGGAACTGCAACCGACCAACCTCCTGTCGGCGGTCCCAAACCAGCAATTAGAATGCGGCTGAACACTGTTCGGTTGCACTCCTATTCTTTACAATGGGAGCATGCATTCCGACCGGAATGTATGCTCTCATTGTAAAGTGCTGAGGTGCAGTTCATCCCTGCACACCGAGGCAGGCACCTCAAGGTGCCTGCCACCGGGTGCATGGATCAATAGGGGGTGCCCCCTCGGCCGCCATCCGGAGGCCTTGCTGGAAGCCCAAAAAGTTGGATTCCAACAGCCTTTCTGTGTCGGAAGCAGTGCACAGGGAACCCCCAGAAAAGAGACCACACTGCTGGAAGCAGTGCACAGGGTACCACCTGAAAAGATACAGCACTGCTGGAAGCAGTGGGCAGGGAACCCCTGAAAAGAGACAGCACTGCTGCAAGCAGTTCACAAGGAACCCCTGTAGGAGCTGCTTCTTATGGTTACCCCCACTTTTTGCTGATGTTTCACTGTTTTTCGACTTTAGTCTGGCTGGGGCCCTGCTATCCAGGACCCCAGCCTAGCTGCTTCCTCTCTAAATTGATTCCATGTACCTTAGGTACACCACAGATTGGATTCTGGGGTGCCCTTATGAGTCCCTAGTATATGGTATACTATGTACCCAGGGCATAGGTACCCCAGAGGCCTACCAGGGGCTGAAGCATGTATTATGCCACCCCTGGGCAGCAATTCCAAAATGACACCACAGGACTGCTACAGCAGCCTGAGTAAGGTGGTGCATGCACCCCTTACTGAGATATAGGTTCACTATATCTCACCCTATTACTGCACATATAAACCTATCAGTCACCCCTATGGCAGGCCTTATCAATCCTGAAGGCAGGGTGCTGGGTTTTATGTGAGAGGGTGCCCATGCATGAGCAGAGCTGCTCTGCAACCTTCGGAATCTATCCTCCGGGGTTGTCTGTGAGTGCAACCTGACCATATACTCTTAAGTGCATTATATCTCAACGGTAAATGCTAACTTTGGGATGGCTGCACGGAAACATGTTGTGTTTGGTGTCAAACACCTTGGAATCATACCCCCAGACCAGTAACTGGTGTGGGAGTATGATCCCACCCTTCTAAAGGGAGAGACATGACAGCACCGGTATACCCGGTACCAGCTAAACCGAGCCCTGGCATCACAAAATGGATGCTGCAGCCACAGACACGAGTCTGGCCTCCTGCTGCTGACCGAAACTCCGGCAGGGGAGGCCTGGACAATAGGTTTCCTGTCACAGGGAGGTGTTACCACCTCCCAGACAGGCCTTAGTGGATTGGGCCTGGGTGGGTGCACTCCAAGAGTGCTTTGAAGTCCTGCACTGGGGGCACATTTGGTGTCCCTGTGCATACCCCAATTCCAACCGGTTGCAGGGGCTGCCAGCCCCTGCTCTGGCGCAAAACTGGACAAAGGAAATGGGTGTAGCCACCCCTCTTTCTAAACCCTCCCATAGGTGGGTCCCCTGAGTTAGTCCAACCCCTACCTTGGGTATAAAGAAGGAACCTCTGTAACCAGAACTTTAGATATCCCTGGACGAAACTCTGAAACTGAATCCTGGACCTTCGACGATCTTTTAAACGCCAGATGACTGAAGAATCTCCCTTGCAGTAAAGGAGTTACTCCCCTGCTTGGCAGGCACCAAAGATGCATCTGCCCGGTCTGCATCGCCGAAGCTCCCGCCGGACGCCGAAGACTTTGCAACCCAAGAGGTGGGTTTCCAGACTTTCCAGGGGCTGACCCGAACCCCAGCAAAGCTGAGACCCGTAGCCCTCGTGGGTACCCTGGAACCAGAACCCCTAGAAACCGTGAGCATTTGCAAGTGCACATGCTTCTCGTCAACACTTGAGGCTGTGCATTGAGTTACTGATAGTCCTGACCCCGAGCAAAGAATCCACCAAAGATTGTTGGCCTACCCACTCCGAGTGACCCGTGGGCCGCCATTTTGTGATTCCGCTTGAGCTCCCTTCGCGATCCCTTGTCCGTCGACTTGTGGGTCCCTGAGAAGGGTAACTTTACTTTCTGTGAGCATTCCTGGTTGCTCCAGACCTGCCCTGACTCTCCACTGAGTGGGGAGTCCCCTGGACCTTGCTGGTCCGAACCGAAGCCTCTGCTCTCTTTCTGCATGGGTTGCTGTTGCCAAGGCTTATTGTGTCCAATCCGGGCACCGACACTACAGCACTCGACATCCTTTGTGGGACAGTTTGAATCCAGCTCCTGGTCATCATCGACGCTTCCTGGTCCTCGTGGCTGAAGAGTCAAGCTTCACCTCTTTCACCTGAAAACACCCGACATCGGTGGGCATTCGACTATCGTGCCCCTGGTCACTGGCAAGTGACCCAGACTCTGTCCCCTCTGCTTTCAGGTTCTTCACATCTCCGATCCAGGCTTGGATCTCTTTGGACACTTCGCATCTTCCCGGCAGCACCACTTCTCTGCAAGCTGCCATTGAAAACGACGACGCGACCCAACACCATTTGACACCTATGCTTCCCTGGGTGAGGTAACTTGAGTACTCCGGTGCTCCCGTGGGTGTTGACCCTAGAACTGTCTAAGTCCAAGAGGGTTTGGTCCTAGTCCATTTCTAAGTGTCCTTAAACTCTAAAACTCTAACCACAACTTTCCCATAGATGCTAACGGAGCTCGCAGCTGTATTCACACACTGCACACGGCCCCCGTGGGTCCCCTGTGTCACTACCTTGGGTGGTTCCTTGGGGTCCCAGCGATTCTACAGGCTCTAGGCCTTGTGTCTACTCAAGTCGTGGTTCTTATACCACTTTCTAAATATATGGTTTGGTACGCCCCTAGGGCTAATCGTATATTGTGCTAATTTACTGTGCTATTTGACTTGTAACTTGTGTACTTTGACCTCTAGCCCCATAAAGAGACTATTGGGTAGTGTTTAGTAATAAATACATATATTTTATATATATATACCTGGTGTGGTTCTCCTTTCATTTGGTCATTCATGAGATTATAGACTAGTAAAACAAACAGCTTAACACTCCTTCAAGACTTAGCCTGAAGGCTGCTCTCCATAGCTACCACTAGGATAGCTTTCAATAAAGGTTGTCTTTAAACCTATCATCAATAAAGGTCGTTTGGACTGGTGCAAGGTGCCCACTATAACTAGTGGACAGCATATGCCAGGCCAACTTCTCACATTGGTGTGCAGCGGTGGGATTCAAGCTTGCCTTTGTTTTACCAGATAATCTCAAGTGTGTGACTAACTGAAAACCACTAAAAGGTACCTGAGGTACATATAATTCAAGCTTAAGAATACAGTAAGTTCTACTGAACTTAGAGTTGTGTGTCAAGGGCTTAGCACACCCTTTCTACAACTCAAGAGAGTTTAGTAGGCCACACTAGAGTAGGTAGTGCATACACCACACCTCACTAGTGATGTCTTCAAGGCCAAGAACCAGTGGGTCCCTGCCAGAAGCCAATGGGCTTCTACCATCCAAGTATGACAACCTCCCATTCTTGGAATTTAGAGCATTGTGCAGTACTAGGAAGCTGAAGACAGGCAAAAGTGCAAAAACCCAACGCCTCATAGAGGTACTGCTGTTGGATGATCTCAGAAGGACCTCAGGGTCTGAAGGGGTAGGCAGAGAGGGTGGGGCAGCAAATGAGGAAGGGCCAAGGGGTGAAGAAACCCAGGAACTGACCTCTGAAGCTGGCCAGGAAGATGACAATGATCTTACCCTGGAAAATCCAGCTCCTCCTGCAGATGAGGAGGAGGACCAGAATGACCTCCCCTTTGTCCCACCAGGAAGAGTTGTGAGTGTGCCTAAAAGGTCAAGATCTCCTTCACAGGAGTCTAACCATTCTGACACCTCAATAGGGACCTCTGTTTCCTCTCATAGGAGGGAATCCTCTCATGAAAGGAAAGAGAGACTGCTCAAGTATGAGGAAGCTCAGTTGAGAATCAGAAAAGAGCAGTTGGCTATAGATAGGAAGTCCCTAGAGCTTCAGAAAGCTAGAAGAAAGTTGGGACTAGAGTCCCATGGTGGCAGCAACTTCCCTAGGGATAGGGAAAGGTCTTATGACCATAGAAACCTGAGCAAGATTGTCCCTCCCTACCACAGTGGGGATGACATCCACAAATGGATTACTGCACTGGAAAGGGCCTGTAAAGTTCAGAGGGTCCCCCAGGAGCAGTGGGCAGCAATCTTGTGGCTCTCCTTTGCAGACAAAGGTAGAGACAAGCTCCTCACTGTAAGAGAAGAGGATGCTTATGATTACCATGTCCTGAAGAGTGCACTGATAGATGGGTTTGGCCTAACCACTGAGCAATACAGGTTAAAGTTCAGAGATACCCAAAAGGCACAGACACAGGACTGGGTGGACTTTGTAGATTGTGCTACTAAGGCTCTGGAGGGCTGGTTGCTTGGCAGCAAGGTGTGTGATTTCAAAGGATTGTACAACTTAATTATGAGGGAGCAGATCCTTAATAATTGTCAAAATCAGCTGTTGCATCAGTACCTGGTGGACTCTGATCTGACCTCTCCCCAAGAATTGGGAAAGAAGGCAGACAAATGGGTCAGAACCAGGGTGAGGCAGAAGGTTCAGAACCAAGGTGGTGACCCCAAGAAGCAAGATTCTAAGAACTCTGACAAGGGTGGGGAAAAGGGTAAAGACCAGAAGTCTTCTCAAGGTCCCCAAAAATCTTCATATGGGGGGGAATCCCAATCTAACAAAGGTAAAGGCCAAAAGAAGCCATGGTGTAAAATCTGTAAGCAGAAAACCCATTGGACAAGTGACTGTACCAAGTCCAAAGACTCAACTCCAGCCACCATTGCCCCTAAGGCAACTGTTCCCCCTAGTACAGCTACAAATGGTGGTGTCCTAAGTAAGGGTGTAGTAGGGTTAACCCTGGGATCTGAGGTGGGCTCTGGCCTAGTCAGAGTGCCAACTCAGGCTATGCTGATCTGTGATGGAGGCATGGATATGGCCTCCTTATTTGTGAGTCCCAGTAATCTGGGCAAATACAGACACCAGCCTTTAATCAATGGAAGAGAGGCTTTGACATTCAGGGACACAGGAGCAAGTGTCACAATGGTGACAAAAGATCTTGTGGCTCCTGAGCAGATTATACTTGGTGAGATGTACCAAGTGACCAACGCTAGCAATGTCAGGACATACTATTCCTTGGCAGTTGTTAATTTCTCCTAGGGAGGGGTAACTGGGCTCAAGAAGGTTGTGGTAAGTGCAGACCTCCCTGTTGAATGGTTGCTTGGCAATGATCTAGAAACTTCAGCTTGGGCAGAAGTGGAGCTCATGACCCATGCAGAAATGCTGGGGATCCCTGCACATGTTTTTGCTGTGACCATGTCACAGGCCAAAATGTCTAACACTGAACAGGCCCTGGATTCTGGAAGAATGGACCAGGTGCCTTCCAAGAGGAAGAGCAGTAGGGTTAAGGCAGAGCCTTCCCCTCTGACTCAGAATACAGATCAGTCTCTTGAGGGAGATGATCTTAGTCCTGAAGAAGGAACTGTCCCAGAGGAGCTTGAGCCTGATCAGGCTGAGTTCTTGGGACAGGGGGCCCTTCCAGGGCAGATCTGAGCTGCCCCTCTCTTGAACCCCTCAGACAGCAGGCTGCTGCTGAGGCTGCTGGGAATGCTAGTGGATCCCATAGAGTCTATTGGGATGATGGACTCCTATACTCAGAGAGTACAGACCCCAAGCCTGGTGCCACCAGGAGGTTGGTAATACCTCTGAAGTTTAGGGGCTTCCTATTGACACTAGCCCATGATATTCCCTTAGCAGGTCACCTGGGCCAAAACAAGACTTGGGACAGAATTGTCCCACACTTTCATTGGCCCCACATGTCTGAAGACACTAAGGAGTTTTGTCGCTCCTGTGTCACCTGTCAAGCCAGTGGGAAAGCAGGTGGAACCACAAAGGCCCCCCTGATACCACTACCTGTGGTGGGGGTTCCCTTTGAAAGAGTGGGGATTGACATAGTTGGTCCTATGGATCCTCAGACAGCCTCTGGTCACAGATTTATCCTGGTGGTGGTGGACCATGCCACTAGGTACCCAGAAGCTATTCCACTTAGGACCACCACAGCTCCTGTGGTGGCAAGGGCACTCTTGGGAGTATTCTCAAGGGTGGGTTTTCCTAAGGAGGTAGTATCAGACAGGGGTGCAAACTTCATGTCTAGTTACTTGACTGCACTGTGGAAGGAGTGTGGAGTGAACTACAAATTCACCACACCCTATCACCCACAATGCAATGGTTTAGTTGAGAGATTCAACAAAACCTTGAAGGGCATGATCAAAGGTCTCCCAGGAAAGCTTAGGCGGAGATGGGACATCCTTTTGCCCTGCCTTTTATTTGCCTACAGGGAGGTGCCTCAAAAGGGGGTTGGTTACAGCCCTTTTGAACTTTTGTTTGGCCATCCTGTCAGGGGCCCATTGTGTCTGGTGAAGGAGGGATGGGAGTTACCTCTCAAACCCCCTAAACAGGACATAGTGGACTATGTACTTGGTCTCCGCTCCAGGATGGCAGAGTACATGAAAAAGGCAACTAAAAACCTTGAGGCTAGCCAGGAGTTACAAAAGACCTGGCATGACCAAAAGGCTGTGCTGATTGTGTACCAGCCAGGACAGAAGGTGTGGGTGTTGGAGCCTGTGGCCCCAGCAGCTCTCCAGGATAAGTAGAGTGGCCCCCATACAATTGTTGAACAGAAGGGAGAGGTCACCTACTTGGTAGACCTTGGAACTCCCAGGAGTCCCCACAGGGTACTTCATGTCAACAGACTGAAACCATATGTCGCCAGGCAGACATGGGCTTGCTCATGGCTACTGATGAGGGACAGGAGGAAGAGAGTGACCCACTCCCTGACCTGCTCTCTCAGAACCCTGATGATGGATCAGTAGATGGTGTAGCCTTGGCAGGCAGCCTCACTATCCAGCAACAAACTGACTGCAGAAACGTTCTCAGCCAGTTCAGGCATATGTTCTCCCTGACACCTAGTCAGACTACCTGGTGCACTCATGCAGTGGACACTGGGGACAGTCTGCCTGTCAAGAATAAAATCTACAGGCAGCCTGATCATGTCAGGGATTGTATCAGGACAGAGGTCCAAAAGATGTTGGATTTGGGAGTCATTGAACCCTCAGATAGCCCTTGGGCTAGTCCAGTAGTCTTGGTGCCCAAACCTCACACCCAGGGTGGTAAACGAGAGATGAGGTTTTGTGTAGACTACAGGGGTCTCAATGCAGTCACTAGGACTGATGCCCATCCCATCCCAAGGGCAGATGAGCTTATAGATGCTTTGGCCTCAGCCAAGTTTCTGAGCACATTTGACTTGACAGCTGGCTACTGGCAGATGAGACTAGCTGATGATACAAAGCCCAAGACAACGTTTTCTACCCCTAGTGGGCATTACCCATTTGTGGTGATGCCCTTTGGTTTGAAGAATGCACCTGCCACTTTTCAGAGGTTGGTGAACACAGTCCTTACAGGTCTGGAAGCCTTTAGTGCAGCATATCTAGATGATATTGCTGTCTTTAGCTCCACCTGGGAGGATCACCTGGTCCACCTCAGAAATGTTTTGGAGGCCCTGCAGAAAGCAGGCCTCACTATCAAGGCCACTAAGTGCCAGATAGGGCAGAGTCAGGTTGTATACCTGGGCCACCTGGTAGGTGGGGGTCAGGTTCAACCATTGCAGAGCAAAATCCAGACCATCATGGACTGGGTTGCTCCAACTACCCAGACTCAGGTGAGAGCCTTCTTAGGCCTGACTGGGTATTACAGAAGATTTGTCAAGGGGTATGGATCAATAGTGACACCCCTGAATGACTTAACCTCTAAGAGAATGCCAAAAAAGGTTCAGTGGACAGTTAGCTGTCAAAAGGCATTTGATGACCTGAAGCAGGCCATGTGCACTGCTCCCTTTCTACAAAGTCCTGATTACTCCAAAAAGTTCATTGTCCAAACAGATGCATCTGAGTTGAGGGTAGGGGCTGTACTGTCAGAGTTGAATGATGAAGGTCGGGATCAGCCAGTAGCTTTTATTAGCAGAAGGCTGACCCCCAGAGAGAAACGTTGGTCAGCCATTGAGAGGGAGGCCTTTGCTGTGGTTTGGGCTCTGAAGAAGCTGAGGCCATAATTGTTTGGCACTCACTTCATTGCTCAGACAGACCATAAGCCCCTCTTATGGCTAAAACAGATGAAGGGTGAAAACCCCAAACTTTTGAGGTGGTCCATTTCCCTACAGGGGATGGACTATACAGTGGAACATAGACCTGGGAGTAGCCATGCCAATGCAGATGGACTCTCCAGATATTTCCACTTAGAACATGAAGACTCAACTGGTCAAGGTTAGTTTAATGTCCCTGCGTTTGGGGGGGAGGGTTGTGTAGGAGAGTAGGATCTGCTTCTTATGGTTACCCCCACTTTTTGCTGATGTTTCACAGTTTTTCGACTTTATTCTGGCTGTGGCCCTGCTATCCAGGACCCCAGCCTTGCTGCTTCCTCTCTAAATTGATTCCATGTACCTTAGGTTCACCACAGATTTGATTCTGGGGTGCCCTTATGAGTCCCTAGTATATGGTATACTATGTACCCAGGGCATATGTACCCCAGAGGCCTACCAGGGGCTGAATCATGTATTATGCCACACCTGGGCAGCCTTCCAAAATGACACCACAGGACTGCTACAGCAGACTGAGTAAGGTGGTGCATGCACCCTTTACTGAGATATAGGTTCACTATATCTCACCCTATCACTGCACATATAAACCTATCAGTCACCCCTATGGCAGGCCTTATCAATCCTGAAGGCAGGGTGCTGGGTTTTATGTGAAAGGGTGCCCATGCATGAGCAGAGCCCCTCTGCAACCTTCGGAATCTATCCTCCGGGGTTGTCTGTGAGTGCAGCCTGACCATATACTCTTAAGTATGATCCCACCCTTCTAGAGGGAGAGACATGACAGCACCGGTATACCCGGTACCAGCTAAACCGAGCCCTGGCATCACAAATTGGATGCTGCAGCCACAGACACGAGTCTGGGCTCCTGCTGCTGACCGAAACTCCAGCAGGGGAGGCCTGGACAATAGGTTTCCTGTCACAGGGAGGTGTTACCACCTCCCAGACAGGCCTTAGTGGATTGGGGCTGGGTGGGTACACTCCAAGAGTGCTTTGAAGTCCTGCACTGGGGGCACATTTGGTGTCCCTGTGCATACCCCAGTTCCAACCGGTTGCAGGGGCTGCCAGCCCCTGCTCTGGCGCGAAACTGGACAAAGGAAATGGGTGTAGCCACCCCTCTTTCCAAACTCTCCCATAGTTGGGTCCCCTGAGTTAGTCCAACCCCTTCCTTTGATATAAAGAAGGAACCTCTGTAACCAGAACTTTAGATATCCCTGGACGAAACTCTGCAACTGAATCCTGGCCCTCCGACGATCTGTTAAACGCCAGATGACTGAAGAATCTCCCTTGGAGTAAAGGAGTTACTCCCCTGCTTGGCAGGCACCAAAGACGCATCTGCACAGTCTGCATCGCCGATGCTCCCGCCGGACGCTGAAGACTTTGCAACCCAAGAGGTGGGTTTCCAGACTTCCCAGAGGCTGACCCGAGTCCCCAGCAAAGCTGAGACCCGTAGCCCTCATGGGTACCGTGGAACCAGAACCCCTGGACACCATGAGTATTTGCAAGTGCATATGCTTCTCATCAACCCTTGAGGCTGTGCATTAGGTTACTGATAGCCCTGATCCTGAGCAGTGAATCCACTGAAGATTGTTGGCCTACCCACTCCGAGTGACCCGTGGGCCGCCATTTTGTGATTCTGCTTGAGGTCCCTTCGCGATCACTTGTCCGTCGACTTGTGGGTCCCTGAGAAGGGTAACTTTACTTTCAGTGGGCGTTCGTGGTTGCTCCAGACCTGCCCTGACTCTCCACCGAGTGGGGAGTCCCCTGGACCTCGCTGGTCCGAACCAAAGCCTCTGTTCTCTTTCTGCATGGGTTGGTGTTGCCAAAGCTTGTTGTGTCCAATCCAGGCACCGACGCTGCAGCACTCGACATCTTTTGTGGTACAGCTCGAATCCAGCTCCTGGTTGTCGCCGACGCCTCCTGGTCCTCGTGGCTGTAGAGTCAAGCTTCACCTCTTTCACCTGAAAACACCCGACATCAGTTGGCATTCGACTATCGTGCCCCTGGTCACTGGCAAGTGACCCAGACTCTGTCCCCTCTGCTTTCAGGTTCTTCACATCTCCGATCCAGGCTTGGATCTCTTCGGACACTTCGCATCTTCCCGGCATCAGCACTTCTCTGCAAGCTGCCATTGAAAACGACGACACGACCCAACACCATTTGACACCTATGCACCCGGCTTCCGTGGGTGAGGTAACTCGAGTACTCTGGTGCTCCCGTGGGTGTTGACCCTAGAAATGTCTAAGTCCAAGAGGGTTTGGTCCTAGTCCATTTCTAAGTGTCCTTAAACTCTAAAACTCTAACCGCGACTTTCCCATAGACGTTAACGGAGTTCGCGGCTGTGTTCACACACTGCAGACGGCCCCCGTGGGTCCCCTGTGTCACTACCTTGGGTGGTTCCTTGGGGTCCCAGCGATTCTACAGGCTCTAGGCCTTGTGTCTACTCAAGTCGTGGTTCTTATACCACTTTCTTAATACATGGTTTGGTACGCCCCTAGGGCTAATCGTATATTGTGCTAATTTACTGTGCTATTTGACTTGTAACTTGTGTACTTTGACGTCTAGCCTCATAAAGAGACTATTGGGTAGTGTTTATTAATAAATACATATATTTTATATATATACCTGGTGTGGTTCTCCTTTCATTTGGTCATTCATGAGCTTATAACTGGTAAAACAAACAGCTTAACACTCCTTCAAGACTTAGCCTGAAGGCTGCTCTCTACAGCTACCACTAGGATAGCTTTCAATAAAGGTTGTCTTTAAACCTATCATCAATAAAGGTAATTTGGACTGGTGCAAGGTGGCCACTATAACTAGTGGACAGCATATGCCAGGCCAACTTCTCACAACCCCCTGAAACAGAAGAGAGACCAGTGTGCAGGGAACCCCCTCAGAAGCAGAAGAGAGACCAGTGTGCATGAAATACCCTGAAGAAAGACAGCACTGCTTAAAGCAGTGTGCAGGGGACCCCCTGAAGCAGAAGAGAGACCTGTGTGCAGGGAACCCCCTGAAGCAGGCAGAAGAGAGACTAGTGTGCAGGGAACCCCCTGAAGAGAGACAACACTGCTGCAAGTAGTGCACAGGGAAGCAGAAGAGAGACCAATGTGCAGGGAACCCCCTGAAAAGAGACAGCACTGCTTGAAGCAGTGTGCAGGGAACCCTCTGAAGCAGAAGAGAGACCACAGTGCACAGAGACCCCCCGAAGAGAGACCGTACTGCTTGAAGCAGTGTGCAGGGAACCCTCTGAAGAGAGACAGCACTGCTGGAAACTGTGTGCAGGGAACCCCCTGAAAAGAGACAGCACTGAAACTGAAGAGAGACAGCACTGCTGGAAGCAGTGTGCAGGGAACCTCCTGAAGAGAGGCAGGACTGCTGGAAGCAGTGTGCAGAGAACCCCTTGAGAGAGACTGCACTGCTGGAAGCAGTGCACTGGGAGACCCCGAAGAGAGACAGCACCACTAGAAGCAGTGTACAGGGAACCACCTGAAAAGAGACAGCACTGCTGGAAGCAGTGCGCAGGGAACGCTTTGAAGAGACACCACACTGCTGGAAGCAGTGTGCAGGGAACCCCCTGAAGAGAGGCAGGACTGCTGGAAACAGTGTGCATGGAACCCCTTGAGAGAGACTGCAAGCAGTGCACTGGGAGACCCCGACGAGAGACAGCACCACTAGAAGCAGTGTACAGGGAACCACCTGAAAAAAGACAGCACTGCTGGAAGCAGCGCACAGGGAACACCCTGAAGCAGAAGAGATACCACACTGTGCAGGGAACCCCCTGAAGAGAGACAGCACTGCCGGAAGCAGTGCCCCCTGAAAAGAGACAGCACGGCTGGAAGCAGTGCACAGGGAACCCCCTGAAGCAGAAGAGAGACCACGCTGAGCAGGGAACCCCCTGAAGAGAGACAGCACTGCCGGAAGCAGTGCACAGGGAACCCCCTGAAAAAAGACAGCACTGCTGGAAGCAGTGACCCCTGAAAAGAGACAGCACTGCTGGAAGCAGCGCACAGGGAACGCCCTGAAGCAGAAGAGAGACCACACTTAGCAGGAAACCCCCTAAAGAGAGACAGCACCGCCAGAAGCAGTGCACAGGGAACCCCCTGAAAAGAGACAGCACTGCTGGAAGCAGCGCACAGGGAACACCCTGAAGCAGAAGAGAGACCACACTGTGCAGAGAACCCCCTGAAGAGAGGCGGCACTGCCGGAAGCAGTGCCCCTTGAAAAGAGACAGCACAGGGAAGCCCCTGAAGCAGAAGAGAGACCACACTGTGCAGGGAACCCCCTGAAGAGAGACAGCACTGCCGGAAGCAGTGCACAGGGAACCCCCTGAAAAGAGACAGCACAGCTGCAAGCTATGCACAGAGAACCCCCTGAAGCAGAAGAGAGACCACACTGAGCAGGGAACCCCCTGAACAGAGACAGCACTGCTGGAAGCAGTGCACAGGGAACCCCTTGAAAAGAGACAGCACTGCTGGAAGCAGTGCTCAGGGAACCCCCTGAAGCAGAAGAGAGACCACACTGAGCAGGGAACCCCCTGAAGAGAGAGAAGCAGAAGAGAGACCACACTGAGCAGGGAACCCCTGAAGAGAGACAGCACTGCTGGAAGCAGTGCACAGGGAACCCCCTGAAAAGAGACCACACTGATGCAAGCAGTGCACAGGGAACCCCCTAAAAAGAGACAGCACTGCTGGAAGCAGCGCACAGGGAACACCCTGAAGCAGAAGAGAGACCACACTGTGCAGGGAACCCCCTGAAGAGAGACAGCACTGCCGGAAGCAGTGCCCCCTGAAAAGAGACAGCACTGCTGGAAGCAGTGCACAGGGAACCCCCTGAAAAGAGACCACACTGATGCAAGCAGTGCACAGGGAACCCCCTAAAAAGAGACAGCACTGCTGGAAGCAGCGCACATGGAAGCCCCTGAAGCAGAAGAGAGACCAGACTTTGCAGGCAACCCCCTAAAGAGAGACAGCACTGCCTGAAGCAGCGCACAGGGAACCCCCTGAAAAGAGACAGCACTGCTGGAAGCAGCGCACAGGGAACACCCTGAAGCAGAAGAGAGGCCCCAGTGTGCAGGGAACCCCCTGAAGAGACACAGCACTGCTGGAAGCAGTGCACAGGGAACCACCTGAAAAGAGACAGCACTGCTGAAAGCAGCGCACAGGGAACACCCTGAAGCAGAAGAGAGACCACACTGTGCAGGGAACCCCCTAAAGAGAGACAGCACTGCCGGAAGCAGCGCACAGGGAACCCCCTGAAAAGAGACAGCACTGCCGGAAGCAGGGCACAGGGAACCCCCTGAACAGAGACAGCACTGCTGGAAGCAGTGCACAGGGAACCCCTTGAAAAGAGACAGCACTGCTGGAAGCAGTGCACAGGGAACCCCCTGAAGCAGAAGAGAGACCACACTGAGCAGGGAACCCCCTGAAGAGAGAGAAGCAGAAGAGAGACCACACTGAGCAGGGAACCCCTGAAGAGAGACAGCACTGCTGGAAGCAGTGCACAGGGAACCCCCTGAAAAGAGACCGCACGGCTGCAAGCTGTGCACAGAGAATATCCTGAAGCAGAAGAGAGACCACACTGAGCGGGGAATCCCCTGAAGAGAGACAGCACTGGCGGAAGCAGTGCACAGGGAACCCCCTGAAAAGAGACCGCACTGATGCAAGCATTGCACAGGGAACCCCCTGAAAAGAGACCGCACTGATGCAAGCAGTGCACAGGCAACCCACTGAAGCAGAAGAGAGACCACACTGAGGAGGGAACGCCCTGAAGAGAGACAGCACTACCGGAAGCAGTGCACAGGGAACCCCCTGAAAAGAGACAGCACTGCTGGAAGCAGCGCACAGTGAACACCCTGAAGCAGAAGAGAGACCACACTGTGCAGGGAACCCCCTGAAGAGAGACAGCACTGCTGGAAGCAGTGTGCAGGGAACCCCCTGAAAAGAGACAGCACTGCTGGAAGCAGCGCACAGGGAACACTCTGAAGCAGAAGAGAGACCACACTGTGCAGAGAACCCCCTAAAGAGAGACAGCACTGCCGGAAGCTGTGCCCCCAGAAAAGAGACAGCACTGCTGGAAGCAGTGCACAGGGAAGTCCCTGAAGCAGAAGAGAGACCACACTGTGCAGGGAACCCCCTGAAGAGAGACAGCACTGCCGGAAGCAGTGCACAGGGAACCCCCTGAAAAGAGACCGCCCTGGTGCAAGCTGTGCACAGAGAACCCCCTGAAGCAGAAGAGAGACCACATTGTGAAGGGAACCCCCTGAAGATAGACAGCACTGCCGGAAGCAGTGCCCAGGCAACCCCCTGAAAAGAGACAGCAATGATGGAAGCAGTGTGCAGGGAACCCCCTGAAAAGAGACAGCACTGCTGCAAGAAGTGCATAGGGAACCCCCTTAAGCAGAAGTGAGACCACACTGTCCAGGGAACCCCCTGAAGAGAGACAGCACTGCTGCAAGCAGTGCACATGGAACCCCCTGAAAAGTGACCGCACTGCTGGAAGCAGTGCACAGGGAAGCCCCTGAAGCAGAAGAGAGACCATACTGTGCAGGGAAGCCACTGAAAAGAGATAGCACTGCTGGAAGCAGTGCCCAGGGAACCACTTGAAAAGATACAGCACTGCTGGAGCAGTGTGCAGG
Organism: Calotriton arnoldi; assembly: GCA_963921515.1. Lineage (NCBI taxonomy): Eukaryota > Metazoa > Chordata > Amphibia > Caudata > Salamandridae > Calotriton > Calotriton arnoldi. Next base: position 655,136 of record CAWUFW010009679.1, read on the forward strand.
GAACCCCATGAAAAGAGACAGCCCTGCTGCAAGTAGTACATAGGGAACCCCCTGAAGCAGAAGTGAGACCAGAGTTCTGGGAACCACCTGCAGAGAGACAGCACTGCCGGAAGCAGTACACAGTGCACCCTCTGAAAAGAGACAGCACTGCTGCAAGCAGTGCACAGGGAACCCCCTGAAGCAGAAGAGACACCACACTGTGCAGGGAACCCCCTGAAGAGAGACAGCACTGCTGAAAGCATTGCACATGGAACCCCCTGAAAAGAGACAGCACGGCTGGAAGCAGTGCACAGGGAACACCCTGAAGCAGAAGAGAGACCATATTGTGCAGGGAACCCTCTGAAGAGAGACAGCACTGCTGGAAACAGTGCACAGGGAACACCTGAAAAGACACAGCACTGCTGGAAGCAGTGTGCAGGGAACCCCTGAAAAGAGACAGCACCGCTGGAAGCAGTGTGCAGGGAACCCCATGAAAAGAGACATCACTGCTGCAAGCAGTGCATAGGGAACCTCCTGAAGCAGAAGTGAGACCAGTGTTCAGGGAACCAAATGCAGAGAGACAGCACTGCCGGAAGCAGTGCACAGTGAACCCCCTGAAAAGAGACCGCACTGCTGCAAGCAGTGCACAGGGAACAACCTGAAAAGATACAGCACTTCTGGAAGCAGTGTGCAGGGAACCCCTGAAAAGAGACAGCTCTGCTGCAAGCAGTGCATAGGGAACCCCCTGAAGCAGAAGTGAGACCACACTGTGCAGGGAACCCCCTGAAGAGAGACAGCATTGCCGCAAGCAGTGCACATGGAAACCCCTGAAAAGTGACAGCACTGCTGGAAGCAGTGCACAGGGAACACCCTGAAGCAGAAGAGAGACCACACTGTGCAGGGAACCACCTGAAGAGAGATAGCACTGCTGGAAGCAGTGCACAGGGAACCACCTGAAAAGATAGAGCACTGCTGGAAGCAGTGTGCAGGGAACCCCTGAAAAGAGACAGCACTGCTGGAAGCAGTGTGCAGGGAACCACATGGAAAGAGACAGCACTGCTTAAAGCATTGCACAGGGAACCCCCGAAGCAGAAGAGAGACAGCACTGCTTGAAGCAGTGTGCAGGGAACCCCCCGAAATGAGCCAGTACTGCTGGTAGCAGTGCTCAGGGAACCACCTGAAAAGATATAGCACTGCTGTAAGCAGTGTGCATGGAACCCCTGAAAAGGGACAGCACTGCTGGAAGCAGTGTGCAGGGAACCCCATGAAAAGAGACAGCACTGCTGCAAGCAGTGCATAGGGAACCCCCTGAAGCAGAAGTGAGACCAGTGTTCAGGGAACCACCTGCAGAGAGACAGCACTGCCGGAAGCAGTGCACAGTGATCCCCCTGAAAAGAGACCGCACTGCTGCAAGCAGTGCACAGGGAACCCCCTGAAGCAGAAGAGAGACCACACTGTGCAGGGAACCCCATGAAGAGAGACAGCACTGCTGCAAGCAGTGCACATGGAACCCGCTGTAAAGAGACAGCACTGCTGGAAGCAGTGCACAGGGAACACCCTGAAGCAGAAGAGAGACCACACTGTGCAGGGAACCCCATGAAGAGAGACAGCACTGCTGCAAGCAGTGCACATGGAACCCCCTGAAAAGAGACAGCACTGCTGGAAGCAGTGCACAGGGAACACCCTGAAGCAGAAGAATGACCACTGTGTGCTGGGAACCCCCTGAAGAGAGACAGCACTGCTGGAAGCAGTGTGCAGGGAACCCATAAAAGAGACAGCACTGCTGGAGCAGTGTGCAGGGAACCCCATGGAAAGAGACAGCACTGCTTAAAGCATTGCACAAGGAACCGCCAAAGCAGAAGAGAGACAGCACTGCTTGAAGCAGTGTGCAGGGAACCCCATGAAAAGCGACAGCACTGCTGCAAGCAGTGCATAGGGAACCCCCGAAGCAGAAGTGAGACCAGAGTTCAGGGATTCACCTGTAGAGAGACAGCACTGCCGGAAGCAGTGCACAGTGAACCCCCTGAAAAGAGACCGCACTGCTGCAAGCAGTGCACAGGGAACCCCCTGAAGCAGAAGAGAGATCACACTGTGCAGGGAACCTCCTGCAGAGAGACAGCACTGCTGCAAGCAGTGCACATGGAACCCCCTGTAAAGAGACAGCACTGCTGGAAGCAGTGCACAGGGAACACCCTGAAGCAGAAGAGAGACCACACTGTGCAGGGAAACCCTGAAGAGAGACAGCACTGCTGCAAGCAGTGCACATGGAACCCCCTGAAAAGAGACAGCACTGATGGAAGCAGTGCACAGGGAACACCCTGAAGCAGAAGAGAGACCACATTGTGCAGGGAAGCCTCTGAAGAGAGACAGCACTGCTGGAAACAGTGCACAGGGAACCACCTGAAAAGATTCAGGACTGCTGGAAGCAGTGTGCAGGGAACCCCTGAAAAGAGACAGCACTGCTGGAAGCAGTGTGCAGGGAACCACATGGAAAGAGACAGCACTGCTTAAAGCATTGCACAGGGAACCCCCGAAGCAGAAGAGAGACAGCACTGCTTGAAGCAGTGTGCAGGGAACCCCCCGAAATGAGCCAGTACTGCTGGTAGCAGTGCTCAGGGAACCACCTGAAAAGATATAGCACTGCTGTAAGCAGTGTGCAGGGAACCCCTGAAAAGGGACAGCACTGCTGGAAGCAGTGTGCAGGGAACCCCATGAAAAGAGACAGCATTGCTGCAAGCAGTGCATAGGGAACCCCCTGAAGCAGAAGTGAGACCAGTGTTCAGGGAACCACCTGCACAGAGACAGCACTGCCGGAAGCAGTGCACAGTGATCCCCCTGAAAAGAGACCGCACTGCTGCAAGCAGTGCACAGGGAACCCCCTGAAGCAGAAGAGAGACCACACTGTGCAGGGAACCCCCTGAAGAGAGACAGCACTGCCGCAAGCAGTGCACATGGAATCCCCTGAAAAGAGACAGCACTGCTGGAAGCAGTGCACAGGGAACACCCTGAAGCAGAAGAGAGACCACTGTGTGCAGGGAACCCCCTGAAGAGAGACAGCACTGCTGGAAGCAGTGTGCAGGGAACCCATAAAAGAGACAGCACTGCTTAAAGCATTGCACAAGGAACCGCCAAAGCAGAAGAGAGACAGCACTGCTTGAAGCAGTGTGCAGGGAACCCCATGAAAAGCGACAACACTGCTGCAAGCAGTGCATAGGGAACCCCCGAAGCAGAAGTGAGACCAGAGTTCAGGGATTCACCTGCAGAGAGACAGCACTGCCGGAAGCAGTGCACAGTGAACCCACTGAAAAGAGACCGCACTGCTGCAAGCAGTGCACAGGGAACCCCCTGAAGCAGAAGAGAGACCACACTGTGCAGGGAACCCCCTGCAGAGAGACAGCACTGCTGCAAGTAGTGCACATGGAACCCCCTGTAAAGAGACAGCACTGCTGGAAGCAGTGCACAGGGAACACCCTGAAGCAGAAGAGAGACCACACTGTGCAGGGAACCCCCTGAAGAGAGAGAAGATGATGCAAGGAGGCGTAGAGTAGGGAAGAGTCTAGAAAGGGTTACTTTGGGGATCATAGTAGTGGTATGGGGTTTGGGATGAATGAGAGAGTGGTGGTAGAGGATAGACTGGATATATTGATAGAGGTATAGGGTGAGAAATAGGGTAGGGTAGTGCATTGGAAAGAGTAGTAGAAAGAGGTTTGAGATGAGCCAAAGAGTTGAGCTAGAGGATATATTGAGAGCGGTGTAGGGTGAGAAATAGGTTAGTTCATTGGATATGCTGAATTAAAAGAAAAGTAATACATATATAGATGCATAAGTACATGGAAGGTATATAGATGCATAAAGGAAGGTAGTATATGTAGATTAAAGATGCATTAAATAAACTCCGGCTTTCAAGTGTTGTACTTAAAATTATTTATATATATATTCACTGAAAAAACCATAGGTTTTAGGGAAAGTAATAGTTAGTTGGACATTGCACTCGTACAAAACCCGTGAAATTCTCCCGTTAAAGTTAGTTCAGCTAACTATAACTTGCGCCCCCGCAATGCACTGCTGATGACGTCACATATTACATCACTCATGACATGGTCAGTGACATCACTGATGACATCTCAAATGACATCACTGATGACATCATCCAGTGACTGTGTGTTTCTGTAAAGTTTAAATATGTTTAATATATATAGGGAAAGGCGTATTGAAGAATGAGTAGGTGTATAAGTGTCTGAATGGATGATTTAGGAGGTGCGTCACTGACTCTATAAGTGAGTGATTAAACGTATCTTACTGATTGCATGGGTTGGTGACTAAACTGTGTGAATGTCTGTATCCGTCTGTCTGTTGGTGTGTAAGCGGCTGCATGGGTTTGTGAATAGCTACATGAGTGTCTATATGGTTTATTGATTGGTTGTCTGAGTATCTGTATGGGTGCCTGAGTGTTTGTGTGGGTGGGGTGTGTGTGACTCTGTGCATAGATGTGTGAGTGGGTGAGTCACTGGGTGCATGGTTTCAAGAGTGCATCTGTGATGGACTGTATGGGTGGGTGAGTGTGTATATGGGTGTGCTAGTGAGTGAATGTATATCTCAGTGGTACATGTGTGAGTAACTACATATGTGAAAGGCAGTATATATGTGTGTTGGAGTATACAAATGGCTATAAGTGAGAGTGTGTGATTGTGAGAGTGGTTGTATGGATGAGTGTGTGCTTGTATCAGTGATTGTATAAGAGTGTAAGAATGTGGTAGTATTTGTATGAGTAAGTGAGCTGGTGTGTGTATAACTGTGTGATTAATTATTTGCATGATTGACTAGCTGTGTGAGTACCTCTATGGATGAGTGGCAGTGTGTAAGTTTCTATATAAGTGTATGAGTGCATATGATAGTCCTGTACTGAGTGACCATAAGTATGAGTGACTGTACGGGTGAGTGAGTGGATGTGTGTGTGTAGACCTAAGAATCAGTGAGTGGGTATGTAGTTATTGGTATTGGAGTGTCTATGGTTTTGAGAATGGCAGTCTGTAATTTAGAGTCGGTGTATGAAAAGTTATATTAGGGTGTGAGAAGATGCATCAAATTATCACATGGATGATGTCATCAGTGATGTCATCAGTGATGTCATTTGAGATGTCATCAGTGATGTAATTTGAGATGTCATCAGTGATGTCATCAGTGATGTCACTGACCATGTCATGAGTGATGTAATATGTGACGTCATCAGCAGTGCATTGCGGGGGCGCGAGTTATAGTTAGCTGAACTAACTATAACAGGGGAATTTCTATGGTTTTGTACGAGTGAAATGTCCAACTAACTATAACTGTCCCTAAAACCTATGATATTTTCAGTGAATTTCAAAGGTTTTTTAAATGCTAATTTCTAACTATAACGTGTCTGAAACCTATGGTTTTTTCAGTGAATTTCTAAGGTTTTTTAAATGCTAATTTCTAACTATAACGTGCCTGAAACCTATGGTTTTTTCAGTGAATTTCTAAGGTTTTTAAATGCTAATTTCTAACTATAACGTGCCTGAAACCTATGGTTTTTTCAGTGAATTTCAAAGGTTTTTTAAATGCTAATTTCTAACTATAACGTGTCTGAAACCTATGGTTTTTTCAGTGAATTTCTAAGGTTTTTTAAATGCTAATTTCTAACTATAACGTGCCTGAAACCTATGGTTTTTTCAGTGAATTTCAAAGGTTTTTAAATGCTAATTTCTAACTATAACGTGTCTGAAACCTATGGTTTTTCAGTGAATTTCAAAAGTTTTTTAAATGCTAATTTCTAACTATAACGTGCCTGAAACCTATGATTTTTAAGTGAATTTCAAAGGTTTTTCAAATGCTAGTTTCTAACTATGCCTACAGAGGTAGGACATGTGAAGAAAGAAGAAAAAACGCACAGAAAGAAGCAAAAGATGTACAGAAAGAACCAACAGAGGAGCAGAAGGAGGCCTTGTTCCAAAATAATTCTGTGCCCACAACTTTTTCAGACGGGTACTGGTGGTAACTGACTCTGACTAACCAGAGCCAGTGCTATGCTAAAAGACACTTAGAATACAGTGAAAACACCTACATACACTAGGGAACACTATGCGTTGGGGTACCCCTGTGATTAGCATGACCTCCTCTGCAAGTCCCTAGTACATAATAGGGCAGGGGGATTAAAACTACCTCTTAAAACGCACTACGGGGCGCGTTTGCACAGTGGTGAAGGGAGGGGTGGCCTGAGGTGACATGTGTGCAAACACGCCCTGTGGCCGTTTTAAGTTGGGAGATTAACTGAATTAGGGTCTATTGTGTCTGCGCTGGGCTCCTCGTTTAAAAATATAGAGGAATTGTGTGTTTTTGAGGCGTGTGTGTCATTTCAAGAGGCAAACAAAACTGAACTGAAACGACGTATGGATATGTTACGTATCCCTTGTGTGTAAGCACTTCACAACGTTACATTATGCACAACGGTTACGTAACATATCCAACGTCGTTTCAGTTCAGTATCTAAAGCTCGCTGTCGGGTTCGTAAATTCAGACCGGATGTGAATGCAAGTGACAGGGAAGTGGGCGGGGATAGACAATGCTAATTAGGTGAACATTCTTAAAGTAGTAATTTGAGGAGGGCAACAACACTTCTGATGTTCTTATAGTACATAAATGTACAGCCAAATTCAAGCAGACACAAGCAGCGCGGGGAGCAGTGCCCCAAACAGAGCTTGTGTAGTATGGAGGGTCTGGGACAGAGCTTGTGTAGTAAGGCGGGTCTGGGACAGAGCTTGTGTACTATGGAGGGTCTGGGACACAGCTTGTGTAGTATGGAGGGTCTGGGACAGAGCTTGTGTAGTATGGCGGGTCTGGGACAGAGCTTGTGTACTAAGGCGGGTCTGGGACAGAGCTTGTGTAGTAAGGCGGGTCTGGGACAGAGCTTGTGTACTAAGGCGGGTCTGGGACAGAGCTTGTGTAGTATGGAGGGTCTGGGACACAGCTTGTGTAGTATGGAGGGTCTGGGACAGAGCTTGTGTAGTAAGGCGGGTCTGGGACAGAGCTTGTGTACTAAGGCGGGTCTGGGACAGAGCTTGTGTAGTATGGAGGGTCTGGGACACAGCTTGTGTAGTATGGAGGGTCTGGGACAGAGCTTGTGTACTAAGGCGGGTCTGGGACAGAGCTTGTGTACTAAGGCGGGTCTGGGACAGAGCTTGTGTAGTATGGAGGGTCTGGGACACAGCTTGTGTAGTATGGAGGGTCTGGGACAGAGCTTGTGTAGTAAGGCGGGTCTGGGACAGAGCTTGTGTAGTAAGGCGGGTCTGGGACAGAGCTTGTGTAGTAAGGCGGGTCTGGGACAGAGCTTGTGTAGTAAGGCGGGTCTGGGACAGAGCTTGTGTAGTA